>JAGPOW010002742.1:43431946-43456887 GCA_030014935.1 Caiman crocodilus
TGGGGAACTCCCTTCTTGTCAGTGCAGAGGCAGAAAAGGATCTTGGAATCATTATTGATGCCAAAATGAACATGGGCCAACAGTGTGGGGACGCGGTCAAGAAGGCCAACCGTACCTTGTCATGTATCCATAGATGCATCTCAAGCAGGTCCAAGGAGGTGATCCTCCCCCCCTATGCAGCACTGGTCAGGCACAGTTGGAGTACTGTGTCCAGTTCTGGATGCTGCACTTCGTGAGGGATGTGGACAGCATTGAGAGGGTCCAGAGGAGGGCCACCCGCATGATCAGGGGCAGCAGGGCAGACCCTATGAGGAGAGGCTAAGGGACCTGAACCTGTTCAGCCTCAACAAGAGAAGGCTGAGGAGGGATCTAGTGGCCTGTTACGACTAGTCAGGGTGGGACCAGCAGACCAGCAGGCATTGGGGAGTCCCTGTTCCCCCGAGCACTACCAGGAGTGACTAGAAATAACGGTCACAAGCTGGTAGATTTAGACTAGACATCAGGAGCCGCTACTTCACAGTCAGGGTGGTTGGTATCTGAAACCAACTTCCAAGAGAAGTGGTGCTGGCTCCTTCCCTGGGGATCTTTAAGAGGAGATGAAAAGAACACCTTGCTGGGGTTGTTTGACCACAGTGCTCTTTCCTGCCATGGCAGGGGGTCGGACTTGATAAGCTGTCAAGGTCCCTTCCGACCCTACAATCTACGAAACTATAAAGTGAAGAAAAATAAAGGGGAAAATAAGTATAAATAAAAACATAAAAGAGAAAGGTCAGAAAAAAACCCTAATGCTTGGCAAAAGTTTCTCAACAGAAATACTCTATCCCAGCTAGGGGCTTGAGAAAAACTGAGATGTGAAAAGTGTATATACTTCTTTATCCCTACCGTCTGGAAGTGGACATGAGTGTTAGTGCTGAAGTGCTTTTTACAGGAAACACTATGGCAAAAAAGTTCCTAGTCAAAAGTTCAGGGCCTGTACATGTGCACCCAAAAAAATGAGTATGTGGACAGATACACAAAAGAGAACATTACATTTAGGCTCAGAGTACCTGTCTCAAGACAAAACAGCCAAGCAGAGAATGCCAGTAAAAGGGAAAGAAGGCATGTGACCAAGGACTTTTGCAAATTTCTCATTATCATCAGGCTGTCCTGAAGGGACATCAATAGACACTGGCACCAGTCCCATGGGATAATAATGCCATCTGTCACCTAGCCCAGGGTGGCCTTCATATTGTCCACTCACCAGATGGGAAGCAAATTCAACTCTGACCTGTTCACCAACAGCACCAATGAGTCTGAATGAGCTTCACAGTGGTGAGGAGTAATGCCAGCACTAGAGAAAGTATGCCTATTGCCAGCCCATTACCCAAAACAGAAGAAACTGACATGCCATTCCTCCTTACAAGATGGACCTGCTGAGGTTAGCAGCACAAAAAACAAAACAAAACTGAAGATTGCTCTCGGGTCTATCAGATGAATTTACACTTGCATCTTATTTTGATAATGGCCCTAACCAAAGTTGGGTTTTTTTTGTCAAAAAAACCCAAATGCACAAAAGAGAGTCAAATTTGAACATAAAGGCTACCAAAGAGAAAGAGGTGCAAGTTGTTTCACTCTCTCATGGCTAAGATAATTGTAACTGTGTGAATTCCTAGAAATCGACCTGGAATTTGAAAACAGATGTGTGGCATTTTTGTTTTGTTTTATTTGGGGGGGGTTGTTTGTTTGTTTTTACATTTGCATTCAGACATCTTTCTTCCTTCCTTCTGGGAAACCAGATGTTAGTTATTGAAAAGACATTTTCCCTGGAGATACACAAGAACTTCTTCTATTGTCTTAAATAAAACAAATTCTAATCAAAGCCATCTTCCATGAAAAAGAACACTGGAATTAGACAGGAAAGGGAGCTCAGCTCTTTTGACCATCTAATCCAAAAATTTGCCAACTCCCAGAAGGATGCTGAGAGGCAGATAAGATGGCAAAAAAAAATGTTTCTTTCACAAATGCTGGCAGCACCAAAGAAAAGTATATCCACAAAGGACAAAGAAGAGGATAGCTGCAAATATTTCAGATCGGTATGTGTCAGGATTGCAGCTGAGTACATGTTTGTTCACCTACATCCAGAAATGTCCATAATCATATTTTAGCCACTGCACCCACCTTAGAAGTGAGGATGGTTTAGTAAACCATTTTTTCCAGCAAAGTAGATAAACATTTACAGATGCAAAACACAGAGATACAAAAGACACACCTAGTGAATGAAGCCCACATAATTCAAGACCCTTAAATGAAGGTCAGCTTTAAGATTCATTTTCCTTCCCAGTTTGGCCTGTCCTTTTATTCTCTCTTCTTAAAAACAAAGTAATGTTGCATAACTTTTAATGAGCCACCATGGCAATCACAATGAAGGGGCGAGCCCCATCCTCAAGAGACAACATGAAATCTCTTATCCCCTCTCCTTTAATCAAGATGCACCTGACTACTGCCTGCAAGATTTCCTCATTACAAGCTGCAATCTTCTCAGTAATGGAGTGGTCAAAAATGCAGAAAGATACTCAGTACTCTGCATTAGAACTCCTTATTTTTCTCTAAAGAATCCATAATGCTGGAGCTACATACTGCTTCAAGTCCTGCTAACTCCTAAAATACACCATTGGACAAAAGCAAGGCCAAGGGTGAGGCCAGAAAACAGACTTGTTCAGGGAAACAAATAAAAGGGGATGGTCCCTGAATTTACGTCCAAGGAAACTTTAAGGGAAACAAAGACTTCTAACCCAGGGGAACATGGGAGGGAAAATACTGGGAAGCCAATTAATAGAGTATGTCTGAAGATTTAATAATTGACTGAAGGGCCCAAGGCCAGAAGAGACTTACAGGAAGGCAAGAAGATATCTTGCAGCCAGTTGCCTCATGAGAAGACTCTCCCATTAAATGGGCACCTCAACCTATGATTCAGTACAACAAAGTAAGGGGGACAATGTTTGTGAAGTCTCATAGAGGAAACTGAGAAACCTACCTATACAAGTGGCAATGAAAGGTCCATAGCCAAAGCTGATAGAGACAGAGTCAAGAGCAGCAGCTTTTGTGAATCCTCATAATGAGCCATAAAAAGTATTGAAACCATGTGGAAAACTACTAGAAGCAACAAGTTAAATGATGTTGATGGTGCTGGACTGAGTTTGCCAGGTTTGAATGAATCCTTGATACCAGCTCAGAAAGCAACACAAGCACCAGAACTGTATAACTGTTTCTTACCAAAGGAGTGCCTAGGGCTCTTGTCCTGATGCATCCTCTGTCCATACTCAGTGGGACTGGAAGATGGTGCAGGAACTCCAAAAAGGTTTGATGAGATCTACGCAGGAGTTTCAAATCTTGAAACAGAAGACCTAAAAACATGGTATCATAGATTTCATGGACATTCAGGCTGGAAGGGACCCCGGAGAATCATTAAGTCCAACCCCCAACCCCATGGGCAGGAAGTCAGCAGGGACCATAGGATCCCAGCAAAATAAGCATTCAAATGTGTCTTGAAGTCATTCAAAGTGGGTGGTTGAACTACCTCTGGTGGCAGTCTATTCCAAAACTTGGGGGCTCAGACAGTAAAGAAGTTCTTCCTTATGTCCAGCCTGAATTGGTCGTGGCAGAGTTTGTGACCATTCAATCTTGTCATCCCTTTGGGTGCTCTGGTGAACAGACGTTCCCCCAGATCCTGATAAGCACCCTTGATAAACTTACAGGTGGCCACCAGATCACCCCTGAGCCTGCGCTTTTCTAGGCTGAAGAGTTCCATGGCTCTCAGCCTCTCATCATAAGGTCTGTTTTCCTGACCTCTGATCATGTGCGTGGCTCTTCTCTACACTCTCTCAAGGTGGAGAACCTTGCAGTTTTTGGTGTTGAACACCATCAGGTTCTCATCTGCCCATTTCAGGAGCCTGTCAAGATCTACCTGGATCACCCTCCTATCCTCAGGTGTAGATGCAGAGTTGGGTGTCATCGGCGAACTTGGCCAGTCCGCTTCTGACACCAATGTCTACATCATTAATGAAAATGTTAAATAATATAGGCCCTAAGACACAGCCTTGAGGGACCCACTGGCCACAAGGTACCAAGATGATTGGCTTCCAATCACCACCCTCTGGGTCCTACCTTGGAGCCAATTCTCCAGCCAGCAGATCATAGTGGGGTCAAGGCTGCAGTTAGCCAGTTTTGCCAAGAGGTGATCATGGGATACCAGATCGAAGGCTTTTTTAATGTCAAGGTATACAACATCAATCTCTTCTCCCTAGTCCAGGTGATAGGTCACCTGGTTGTAAAAGGAAATGAGATTGGTCAAGCAAGACCTACCCTTAACAAATCTATGCTGGATATCCCTCAGGATATTGCCGTCAGCTAGTCTGTTAAGGATGGCCCCTTTCATAATCGTTTCCAAGACCTTCCCCAGGATAGAGTTCAGGCTGTTGGGCCTATAGTTTGCTGGATTTACTTTCCTCCCTTTCTGGAAGATTGACAAAACATTGGCTTTCTTCCAATCTTCAGGTACTTCTCCAGGGCACCAGGAGTTCTCAAAGATCTGTGCCAGGGGCTGATCTATGATGCTTGCCAGCTCCTTGAGTACCCTTGGGTGTAAACCATCAGAGCCAGCTTACTTGAAGGTATCTAGCCTCTCAAAGTGTTCCTTCACGAGGTCAGCTTTGAAGGGTAAGGCATCTCCCTCACCTGGGACTCCCTGACCCACAGTGGACAAGGACATCCCATGAAACTGGTGAAAAACTGATGCAAAGTACCCATTTAGCAAGTTTGCTTTTTCCTGGGCATCAACTGTCAGTTGTCCCATGTGGCTTAGCAAGGATCCAATATTGCCCTGGCTTTTCCTCCAGCTCTCCACATATCTAAAAAAGGACTTTTATTATTCTTGATATTTGTAGCTAGCTGGAGCTCCATTGCAGCCTTGGCTTTCCTGCTTTGCTCTCTGCAGGTCCAGACCAGAGCACAGGATTCCTCCTTGATGGGGTTCCAGTCCTCCATCCTTTGTAGGTCTTCCTTTTAATATGCAGGAGGTCCGCCAGTTCCCTGGGCCCTTCACCAAGGCCTAGCCCTGGCACCACTCTTTGGCTCCAATCTGCCCTCTGCTGTACTCTTCCCTAGTGCTGACAAAGTTGAGGTTTCCTACTGACAATGGTAGCCCCTGAAAAGCCACAGTACCCAGCTCAGTCTCAAGTTCTAGGACTAGAGATAGACTAAGCCAGCAACTAAGGTGAGAGTCAGGTTGCATATTCCTTCCTAGCCTGTGGCCTGAGCAATTGACAGAGTGCTTCCCAGAACATGCAATTTTCCTAGACATTATAGCTGAGTTTTGCTAGAAAAATGATGGATAAAAGTATTTTATTTTTTTTGCCCTATAAAAAGATTATCCTCGGGAAGATTTAGAGGAGCACAAGTTTGCACCTTTTGCAGATCTTGAATGTAATAGCCTATGCCCTAAGTAGTACAGGTTTCAAAATTCAGCATTTTCAAGATGAAATATCTGAAGAGATCGGATTATAGAAATCCTGGGCAAATTATTTTTACTGTATGTATTTGACTGTAACTGTCTGTCTGTGAGCAAGTCAGTGGTTTTTCCTCACTCTAGAGCTTAAATAAAAACAGGTTCTGAATAACTTATTTATCTTTCTGAAAGAGCCCTGGGGCAGATCTAAAACAACAACAACAGAAAATCATTCCAATCTCCAACTGCTTAAGGCCATGTACTGGCTTCTCACTGCAGCCCTACTTAGACAATGTATATTTCTAATGCTGCTGAGTAGCTGATTTACTGAAAGCTTGTCTTTTGCTTATGGTACAGAACAAGGAAATTCGAAACTAATTCCTGAGTCTTGCATAACTTCCTGTCTGATCTTGGACAAGTCATTCAGATCCGGATTCTATTTTGCTGCTAGGACACCCCCAAATTATGTTCTACTTATTCCAAAATAATGTGACCAGGGTCATAGGAGTGTGTTCTTAATTTGCCTATAGAAAAACATAGCTCTCCTATTCTTTCAGTGGGTAGCATAACAGGCCTCCAGGCATGGGTCCCACATCACCCTGCAGAATCACAAAGTAATGGTTCACCAGCTCCAGAAACTCATCCTGTTTCACCTGGGAGATACATAACTTTCCATTCTCCCAGTCAGGAACCCTAGCATATACTATGTCACTTCCATTCTATTGAAGTTGACAATGATCCTGACAGCACTTAGCAAGATTCAAGACCCGTGCCGGGAGACAGCTACCCGAGTCTGTACATGTACCTAAAAGACAGAGCCCTCCTTCTTCCCAAACCTCTCAGATACAGAGTTTTATAAAAGCCATGATGATAGATATCAAATGAACAAGAAGAAAAAGAGGGTAAAAAGGTGAAACTCCTCTTTTCTTTTTCTCTTGTAGAGAAAGACTAGTGTAGCTAAGAAAAAAAAAATGCTACCAATAATGGCAGCCACTTGTTGCACAGAGATAGAGGATGAAAAGGGAAATTGAGCGGGAGAGGCCAAATGAAGTGAAAAGGCTCTCCTCAAAAAAATAAAAAATAAAAAACCCACCACAATATCAGGGTACCATATATACAAAAGAATACAGAGAAAGAAAAGCAACAAAAATCAAAGGAAGGGAAAAAATCATAACAAATCAGCAGTGTGCTTCAAGAAGCGGTAGTGAGAAATAAAGGCTTAACAAGATGATTTGATGAAAAAGGTGCTCCATCCCAAAGCCAGACATGTGCAAAGAGCTGAGGGACAAAAGGCATGCATCACCCTTTACTCTTTAATGCAACACTAGGAAAAGTAGGTCTAAGATGCAACAAATGGTAGGGCTGAGGCTAAGCATATCCAAGGTCAAGTGGTGGAGCCACATGCCCATCCATGGCAACAATGGGTCTATAAACAATAATTTTAAACAAAAATCCAACTATAACAGACCCCACCCCTTTTATTCCAATGATGAGCACTAGAGGGCCTAGTACCTTTTCTTCCTGAGTGCTCTAGTGCATAAGCAAATTTCCTGGATTCAGAAGTAAGTTCATCAATGTTACTATGCCCTTCTTCATACTGTCTCTCATTGAAGGCCAAATGAGGAGGTTTTGGAAACTTGCTTCTCAGTGCTCTTCCTTACTGAGTGCCAGCACACACTTTTTGGCAATCTTTTACAAACAAGGCTCTGGACTTCTGGAAGGAGTGTTCTTATTGGATCTCTACTGGAGCATTTGCATCATCAATCATACTTTTGGTAAGATTACAATCAACTACCAGTTGGGAAAAAAACACATTCCCCAAGTTCTGCTACTTGCTTAAATGTGGAAAAACACTGGCTCTTTTCTGAATGTTATTTATTCTGTACATAAGGTGACTCATTCACCTTTTACAAGATGTAAAAGTCCAGAAAAGGCAGTTTTAAATCACTCACATCCAATATTTATGGTACATATGGCTTTCATCCCAAATGTCAAAAGTGAAGGAAAATATAGCTATGCATGTGGCAGCAGCAATAGACAGAATAATCATTTATTATGCAATTAAGCTTTTTCTTTTTTAAACTAAATTATTCATTAACTTACATAGTATTACTAGTTTTACAATGCCATGGCTAGTGCATTAAAGGAAAATAATGCCAACTCCAAACGGAGATTTTTTTTAAGACCTTATACAAGTGAGCCAGAAAGAGCCCACAAGTGCTTTGGTATTAAGCAAGTGCTTCAAAATTATCTATACAAATTGTGCAAGCCTTATATTATTTCAGTATCAAGAGTGCAACAATCAGTAGCGATTTTTCCCCAAAGGGCTAATTTCCTAGCTTTTGCATAACTGTGTTAATTGCCTGTCTCCTACTGTGAGTATAAAAAAGGGAACCCCGATATATTGGCACTTACTTGTGCACTAAATGGCTGTTTTCAAAAACCTCTGACATCTATAACAAGAGATTACGTTAAAGACACTCCAAATGTCATCTTCTATGTGCAGTAGTTACTGTGTTGAACTACTTGCATTTTTGCCATGCCTATGGATTTAGGAACCTCCCCTCCCCCAATGTAGTAAATAACTTTTGGTCCGTCTGCTTTGTTGCTGTTGTGCTTAAGGGCATCATGGTGGTGGAAGAAAAATGGTATTTGCATGCACACCATTATACGTACACAAAATACGTGTACAATAAAAAAAAAGGGAAAACAAGAAACATTACTTTTGGAGACACTGACAGAGGTGGAGGGTAAGAGGGAGTGGGGAATGTATGGCAGACAAAAGTTTCTCCCATGCTGGGAGTGAGGAGGGGAGGAGGTGTATCACATGTATATCACAGTCTATCTTCCTGCACGTACTTCTGTTTTTCCCGGGAGTCTCTGGTCTTAGAGCGATTCTGTCGGTTTGCCGTTGAGGGGATGGAGTGCGCTGATGAACTCTTCTTGCTGGAAGAATATGAGGAATGGGAGGAATGCGAGAGACTGGCCCGGGATTGGCCAGCGTTGTGGTCAAACTGCATCAAGCAGAAGATCAAGTCTGTCGGCATGAGTTCAAACTCATAAGGAGGGTTTGCAATAACATAACTGTAATATAAAAAGAAGAGAAGGTGGCTTTACATTAGTATTAGTAAAATATACAGCCTGGTAAGATATTATGAGCACCTTTCTATGCATCAGAAGATTTGCACATTACATCTTACATTGACTCCTCTTTGCTCCTCCAAAGTTATTTACTGCCAGAGGTATGGGCAAGAATCTGAGATGGGCATTCCCCTGGAAAACTCTTTGACTTGGAAGCTCCTCATCCTTTGAACTATGCTAAAAAGTTGCTACCTAACACTGAGGAAAGAAAAATGCTCTGGCAGGAAGGCTTTCTATCTCATCCTAACATATGGTTAAAAAGGACCACTTGGGACAATCAAGTCCAGCACCCTGCAATTGTATTTAATCACATAACCCATGTATACAGCCCAAAGATTCTTCAAGAAAATCTACTTTGTCCCCTGCCTCACCTGCACACCAAAACAAGACAAATATACAATGCACCAAAGGAAGACAGCATAAAGGACAAAGGCACACCCAATGCCTAAGCCTGTTGAATGAAAGATGATGAGTGCTGCCCAGTCCCACAGGCCCAAGTCCACATGAACCTAAAAGATGCAACAGATCACACCTCACACTAAACTGAAAGGCAAAGATCCCCCTCCAAGTAACTTCCTTTTCTGAACTGGGGGTGAATTCCTCTATGAATGCAATTCTGATGCTCATTTTAACACTATGCGTGAGACCAAAACAGCATCATGGAAAAGCCAAAGCCAAGCCCAAAAGAGAAGGCATGCAAGCAAAAGGGAGTAAAACTCTTTGTAGCCCTTGTGAAAAACCAGGAGGTGCCCGGAACGTAACTAACATCAAAATAATATAATAAAATGCAACCCATGCTGTAAGCATGTTTCTTAAGACTTGAAGACATGGAAAACAAGCTGAATCCAGAAGGAACTGTCCCAAGTGGGTAGCTCCACATTTCCTGATGGCATACAGGCCTACTTCCCCTGTTTAGCACTGATCCAAGACCAGCACTGGGCATCCACATCTTCGCAACTGTCTTTCTGCCTTTTCCCTCTCACTTGCTGTTTCTCACTCCAAATCCCAACCTCACATTGAGAAATATTTCTTTGCCAGACATATCCCACATACATATTATCATCTTTTGTGCTTATTAGTTCCCCATCATCATTCCATTCCAAACAATGATGCATTTATATATTCATTACAGGGTTTACAGTTATATCTGTGTGCCTGTGCCACATTGTAAACTGAACTCCCATCATGCTTTGACATATGTTAATTTGACACCACACTATAAAACTCTTTGGAGCTGGGAAACAAGACTAAATGGATGCTGAAGTAAAGCAAGCATATTTTCCCTGTCAAGAACTGGTTGGGACATCTTTAAGCAGTCTGTATTTCTGGAGTATTTTGTTCAAAATCAGATATAAAACTAACTTGTACAATGTTGGTAAATTATATGGAAAGTTGTGCAAAAACCTGATGATATAGAAACTATCCTATTGGCTAATTTATTGAAACCCAACAGGCTATAAGTATCAGGCCACTAGACAGGTGTGTCAAGTTTGTTCCAGGAATTGTTTCAGTCATCACAACAGACCCAGTCCTGGGTAATGTATGATCTCTCTCTGCTGTTCAATTATGGTCCTTATTGTCATAATAAAGAACTAATTGAGCTTAGTCAGTTCCATGTTCCGAATCCTTTTCCTTAACAAATAGTAAACTAATTGGGAAGTCAGCTATGAGGCCAGTATCAGCTGACCCTGGGTAAGATAAAATTGTGGCCTATTTACTGGTTTAAAAACACAAGCAACATAGAGAAGATACTGTGGATTCAGTGTCATTACATAAATACTTGGGAGGTTTGCTTTAGTTACTAATTAATAAACTGCCAGAACACTTTATAGTTGCAACTTTAATAAACTTGACAAACTAACTTTTCAAAGTAATACATAAGCAAATTTATTAAAAAGCAAACCTCTAAGTTTATTACCACAGCAATAACTGAATGTTTATGTTACCTAATTATGCAAATGCTAACTACATGTAAGTTAGCTTTGTCCAGTGGTAAAGTACTGACCACTGGTCATGGAAAATGAAAAAACTAGAGATGCTGAAGTGATTTGTAATTGACTTAGCTGGTCACTGGGATGCATTTTTTGCCCTACATGTGGTAAAGAGAGCTAATCCCTGGGATAATGTGTGCAACTTGCTTAAAAAAAAGTTTTAAAAGGGCACATAAGAAAAGAAGGAGCAAAGCTGTGAAAGGTCTGCATATAGGCTAGGAAAAAGTACCTAAGTAACTGCAACCAGGATACAGCAAAAAGATGCAATTGCAAAGACAAACTAATGATTGAAAAGTTGCTTACTATGTAGCTTGAAATCTAAGCTACAAAGTAAGGCAAAAATGCATGCCAATAAATCATTTTCAGTGCTGCAAAGCAAGTAAAGAATCTAAGGGTACAGGTTTCTATGGTAAGGGGACTGGTAGCTGTATTACTCAAGCTACGGCACCCTTCCCTTAGTAAATTAGTGGCAGTAACTTGGGAGAGTACTCCAATTTTTATTATCAGTTATATAATTATCAATCCAATGAAGATAAATGGAGGTGACAGGAAGCAGTATAAAGGAAAAAAATGGCCTGTGGTAGATCTCAAAGGCAAAACAACACCACACAAAGGACATGTCTACACACGCAATTAATTCACAGCAATAAACTCAGCGCATATTGTGCTGGAGTGTGTTACTCCTGGGTATGCTGTTTGAATGTGCACCTAAGACTGCAGCACACTGAGCCAGGTCAGAGCAGCCCTGGCTAACAGGAAGTTTGGGGGGTCAGCCTGCCAGCCTAGGGCTGCTCCAACCCAGCTCAGCATGCCCCAGAAGGCCTGGTTGGGTATAAGTATGCTTCAGTGAGGGGCTAGCCAGCAGGCAGCCCCCACACTGAAGCACCTTTGTGCCCCAGTCAGCTGGGTCAGTGTCTACACATGCGTTGTGCAGAAAATAACTCTACTGCAGGATAATATTTGTATTTACAATACTAACCCTCTGCAAGGCTTATTAGCTTCCTGTGGTCTAGTTTCCTGCAGTTTCCACATGCATAGACACTGAGACGTCTATTGTACAGCTGATTAGGCAACGCTACACTATACGTCTCAAGCATACTTAAAATAATTTGGAGAGAAATATGACATTTCCTGAAATCTAAAACTCTTATGTCCCATACACTGGGCACATCTACACAATAGCTTTACTATGGAGCTAACTAATTAACTCCGTAGAAAGGCATCACTGTCTACACATGCAGCGCTATTAGACCAAAGCAAACTAATTAACTCCATCACAATGCACATGTAGATGCTGACGCTGTCTGCTGGCTAGCTCCACACTGTAGCACCCTCATGCCCCAGCTGGCCCCTCCTCAGCATGTTGAGCTGATCCCCCGGGCTCCCTGCCAACCAGGACTGTGCCATCCCAGCTCAACGTGCTGTGGTCCCAGGGACAAATGTAAATGCTACCCATGGGAGCAATAAACTCCATCATGAATTGTGCCAGAATTTATTGTTTTGCTTTAATAGCACATGTAGATGTATCCAGAGTGATAAATGCATGTATAAATAAAGAACAGCCTAGAATACTCTATATAATATTTACAGAATAGATCAAAAATCCTTTAACACTGTATCACATATACTAACTTAACAAATAGCCCAAAAGTTAGTCACCATAGCTAAAACAAAATTCACCATTTGACAATTTATTTAAAAGAATGGCCAACGCCCCTGAAAACATTAAAAAATTACTGACCCTTTGAAAGAAAGTCTGGGCCCTTCAAATCCTCAACCACAGCAGGAAAGTCCCCATTCAATAAAATACTAGTTTCTAACTCAACCATGCCTGCCTCTATCATTTTGGTAAAGCACAGAAACAAAAATGAAAAGTAACTCTTGTACCAAATATAATAAAAACAGAAAATAAATTATTTCAAAATTGTATGTTTTTAGCACATGGATGGATCTCTTTGTTCAAATTAGATCAGTACTGGAAGAAACTAGCTTATACACAGTTGGTAAATTATAATGAACATTCTGTAAGAACATTCTGATTATGAAATATCCTGTTGGCTAATTTATTGTCAACAAGTGGGCTATAAATATTAGAGCAGTGACTTGACATGTTGAGCTTGCTTCATGAATTGCTGCAGCCACTGCAGTAGAGTCAATACTGGCTGATATATTATTTATATCACTTCTTGGGATTATGCTCATAATTGTCAAAATTAAGTGATGTTGGTCAGCCTGTTTTTCTGAACCTTATCTTTAATGAATAATCAACACCTACATATGAAAGTGCCTCATGCAGCAATAAAAATTCCTCATGACTCACTAGGGCAGAAAATTTCTCAGGGCCTTCTTCCACATGCTCCAATTATGACTGCAAAAAGACCAATACCCTGTGATGCCTCTTTTCTGGAAACTATCATATGTAACTTCTCTAGCAACATTTCAAAATGATTCTTGTTCCTTGCTTTACTTTGCTTCCCGTTTCTGAACTTCACTTCTCTTAGGTCCTGTCAGCAACCATCCTTTCATTTCCAGTTGAAATTAATTTGATATTCATTTGGAACCATCCATTTGATTGTGTGTCATTATTATTTTCTGCCTTTGAAATAGCTCCCTTTCCCCAATAGTCACCTTCTAATATATTTGCAGATTGCCATCTTATCAACCTTCCTTTTACTACTAAACATACCATGGTCTTTTCATCTTCTCTCATTAGAAAGGTTTTCTGTTCGTCTCCTAATCACCCTCACAATTCTTCTCTATACCCATTCTAATTTAGATTACTCCTTTGGAAAAGTACATAGGTGAGATATTTGGTATACATGATATAAAGAAAATGTCCTTCTGCTAGAATGATACTAATACTTCCCTGTCTCATCTATAAAAACCTTGCCCTACTGATACACAACAAATTTGTGCTGTCCTTTTCAATGACCACGTCACACTACAATGGCTCACAGTCATCCTACAATAAATTAATACACATGGATCCTTTTCCTTCATTACATCCAGTCTGTGAACCCCTGCTTTGAGGCAAAAATCACTTTATATTAATTACTAACTGCCTTGTATTTCATACCAGTTCTATGACCCATACCACAAGCTTGTCAAGTTCTTCCCATGCAGTTAATCCCATCTCTCTCCATGTTAGTAATGTCTCTTACCGCTGCATCATCTGCAAATTTCATAAGTGTGTAGAAAAACAAAGAGCTCCACAGGACTGCACTCACCACTAGCCCTAAACTGTTCTCTCAAAATGGAATGTTGGATTAGTATGATGTAAACATCCAGTAATAAATGAGGCCTGTGTCCCATTTTATGTTCCTGTTGAATATTCTTTCTTTTGCTATTGAAATGAATATTCTATTCTTTTGCTGGCATAGTATCAAAGGCAAAGTAATGTGGTGACTTGGTATTCTATCTAGCCTTTCCCTCCTAATACAGAGGGGTCATGTTGACTTCATACCCCCAAACTGCATTACTCTCAAATTGAGATTGCAGATTATGTTCATCCATGCAAAAATTATTCATGTGCTAGTTCATTCTTGCAGTATTACAGGCAACAGATGATTCGGGACTTTTCCCCATGTCATCCCAGCAAGTGGACAAAGTTTGCCTTCTACCTCATATATGGTATGCTCACATATTCTTTGGGTAGACTAGCAATATCCATATATACATCATTCATCCTACTTGAGGACAGAGGTAAAGTATTTACCTGTTCTAACTGTTCCCCTATCCTTGCTAATCTCTGTCTGTTCTATATGGCAATCATACTAATTCCCTGAGATTTTTATTTTGTTTTACCTACATACTTGCATAAAGGCAATGTTGCCATTCATTTCAGTTTTTCTATGTAAGGTTCAGCTCAGCTAACTCCCTTGATTTTTTCCACTTTCTGACCTCTAAAAAGAGTTCTCTGTCATAATCAATTCCAACTTGCAATCGTAGATTCTCTGCGTTCTCTTGATATGCTGTTATTGAAAACACTCGTTCATATAAGCAAGTCTATAGCCCTTTCCTACCAGTTTTCCCCTCTAACGTGCAATGCAAGTTACAGAAAGCATTCGCACTTTGAATAAATTCCTTGCTTTCTTTGCAGTCACATCCTCAAGTGTTTAGGTCCACTCAGCTTCCATACCCCATAACCTTAGCTCCATACTAGTTTTCCCTTCCTAAGTGCAAAAGTGTAGTCAGAAACTATCCTGATCCAAAAAATAAGATCAAACTGAATTAACTTATGATTACTTTCACTGAATTTATTTTCCAACTGGCTTTTCCAAGATTGTTACCACTTACTACAACCAGATGGTAAAATGGCAGATATCCTCATCACTTTGGTGACCAAGACAAAAACTGGTCAGAGATGTCTTGTGAGAGTATCTGTGCTCTGACATTTTGGGTGCATCAACACAAGACGCTATGTCACTGTAGCAACAAGCTACCTCATTATAGCATGTCACTATGCTGATGTAGCTGCTAAAAATAACTGTGCACCACTGAAACAGTGCAGTAACAACTGTTATTGTGCTGTCATTTAGTACTTCCTAAAGCAAGTACTAAATGATGGCATAGTGGGGAATATGTGTAGGTGCGCCCTCTCAGTAGCATTTGTCAGACACTGTATATCAGGGAAGTTAATCACCCTAAAGCACAACATTTCTTCCTGTACTAGTAACTCCCATCATCTCACAGAAATCTTGTTCTGTACCAAAATTTGAGCCCAGGATAGCAGCCACTTGACATAATTCCTCCCCAGAGCAGTATTTGCTCACACAGAATCTGTTTCACTGATACTTTCACTTCCTAGTTCTTTATAATCTACAGTCGTTATATACAAGGCTACCTTTCGGCGTACTTTTATTTCCTTGAAACGCCTTTAAATGCCTGTCCTCTAGTTATAACTATAACTCTGTTTCGGTTCTTCCTTGTAAGATCTGTTTTGCTGTCTAACACCAGAAGTTCTAATTCCTCTGCTTCCTGCCCCTTGCTTCTAGCATTGTTACACATGCATTTCTATTTCTTTTGGCTGGCTTTCAACAAATTCCTGGTTAAAAGATGAATGATCCACTTACTGGCTGAAACACTTGTCTCACGGCCATCAAAGCTAGTGTGACCTTTCTCTTCCACAGTGTTTCTTCCTTCATTAACACTATCTCATTGACGCACTCACTCTCCTGCTATATATTTATTCTCGGCATGGAGATGAGACAAGTTCTTTCCATCCTTCTCCCTGATTTACTAGTTTAATGCATCTTGAATCAATTGTTCCAACCCTGGTCACTGAAGCCTGTTACCCTGGCCATGAATGTCTACTGGCAAACAAACTCAGTGAAATCATTCCAATAATGTATGGATCCTCATAATCTTGTCCTGCTCATGCTCTCTGTCACAAAACATAAATAATCCACTGAAAAATGCCTGAACTTTTGATTCTTTAAGCATTTTTTTCAGCATGTCATCTTTTCAACCATGAACCTACCATGTGGTTTGCTATGACAAAGAACGAACAAAGGATTGTTTCCTGTCCAGCCAGCAGGATCCTCTTCAATATGAGGTTAATCTAATATTATTTTACCTACAAGACAGTTTCTCTTTCCATTCCCCATGTCATCCTTTGTGAGAAATCTCTCCATTCTTCCTAAGCCATTAAACTGTCTCTTGCTGCCATGTCACTGTTCTGTTTTTTTCCCCTTTCTGCTCTTGATTACAGTTGTCTTCTATATGCTTCTGTCCTCCTTGGTCTCTGTTCACAGATTAACTTCTCCTTTTCTGGGTCAGTTATTCTTTCCTTCCATACTGTCTCATCAATGGGTCCCACCTCTTTTTACATCACTGAGCAATGAAACCTATTGCTAAAGTTTATTTCCTCCTCTTTAGCAGGTTTATTTCTCAACCATGCTTTCATGGGCTTCCTTCTTCATCTAAAGGTTTGCCTTCTACATTGCATTTGGTGGCAAGTCCTTTCCCACCGGAGTTCTTAAGCAGCAGTGCTTCCATTATATTTATGGAACTGCAACGTCTCCTCACTCACAAACCCTGCAAATACTCAATATCAAAGAAACCCACATATTCCGTAGGCAAATGGGACTGTTCCTTTCTCACCAGAGCTAGCCCTATTTCAATTCCTCTGTTTCTTGTCCAGTTAACTTACTCCACCAGTCACAAGATGATTAATAAGCCACCAGTGAAAGCATTTAATTACTGGCTGATGGGAAACATTAAAGATATCGTCCATTCCATAGTGATTTATAGAAATAATATCAAAGAGCAATAGAATACACTTTTTGAAAAACAGACACATGCATTCATTTTAAGATAAATAAACTCTGAAGTAAGGCTAAATATCTATTTTCTACATTTGCAAATTAAAAACATAACTGGAAAAATCCTTGAGTACAGTTCTCTGTAGTTGTAGGCATCCATGCATTTACATCTCTGCAAAATAATCCAGTGTCATTAATGAAAACCCTACAACATACTGTGGAACATGAGCAAAAGATAAAGGAGTGCAAACAATACCTTGGCCCCCAAACAATAACAGGGAATTTCTTGGGGAAATCTAGGAAGGCAAAATTGAAGTGGCCATTCTATTGGCAATTTCTTCCCAATTCCAAATATGGCAAACTAGCTACTCCCTCCGTTTGAACAAAACCCAATATCTGTGAATACAAGAGGTGTATTTTTTGAGAAAAGTAGTATGCCAGTGTGACAGAATACTGTTCATGCCTGCTACTTGAAGGGCCAGAAAACAGCAGCCAGCAGCTGCCTGATTAGGCATTTTAGATTCAGGGCTGCCCATATGAATGGCATTTTGCTGCTGGGAGGCCAAGCAACAATATTGCCTGGCTGCAGCTATCATCTGGAGGTAAGGGAGGAGCTGTAGGGGGTAGTCAGGAGGCTCCTGGTCCTGGGTGTGACCTAAAATTGCACCCTGCCAGGAGCAGGTGGCCTGGTGGGGCTCTCAGTGGCATGGGACCCCCCCGGAAATGCCAGGCCAGTTACCATCCCGGTGAAAGGTGGATTGGGGTGCCTTAACCCCAACTCCCACAACCAAGTGGGTTACTCCCCTTTGCAGGGTCTGGAAGGGGGACCTCAAAGACAGTGTGAGGCCACAGAGTCAAGAACCTGTCTGAACAGCACCGTGACTGGTCAACGCTGGGGCCAGGACCGGAAGGGTCAAAAGGCCAGGGGCCCACCGCAAGGAAAGCCCAAGAGCTGAGGGCCTGGGGTTCTGACTGGCCTGGAGGAGGGCCAGGGCTAGTTGCCAAAGTCCTGGGGGGGAACCACACCCATAAGGGGGAGTAGCTCAGGGAGCGATGCAGCCTGGAATGAAGGCAGAATAAGCTGCCTGAATGGAGGGATCGAAGTGGGGTCCAACTAGCAGGATTCTGGGGCCCAGTGTGGGGCTGGTGATATGGATGCCATCCGGATGCCATCTGAGAGGCTTTGGCTGTGGTGTGGGGAGGAACGGAGCCGCAGATAGCACCCCCTGGCATCAGGGCAGGAAATGAGCAGGCTCCCACTTAATTTACATTTAATTAAATTTACAATGTAATTAATTACCAACAAGGCGTGGTGCGAGAGAAGGTGGTTAGCCCAGAAACAGGTGGGCGGGCCACAGGGAAATTGGCTCTGAGAAGGCTCCCTGTTATACTTGGCCACAGTGCCATCTCTAGCCAACTTCTACAGAAGTAAGGAAGGAATACTTGAATGTAAAAAAGGAAGCGGAGGGGGTGAGAGACAAAAGATTATTAGAATTCCTTATAACAGGGGTGGGCAATTATATTGGGTGGAGGGCCCCTTACTGAGTTTTGGCAAGCTGTCAAGGGCCACATGGGTAGCCCCGCCCCGGTCACAATCTTGGGACTGGAAGTCCCATCCTCTAACCCCCCTAACCTTTGCCACCAGAAGTCCCTCCTCTTGCCCCTGGGAGTACTCCTTCCAGCAAAGGGTTTTGCCATCTCAGGACCAGAAAAATACCAAATTATATTCTAAAAATTGAACATCTGCAACATTCATTAACTTGATTTCAAAAAATATTTTTGTCCTGATTTACATGCATTTGTGTAGTGTAGGTGATTGCACAATAGCTTAAAATTAAGTCTTACTCTTGTATATTTGGGGGGTTGGAGGGCATGGGGGGCATAGGTTTGCAGGGGTCTGCGGGGTGTGGGGAAGGGTATGGAGTGAGGGAGCATGTGGGTGTGTGTGAATATGTGGGGTGTGGGGCTTGTCAGGGACTGCGTGGGGGGAAGGTGGCTGGGATGTGTGAGCGGGTCTTTATGTACGGTGGGGTGTGCTTGTGGAACTCGCCCTATGAACACATACACTCTCTGTCTCTCTCTTGCCCTCCCTCCCTGATTGCGCACACACACAGACACACTCTGTGTCTCTCTCACCACAGACACACAAGCACACACTCACTGTCTGTCTCTGCCTCATTGCTCTCTTTGTCTCTTTCCCTCCCTTACCTCTCTCTCTCTCTCTCTCTCTCTCTCTCTCTCTCTCTCTCTCTCTCTCTCTCTCTCTCTCTCCTGGGCCCAGGCTACTGGTGCGGTCCTGCAATGTAGCCTGGGGCCACATGGTGCTGCAGCAGACGCGCAGGGAAGCAGTGAAAGCCAGGGCAGGCAGAGACTTGCAGTGGGAGGCAGGATGTGGGGGTGCAGCTGGGCCAGCTCCCCTTGGGTCCTCCTGCCCCTGGCTTGTGTCATCTTTGACAGGCAGCCAGCAGCAGATAAATAAATAAATAAATATATTTATATTGATTTATTTTTTAATTTTTAGGGGCCCCATGGGCCAGACAGAATGGCCTGGCAAGCTGAATCTGGCCCACAGCCTACATTTTGTCTACCCCTGCCTTGTAATCTAAACACAAGTCCTCAAAAGACAACCTGACCTCAAAATCAATGCCTTATTCAAAATCAATGCCTGATTTCTCTGGCATTCACCTTTGCCTCTGCCTCTACCTCTACCTCTCATCCTTGTGTTCAGAGACGCCAAGAAACATCATGCCACCAGGCACCTTCTACATATGTAAGTACCTGGCACAATCATAATGTTTCCTTTTAATAGTTTTCTGTGCATACCCAATGTTTAACTCCTATAACACATTCCAAGAACACCCAGTCATCCTATGTTGTACTGAATCCATTTTTAACTGATTCAGGTTCCTTGCCCCCCACTACTTTGGAAAATCATTCCAGAAATTTACTTTCCTGATACAAACCTTTGTCCAATTCACAGTGAAGATGTATTCATAGTCAGTTGGTACCACTGGGCTGTCGTACCTATAACATTTTGCCATAGCTAGGTCTTCTCTTCCCTGATATTCACACAAAACATTTTTTATAAAGATCAGCCATTCCCCAGTCCCAGCCTTTCATAATGTCTGAATCTATCTATCTGTCCTAGGTTCGGTAATAAACACTCATAACCTACCTTGTGTTTTTGCAGACACCAACGTGACCTATGCTAATCTCAAGAGTCCTGCAAAATCTGCTGCCCCATGGCACAGAAAGGGTAATTTACAAAACCTGCTGGTGAAATTTTGTATATGGAAAGCACCTGTAGACTTTGCAAGGAGGCCCTAAACTGCATTTCGAAGTTAACAGTGACCTGCTTTACATTCTTACATCACAGAAAATCAGTCCATTACTTACTTTTAAGCACTAATGGACATTTATTGAAATTTCCAGGGTTTTTTTTAATGTAAAGGAAAAAAACAAAAACAAAACTGATCACCACTTGCCCTCATCAATAGATTTTTTTCCCCATATTTGTTTGGAACTTGCAAGAGATCCAGGTTGGCAGTTTGGGAAGAAGAGGCCTTCCACAAATCAGCAAAATATTGACACAGCAAGTACGAGGAAAGGCAATGTTTCACTACAGAGCTATACTCTCTGTGTCCAAAGCCATACCTGAAGAAATCAGCCTCAAAAATCAGCTTTTTCTCAGTTACTAAAATTTCATAGACATTAGAGCTGGAACGGACCTCATAAGATCATCAAGTCCAGCCCCCTGCTCCAGGGGCAGGAAGTCAGCTAGGGTCATAGGATCCCAGCAAGATAGGCATCCAAATTTCTCTTGAAGGCATTCAGTGTAGGTGCTTGAACCACCTCCAATGGCAGGCTATTCCAGACCTTGGGGGCTTGGACAGTAAAGAAATTCTTCCTTATGTCCAGCCTGAAATGGTCTTGCAGAAGATTATAACCATTCAGCCTTGTCATCCCTTGGGGTGCTCTGGTGAACAATTGTTCCCCCAGATCCTGGTCAACACCCCTGATTAAATTTATAGGTGGCCATCAGATCACCCCTGAGCCTGTGCTTTTCTAGGCTAACGAGTCTCATTGCTCTTAGCCTGTCGTAAGGTCTGTTTTCCTGACCTCTGATCATGCACGTGGCTCTTCTCTGGACTCTCTCAAGCTTCTCCACATCCTTTTTGAAACGTGGAGCCCAAAACTGGGTGCAGTACTCCAGCTGCAGCCTCATCAAGGCCAAGAACAACGGAAGAATGATGTCCTGGGATTTGGTTGAGAAGCTATGGATGCAAGCCAGCGTTTTGCTCACTTTACTAACTGCAGCATCACATTGAGGGCTTATATTCATCTGGTCATCAATCATGACCCCCAAGTCCCTTGCATCTGTAGTGCTAACCAGCGTAGCACTACCGAGCCTATAAAGATGCTGCAGGTTTTTACTCCCAAGGTGGAGAACCTTGCATTTTTCGGTGTTGAACACCATCAGGCTCTCATCTGCCCATTTCATGAGCCTGTTAAGATCTACCTGGATCACCCTCCTGTCCTCAGGTGTGGATGCTTTACCCCAGAGTTTGGTGTCACCAGCAAACTTGTCCAGTTTGCTTCTGACTCCAGTGTCCACATCATTAATGAAGATGTTGAACAATATAGGTCCAAGGACAGAGTTTTGGGGTGTGGGGGGTTTGACACATTTGATTGTGTCAAACCATGAGCCAGGTACTTAAATAAGAGACTCCTCTCATTTCATTCTAGCCGCTTCACTGTCATTTTGCACATGCCAAGCCTGGAAATGAGACAGTGAAGCTGTCCTGGGGAGGGTCTCTCACATTTTTTATGTACCCTGGAAAATACAGAGTTTGGGACATGCAGTGGGGAGGCACCCTTATGGCAGTTGCACTCCCTCAAATCCTGATTTGGCACGTGTGGTGTGGAGCTTTGCTTCTCAGCAGTCACAAGGTCACAATCACCAGCACCTTGCTAAATTCAAACTGCATGTTTTCATCTTTGAGATATACATCTTTTGATCTTTGGTTTCATTAGACTTATACATTTCCAATATAATTTACTGATAGGGCTGTTTCTGTGTCACAAAGGGCACAACTGGAACATGTATCGAACCCAAATGGAAAACATGCCAAAAGTTTTCTAAGCCACGTCATAGAAGTTAATCTGACAAACTCAGTAAAACAGCATTTTGCAATATTGATCCTCATTATGTAAAAAACTTAGAAAGTTATTTATAGTTTAAAGCATAGTTAAGGCTTTGTGAAGCCCTTCTTCCTTATAGCAAATTGTTTTGAACAAACTGAGATTTCTCTAAGGGTGTAATCAGAATATCTTGGAACCTGACAAATTTGAATGCTGAGAACTGAAATTAGCATTTGCCTTTTTATACACTAAAAACAAAGTGAAAAATAAAGCACTCTCTCCCTCCCAAAATCTGTATTCTATGATATGGTTAATGCTGCCTATGTTGCCTGGCACACTTAGCTTCTTATATTTAACTTGCCAAAAGGCTGAAATAGGCAACTGTGGTAGAGCCACATTGAAAGTGGTTAAGAATGTTAAAAACCATTACCTATTTTCTATTATTCATTCCCTATCATAATTGTGGGGATCTTACAGGCCTGGAACACTGAAGTGCAGAGAGAAAGACGGGGGGGAGATAAGTGGGGGGACAGAGAGAAAAGAAGGAGAATGTAGAAGTGTAGACCTACCGTTTAGTGCATTGGCTGGGTGTATTTAGATGTGCATCCCGCAATCGGTAAATTCCAAAGCAAAGCATATTGTATGTTTTCAACGCTTTACAAAACAGGTCTCCATAACAACCACCATCCTAGGAGAGACAAAAAAAGAGGAAATTAAGCTTTTTTTTATTTTCCCTGCTATGATAACAGTAAGGGAGGGAAGAGTGAGCTTTCTAGTCTGATTCTGTGCCAAGAGAACAAGGTGTGCAGTAATCTGATGTTTCGTGTCATAGGTGAGAAAAAGGTAATCCAGATTCTAATCCAAATTCTAATCTAAATGTTTAATCTCAGTATTGGCCAAGATAAAACATATGTGCTGAGGACATTATGTCTAACTTTATTTGGTAACTTTATAAATGGGAAGATATAAATCTAGGAAACAGGAAATGCCTTTTATTTGAAACTGGAAACTTTGGACAGACTATGTGCTATACAAATTCAGAAAAATATGATCTGTGCAAACTGCTGATTAAAAAAAACTTTTGATTTTTCTACTTCTCCTCGTCTTCCTACTTTTTGCCCAGGGGTCCTATTTTGAAAGTACTTCTGTTTTTCAACTTCATCACCTTGACCCAAACCATCACAGTGGTGACAATGCAGGAAGTAGCTTACAAAAGTCGTAAGGTGCAGATGATAGACACGATGCAGGTGAAGAATGTATTTTTCAACTGTTAATATTTCTCAGTGGTTAACATGTTGAAAACATTGCTGGTATTTTCATAAGTAACCTGAGAATGATTCATTAGATACCAATTACTGTTAGACTAGCTACAAACTCTTGGTGCTTAAATGCAAAAGGGCTGGTCTCAGCCACTGCCACTAGCTGACACTCTCCAGGTGAGGTACTAGATCAGTAGCAGAGACAAAGAGACATTATTTACCAGTAACTGGAGTGTTCCAAGAGGTCTTGTCCCATGAGCCAGATCTGGCCCGAGAAGGGATTTTGTCTGCTCTTCAGTGGGTCTGAAATGCAACCTGGCCTGTGGTGAGTGTAGCTGGTCCCACCACATGGCTGGGGCAGCGCAGGATCCAGACTTTCATAATGTCATAAGCTCCTTTTGGCTGCCACTGCCAGTGTCACCGCTGCTGCCAGATCACCCTGCTGACTGGGTACCATGGCCCATCCACCTTGACTCCACCACCAGGGGTGCTGGATGCAGAGGGTGGTCAGGATCTCCATGGAGACCAGCCAGGACCCATGCACATGGCAGGTAGATGGGTTGCAGGCAGGCGGGAAGCAAAGTCCAGGGGTCAGCAGGGCTGGGGCCAGGCCTGAAATTGGGATCACAGGGCAATGATAGCATGGGGCTGAGGTCTGGGGCAGAGCTACATCACTGGGCAGGCCATCCCAACCCCTGGCCAATCCTGGCCCCAGCCCTGCCCACCTGTCTGTCCCACACCCACACACTGCTCCCCATCTACCTGAAGCCCCATCCCTTCCAACCAGCCATGTGCCCTGCCTATACAAGTCCCAGCTGGTCTCCATCACCACATGTGGCAGGGGCAATGGGGAGTGGATTCAGGCTCTGCATTGGGCCCCAGCCCCTCAGTGTCATCACCTAGCGATCCTGATCTCAGTCCTGGTCCTGGCCCCTCCTAGCTGTCCTGCTCCCAGATGTTGTTCCCGACCTGCTTCATCCCATCTGCCAGTCAGAGTCACCTAAGGAGTTTTGGTGACCTGTTGTGGGTGAAGGGTAGGGTAGGGGGTGCTGACCCAGCCTGTGACAGCTCACTGAAACACCTTGAGTGGCCCTTGGGCCCAAATAATTGCCCAGCCCTGAGTTGGACAGCCTTTTTGTCATAGTTTCACTTATTATCCCATGCTGAGGAGAGAGGGCAGCATGGTATTCTTGTTCTTTGCAGCTGCAGATTCATATACCATATAAAACTCGAGATGAGGAGTAGAGTACCTGAATGCAGATGTGCATATGGTTAGTGTGCCACTGTAGCACAACCAGAGTTCACACACTAATTTTGCAATGCAGCTGGTTTGATGGAGGACTAATAGGAATGGATCCTTCCACTAAGCTACGGTTCCACAAACCTGAGATCTGATCATCACTTTAGTGATAAGTGGAAACTAACGTGAGATAAAGGGCCATCAATTAAGGTGGTACAGGAGGCCAGATGACATTGTAGGATGAACATGCAATCCTCACTGACCTTATAGAATTGCCCTGGGCTGGCAGCATAATGTCCAGGAGAAGCTGAAACAAATCATTCAAGAAGGGACATTCCAGGCCACTCTATCTAGTCCAGTCCATACATTGACAGGCAACTTCATTAAAGAGAGTTCACAAGAACTCAGCCCTTCATGCCCTGT
>JAGPOW010002742.1:43456987-43482072 GCA_030014935.1 Caiman crocodilus
TCATAAGCCACAGCCTCAAAATATCCCAAATAAAAAAACCTAGATCATCCTCCAAGAAGACATTTGGAGAGCTGAGTGTCACTAGTTCTGAATTTCGTAATTCAAATATGGTCAGAGGATCCTAAAAATAGGACAGTGCCCAGCGGCACAGTGTCCTCCTAGTGCCTTTTTCTGAATCTGTTCTAGTTTACATAAATCATTTGGAAACACAGGTGACTGGAACTGGGGTCTTATTAAAGTCTTGCATAGTAAGAGTAGTACATCCTTTACCTTCCTTAAAAGCCACACCTAATATGCCAGACAATTAATTTGTTCTTTTTTCCCCCACAGATACACCATAGTGTGCTACACATGGGAAGTGCTACACCTGCAGATTTTGCAATGTTCATGATCACTCTAACAGTGAGTGATAAAACTGGTCTCTCCCTTCCTCCATCCTAAGAGCCTCTGTCTTATTGAAATACTTCTTGAGTCCCCAAATACATGACTTTACATCTTGTACTGTTATATTTTATCCCATTTATATTACTACACTCCATAAAATTATCTCATTCTTCCTGTACAATAATCCAAAGCAAGTTAGATAGATAGAGGGAGGAGAAAAAGGAATTTATCCCCTGAAGCTTGCCCAGTCTGAAGCCTTAATCCAGAGTCTCTCTGATTTGGTGGATTAAGCATAGACAGATGGCCCAGATGAATCTGTGAGGCAGAGGCAAAAGGTTAAGATGATCTTTCCTCAGAATTGTGTAAGGACTGACAGCCCTGAGGCTCAAACGCCCCTATTGGAATGACCAAAAAAGAATCCTAAGGTTACTGAGGAGGGAATGATGAGGTCTGGAAGGGCTGGCTTGAGCCCCAGGTCTCTTCTGTAAGAGAACTCAGGCTGAATTATGCTTCTTCATCACACAGGGAGGAAGATTCTTGCAGTCTACCCTCTATAAAATGACTGGAGTACTGGAAGTGGAAGTGACATTAGAGCAGTTGTGTTGCCAGTGCCAGTGTATGATGCATGGCAAGGACTGGAAGCTAGTTCCAGAAAGTTTGCTCAGTCACCAGGGCCCTAAGAAAGAGAGAGGCAGCTGTGAAGACACTAGAATCAGGGATTAATCAGGATCATCATCTGAGTTCGTGGCTCCCTCCAGCTGGAACACGCCTGAATGAGGATTTTAAAAGCTCAACTGGAAGTCAGTATCAAGACTGCAGAGATGTTCTTTGCCAAAGGAGATGACACTGAGAAATGCCTAGGACTCAATAGAACCCAAAGGATAGGACTGGAAGATAGGGCACCTATACATTACTCCAGTGTGTCGAGGGCTAACCTAATTAAGCAGAGCTGCTTTAATTAAAATGCCTGCAGCATCTTATGTGTTCAGTGCCCCACATTTCAAAATGGTGGGGGGGGTACATTAAAGTTAAGTGCCCACTGTCCTTTTGAAATTGTGGGATGCTGAATACATGAGACGCTGGAGCACTCTGGAGCGTTCTGATTAAAACACTCCAGCAGACTAGATAATCAAGTCTGCTCTAACATGGTCTAATTAACATGCATCACAGTACTGTTAAAGTGCCCATAGTGCCAGAATCTCAGTGATCTTCAAATAGGATCTGTGTGGGATCAGGAAATCTTGGATCAGAAGGAATGAAGTCTTTCTGATCCAGCACCTTGTCAAGCCCCGAGCTGAGGACTGCCTTTGGATCCAGTCTCATGTGTGATTCACTACAGTTTCTCCAGTGCTGATGAGGTAGAAGGTCAAGACCTGCTTTCCTAGTCTTTTCTATCCTGGGAGATAAAAGACCTGCATATGTAGCACTTCTCAAGAATATGGGACTCTTCCAAAGAGTAAAAGTGTTGCATATGCAGGCAGGACATAAGCAGGACACTCTTAGGATGGATGTAATTTGAGAGCTGGATGAAGCCATGATGATGGCTTGCTGAGAGAACTCAAAAATAAGGGACAAAGCACAAGTCCTATCTTCTCCTTCACCCAAAGGAAAGGAGGGGAGAGAGGTTGGAAAGAGATTACATAATAAGTGGAAAGCAAATTCCCAATGAAGTCAGAGAGATGACAAGATCATAGAGTACACTGTTTATTAAACAAGCCAGGGAGAGAGAGAAAAAAAGAACGAAAAAATGATAATGGCAAGGAAAAGAAATGATAAGGGAAATTCTTCAAAAGAAAAATTAAAAAGGATCTGCAAGCCACATGCAGAACAAGATGACAATACAGTGCTTCATTCTGAGCCAAGGTGATTAGGGGAACTAATGAATGAGAGTATGTGATACCTTTTATATTATTTGTGCAAAGTACAATGAAAGTTGGACTCATGGTGTGCCATACACAGATCTGTTGGCAACCTGAAATCTCTGAGCTCAAGCACTGATGGCACATGCACTTTGGAAAGTGAAGATGTGCAGATAGACAATGTTTTGAAGGAAAACAAGGCTGGATTGTTTTCAGAGAAACTTCTCTATCCATTAGATCCCAAATTAGCAAGTTTGCATGTCTATCATTCTTGGCAGGAGACTGAAAATATTAGGAAAGGAGGTTCTCATGTGACATTTAGCACATGTGGATTGTGGTAAGTCTGGAAACAAAGCACTTTCTTCTTTCTTGCTTCATTACGAGGCTTATGACAAAAGCCATAAGTCCAGGAGCACGTACAGTTAAAAAAAAAAGTAATTGGAAAATAGAGTAACTGTTTTCCCTTGTGGCAAATAAATCTACCAAATGTCAGCCAGGATTCAGGTTCAAGACATCTTGAAAGTAAGGATATGGGGCAAATTCTTCTCATATTTATATCAGCTCACCCATTCCTTTGGATGCACTTTTTAACTTAGTCAGCCCCACTGTGGCAAATTTCTGGAAAACTTAGCAGACAGAGCAGGGAGACCCAGACACTTTGCCTTTTTTACTTCCAGCAGCACCTGGAGAGCGTAGGGCTGTGAGTCCTGATAGACCTTCTTCACTGGAGAAGGACAATCTTGATAGCAAAGTATTGTCAGACTTGTTAAAAATGTTCAGTGGGCTTTAGGTCTTTGAAGGGAAAGATACAAAAAGGAAATGCTACACTTACAGGCAAACATTTAAAAAAATCCTGTCAGGAGACAAAATGATTACAGGATGGTGAGTACAGTGTTTATGCTGTAAATGATTAAAGCCTCAACTTCACTTTTCTTTTGTAGTCTTACCCCTAGGTCTGCAAAAGGCCCATCATACAAAGCCAGCTGTGCAACTCGACACCTGTCCCTGTTTGCAAGCGTCTGAGGTGTGCTGTACCCTCCTCTCAATGCATTCTCCTCAGCGATCAGAGCTTCCAGCTCTGGTGTGGCTCCTCCTGTTACCAGTGTCCGTATCAGCGTGAGGATATTGTCATTGAAGTATGTCTGTGGAGATAAAATAAAGCTCTTTAGGCAAACACCATTAAAGTCACAACGAAAGACATCCAAATTACAACTTTTCTGGGTTTCTGCTGTTTAAAGTTCTCGGCTGTCTCTTCACATAATTTTCCATAGAAAGTGAAAAGACAGCCGTCTCCAATTACTCTATTTTCTACTATCCCATTAGGCCTCAACACTACAGCCTGCCTTTTGAACACCAATTCAGTCTGATGTTTATTAAAGAACAAAAATTTGAATGATTTATGTTTCCTATAATTGGCATTAGTGGCAATGCACTGACCGCTTTCCCTCTCATCACCTTCATGTCTACTAAGTACAGGCTGGAGATGCGTCATTGTAACATTCAGACCACATGTCAGGCTTGTGCAGGCTAGATTGCCTTTTTAGGCTTGTCACTGATTCGTTGGGGAGATTCCTTTGTGCCACAAATGTCATTGCTTATTACCATGGCTGGACTCTAGCAGTCTAACCAATGCCTTGCACTAAACAGCTTATTACGAGACTTGACAGCATGCAGACATAAGCACGTATCAATTAAACATTTTGAGTTCATTCCAGATAAATGTATGATGAGTCTGGGATCCTGGTGGTCCTTTTAAAAAACTCTAGGGTATAGGGTTAATGTGGTTTATTAGAGAAGATTTACTCCACGCTGACATTTTGCCAGCCTCCAAAGCATCACTGGTCTGTCAGGCAAACAATGGGCTTTTAAAATATTAATTCAATGCCAGACGTATGACTCTCAAGTTCATTGAAAAGAAGTAGACTTCTTTAGTTCAAAGACATCTGGTTAAATAACTACAATAGACAATGATGCATATCCCGCAATACGGACCATTTCACAAAATGCACAAAAGTAGAGACCACCAAAAGAGCAGATATTATGACTGCCAACCCTATTAATGTTTCATATTTTCTGAAGCTGTACAAACCATGATGTGAGACAGACTAGAATTCTATACAAGACGGGAGAGCAAAAGCTTGCTTTCCTTCCTTTTTGACCCTTGGCTTCAACCACTGAAGTTAACTAGGCCATACCAAAATTATATCTGCATTAACAGTGCACTCAAACAACCGTTACCAGCCAGAATGTTCAATGCCCCTGACAGAAACTGCTGGCAATAGCTGCATTTTACACAGGGTTAACTGAGGCATGGGGGTAAAGCAACTTGCCCAATATCAAAAACCAAGGCTGGTTCCTTCTCATTACCTTGACTTCTCTTGTTGAATGTCCTTTTTAGTTTCTTTGTTCATTTGTTATGGCAATCATGAAGAAAGGGGGAAATGCTTTTAATTAACTGTGAATGTTTTTATTATTATAAGTTTTGCTTCCATGACTTCAAGGTCTACTGTTCTACATCCTTCTAAATTAAAAAAAAATCTAGATAAATACAATCAATCTAGTGACAGAATTTATCTATCTAGTGGAAGGTAATAGATCCACCACAAAATTGCTGTTCTGATCATTACATACACAAATATTTCTACTGCAGTTTCAGCATGCTTAAAATTTGCTTTTTTTAAAAGTTTTCAACTACATGTACTTGTGTACCCAGTGGATCAGAACTGTCCCAAGATTCAGGGCATTTAATAATGTCAATAATGTTATGGGAGGATGTATATAACAAAGCATTCAAAGGGCAGCCATGACAAAGGGGAGGGATTTGGTTTATGATCTTTTTCAAGGGAGTACAATTAAGAATGATCAGAATCAAAAGATGACAAAGTATCCAGACTCCTGGGTGATGCTTGACCCAGGGGAGAAATCAAGCTACTGGTATTAGTATTATAAGGAAAATTGTTGAAGCCCCATTATTTTAGTTCAGTGGTTCTTAGTCTGCATCCCTCACTAGACTCAAAGCACGATTTCTGAAAATGCTAGTTCTTAGTTTTCCCCCCAAAATTGTGACTATAGGAAAGTAAAAGTGCAATTTTTCTGTTGTTAAGAACTAAAGACCACAACAGGTCAGAATGCTTATACCACTTGTTTGAAATATCTGGTTTATCTTGCAAATCATGTTTGTACAACTAGTAGTTATAACATTGCGGGGTATCCTGTGGCAACCCAGGCTGCTGCACCACTGTGTCTGAGAACCATTGTTTTAGACATTTAAAGCTAGACTGGATAAAGCACCAAACTATCTAGTGTAGGAAACAGCTCCTCCTTGGCTGGGGTAGAAAATGAACTAGATGACTTACAGCAATAGGGATTTATCAGCTGACACTTCTTTGTTTCTGCCTTTACTTTATGTATCATGCGGTTTTTTCATAAAGCACAGAAAGGTTAGTGTAATACCAGTTACAATAAATTTAAATGAGAAGTGGATCTGTTATGATTCAGTTGAGTAATATCACCAGTACCAAACCAGTATGAGAAAGACGACAGCCTGGCCTTTGCCAAGATTTCCCGCTGACCTTCCCTCTTTCAGTTACTTACCCGCACTGAGATCAGTGAGCTAGGGAATCATGTTCAATCCCTGCCAATACACCACTTTTTTCATTGTGGGAATTCTTCAGAAGCATCCTTTTAGAGTTTAAATTTCTTTCTAGGCTTGTGTCAGTTATATGCAAGTTTAACAACTACAATCAACCCAATTGGCTCTCGTACATAAAACCAATGATCTCTCTCAGACATGAATTCCAGAGATATTAAGCCAAGGTTTGCACTGACGTAGAAGTGAATGCAGTTACAGAAGCACCATCCTGTCAGCGAGTCTGTGAGAATGCAGGTCAGTACATTCTGTAGAGCAATCTAGATGCACACAATCTAGATAACTGTGTATTGTTGTATTTTGAATATTTTTTCTTACAATATATACACATACATACCCGTTGGCTAGCCTTTTATTTACAGTTCATTGTTCCCTTTTTTCCCCCCATCTGGTAATATTTACCAGTATTGATTGGTACTAGTCTCTCTTTTATATTCTATATTTCTCTTATTCCCAATCAATAACATATTGGAGCATTACACAAAGACCATGGACAGTTTTACTGGTACATGCTCCCAAGTTTGTTTATAATCTTATTAAAGCAGGCATGAGAAATATTCTGCTACTCTAAGTAAGACCACAAGATGCCTTAAGCCTGGTAAAATGACTTGTTTCATAGGCTTCTTAGTCAAGGAGTTATGGCAAAAAGAGAAAAGCTAGGTCTTTTTTCAGGTCAGCTCTCTAGTGGAAATTATTAGGTAGTCACCTCTCAACTCTATACTTCCTATAATGTAGAATTATAGCTGTGATAGATAGAATCCAAGGCCTGGGACATACATTGCTATCATTCTGCCAATGCATAATTATTCTCTGTTGTAAATTTACTTGTGCATAACCAGAGAATTAGCCACTGGAAACCTTAGCTGAGACTTCAACATTCATTTCACTCAAGAATTCTTATGAAAACTGTGAGGTGGAAGTGAAGATAAAAACAGAGAAAGAGAGAGGCACGTGTCACAAAATCATTAACACAAAAATGTATTAAATTAAGACACAAAAGCAGCATCCACGCGAGCATGGACGTTTGTTTCCCAGAGACAAGAAGCAGTGGCACACCTTGTGCTGCTGCTACTTGTCTCTGGGGAACACCTGTGCCATGCATACTCTGGCACATAGTATGTTACCCTGGGTGAGACAGGAGAGGCTCTGAGCCCAGTAGCCTTACCTGGGGCGCTGGGGTCTCCTGGGGATGCAGCAGCAGCAGTCCTGCCACTTGGAGCCTAGCTGGCCAGGCTCCAGTTTCGGGTGGCGTGAGCTGCCACCACATGCACCATTCTGGTTATTTTTTGCACAGGTTTTTTTGAGTACATCACGAGCACAATATGAACCAATATAATTCCCCCCTCTTTCCTGCTCCATGATGCTACTTTGCAGCATGAAAAACAACTGAATGTGCAGTATGTAGTGCTGCAAACATACTGCCTGGCTGCACTCATCTGGACACAACCAAGAGGCCTTCATCTGACCTCAACCACAGAGGTGCAAACCAGGTGTGGCAGCCGTATTACATTTACATAAAAAAAGAGGGGAGCCAGGCCTGCTGTCAATGGAAAAAAAATGCTGTTGCAAGAGAATGGTCTCCCACTGATAGACAAATGTCAAGGCAAAATTAAGACATTTATTTGCAAAGCAGGACACATTTGTCTTGGAAGAATGGCTCTATTTGGGTTTCACACCAAGAGACTGATGTGGATGTCATCATTCCATCAGATGCATGAGTGGAATTGAGTGACAGTTTCTGTTCATGCTGCCATCACTGAATGCAAACAATCTGCTTTTGCAAATGGACTGCTCTTGTACTGCCAATGGGAAAATGCCTTATCCTAAAAATAAGGCAGAATGATAGATTTTCCTCAAAAGGGAAATTTTGGATGGGCTAAAGGTATTCAGTACTCATCAGGAAAAGACTGATCTTCCATGTTCTCCAGTTCCATGAAAATTAGTTCCTCCTCCATCAAATTTTGACTCACATAACAGTGGGAGGGCACTCAGCACTTCAGTGGATTAGGTTTGAAATTAAGGTAAAAATGCCCAAATTAAACCATCCATTTCCTTTAGAAGAGCAATGCTCTAAAATTAATGTGAGTGCTCTTTTAGTGGCTCTGTGGGAGGGTACATGTCCTGGATATGCCAGTACTTGTCAAAAAAACATTCTGCTGAATGTTTTTAGAAAGGTGCTGTAGCACTTAATATAACATGCTACTTTTCAGTAACAACAGCAAAGACCTTTTGTTTATTGTAAAATCCCTTCTTGTTGCTTCCACAAACTGCACACGCACTGAGATGTTGGTACAGAACCATTAAAAATTATGACTGGTATGAGAACATTTACTTGTTACAATGCTGCATCAGATAAACGGAAATGCATCATAACCAGCCAAAACATGGGGCTGTGACAAAATCTCTCCTAGATATCTGATCTAGCAGTGCCACCTAGCTCAAAGAGCTGAATTCCATGCCAGCTCTTTAAGAGTGTATGTTTTGGAGCTGCTTTTCAGTTTGTTCAACCATTTTTTAAAGTATAATTACCAGAGCGCTTATGTTTCGCCGTTAGTGCTGTCAAGTCTTTTAAACTAATTGGTCTTTAACAGAAAATTTAACTGAAAATTAACACATCTCTTAATAACATCACTTTAACTTTAATGGCACTCTGTCTTTCATTTATAATTACTCTAAAATTGTCATTTTCCATGTCATATCTGCCATTTTTTACATCTGCAAGTTTTCTTGATTTTTTCTGTGAAAGAAAAAAAATCCAAATGCTACAATAGTTATATAATATCTTTTTCAGCATGATTTACCTTTCTGGTTTTTCTTTACGTGATGCAGTCTATTAATGGAATTGTATTTGTTTCAAGTGAATGCATACCCAAAGATGGAGAATGATCAAGCTAATATTGCTAACCCAGAGGAGGCCATTAGGATAGGGTGCAAAGGAGAAATGAAACAATGGTTTATATTGTACTAAATTTTTAAAGTACCTCCTAACTTTTTGAGTGTTAGTGTGAATCCTCTGGGAAAAGGGGTGTTTTTACCATTTGCTATCCTTTAATACATTAAGACACAATTAAAAAAAGCTCTTGTGTTTCACAATGTCCATCTGCTAAATGGGAGCATTTCCTGTTCTGCAAAAATGAGACTGTAAAGGACTAAAGGGTTCTACTGACAAATTGCTTTCTATTGCTTCCACCTGTCCAATGTTTCTGTTTACAGAATGGAGAAATGAATGATTAGACAGAATTACAAATAAAAGAAAGTAGGTAGGTAGGTAGGTAACCAGTAGGAAGGAAGGAGGATAATTAAACATAGGTCAAGAGATACCAGAATATTTAAAGTTAAATCTCATTACCTGGTTCTGAAAAAAAAAAAATTTGTAATACAATTCCCTGTAGATCCCCCAAATCACTGGGAGGGGAACACAGGGCATATCCACACATACAATTAATGCACCTGAATTTTCTGTGAAAGTGCAAGATGTTTTCATCAAAGCGCAAGTGTAGACTACATGTACTCCCCTGTCAGGAGCAAATTTGCTTCCAGTGGGCATGTCCAGGTAAGCATGGATGTTTGGCTCCCCAGGGACAAGGAGCAGCGTGCATCTTGCATTGCAGCTACTTGTCCCTGGGGAATATCTGTGCCACACACGCTTTGCCACATGGCAGGTAGTAGGGGAGCCTGTGGACAGCACAGTGTTGGCTCCAGCAGCCTTATCTGGAGTCCTGGGAGCCTCCTGGGGCTGAAGCCATGGCAATCCTGCTGGGTGAAGCCTGGCTGGCAGCTACAGCACAGCTCTGGGTGGCCAGGCTCCACCTTTCATCAGCATGCACTGTTCCAGGTTTTTTTTTCCATGGTTTTTTTTTTGACCCCTGGATATCCAGAGTTCAATAAAACCCATGGAACACCCCCCACCCCCCCCAGAACTGCACATGCTTCAGCAGCCCACCCTTGCAGTGTGGAGAATGCCTGACTCTGCAGTATATGGTGCTGCAGGCATGTGTATGGTGCCACATACCACACATCTGAATGCACCCAATGGTATCAGTTCAGTCCAGGGCAGCTTTTGCCCCCCTGCCCTGCTGTATTCCCCTGCAGCAGCCAGGGGGAGCTCCAGGCTCCTCTGGGCACCAGTCTGAGGCTGACAGGGGCACCAGGGCCAGGCCTGCACTTCAGGGAATACTAGGGAGCTGCCTGGGACCAGTGGACAGCTCCTAGCCCCATGGACCTCAGGACTGCAGCCAAACTTAGTGGCGCTGGCTTGGGATGATGCCGTGTGTCCAAGCATAGGGGTAAGCAGCACTGAGACTTGGGGGGATGGGACGGAGAATGCAAAGACGCAGCAGTGCCAGTTCCCAGCATTGCTTTCCCCTCACATCTCCCCCTCAGTCCTTGCCCTGCTTCCCACCTGTGTCTTCCCCTCCCAGTCCCAATGCTGCTTCCCCTGCCACATCTTCCTCCAGATGCATTCCCTGGCTCTGCTCAGCTCCTGGCTCCTCCCCAGGGATGGGTGGGGAGCAGAAGTGGGAGCTGACTCGGGCACGAACTGTGCAGGCAGTGGCAGTGCTGAGGGGACAGGGGAAGTCTCAGTCCCCTCAGCCCTGCTGCTTCCTATGCTGTAGGGATGTGCAAAACGGGCCGTATTCAATTTGGATTTGGCCTGAACCCAGGACAGTGATTCCCTTCATTGATTCAGATCACTGTCATGATTTGATTCAGCCAAATCTGAATCTGAAGATTCAATGCTGGTTTGAAGAATCAGCAATTTGGCCATAGACAGTTTTAAGTGTTTCTCCTACATACTTTGAGGTATCAGATGTGGCCCGTGAACACTGCGATGGTGGGGTGGGGCAGATGGAGTGTCCCACACAAGCACAGAGGGATTGTGGGGGGACCCTGGATGCCAACCCAGACCCAGGAGGTACCAGTCACTGAGCCGGGGAACAGGGGAGGGGATCCCCTGTATGCCCCTTGGCAGACCCGGAAGTGAACTGGAAGTGCTCCTGGTCCAATTCTGGGTCCACTGCCAAGCATGCTCCCATGGGATGCTCATCTGGCCCAGCATCTCAGCATTCACAAGCCACCTGACACCTTGAGGTATGTAGAAGAAACATTTAAAGCTGTGTCTATGTCCATATCATCAAATCTTTTGGAATCTCTCCAAATCAATTTGGAGGGCTCTGATTCAATTTGGAGAGATTAAAGGGTCTCCTGATTCGATTTGGATTTGGAGATTTGGCTGCCGAATTGAGCCAAATTTCCGCCAAACTGAATCAGTGACTGAAGCTGCGCACAGCCCTACTGTGCAGTACACTCTCAGTCAGCTCCCACTCCCTGCCCACAATGGGGGCCAGGAGCTGAGCAGTCCCAGAGCTGTGGGCAGCTTCCTCTCCACCAACCTGAGCCCCGCCGCTGTCTAGACTGACTAGAACCAAATTGCACCTGGTCAGCGTCTACACATGCGCTACTGCACAGTACCTAATGCACCATCAATCTATTACCTGTATTTGTTGCAAAGATGCATTAGCCTAATTTACTACACAGTAAGTCCTGCGCATGTGTAGAGGCTTTCACTTTACTGCACATTAGATTAGTTTAATGTGCAGTAAAGCTTCTCGTGTAGACACACGCATACAGGAATAGAAATATAATATTGAAAGAACCTCAGATTGTGACAAAAGCACTGGAAATTCTTTATGGCAGTCTTGCAGGGACATGTTAAAGAAGAATCCCTGATACTCATTGCACATCCATAAAGGTCACAGAGATGAGGCTTGCTGGAGTAAATGGCAGTTCATTCTCTGGGAAATGGTCTGGACAAGAGGTACAGAAGAAAGTCAACTTTTTCAAAGACAATTAAAAATCCCTGGTTTTCAGCTCAATAGGCCACTGCAGAAGAACCATGAATTTTAGAAGGGAGCACTTTCTAAAATCAGGTCCCTCTCCAGTATCTTAAGCATTATTATTTTTTTATAATTGTAGGGTGATTAAGCTTAGAGTGAGAAGAGGCTTTGCTTTCATCAACACCTTTGTGACAATGACAGAATCTATATACTCTTTTTCACACACACAGACACACACAGATCAATTTGCAGATGCTGAAAAAAATCAAATGCCAAAATATATTCCAGAGGCACAGTAAAGATTAGGCTACTTGATTTAAGAATAGACATGTCCCAGATGACAGTCTAAACCAGGTGAAGTGCACACAGCAGTTTGGTTTTACATAGCATATTAATAATACACTGTTGGTAGAAAGCACTGCTACCCAGCTATACTAAAGATAATTGAGCCTGCTTGCTCATTCAGAGGTGCTACCATAAGACACATTTACATAGTAGTAACTTATACTAATTTATCATTTCATTGTACCCAGGGTTTGTAATCCTGGGAGCTTCATTATACTCAGTCGACAATAGAGGGTGGAATTTAATTCTAAACGCAATGTACTGAGTCAGGTACAGTAGACCTAATCATGAAATCCTTACTTATTGCAAAGTGAGTTGGTATGTACCAGTGTAGCACAATGAATTTCTCCCTTGTAGAATTCCTAGGGAACAAGAAGCATGAAAGCATGACTTACATCAGTTCTGCAAATTGGACTGTTGGATTTGTTGTGATTAATGCTCCAGGGTCTGCTGGAGAGAAGGCAGAAGAAGCAGAACTTACAACAGTTGCCTTCTGTCACGAAGGCTAGGTATAGCAGGGTCTATGGAGTAGGTATTGTGGGAATTAATCCCCTCTTTGAACAGACTGCAGGAAAAAAGCCTTCTGTCTGTCTGTCTGTCTGTCTGTTTATAGTTTAGAGCAGGTGTGTCAAACATACAGCCTATGAGCCAAATTGGGTCTGTGAAGCAACTCTGAAAAGCTGTGGGCCACGGCTAGAGGGAGCCAACTGTGAGAGAATCTGCGGCCATTAAGGCACATTGGTCATGATGGTCAGTGGCAGGAGGGTAAGCAAAGACTGAAGCAGTCCCAGGTGTCCCCCAGCCAGACCACCTGTCTGTACTGCTGTGGAAGTACCTCTTCCTTCACTGACCCTGATACCGAACCATGCTGGAGGAGCTGCCACCATCATGTGCCCTGGGCTGGAGCCAGAATTACTGCTACCATGTGACCTGTGTCAGAGCCAGATCTGCCACTGAAGCACAGGGCACATGGCAGCAATGGTGGCCTCAGCACCAAACATGTGACAGAAGCCAGAGCTTTGTGATCCAGATCTAGCATGGGGCATAAGGTGAGGTTTACACCCCTGTTCTAAAGCATTGCTGAACTCTGAAAATAGTCCATCATAAATTGTCGTTCTTTTTAAATGTGGTGCTCTCCATGTTTCTAAACAATTTACATTTAGCATATTATAACTACTATTACTGCACCAAGATTGCCTCCTGAAATGTCGCTAATTAGGAGAGAGATAGAATAAAACACTACACTAAACACCACTCTATTTCAATAATTTAACATTAGATGTATCACACATTAGGCCTATTGAAGAAATTCAATACAAAATCAGATACAGCATAGCCATACTTGGCCATTATTATCTACTTTTTCAGAGCCTTATTGTTCTGTTTCCACTAAAAGGTATCATTCTGCAAAATGCAGAGAGTGTATTTCCTACTGGTGCTCAAAATACTCAGTGACAGCACAAGGCAGTGCTGTACTCCTTGCATATGCCTTAAAAGAGCACCGTGCACACATGCCAACAACAACCTCTGTCCTTAAACAGTTGTTTATGAGGGAGCTGCATCTGTAGAATCTTAGGGTGCCTGTAGACGTGGGGAGGCTGCTCTGATGCACTGTCGATTAATCAAGTCTGCTGGAGCGTGGTAATTAACATGCTTCCAGCAGCCTCTGCATCTCCTGTATTAGTGTCCCTGCACATCAAAATGGCAGCAGGGGTGCTTTAAAGCTCATTTGACAATCTTTAATTACAGTGTCCCCACCACCATTCTGCAGCATGGTGATGTTGATATGCAAGACATTACAGGCACTTTAGAGTGGCTCTCAGAGATGCTCTGACTAAAGATGCCCCTGCCCCACGCTCTCAGAATACATGTAAAAACACTCTTAGTGCTGCCTGGTGCCTAAATAGCACAGTATAGAATACTCTTAGGTTGTTTAGTTTCATAATCCTATGTTGCAGATTTGGCCTCCTAGCAGAAAGCTGCACCATCTCTCATTCGCTGGAACAAGTGGGAAAGGAAAGGACAGGACTTTATTTGAATACCTGAACTACTTTAAAATGTGGCCTCTCAAGGCCCTCCAGAAGTGTGAGGAATTCACAGGCTCTTGAGAAGTCTCATTCTCATGGATTGCCAGGCCAGGTGTCCAGACTGGAGCTGTGCAGTCAGTTTGGTGAAACTTTGTTTACACACGTAGCCTTATGTACAATGCCAAATCTCCCCCAAACATGGAAACCTTTCATTGTTGCCTGCCTCTATGAACAACCAACCTCTTTATAAAGTGCTGAATAAATTAGAAGGTGTCAAATAGTAAGATGCTGTTCTGTCAGTGGGGAACACGAACATTTCATTACAGGTAATGGACTATATCATGGGTACTTAACCCTTAGCCCATGGGCCAGATCCAGACCTCAATACCATGCCATTCAGCCCATGGGGCTCCCCATGGGGCCAGAAATGTGGTGGCAAGGGAGTGATTGTGCTGCTCCCCTGCTACAAAATATCCAGACCAATGGGGAGTCCTGGGCCCTGGATGCTGGACTGGGCACCTTATCCCGGTGTGGAGGGCCAGATTGGTGGGGGGCAGGGGGACACCAGGCCCTAGTGCCCAGTCTGGCACATGCAGGTGGGAGGTGACAGGGCTGGGCCCCAGGACCTGATCCAGCTGGCAGACAGACCCCACACCACTCGTCTGGCCCACAGGGTCAAAAGGTTTACCACCACCGGTCTACATTTCAGTGAGCAGTGGTTTAGAGCACCCCGACTGACGCAGCTGATGGAGTCCTGAGTTTCCTGGGTGGGTGCTTGACCTTTTCCAAAAATACATCCTCTGTGATTGTTAAGGTTCCAAATGATTTTGAATGCCCAGACTGACCAATATATCTATATTATTGTATGGGATAAATGAATCATTATAGAGTCTCTGCCCAGCTGAAGTAAGTAATGCTTTGGCATTACTTGCTCCAGAGGAAAGTATCTTCTCCACCAGAGTGCCTGGTATCTTCAAAAGATTCAGACTCAGCCCTGTATTATAAACTGTGTGGAAAAGAACAAAAAGGGCTTGGATATGCTTACTGCACTCATGAGAGAATCCAGTACGCTGACAGCAAATGCAGTTCCACACGCAAATGGCTGTGTGAGATACAGTTCTGTGTCGGGGTCGTCGTCATCATCTTGGTCCAAAAACTGAACATTTGAATCATTTACTGAAAATAAGAATACAAAAGAAAAAAAATAAGGGGCTTACTTGCCAGCAACATGTGACCTTACATATTACACAACCAGAAAGAAAAAAAGAAACAGCATGTATCTCAAAACACAGACTTGTGTCTTTGACATCACTGAAAATGAAATCAAACTTGATGTGAAAATGGCTACTTAAAAATCTGCAAGTCCTCATTTTTCTTGTATAGAAGGTGAAAATACCTGTGCTGTGAAAGGGAGTTTCTTGTCATCATTCTCTTGCACTCACAAAGAGATCCTTATAGCTTTGTTGTGGTACTGTTATGAGAGAACAAAGCCAGGTTCACTTTGTGAAATACACCTTGTCTGTGAAATATTGGTTCAAGTCAAAGGCATCTGGTTAAATGTGATGCCCTGATTCTTTCTCCTGTGTGTTGATTAACTGCAGCTGTAGTTCCAAAGAGGGGAGCTCTCAGTTTAGTTTGTCTCAAGTTAAATGGGAGAATGATATTTGGTGGTACTAGCAACTCTTCTTCAAGAGCAACTTTCATCCACATGGCTTCAGCAGCTTCATCATCTCCCTAACCACATATATTTCATTTAGTGAATGAAAATCTCCGCACTAGGTTGCTTGGGAAAGAAAGACAATACATAATAATGTTCACTATTTAGGTTATGTCTACATTACTAAAAATGGCCACTCCATAGTCATAAATCTTGAGCTCCTGCACACTGACCAACCATGTAAAATGCCTTATCTCGCCTTTCCTCAAATCACAGAAGTCATGAAAAACAGAAAAGAACAGGGCTGTAGGGGACCTCAGGAAGTCATCCAGTCTACCTTCTGCTCATGGCAGAATCATCCGTGACTAAACCAGATACGTGTTTGGCTAACCTGCTCTTAAAAACTTCCAAAGATTAATATTCTACAACCTTTCTAGGTAATATTCTCTAACGTTTAATAACCCCCATAGTCAGAAATTATTTCAAGTACCAAACTTAAATTTCCCCTGCTTCAATTTAAGACCATTGCCAGTTCCCCTCTCTTTATAAGCACCTTTCATGTATTTGAAGATTTATCAAATCTACTCCTCCCATTCCAATCTTCTCTTCTACATACTAAATAATCTCAGGTCTTCCAATCTTTTCTCATAAATCACGTTTCCTAAATTTCTAATAACTTGTTTGAATTTCTGCTAGATTCTTTCCTATCTTTCCATGTCTCTTGAAATATAGTTCAGCTGAAGTCTAGCTGATGTTTTAAGGGCTCACCAGTGTAGGGGACAAGGTAGAGCTGCCTCTAGTATTCCAGTCCCCGCAACGAGTTTAGTACTTACCTGAGCACAGCAGGTGTAAACCAAGTCTGCTAATGGCAGTCCCAGTGACTTTTGATCCTTCTGGACCCTACTTCCTATCCCACCTGCCTGTAACTGGTGCCATGTATAGAATTAGAAATAAGTAGTGGATAGATTGATTGAAGTAGTGGAAGGACTTCACTTGTTGGACAGTAATGTGAAGCTATATTGAGCTGACCTCTTTAGAAATCAATCTGCCAATGACTTGCCTCTCCTCTTATTCTTCAGATGGGCAAACATCATATGCTAATGCAAATGGGAAATAGTGTTTTGTATGGTTCTTGTTAGCTGAGGGCAACCATTGGGATCAGCCCCAAATAAAAGTATAATATGAATCTGTAGATATTTTGTTGATGATTAATGCTCATTTCCCTCCCTCCAGTTCATACAAACAGTTCATACTTTGTTAGACATCTTATCAAGTGTATAACTGATAAGTTATATAACCATTTTTTATTTCCATATTAGTATTCCTCAACACAAATGCATAGACTGCTTCCTTGTGTTACTAATATGCCTTTTAATTTACTAAAAAGAACAAATCAATATTAATTTCCATTCAAGGATGGTAAATTATCAGTTCTGCAGCAACTGCTACTGCAGATATTCAGCTCATTGTGTACTGCATGTGTATTACTTACAGTATGAAATTATATTAATCTTTGGGTGCATCTACATGTGCAATTAATGGGCCTGAATTTTTTCTGCAGAAAATTCAGTCTCATTAAAGCATTCCTGGGTCCATTTGCAGACATGAGCCCATGTTGGAAGCAAATTGTACCCAACATGAGCAGCCCAATTTAGAGCTGTTCCTGCCCTGCTTTCCCCCCCCCTGCAGCAGCCAGGGGAGTTACAGGCTCCCCTGAGAGCTAGCCCCTCGCTGTCCCAACTCTGGGGGCAGCCCCAATCTGGGGGAGGGGGGGGGGGACGACAAGAGGAGCTACCCCAGCTGGCAGGCAGCTCCCTACCAGTTGCAGGCAGATTGAAACCTGATCTGATCTCTGCAGTGCTGGGAGAGCTGTCCTGGTTTCTGGGCAGCTGTCTCCCAGCCACATGGAGATCAGGTCACATCCTGATCTCCACATGGCTGGAAGGCAGCATCCCACCAAGCCAGGACAGCTTGCTCTGCCCCCTGTGGCCCCTTGCTGCCTAGGCTGACTGGGAGCAATTTGCATTAGTTTAACATGCTGATTTCTAGTACATATATTTACAGGTAATCTATCGTGCAGTAATTGCAGCACACATGTAGATAGTGCCACTTTACTGCACGTGAGTTTAGTCTACTGCGTAGTAAAGCATCTTGTGTATTAGACATACCCCATGTATATCGAAGCAGCAGCTTTCTAGTCACCTACCTGGTCATTTTTGACCTTCACTTTGTGCCTTGGACACATAAGTCTACACATGCAGGGATACAAACTGACTGCATGTGAACACAACCGTGTGTATGCACATAATCCAGGTACACCTGAACCTAAAATAAGTCCCAGAAAAAAGTGACGGGAGAAGGTTCTCCCATGATTTAGCTCCCAATATTTAAGTAGTTAGAGCATTCATCCCTGAAGCTAAATACCTTGGTTCCGAGTCCCCTTCATCTAGAGGGAATTAGAACCTGAACATCTCTGGCTTTTCAGGACAAAGCTTAAACCACAATGGCACAAGTCACATATTATTCAGAACTCTCTCTAGTGTTCTTTGTATTGGGTAAAACTGCTAGAAGGAGGGTAGTGAAGAAGTTTATGCCCCAACGGGAGAAAATTCAAACCTTTCCAGGCTTGAACCCATTCCAGTGCAGCAGCCATCTAATTGAGCCACATATTCTTTACCTTGCACTCTTTCTCCTGGTCCCACATACCTCCTACTCTTGGCTGCCCAGTGGAAAAGTTTCATAAGAAGGACTGGAGAGCATTCAAGCTATCGCCTGATGTGTGGCCTAGCACATAGTATGCTACTTTACAAAACCAGGGAAATGCAGGTTCAAATCCTACTCTGGGTAAGAGAGGAGCTTAATCTTAGGCCCTGGCTTCTTGAGTGAGCGCTGTAACCATTCAATTATTTAGACTAAAACATTGGAGGCAACTTGCCTTCCTTCCTTCACAGTCATAGATTTATTGTTTCTTGCATCATTAATAAGATGCAGGTACATATGCATGAGGGTTACACATGCATAACTTACCATGCACTATTGATGTATATGTCCATGATACAGGAGAAACAGAATTTCTGTCTGTGTGTGGCATTTATATAACTTAAATGCTATCACTCAGAAATCCATGGGTTAATAGAATCCATCCTTAATCTCTTAAGCTTAATGACAGAAGCCTAGGATGTGGTGTACAGCTAAAAATTCAGCCTCAGTTCCTCTGAAGCCAATGAGAGAATTGCCATTATCATTCAGTGACAATGGATTTTGGCCCCACTCTCTTCCATAACTGTACCTGCTGTTTGAACGATCTTCTTGGGACTTAAATTCACATTCAAACTATGCATGTTTAAAGAGCCTATGTACTGCCGTATTTTTCATTAAAGGTTCTCAAAATGCTTAACTTTCACTACAGCCATTTTTCAGCCCTTTTTACAGGAATTAGTAACCTGATTTTACACATAATGTAAATTGAGGTATGCTAGTTGCAACAAAACCAAAAACGTACTGCAACTCAGTAGCAGAGACTGGACTAGAACCTTTGAGTCCTAACTACATACCTATCTATCTACCAACCAGGCAACCAACCATCCAACCCTCCTTGTCCTGGTGTAACCATTCCAAACAAATGTCTCTCAGTGTTCATGTATATGGAACATGGTTATTATATGAAGCAGATTAATTTTATCCTTGTAACTAACTCCATCTACAATAATATTATCATTGTGCAAGAGGCATTAATTTATTCTCAGGCTCCTACAGCCAAACACAATTTGAAAGCCTGCTGTACCATTTCAAAATATACTTTTTAAACATTAGGCCTTAGTTTAATTTGTCAGTGAGGAGTGGTACTATTGACAGTAGCATTGTTTTCTTGCTTATATCCGATGGATTTGTAAGACTAATACCTGACTTTGACATTGGCTTGCTAGCAGTACATGGTGCCAGTTTCCAAGGTGTAGCAAATCTTATGTGAATTCCACAAGTGTAATTTTAGCCTCAATATCTTTATACTGATGCAAGTTAGTCTGCTACGCTTTCTATGAAAGGTCTCTAGGCTAGAAGGGGGTAGGTTTGAATGTGCAGCAGTAAACCACAGGAAATGCTAATCAAACACTTCTCTCAATCCCTTGTGAAATGTTAGTTCATTGAGAGAGTAGGGTAGAAACTGAGCTGCTTGTACAGCTTCAGAACCCGAGCTTCTAAGAAAAGGCCGACCCCCCAAAACAAACAAACAAACAAACAGCCCAAGGGAAGGTACAATACTGGGGATGCTTTTTTGAAATCTTTCATTTCTTCTTTGACTTCCTGTGAGAGCTGTTAAGACATGTCAGTCAAATTGACAATAGGTTGAAATAAAAAAAAAAGAGAGAGGGGGGAGAGAGGGGCAACCAGGCCAAAGAAAATGAATCAGTGAGAAGGTGCTATGAAAACAGCCGGCAGGTCAGACGAGTGTGATCAAAGGTTTACTGATGCTGCGTGAAAAAAATCATTAAGAAAGGCCAGAACAAGACAGTCAATTTCAACCAGAACCACAAATAAAACACATTCAAAGCGGTGCCATGAGGGTAGCCCCTCTGATACAGCCAGACAAATAAAGAAAAAAGCCGATGACAGTAGGAACAACACCACCACTAAACCAACAAAGGAAAACAGTGATGTGAAGGAAAAAGGCACTTCTTACCCAGTTCAGTTATCATTAGAATGTGGGTTCCACTGTTTTTTTCCTGACTGATTGAAACCAAAGGCAGAAGTTTGCCAGGCTTAGCTAATGAGTAAAGTAGTTAGGGGGAAAAAGAAAGTACAGAAGAGAATAAAGTAAGGGAAAAAAGACAGGTAAGGCTCCAAGAACTAGAATGTGAAGAGTAGCCTCTTACCATTGCATAAAGGCAGCAGAGGTCTGCTTGCATTCTATGCAACTTTTTAAAAGATTGTCCCAAAGAATCATGAATATTCAGAGCAATAGATCAAAACCAGCATTTTGTTTGACATATTGCATGTTCAAGAAAATGCAAAGTGAAAACCCATAGGAAAGACCTACATAACAATCAGCTATTCATCCGAAAGAAAAGTGTCCCCTAATATCTCCTGGGCAAGAATCATTCAAAACAATTAACTGGAGGTGTCATAGGCTATAGAACAAGTAAGTCTCCCAAGTTTTGGCTGAAAGGGAAGGGCGAAAATATACAGGAAAACACGTTAAAAGATATGTCTTTGTTTTGCTTACCTAGCTCTGTTATAATAGGGATGTTGATTCCTGTTGTGATGGAGGGCTGACGTAACAGGCCATGGACTGGACTATTGTCTGGAGATGACCTATCCATCCCTGGTGGTGTAAACCCTATGCGAGACATGTTACAAAGAAATTACAAGGTAACAAACTGCAAGACAAGAAAAAGAACGAGTCCTTTCAGACTGACCCAAGTGACAGAAACAAGTATTGCAGGAATTTTGTATTAGAATTTAATCATCAGAATAATAGTAATAATAACAGTAGAAATAAGCCAGAAAATATTTGACAGTATTTTCATCATAGCTTCCTATAAATATGGATGCTCAAATTGATCACTGTTACATATTGTTTATAACCAGTTAATTTACTATGCTCAACTCATGAAATGGCAGATTTTGTCTTGAGACCATTAAAACTTGCAATGCAAAATGTGTACATTGAAAATAACATCCCAAGACATTTTATTTTGAGGATTTTGTTTTCTTATGCATATTTCAAAGATCCCTAACTTTAAGCATCTTTCTGAAGTCTCAAACAACATTTCAAGGCTTTAAAAAATCATTATTGAACACTTTTAGTAGTTTGTAGCCCTACTTACTAATACTTAGGGTTGACCTAAACACAGTGCTGGGAGACAATTACATTTTATAAATAGTTACTAAAAAATAGGGTTGGGTATTTGACCAGTCAAATAAAGTTTGGTCAATTCACTGGTAAAATATTGATCAAAAATTGTAAAAAAATGCCAATAGGTCCAAATAACACACAGAAAAAGCACAAATGTTCCATTAAGAAATGCGTCAAACAACAATAAAAATCATAGCAGTTTTTTTTGTAAAATTGCTATAATCTTTAGTCAAAAAACTATGCAGTCAATAGATTGCCTTGATAACTCTATCAAAAACATTATGAACTGCAGTGAGTACTCAATTTCCACTCAAACATTTCAGAAACAGCATGGTCCTTGCAAGAGCTGGCATCCTGAACATAACCGGATTTAAGGAGCCACTAGTTTAAATTCAGTGAAGTGGGGTAGAGAGAGATAGAGGGATACTTCCATACAACAGTATGTTGGGGCATGATACGGACAAAATACAGATTGGGAGAAGAACCACCTCCTGCGAAACTGGAGAGATCATCTCGGGACACACAAATTCCATCCTTATGCTATGTGGATGTTCCATTCAAGTTCCTACTGGAAAATCCCACCAGTGAGTAATTTTTAACTTTACCATTTTTATCAGAAATTTCTCAGTACTTCTCAGTATTAAAAGTATTTTCTTAGGATGGAGTCAGAGCATAGGTAAGGAATCACTCAATTACCGATTTAAACAAAAATTCAACCTAGAGTTGGCCTGGTACTTCTTAGTAAAGATTTACATCCCATGACTCTCCCCACCCCCACATAAAAATAGTAGGAAGGATTGGAATGTCCCTTTTACATCATCCTGAAAGAAGTGGAAATGAAACACAAAGTTGGTGTGAGGGCTTCACTTCCCCCATACTGCAGCTGTTTTTTTCTTTGAGCAAGAACTTGTCCACTAAAAATAGGAACAATGCCAAACTAATTACATTATCAGTTGCTGAGTAGCCATTACATACTAGGCCAAATTCTTGCCAAATTCTTGGGCCTCACATCTGAGAAGAGAAGGCAGATTTCAAGCATTTGTCATTATGTACCTGACCTAGGTTTGACTCCTCCATATGCTGCCTTTGAGACATGTGGAGTTAAAGATATTCTACTGACTTCTCACAGCATGAAAACTGGCCCAGTGGGCTAATTCATTTATACGTGCATCTGCTATCAGTTCTGAAATGAGCTGATACAATAGTACCCACTACTCTGTCTTCAATGTGGATGATAACAATTAAACCACACGATAAAAGAAATCCCCACATGAATTTTTATAACACTTTGTAATCTGATGTCAGTTCCTTACCTAGATTTCCACTCCCCATCACCTACTTCATATTAGTAATTACCACTTAGGAATTTGATTTAAAAAAAAATTAAATATAAAAGGCATTAATTCTGGACACCCTCTTGCCTTCCCTCTGCCCCCATTTCCATCTTGCTGTTTATTGGCAATACGATTTGATTTAAATCTCATGTTGACTGCGTTGTGCCCAAACTTGTAAAGTGCTGGCTTTAGATGGCAATGGATGCTTGGATCATAACCTATCTGGAGCATTTGCCTAAGATTGTACAGTACCACTCGTAACATCCTTTAGACTGAACTAATAGAATTAGAAAAGCAGCTAAGAATTGTGGGATATTGTAGAAACGTACATGGAATAACAACAAACAATCAACTAAGATGAAGATGCTAATCTATGAGACTTCTGTGCTATCATTCTTGCTTTGTGATTCAGAAATATGGACTATATATGCTAGGCATATCAGGAGACTGAACAGTTTCCACATGAGATGCCTGCACAAGATCCTGAATAAAGTTGGAAGACAAAATGCCAAACACAGAGATGATGGATCATGTAGAACTGACACACTTAGAAACCTAGACCTTTTATGCATACATCATGATCTACAAGATTGATGGTAGCCTATATATATATATATATATATATATATCAAACAAAGAGGATGTCTGTGTCCAACCCCTACACAGGCCTTTGTCTAGCCTATATAATCTTCCAGAAACTATACCTTGAACTCTCCCTTCACATTTCTGAGAAAGTTTGTAACTGCTTGAAGCCTGTGAGAGCTTGAAGTCAATGGAAGGGAAAAAGATAGAAAGGGATTTGGTGTGTGATGTCTATGAGCCTATTTGAACACAGAGTTCTTGGGATCAGATGCAAGGGCAGACTAAATCAAGGAACATTACTTAGCATTTATTGGAATCCATTCTCCCAAGCCAACATGGAAAAAGTGGATTGAACACCTAGAAACATAACAGTACGTCTCCATCCCTGGGGTAGCTGAGAGACACCAAGGAGAGCATGTAGTGATCACAGTGGCACAATAAGTCATGAGTGTGGTTGCAGATATTTTTGTGCTCTCTTCACTGCCCTATGCTGGTCAGGATGTCCCTGTAAGGCACTTACCCCATCATTACTACAGCCAAGGCAAAAGTGCAAGTGAAACTTGTCAGGGAAGGTACAAACAAAACTAGCAAGGCTTATTATGAGACCTGAGACCTAACCACTTGCACAGGCTATTAATAGATGAAACAGATAATTAATTAACCTTTTGTATGCTGTACATGTAGAAGAATTATAATCCGTGAACTATTACCCTCCTGTAGTTTATGCTATGTACTTACAATAATTTATGTTACTGTAAGCATTAGCAAGGAGGTGCCAAACTAGACTGCAAAGTCAATAAGAAGTCCTTATTGACAATGGATAACTGGCTCAAAATGATTTCTCAGAGTCTCAGACGAAACAAACAAACCCAAGACCGAAATATTAAACTGCCCGATTAGCAGAAAGAACCTACAATGGCAAAGGTGTCATAGGTTATGTGAGCAAGGAAAGGAAAACCTCCTAAGCATGAAAATTGGATTTGCTAACAATTAGGACCCAGGGAATGTGAATAGTAAGTCCTGAAGTCACGCACTAGTTCAGCCCCTTGTCATATCTGGGAGAAAAGAGGGGTTATGTGCAACATTTGGGGATTTTAACTATAATATTAATGATTTCAGAACGTGGATTCACAAGCTTTAATTCCCACCCTTTTTATCAGGCTTAAGCATGGACCCATGGATTCAAGCTGTACCAGAAATTCTTTGGAAAGCCACCACCTCCCCGCTCCAGCTTTGAAAACAGTTGGCTGATTTCTTATAGGCAAAGAGTCTTGGCTAACAAGGGGCTTTGGGCTTGCTTGATCCAGACATCAAAGGGGCAGGAATGTTATTTCTGGAGAAGAAGATGATGAAGTAGGACTGTTACTTATATTTGAAAGTTATATGCTACCACATATTATATATTGGAGAGCACATTGTGATAACACCAGATCTTGTGACACAATATCCAAACACTATAAAATTCTCAAGTCCCACATCTGTGAGGGACCGGCAGGGGACTATATGCTGAAGGGCAACCAGCACGGGTTTGTTAAGGGCAGGTCCTGTCAGACCAAC
>JAGPOW010002742.1:43492894-43532784 GCA_030014935.1 Caiman crocodilus
AGGAATAAGAAAGGACTAGTGAAGCTAGATTATAATGGAAGGTTATGGGCAAATGTACTTTTTAGTCACATTAGAAGGGGAAGGAAGCTAATTCAGCAGCCATTACACTGCCATTGCTACACCTCTAGCAAGTGAACTAAATCACCCTAACACTGACTTTGAATGAAGCAGGGTTAAGAAATTGGAGTGGTTTTGCCACAGTTAATGTTATAGAATCACGTAGATATAAGAGTTGTGTCATCACCATTTATACTAGTGTTCTTTGATATTGATACAGTGATTACAGCTGAGCCCAAATGCTGGGTCAGCCATAATCCACAGAAGGACTGTTCCCCCAAAACAGTCAAGGGGACCTGAGTCCCAGTTTTGGGGGAACAGTCTGTGGAAACATCCCTATGTGCCTCCTGTTTGTACATAATTGGATTAATATTACCTAACAAAGATCAAGCTTTGGTTAAGGCCCTTGTAGCCATGTAAATAATCCTAGCATATCTGGCCGTATAGTAAGAACCTGGTGTGCTGCGTAAATTTGGTGAAATAAATGAAGCTGTGTCTTTCAGTTTCCAAAGATAGCTGTTCAGTAAGAAATGGAAAAAGGGAAATCTCACCGTTAAAAATGATCTATAAACACATGTTAGAGAAACATCCTTCTTAACTGCATGTACCAAGATAAAGAAAATTTCTCATTAGTGAGAAAACAGAGAAGCAAAGGTAGAGCTGTCATTGCAACCAAGGATCAATAAAAACATTTTGGTAAGTAAATGTAACCATGCTTGGCAACACATGATTGGCAACTGCTGAAAAATTATACAAATTTCCCATTGCTGCTTATGAGAAAATTATGCAGATTAGAATTTGATTAGGTTTATATCATGAGACTCGATTTGGATTTTTAATCTATTAAGCTCCAATAAATGAGGCATCTGAATAGCTCCCCTGGGCAGCAACAGTAATAACCATAGCAGTCATTTTTTGCACTGTGTGTTCTGACAATTTCTTTAGCAGATGAAGCTAAGAAAATTCCACATTACTTTGTAACATCGGCAAAAATTTCAGGTATATGCTGTGGGGAAATTGATTCTTACAAAGTGCTTAAACAGAGGTTTTTGTTAACATCAACATCCGTTCTTCTGTACTAGCAATATTGTTTTTCCATCATCTTGCATTTATTTATGGTTGATTTCATGATCTGTCTCAGTTAAATAGGGACTGCAGACTTGTAAATTATACTAAACTTGGAACCAAGTTAAAAGTAAGACCCTAATAAATGCTCTATAGGATGAGTCAGAACCAAAATTCCAGATCCTGGTCATGCTTTGGGAGACTTCTAAGATCAAAACTTACTGGACTGGGCTTTATTTTCCTTAAGGGAAAAAAAACTGAATCCATGGATGGCTCTCAGGAGGTTTACAGCAGTATAATCTACCTAAAGCTATCTAAAAGCCTTGTTCTGAATGCAGCCATGCTATTAAAAGTTACATTCCAAATAAATGTGGTCAACCAAACAGTATATTATACCAATACGCAAATCCATCCAGAGCCATTCATCAGCAGTGCTTCATTCCTCTGTACCTATCCCTCAGTAAAACACCATCACCAATTTTAATAGATAGATGTGGCAATGCCACTCTCTCCTCAAGGATTAAACATTTGGAAATGATTATGTTAAAAGTACATCCATACATTTTCCCTCAGAGCTAAATGCTTTGACTAAGGGAGCTGGATTTAGTGATATGTTTGGGCCTGGGAATTCTGGTAAAAGAAGGCACAATGAAAAAATGTTTCCTTCAAACTTTGAGTAATACAATTAATACAGTGCACTTGCCCTAATGCAAAGATTTTGTATTCTGTTAGGAATCCCTACAAACAACCAGCCCAGATGCCAAAGCAGCCACATATGTGCTCTCAGCTCCCCCCAACCACAGCAGAGCAGAGCAGCTTGATCGGCAGTTACCAAGCAAGCTGTGGGGGGAGTGAAGGGAGGGGCGAAGAACTGGGCCAATGGTAGGGGATTGGGAAGGGGTTTTTTTTCATCCAGCTCCATATAGCCATGCTGGGCGGGAGCCATGCTCTTGAGCTGGTTGAACAGGCTGGGCAAACAGGCACACTCTTCAGGGGTGCGCCAGAGCTGGTGCGGCAGTTCGTGCAGTGGGGAGAGCAGGGAGGGCCTGATATTCCATCTGTCAGTCAGTGGCTTCAAACAGAGTCCTCAGGTGAGTGCATATGAGGGAGTCTTTAATGGGGGTGGTGACTCGGAGTGCAGCCAGGGACCCTGCCCTGATGCCGCCTCCCAAATGGGCTCCACTGAGGCCTCCACCCAGACAGATCCATTGGGTGGATCAGCGGCATCCAGCAGCATCCAGGCATCCTCCTTACAGGGATTGAATGGTGGGTCCTTGAGGGCCTGGGGGTAGTAGGAGGGCCAGGAGTCCCTTCACCTGTCCCACATGTGCCTGGATTGAAGCCCTGGAGGAGCAGGTGTGGGAATTCCAGGCAGAGGTGAGCAGGCTGCAGAGGATCGGAAGAGGAAGAGACTGGTGGGTACATCCATTCTCTGCAGGATCACACACCTGGAGGAAAGGCATCACAGGAGGGAATCAATGCAGCCAGATAGTAGACAGTCACCTCGAGTGATGGACATTGCACAGCCAGGGTAACTCCCTCAGTGCAGCTGGAGAATGGATACGAGGCCCTGGCATCACTGGTAGAGAGCACAGCAGTGGAGGCCACACCCACAGCCACCACCTGAGAGAGAACCATGCAGCCGGAGAAGACAACAGGTCATCGTGGTATATGACTCCCTCCTGAGAAGAACAGAGGGAGCCATCTGCTGCCCAGATCCCACAGTACATGAGGTATGCAGACTGGAGACTGGATTTGAGACATCACAACAAGGATTCCAGACCTGATAGGCCCCCCAGCTACTATCTCAAGGTCCTCATCCATGTGAGAGCGAATGATGCAGCCTGAAGTAGTCCAGGCAGGGTCCTGAGTGACTACATGGTGCTGGGAGCCAGGCTCAGAGGTTTGGGGGCACAGGAGGTCTTCTCATCCATCCTCCTAGTCAGTAGTTGTGGATAGCACCACAGCAACTGCGTTAGAGAGGTCAACTCACAGCTACAGAGTTGGTGCCATAGTGCAGGGTTTGGATTCTTTAATCATGACCTGCACTTCCAGGCCTTGTTTTGATGAGATGGGCTACATTTCTCCCCAAGAGGCAAGAGTCTGTTCTCTTACAGGTTGGCTGATCTCCTACACAGGGCTGTAAACTAGGTTCGTTGGGGGGCAGGGATGTTGACAACAGAGTGAGGCCAGGAACAACAAACTACAAGCCAGGCACTGGAACAGTCCAAGTAAGTACCAGGGGGCCTGCTAAGCATCAGAATGGGGAAGAAGTAAGGGAACCTACTGCGAGGCTTAGATGTCTCTATACTAATGCTAAGAGCATAGGGAACGCACAGGAGGAATTTGTACTCCTGCATGCAAATAAAGAATTCGACTTGGCTGGGTTAACAGAAACCTGCTGGGACCCTACCCACAACTGGCGAATGGGCACTGAGGGCTACAGGCTGTACACACAGGATAGAGAGGGAAAGAAGCAGGGACTGGGGGGGTTGGGGTGCATTGCTCTCTATGATAAGGAGTAATATACATCTTCTGTAGTTAAGTTGGGCTTAGAAGAAGGGCAAATTGAGGTACTATGGATCAGATTACAGGGGGGTTGGGGAGAAAGGGACTTGGTATTGGGGGTCTATTACAGACCTCCACGCCAGGGGGACAAGTTAGACCTAGAATTCTTGAGACAGCTCTCAGAGGCAGTGTGCTCAAAGAACTTAATTGTCATGGGTGACCTAAACTCCCCAGATATCTGCTGGGAGGAACAGGCAGACAGACAGGCAGACCCATTCACATAAGTTTCTAACTTGCTTACAGGATCTTCACCTAGGGGATATGCCTTGGTGTTGGCCACAGGGGATGACTTAGTGGGGGATCTGTGGGTACAAGGTAAGCTAGGGGATGGTGACCACCTACTGATAGAGTTCACTATCCGGTGAAAGGTGGAGAAGGTAGCTAGTAGGGCTGAAGTGCTAGACTTCAGGAAGACCAACTTCAACAAGGTCAAGAAGTTAGTTAGGGAGGGACTGATGGGCAAAAGCATTGGAGAGATGGGAGTCCAGGAAGGGTGGAGGTTTCCCAAGGGATTGATCAAGTAAGCACAGAAAGGGACCATCCCAGTACACATTAAGGGTGGCAAAAAAGCAAAGAATCCCTCTTGGTTGAGCAGGGAAATCCAGGAGAACCTGGAGGGGAAAAGAGAAGCCTACAGGCTGTGGAGGCAGAAGGCAGCCAAGAAAAAGAAGTATACCTACTTAGCTCAAGCTTGCAGGGAAGTAGTCAGGAGAGCCAAAGCAGAAATGGAGCTTAGGCTGGCAGCAAAAGTTAAAAATAACAAAAAGTCATTCTTTAAATACATAGGAAGCAAAAAGAAAGTGCAGGGTAACTTGGGGCCCCTTCAAGATGGACTAGGGCAATTGGTAACAGATAGGATGGCCAAAGCGGAGCTCCTGAATGATTTCTTTACATCTGTGTTCCTCGAGACAGATACAAGCATGCCTCCCACTGAGACTTTCGGTAAGCACAAGATAGATACCAACCCACCAACTGTCGGTGCTGACCTAGTAAAGGGGCATTTAGAGGGGTTGGATGTATTTAAGTCAACAGGCCCTGATGGTCTTCATCCTAGGGTACTTAGGGAATTAGCTGGAGTCATAGCGGATCTGCTGACACAACTGTTTGAACACTCATGGTGCTCAGGACAGGTCCCAGAGGATAGGAAAAGGGCCACTGTGGTCCCTATTTTCAAGAAGGGGAGGAAGGAGGAACCAGGTAACTACTGGCTGGTTAGCCTCACCTCTATCCTTTGCAAGACCTTTGAGAAAATCGTTAAGGATCACATCTGTGGGGAACCAGCAGGCAAAATAATGCTAAGGGACAATCAGCATGGGTTCACAGCAGGCAGACGCTGCTGCTGACTAACCTGGTTTCTGTTTACGATCGGGTCAAAAAATGCTTGGAAGAAGGAATAGAGGTAGACGTTATTTACTTAGATTTTAAAAAGGCCTTTGACAGAGCGCTGCACCTAAGTCTATAAATAAACTAAACAATTGCAATGTAGATTATTACAGTCCGGTGGGTGGAAAATTAGGTTATGGAATGCACCCACAGAGTCGTGGTAGAGGTGTTGATTTCTACCTAGAGAAATGTGGGCAGCGGAGTCCCCCAAGGCTCTGTCCTGGGACTGGTACTGTTCAGTATCTTCATTAGTGACTTGGATGAGGGAGTAGAAAGCACCCTGTCCAAGTTTGCAGGTGCCACCAAACTATGGGGGAAGGTAAACAAATTAGAGGGCAAGGAGCAAATCCAGGCAGATTTGAACAGGCTGGGGAGGTGGGTGGAACAGAATAGGATACAGTTTAACAAAGAGAAGTGCGATATGTTGCACCTAGAGAAGAAGAATCATCAACTCTCCTATAGCCTGGGAGGTACCACTCTAAGTAGCCCAGCTACGGAAAGGGATCTTGGAATTATATTAGACTCTGAAATGAACATGAGTTGTCAGTGTGATGAGGTAATAAGTAAAGCTACCCGCACTCTTTCTTGCATAAGTAGGTGCATCACAAACAGGTTTAGGGAGGTGACACTTCCCCTCGATGTAGCATTGGTCAGGCTGCAGATGCAATACTGTGTCCAGTTTTGGGTGCTGCACTTCAAGAGGGATGTAGATAACCTGGAAAGGGTTCAGAGGAGGGCCACCTGTCTGGTTAAAGGCCTATAGAAAAACCCCCATGAGGACTGATTGAGGGACCTGAATCTCTTCAGTCTCCACAAGAGAAGGCTGAGAGGTGATCTTGTGACAATATATAAGCTCATCAGGGTGGGAGGGGGGGCAGCAGGAAATAGGGGATACAATGTTTACTAGGGCACCCATCGGGGTAACTAGAAACAATGGGCACAAACTGAAGGAGAGCAAATTTAGACTGGACATCAGGAAAAATGTATTTACAGCGAGGGTTGCCAAAATATGGACTACGCTTCCAAGGAAGATGGTGCTGTCTGCTTCCTTGGAGGTATTTAAGAGAAGATTGGACAAACACTTGGCTGGGGGCATCTGACCCCAGCACTCTTTCCTGCTCAGGGCAGGGGGTTGGACTCGATGATCTAACAGGTCCCTTCCAACCCTAAAATCTATGAAACTTCTCTGATGCTAATGACCTTTGACAAAAAAACTATTCATGGGGAAAACACACTAAAGCTTTTTGAGGTGCACCACCAATACTCAATATTTTAAGGTAGGGAACTGACAGAAGTAACTGTTTGTTGTGCAGTCAGCCCCATGAAGCACTCTATCCATGTCCTGACAGAGAAGCATGGCTGCAGAGTGCTTTAAAACTGCCTGACTGCACAACTTTCTGAGCCCTCATTACATTACTTTGTGTCAGCACATGCTGGGAGCATGGCTGGGCTGATGCAGGCTAGCCTTGCCTGTGGTACTGTCTTCAGAATGGGAGGGAAGGGAGGGATTTCCATCAGGGATTGATTTGCCCAGCCTGCACTGGAGGGTGGGGTAGGTGTACTGGAGCCCCCTGAGGTATAGAGTCAACTCCACCCTGCAACACAGGCTGGACAAACTGCAGACTGAGCTTTTGCTGATTACCCTTCTCCTCCCATTCTGAAGACAACACTGGAACTGAGAGAGGAGTGGGGGGCAGGGTTAGGGGAGAGAAGCTGCAGACACACAGCTGCTCCAAACTGCAGCTCAATCTCTCAAGTCCCTAGATCAAACAATGAATGTCTGGGGCATCACTATAACTTATGGCATTTCCTGTGAAGTGCCATGACTTACAGTAGGGAGAACACATCTGTCACTACCCATAATGTTACCATAAGCAATATATCAAAACGTTTTGATAAATCCTGTGCACCTAGAATGGATGGACTAGAGAGGGGGGAAGAGGATAGACTGAGGACTTTGTTTTCTTCTTTAAACAAAAAACAACTGAACAAGAGTGAGTATACCACCAATTGGCAAATCACCTTTGCTGAAGGTTATTTTGGTCACAGAAAATATTACTACACCTAGTTTATTTTCTGATAAAAGGGATTAGGAGAGGACTTTGTTAGGAAGCCAGGGAACATTTTTAAAGTACTGGGGCACAAAGTGTATTCCAAAGACAGTTACTTGTTCTTCAAACAGATCTTCAAAATATGCCTTAATAATATTTGGTAGAGAAACTATCTGTATTCAGAAGAGGGGTATTTAGTTGGTGTGTATGCCAACTACCAGAAGTAGAAATGCACAAAATTGGCCAAAGCTACATCTTTCTTCTTTCCTTATGCAGCATTGTTCCAGCTCATCATACTTTAGGCACACTGTATGTGTAACTAAATGTTAAAGTGGCAAAATTGTTATATTAATTGTTACTTATTCTTAAGTAGAAATAGACAAATGGAAAATGCAAGTGTGTGCGTGTGCATGCATTTAGGTTCATAGACCAAAAATGTGCTACAGAAATTGTATGGTTATTGAGCTAGGCAAAAGCTAAAGCAGTCTTAAACTTCTCTAATCAACAGAGACTCCAGAGTCAGGAAGTAGAAAGGAAACCCAATCCAACATGTCCAGGAGCTGTTCTGGTAGCAGGGACTAGCTAACTTATAGAACAGTGACATGTGGACACAATACTTGCTGCTTTAACATACGCTCATAGAGTAGCCCAAAGGAGGCATGTCAGATCACGAGTTAGGCCCAATGCTTCTAACTATTTATACTGCAAGTTCCACATAAGTATCTGAAAATCAAGCAATGGTTTTTTTTCTGCATCATTTGCCATTAATGAAGATCGAGCAATCATATCATAGTTATAATTCTGCTGAAATTAAAAAAGTAGAAGAGGATTCATTACCAAAGACAGCATGAGGATAATGATTACTGTAAATATTTACCTTACAGTAGCACCCAAAGCCACCATTTAGGATTCTAGCCCACATATTTTTGGTAGCAAAAGTGTCTAGCAAAAATGCTGTCCTTGCTTCATTGAGATGCTGCAAGTGTTGGTGGAGCTGATGGCAAGAGGGAGAACAGGAGGGTGTATTCTTTCATACTCAAGCTATACGTGCATCTCAATGTGATCTTATATAATCAAATATACTAGTTTTGATTACATGAACTACTGTAGCATGTTTTGTTTTATATTAAATTCCTGAATTCTCAATGTTCGATCACAACTAATCAAATATTAAATAGAATGATGGTATTAGGAACAAGCTTACAGAGGTGTACATCTTCTAAGTGAATAAAATCAAGAACAATTCTTCCCACTAGGACAGTTGTGATATTTTTCTTCTTAAAAAACCTTTAGTGAGAGAGATGCCACTTCCATGAACATATTATTTGGGGACTGGATTTATGTAAGTACATTTTGATGATGAATAGTGGCTGCTGTTATTGAGCAAGTTGTTTCTTGTATTGTACCTTGTAGACAGTAATCATCATTAATAATTTGGTGTAGTGACTATACAAGACTTTTATAGAGAAGTTGTTCAAGCTCACTCATCCATGCTTTATCCGTACAGTGATAACTGGTGTCAAAACTTGTTCCTATCCATATATTAAGATACGATTTGAAAATGAACAGGGAAGCAATATGTGCTCTAAGAAGGTGTCATAGTCACATGTATAGTCATTTTTCTGACCAGTCAGAACTGAAAAGATTGAGCCTAATTTGGCAGTAAAAATTTTCACCTCTGCTGGATCACTCCTGGAATAAATTAAATTAAACAGGGGGCCAAAATCTGGCTTCCATTGTATATTTCAATAGGGTTGCATCAGTGTAAATGAATTAGGAATTTCCTCAATTACATCAAGAAAAAGTGCACAGCATAATACATAAGCTGGAACTAATAATGTAAACAAGCCAACCCCATCATGTTTAGCTCACACTATTTTGGTTCCCGATTTTTCCCAACTTTGCTGAACATTCATCATTGGCATGCAAGTAGCTCATTAAAATGACAGATTGAATGAAATTATGGTTTCTTTTTAGTCATAAACCAGTCCGTGATATCCTTTTGGGCTTTTCTCCTTAGCATCTGTCATGCAGTTCACATATCTTCCTACATTTAAAAAGTGCCTGCAACACAAGTCTCTATATCAACTCCCTGCCTGTTTCATTTATATGGGATCCAATACCCAATGCAGCAGAAACCAAACTGGCAAACTACTGCGATAACAATAAAAGGTCAGACAGTATTCTCTATGTAGCAAAAATTAAGTGGCAACAATAAAATATTTGCCAAGGTATCCAGTATGCAGCACAATTGTGCTGAAAACACCTTCCAGAAAGCAATGTTTAAAATTATAGTATTACATAGTCTGTTCTTTACTATCACTGTTATTATTGCTAAGTTTAAAAGTATACATCAGCATAATGTCTATAAACTTTTAAACTATACATATGCACCTATATATCTTTAATTATTTGCTGGAGTAAAAATATAGATAATGTTTACATGGCTATTTGATTTCCAAACACATTGTCTTTCAAACTAGGGTTTCCTAAAGTTTTTCAATTTATTTTTCCATATTCCCATTATTTTATATTATTTTAAACTAGAAAAGAGCTACAACTTCAAAATTCAGCTCAAATATGGATCTTCATGGGGTAGAATGGCTTTTTGTGAGGGGATTTGAATCTAGGGTTTTGGAATAACCTTTCTGCAAAGGAGTATCGAACTGTAAAACTGTGAAATAGCTTCTGTCCAACCAACTAAATATCCCTACCGATATTTTGTTTCAACCTAATTCCAAATCATTACTGTAACAAGAAGTAAGCTACCACAAAAAAATCAAATGGCCAGGTAGACTACTATAAAACAGAAATCTTGGTGTGGTGGATACAAGAGCCAATTGCCAATTTCAATAAATGCATATTTACTGTCTTCCTTGAGATTTTTTCAGCATTCCTATAAACTACGCTTTCATTTTAAAGCCCAATTGGCTGTAAAGATATTGTAGTGGAGTCAGACTGACCAAATAGATTTTGGATTCATGTTACCCACGCAAATACAAACTTATTTGACAGCTGACTGAAGAAGATTCCAACAAGCATCCCAATTACATCCCTAGCTCTGGAGTCTTACCCTCCTCATTGAAATCTGACATGCCTGAATGGCTGCAATTGACTTTGGTGAAAACCTGGCCCCACTGAGATCAATTTGGCATAGTTCCTTTGATTTCAGTGGGCTAGAACTAGTTCCTTTGTTTTTATATTTAACTGTGATGCATTTCATTGTCCCTAACTAAGCCGGTATGTACATATGATTTTGGTATAAGGCATATGACAATACATGAATGTTTTAATTATGTACAGTGTGTACTTTGGCCCAGTGTGTCAAATTGAGTAATTAAATGCTGGGATGCCTTTTTAATTTTATTTTTCTTCCACATGCTCATAGGTCAGAGATCATAATTGAATTCTCTCATTCTCTCTCTCTTTACATTTGAAATGCATAGGCAGACCTAACAATTGTATGACTGGCAAAAGATACCAGTACAAGCTGTTATAATGCAATGTCACAATGCCATGATTTTGTAGTGATACAACCACCTCACTGTTAAACTCCTTCATCAAGGGTCACAGTTAGGGCAATTTAACTGCTTTGTACTGCTCCAGGATCATGTCTACATAACAGTTACAGGATAGCAGTTGATGCGTGCGCCTGGAAAGAAACTCCATCTCCCCTTATAAAGTGGTATATTTGTCCACACTCTGAACAAATTCCTCCAGTCACCTTTTAATTATTAATTAGTAAACACATCCAACCAAAGTCCACTTCTTTACAGTATGCTGATTTAATAACTCGCATACAGATGGAAATTACCTAGTAATCCCTACTTTTATCCCTAGCTGGCAGTAAAATTCACTCCTCCCTCACATTTGTTAAGGTTGCAGACATATATGGATGCTTTGATCACATTACTTTTCAAGAATGGGAGAGTTAAAATCAACAACCTCACCTCAAAGTTAAGTTTTCATTCTACAAACAAGGACCTGAATTATTTAACCTGTGCCTTCAGGTAGATGTAAGCCTATTATGTTTATGCTTCTTCAGGTACAGCATTCAGAAATATGCACAGTAAAATACAGTATAACCTCATAAATCCAGCATGCTCAGGATTGAGCACCTGCTGGATATTTGAAAATGTTGGATTTATGAAATGCAAGTGGTGGGGGGGAGGGGGGGAGAGGAGTAGTCGCAGCTGGTCACTGTCCAGATGGCCAGACATGGAGAGGGAAGCTTGCATGCAACAGGTGCCACCATATCCACCACTCCACACTGCCATTCTGCATCCAGCCATGGCTCTGGAACCAGCCACCAAAGTGCCGGATTTCTAAGAATTCTGGATTTTTAAAAAACAGATTTATGAGGTTATACTGTACTCTAAAATTTGTAAAAAGTATAGAATCATAGCAAAGAAGGAAGGACTGGAAGCAACTTTAAAAGCTCATCTAGTCCATCCCCCTGGATCAATGAAGGATCATCTCTGGCTAGACCATCACAGAAAAGTATCTGTCCAATCTGCTCTTGAAAATTCTCAGGGATGGGAGCTCTACTGTTTTTCTAGGTAGCCTTCTCCAATGCTTGACCACTCTCAAATTCTGAAAGTTCCTCCTAATCTCCAACCTAAATTTCCTCTCCTGAAGCTTAGGGCCATTGAACCTAGTCCTGTTACATACAGTCATTAAAAAAAGAAAGAAAAAAAAAAGGAAACATTAAAAAAGCCCATTTCCATCCTCTCTGTAATTACCCTTCAGGTATTTGAAGACTGTTATCAAAATCTCAACAGTCTTCTCAGACTAAATGACCCTAGTTCTTTTAGCTTTTCCTCATAAGTCTTACTTTCCAGGACGCTAATCATTTTTGTTGCTCTGGACCCTGGTCTACATACTTTTGAAGTGTGAGGCCTCTCCATTGCTGAACAGAACAGAAGTATAATTTCTCTCATCTCTGTGGTTTCAATATCAAATTCATTGCTTCATCATCACATGACCATCTGTTCTTTCTCTAAAATTACCAGTTTCATGATCTAGGCACATATGAGGTGTATGTGGAAACTGGGGCATACCTAGGGAGAACAGGTGACTGCAGCTGAATCCCTGCTCACCCCCCTACCCGTTGGCTGAGCAACAGATGCACAGTGAACTCTCCGAGCACGCTGGCTTGTTAACATGGCTGCTGATGAAGACAGCATTGGAAGCCAGCAGTTGGACACTGCCACCACTCATTATATCTGCCTTCCCACCCCAACCATTTTTCTTGCTGCCAAATTGAGCAGTGGGCAAGGAGGTGGCACTGGCTTGCAGGGCCACCCTGAAAAGCCGATGATCTCAGAGAGCTCATTGCAGACATGTTGCACAGCTGAAGAGGTGTGTCGACATGTCCTCTGCACCTCCCCTATAAAGTAAAAGAAATATAGCACAATTATAGTTGAGGCATCTTATCTGTTCTGTTCCCTGATCACCATCAAATATGGTTATGCATAGAAGTAGTAGTAAGATTGTTCAGTAGGGTTGTGCAAAGCTTTAGTCTCTGATTCGATTCAGCAGAGATTTGGCTCAATTCAATGGCCAAATCTCCGAATCTGAATCGAATCAGAGGACACTTTAATCTCTTTGAATTGAATCAGAGCCCTCCAAATCGATTCAGAAAGATTCAGACATAGACACAGCTTTAAATGTTTTTGATAATACCTCTAGGTAGCAGGCAGCTTGTGAATGCTGTGATGCTGGGGCTCATGGAGTGTTCCACAGAAGTGTGGGGGGCTCCCCAGTGCACTCGGCAGCAGACCCAGAAGTGGGGCAAGAGCAATTCTGGTCCACTTCTGGGTCTGCCAGAGGGTGTGCGGGGGAGGGGAGAGGGGCCCTACAACCCCCCAGCTCAGCAACTGGTGCCTTCTGGGTCAGAGGGGGAACCTGGGGTCCCCCTGCGATCGATCACTGAGCCAGGGAAGGGATGTGGGGGCCCCAGTGCACTCCCTGGCAGACCCTGAAGTAGACTGAAAGAACTTCCACTTCCAGGTTTGCTGCTGAGCATGTGGAGGCCTCCCCAGCACCCTCACTCCTGTGGGACGCTCCATGTGCCGTAGCATTGCAGCATTCACAAGCCACACTGTTAGCTTGAGGTATGTAGAAAAAACATTTAAAGCTGTGTCTATGTCCGAATTGATGATTCTCTGAATCAGCATCGAATCTTCAGATTCGCATTTGGATTTGGCTGAATCAAATTAGGGACAGTGACCCAAATCACCGAATCAAATCACTGTCCCTGATCTGGGCTAAACCTGAATCCAAATTGGTCTATATCAGTCTAGGATATATGTTGCATGCAGTTCTTGTTCCATGCTGTATGCAGCACATGCAGACAGTACAGCCCTGTGTGCTGCATGCAGCATATGCCAGCCTTAAGGAGCCCTATGCACATGTCATGGCATGCAGGGTACACTGTCTGTGGCATGAGGAATAGACCCAGCATAGGAGGTCTGGGGCATGGGCTGCATATGATACCCTCAATCGACCCCCCTCCCCCACGCACACACACACATACATGCTGCCTACAGCATTGGATCCAGCCTGTGTGCACAGCAAGCTCTGGGGCTGATGTGTGCTGTGTGCAGTACATGGGCTGGACCCAACCCTGTGGCTGCTGCTTAGAGTCAGTCCTGTTCTGGCCTGCAGACCAGTTCAGCAAACCTGCCAGTGAATTTTACTGGCATAGACCAAAGGTCTGTCTAGTCCTGTATTCAGTGGCAAGTAGAGGATACTTCAGAGGAATAGTTTGGGAAACAAGTAATGTCTAAAGTGATTCATCTTCTTTCGCACCCTGCCAGTAATCAGCAGTTGTAGTTTTAGGGCTTTCATGAGCATGAGGTTACATTTTCAACTTCTTGTGCCTAATAGTGCCAATGGACCTATTCTCTAAACATTTATCTGATCTCTTGTGAACATTGTTATGCTATTGGCCTCCACATCCTGTAGCAATGAATTCCATATGTTAATTATGCACTGCATGCAGAGTTCTTCCTTTTGTTTGTTTTAAACCTACTACCCCAGGTGCCCCCCTAGTTCTTAATACTTTGAAATACAGTAAATAACAGTTCCCTATTTGCTTTTTCTAGATCATTCATGATTTTGTAGAATTTTGATACATTCTCCTCCTCAGTTGTCTCATTTCCCAAGCTGAAGAAATCCAGCCTTTTCAGTCTTTCCTTGTAGAAAAGTCCTTCCATAACCCTGATCATTATTGTTGCCCTTCTCTATACCTTTCTTATTCTCTAGGAAAACGTGGGGAGAAACAGCTAGCTCTTCCCTTTTATGATAGCAGCAAAAGTTCCCTCAGATGAACCAAATAATGTGGTTTTCAGCCTTTTCAGCCTTCAGTCTTAAGTATTCTCATACCAGAGATCTATTCCTCTTAAAGTCCATGTTCCCAAGACAGCATTTCTCTGGAGAATTACTTCCATTCTTACTTCTCCTGCCAAAATCTTTAGGAGTTGAAGTGGCTACCTGGAGCAGAGTAGTATTTTCACAAGTCAATTCAGTTTGCAGCAAGAGAAAACAGCAGGCTGATCAGATGCTGCAAGAAAGATGTGCTAGATACTTTCCATTTTTTCTCCTTCTCCCACCTTCTTTGCAACCTGTGCCCCACATGATCAGGGATGAACTCAGTACTCCCAGCAATCTCTGAAAAAAAACTTCTATTGGCTTTTAGACTCAAGATTTTACCCAATGCCTTTGGTTGACAGGCAGAGGTAGAAACAAGATCTACTAAGCCTACTAAAAAAATTAATTGCAGGCATGGGAACAGTTTATGGTTGTTTTTTCAAGCAAGGTTGATTTTTCAAGCAAAGTTCTTTTGCTATGATTCACATGAAAGGATGAATGCTGAAATGGTGAGACGGATGGAGTGTCCCACGGGAGTGTGGCGGGGAGGAATCCCCCCCCGAAGTTCTTCCAGTCCACTTCCAGGTCTGCCACGGAGCACACTGGGGACCCCTCCCCACACCCCAGCTCAGCAACTGGTGCCTCCTGGGTCTGAGGAGGCACCCAGGGTCCCCCCACAGCGGACCACCAAGCCAGGAGGCATGGGGGGGTTCACCACTGAATGCACACAGTCCCGTGGGATGCTCCATCCACCCTACCATCTAAGTGTTCACAAGCTGCACCTAGTACCTTGAGGTACATAGAAAAAAACATAAAGCTGCGTCTATGACCGAATCACAGATTTTCTGAATCAGAATCAAATCTTCAGATTCAGCCAAATCAAATTGTGACATTGATCTGAATCAGCAAATTGAATCACTGTTCTCCAAACCAGGCCAAATCCAAAACAAATGCTGCCCACTTTGCACACCGCTACTGCTTATTCTCAGGTCTTTAGGAGATAATCCTAAAATCATAATCCATAAAAGTTTTCCACTCCTGATATATTCCCTTAAGCTACATTTTAGGGACTCTCTATGGGACAAAAAAGAACTGGAGAGAGATTTTTTCCTTTAATAAAACAAGCTCTCAATAGCCAACATTCAATACTCCTATTACAAAATTCAAAATTTTAGTTAGAATTCTGCCCAGGACTAACTTTAGGACCTGGGCACTAAAAGTAAGCTAGGAGAACCCAATCAGGTACCTCTAACTCTGTCTGTCTGTCTCCCTCTCTCTCCATTTCTTCAGCTGTCTGTTATGAAAATAAGATAAACCTGTCTGGATGGAATATAGTATCAGACTTAAGTAATTTGAGTCAAACTGGTTTATGAAACTTCTGTCCCAAACCCCTTCCTGGTTCAAGCTAAATCAGAGTCCCCCAGCATCCCAGCATGCTTTCTATCCCTTGGCTGGGCTGGGCTGGGCTGTCTGTTCCAACAGAGAAGGGTTTTGGGGGAGGAAGGGACTGCCCCCCCTCCACACAGCAAACCCCAGCTGGGGTCTAGGGTCAGGGAAGGGGAAGGGGGGGGTTAAACTTCCCTTCTCCCAAGTACAGAGCTGCCCTGCTCTGGAAAAAAAATGTTGCTGGATGCAACTGTGGACTACAAATCCCAGAGGCACCTGGAAGCAGAAACAGGAAGTGATGATCAACCCTGCAGAGTCTTGCTTTTGTGATTCTGGAATGCAAATTCCAGAGACTTCAGAGGCAGTAGGACAAGGAAATGAACACATAGCCCATGCTGGCTATATTCCAGGGAACTGTGCTCTAGCATGTTCCAGCTTTTGGCCTGAGTCTTTGCAGGTATCTGGCTGCATTTCCTAAATCAAAAGTGAATATATCTGTCCAGTTGTTTCTCAGTTTAATTTCCGTAGCTTAGACTAACCTACAAAGACTGAATCAATTCAGCCTGGGGCTTTTTGACTGTTTGTACTTAGCCCTGAAGGGTAGTAGAGGGTTATAATGGAGAATCTGTGGTTTATCTACCCATGTGGAAATGTTTAAAATAGAGACTTTGGTAAACTGTAGTCACATGGAAAATTCTAACTGAATTCTTTCCCTGTGAAGTAGATTTATAGAACATTAGTTTCAAGGGCCATTTGAAAAAAGTTAAGTATGTCAATCTGATTGTGATTTTGACATGGCAAAAATGATTGCCAACTAAGCCAGAAAGCTTACAGAAAGACCTCTTCCTAGTAATATAGCTAGAAGAACAAACATTTTGCAAACCTAGGGTATTCATAACTTGCTCTTTTTCCTTAACACTAACCATATGATTAAAAAAAAAAAAAAAGTTGTTTTGGTACCTTAGCTGAAGTCAATTTCATGGCCACTGACATGGTCCTTGAACAATTTGATTCCTGACCAATTCACCTTTTTATTCAATTGGAAAACAACTCAGTCATCCTCAATCAAATTTCGAAAGTGTGACCTAAATATATTCCATTAATCACAACACTTTTCAAATGTAAAAGAAATTGAGCCATTTCTTCTGGTTAGTTCTTCTGAAAATGCCTCACTACTTTTGCCTCCAGGTTGAAGTTAGTACTAGACCTTTGGAAGCCATCCAATGCTTAGATCACATTTCTCTCAGGCCATCATGATCTGCCTAAAAATAACGTATTTGAAGTTCTATTTACAGCTGAAATATTTAAGGAAAGCGTCAGAGCCAAAACATCACTAGGTTCTGGCTCTCTCCTTTAAGAACATCTGTCTGTCTCTTCCCACTGCTTATCTTCTTGTGTGTATGCTGATCACCTTGTGGTAGTTGTAATAAAATGCATGTCTTTTGCAGTGGCTCCCTAATTTTCCAAAGCTCAAACAGCAGCAGTGAAACTTTTGATGATGGAGCCAGACAATTCCTAATGAACACATCAACCCATGACTGGCTGCTATTGATGCTATGCTATTGCTACTACTCTTTGTATGTAGGACAACTGCCTAATACAATTTTCAAAAATATATATATACACTTTGGTTGGTGCACTACATTTTACTCTACTATCTAATTTCAAGTCATCCACTAATTTCAAGTCATGTTACCCTACTAGCACTTTAAAACTTGAAGTTATTCAATGAAACATACAAAATTAAAATCAACAGAGCTCAGCACCCAAGTCAAATACTTATAAGAGTACCTAAACAAGAAAATCCAGCCCCATTGTGCAGCTGTGTATAGTTTATATGAGAACATATTCTATTGTGAGCATGTTAATGTGTTTCCAAAGGATCAGGTATACCTAATGACATAACATAAATTACATATAAACATATGGTCATAATCTTGGACCTACTGAACTTAGTGGCAAAATTCCTGTTATTAGTAACGTGGCCACGAGATAACCATCAATAAACATAATGAAACCAGAAATTCTGTACAACTGTATATGCTGCTATTCCTTTGGTTAAGAACAGAAGTGCCATACTGAGTCAGAGCAATGATCCATCTAGACCATTATCCTTTTCTCTGTCAGTGGCACAAGTCAAAACTATACACGGAGAGCATCAAACAGGTTAATTTATTTATCATCCATGAATTTATTCATTCCTTTTTTAAACCGAAATGTGCTATCTGTCCCCATCACCTCCTGTGGTGATGAATTCTAGAAGTTGAGCATGTTGCATAACAAGTTCTTTCTCTTGTCAGTTTTAAGTCTGTCACCTACTAATTTGACTGGGTGCCTCCTAGTTCTAGTATTCAGGGTTTTGGGGAACAACTTTGTCTACACCATTCATGATTTCAGAGACCCCCATCATATCCCCCCTCAGCTTTCTCCTTTTCAATCTGAGGAGTGTTAAACTTTTTTAGTCTCTCCTGGTCTGGCAACTACTTCATCCTCCTAATCATTCTGGCTGCCCTTTTCAATAACTTTTCTAATTCTACTACATCCTTTCTGATATGTGGGGAGACTGAACTACACACAATAATCAATATATGGGTGCACCATACATTTGTATAGTGGCATGATGCTGTTTTCTGTCTTGTTTTCCATTCCCTTCTTAAAGATGCCTAACATTTTATTGGGTTTTTTGGTTGCCACTGCAAGCTGAGCTGATGCTTTTAGAGAACTCCAGGGTCTCTTTTCTGAGTTATAACAGCTTGGTCTGAATCCAGGATTCATAGAGTTGAAGTTATTTTTCCTCAGAAGAATTACCTTGCATTTGTTGAAATTGAAGTTCACCTGCCATTTTTTTTGCCCACTTGCTTACTTTGGTGAGATCTTTCTGAAGCTCTTCTCTATCAGCTGGGGACTTCACTACGCGGAGTAATTTTGTATCATCTGAAAATTTGGAGATTTCACTGGGCATCCCCATTTCCAGGTCATTGATGAAAATGTTGAACTTAGCACAGATTGCTGCAGGATTGCAGTCTTGACCTTCTTCCATCCATCTGTTTTGTTTTTGAAAACAGAACCTCACCTATGGTTTGTAGGGACATCTGATCATTAGAAAAATAGATTTACTCAAACCCAAACCTTGTTACATTTCCAGGTTGGTGAAGCAGTCCTGGCAAGAAAATTCACATTTCAGTGCATTTCTGATAAACTTGTAAATGGTCAGCAGCAGCCAAGCAGCAAGGGCAAGGATTCTACTCCAGATCAGTATAACAGAGACCAGAGAATTAAAGGGCATGCCAAAGAAATTCAATCTGATTCCATTTTAGAGATATTAATTGGATTGCATTGATTATATTGGATCTTGATGTAGCCTAAACCAAGTTTCTACATTCCTTTACCTTCTGTACTAAATAGAAAACCACAGAGCTACTGATCTCTAGATTCATATACTTTCCTAATAAATTGTTCAAATGCATATAAATATCCATTTATTAAACAAACAATATGTCCTGGAGCAAGGAAAGATACCAGAATTGTGCTCACGAGGCTGTTTGGTATAGCCCATAACTATGGAGCTCTCTCATAATCCTATAATATATTATCTATATGTTCCATTTTCTTGAAGTGATTTGCATAATCAAGATGTTATCACAACCATCGTGGGCATTGGAACTATTTTTAATTTTAATTTAAATAGCAATTAACGAAAGACAATGGATACACAAGATAATAAAGTAAGTGATTAGCAGCATGCAAATGACATAGACTTAATGATAATACCCTGCTCTATTCTCCAAAGGGCCTGTTGAGAGAAACCCTTCCTACACGTGGTTGTTCAGCTAATATGCCTCAACCTATAATTACAACATTGCTGACACCATTAACCACTGAAACAACATCACTTCATGAAATCCTTGCCGTCTCATTAAAATGCAAAGGGTCAGGTAATTTACCAGCTTTGGATGTCTAGTTCTGTTGTTGATAATTAGCAAGAATTACCCAGCATGGACTCCTGCTGGGAACTAAGGAAACTTTTTGAAATATTAAAGAGAAACTCCCTCTACTGAAAAGAGTCACAGTGATGCTCAGAACATACCTTTGTATTGGTGGAGGCATAGCATACTATCTTTAAAGGGTCTGATGTCACAAGAAAGACACAAGATAGCAGGCTATTGTGGCAACTCAAGTGTCAGAAATTTACTCTTACAGAACTGAATCTAGATATTACATAACTGAATCTAGATATTCACAGAAGTTTAGGGCTGGAAGAGATCATGAGATCATCGGGTACAGCCCCCTTGCTCAGGGCAGGGAAGACTGCTGGGGTCAAATAACTCCAGCAAGCTATGCATCCAGGGTAGGTGCCTGCACCACCCCTGCTGGGAGTCTATTCTATATGTTGCAATTAGGCAGATTATACAGACAGAGGAACAATAACAAAACTTCTAGCTTCTTCCAGATGGAAGATCTTTTCAGACTTAAACAACAAAACAGGTGATTCAGAAAAGATATGAATATTTTGTAAAAACACAGAAATTGGAGAAATACATTTTAATGCCCAAGCTTTCTTCCTGCTAATTGAAGCATCATATCATCATTTAAAGCCTTCCTGCTAACATTTACAACTAGTTCACATCTTGTCAGGGTGTAGAATGGTATCTTATTCTTTAAATGGAACTTCTGGAACATAAAACACATTCCAATAAAAGTGAACAGAAAATTATGAATTCATTAAACTACTTTGGTATCTTGTGCTATATATAATATTTATATTCCGACTACTGTAAAATATGCTTTAATATTGTTAGGCAACTATAAGGACTTAAATATTTATAAAATGGCTAAAGATAAAGTATAGCCCTCTTATTCCTACATACAGATGATGTAAGGCATGCAATCAAAGACAATAACACTTTCAGCCCATTTGTCATCTTAAAGGAGCCTTTCAACTTCACCTCCCTTGTGTACAATCTACATAAGAGTTGTTGCCTACATAGGCAACTCCAGAGGAGTTTGCTCCTTAAAAACTACCAAGAGTGCTATACTTCACATAAAACTGGGTTTTCTGAAAATGGAGATAAAACTATAAATTTTCAGGCAAAACAGCTCCAAGTGGGGCTTCAAAATGCTGCTGTATTTATCTCTGGGACATCTGGGAACAGGAAGCATTTTGATTTAATATTTCATAACATAGAGGCAATTGCTTCCTTGCCTGGTGTATAATTAATGCTCATAAAAAGACAAATTTTTTTTTATTTGTCAGCATCAGAAATGCGCCAAAAATACACCTTCCTAATAAGGAATTTGCTTTTGGCATGTCACACAACAAATAATAATAAAAAAGGGCCACCATGAATTGATAACAGTCTTGGGACTATTCAATAAATACATTTATAGTTTAAGTGTGAAATCACATGCTTGATGTACTGTATTATTTACCTCCTATGTCCAGTTTAATCTTCCTATGGACATGGCAGAAGGTTGCCTGAAACCAGAGGGAGTGATGTGGTGATTGTAAAAGTGGGAAGACCTTCAGGCTAGCCCTTTGCCATCAGGAAATGAAATGGTTTTAATTAAACATATTCCTCCACTCTTCCCACATACACTTTCCCAGCAGCAGCAGCATCAAGACCAAAAACCTCCTAGCCAGAGTTTCTCTCTCTCCAAGGAGCTACTTATAGAAGGTAGGAAACTTTTCTCAGGGAGCCTAAGTTCAAGCAAAAGAGGTTCTACCTAGTAGTATATATTTCTGTAAAGAGAAAAAACAGAGCATGAACAAGGCATGAAGCCTCTTTCTGCCAGCCTTTGTCTGTCTTGTTTATTCATCATACTCCAATCTTGTGTAAACTAGCATATGTTTAACTTTACACAGCATATAGTTCCACTAAACAGAACTATTTAAATGAACAAATTGAAACTCATTCTTAACTCCTTTTATAACTGAAGCCTTGCACTAGGGTTGTCAATCATCCATAAATTTACAGAAGGTCAGAAAAAAATCAGGCTAAAAATACCTGTCTGTAAAAAAATTGAGCCATCTGTAAAACTCTAAGCATCCAGAGCTGATTGAAACTCCATAGTGAGGAAGCCACTGGAGGCAGAGTTGAAGCACTGATAGAGCACAGAAGCACCACCTGGTGTCCAAGTAGAAATCAAACACTCTGAAGGGAGCTCTTCTCAGAGCTTTGTAGACCCCTTCCCTCCAAGCCATGTGCTTCTGCTGTTCCTGAGTCCTGTTTGCTGTCTAGAACTCTGAAGGATCACAGGGAGGATTCTTTGGAGGGTCTCCATTGTGATGAAAGAAGCAGGACTGGTAGGGATAATGCCAGGGTCTTGGCTTGGGAAGAGAAATATAGTACAGGGTATGTTCAGGGGCATCAGGGTGCAGGGTTGAGTAGGGGATCTCGGAGTGGGGGAGGAAGGGGGCAGCCAGCCTGGTGTAAAAATATTATTGCAGTCAAACAGGGTTGCCAGCCCAAAAACATTTTTACTGCAAATATTTACTAATAACCAAGCTTTTTTACTGTAATAGCTATTATACATATTAATTTGAATCCAGCCATTCTAACTAGGGCCTGGCAGATGAGTTGCATTTAATTATGTAAAATATGTATCAGTAAAAACATGCAAGTAAAAAGGTTGCAGTGTGTCAGTTAAAAAACAAACAAACAATTTCTTTGGTTGGCAAACCTGCCTTCAGTTTAGACGCCCCAAAGCAAAGACTGCATCTAAATCTTTTTTGTGTAGTACATCTACTATAATGGGATCCTGTTGGGCCTTTAGGTGCTATTACCCTGTAAATAAGTAAAATAAGCAAATTATAATAACCAACCAACTTATTCCACTTAACCCACTTATGAGTGTGGCAATAAATGAAAGTAAACACTGCGATACATTTGTTACAAGAAGTTAATATTATATAATTTTATCATGATTTAGAAGGCTTGCAACCTAATATTCTAAAATAGTATTATAGGTGAGCATGGATCATTGGATGTTGAGGATGGTTAGTCCTTGATTTATACAATGAGGTGTAGGCTTCAAAAAGGAATTGCTCACAGGATGTATTTAAGAAACAAATAAAAATGTCAGCTGATCTGTCACATAATAATTAGAAAACTAAGAAAGAAAAAACTATTGATCAGATATTTCCTATTTTTAATGGTCACAAAATCAAGGTGTCTACCACTGTACTTTGGTGAAAGTTCCAGGAACACGACAGGATAACAAAATGAAAATTTGTTAACTCAGCATAATCTCTGAAGGAAGTCCTTAAAGACAGATCATAGCATCACTTCTGCATGATCTTTACCTTTTTGCCAGCATGGGCTTAGAGATGGATTCCAAATAAGAGCAAAAGATTTCAAAGCCACATAAATGATTCAGAAAGCTAAGTTCTATTTCCAAAGTTTGACTCAAATGTTGGATTTGCAGACAGACTCCGAAGTGCACAAGTCACACTTGGAAAGGGGAGTTAGGCCCACAAGTCACTTTGAAACTTTAAATATTTATGCCAATTTTTTAGTGTTTGCCTACACTATTCATCTACTTATTTTTAATATTCTGTCAACTTGTGAATTTTTCATAGGGTAATATACATTTGATTACATAATAAATAGTTGCAATTTTAATGTGAGATTCTTAGAATCATTCAGCGTTGTCCTAACAGTATGGACAAATGTACTTTTTATCTGCTTTCAAAGGGGACAGGAAGTACTGCTAAGGTATATTGAAACCATTATACCTGCCTAAGTGAGCTAAATCACCATAATTTTGAATTTTGAATGAGGTAGGGCTAAAGTTGGAAAGGTTTTGCTGTACTTGTATCTCTTCAGAATTATAAAAATATAGCAGTCACTTTGGAACAGCTTCTATTGGTATTCTTTGATAGCACTACAATTATTACTTCTGTCTATACTCTAACTTTGCTCCCACTGAGTTTGGTGAATGCTGAGTGCTTTTGAAAAGCCCACTCAGAAGTTCTCAACTAGCTGGTATTGGTGCTACACAAAACAGAAATCCCTGTATTCACATGCTCAAAGCATAAGTTAGTCACTCATCAAATCTGAAAATAAATTATTTTGATTAGGCAGAGCTTATTACACTTAAGAGTTTTACACTTAAGGATTTGCCTTTGTATCTTTGTTTTACACTTACGGATCTCCGTTGTTATTAAAATTTAGCAAACAACTGTAGATATCCAACGCCTTGGAAATTAATATAACTTTTTCTGGTAGGAGATCACAAGCTTAAAGCCCCTAGAGCATCTGCCTGCCTTCCCTGCTTACAGAGAGGTACTCCAGGGAATCTTGGAGTACTTCTCCATAAGCAAGAAAGCCCATTTCCCTGCTCAGCCAGACCTGTCCTCTGCAATCACAGGGGATGGATATGGCTAAGCAGAGAAATCATAATGTCCCTTGTCCCATATCCACCAGGGGCAACATGTTTTTTACCCAATGAAATGGATCAGCTTTGCTGTGACACATCATGGTATAGCTGATCAGCTTCATTTGGCGATGTTTGTTTCTAGCCAGAGAGGGCAGTGTTGACAAGCCATCAAGGTAAGGATCAATTTAAGAGTCACTCCACTTTTAGCTGAAAGTTAATGATAGTTCTGCATAACAACATTGTTGATCTTTTGTTCAGTGACCTTTCACACTAATTTCATCATATTTATGGCTACATATGCTATATAAAAGAGATGATAAAAACCAGCTGTCTTCAGAAATACCTAGCAAAGATTAGAAATTCATTCATAAAACTGGCCCAATCAGCTCTTTAGTTGCTCAATTTAGTTGTTTAATAAACTAAAAAAGGAACTTAAAAAATCTCTAATCAAATGCAATATTTGGCTTCTTTCTTTTTCATTTTTTTTTAAATCTCTCATCTTTGAAGAATGTATTTGGAAAGCAGAAACAGAAATTACAAGTTAATCCACATTCTTGTATACCCTGGAGCAATTACCCTGATTTATAGCTGTGTCATATCATTATAGGGTGGGTGTTTATGTCACTAGGACAGGCTGATGAGTGGATGTGGCTGCTCAGTGTGAGAACAAGTAAGATTGGATGCTAAAACACCAGCATATTGGATGCCTAGATAGCTGTAGCCTTTATTATCGATAACATACAGCTGTTGTATACACTGGCTCTGGGTTAAAGCAAAAATTCAATTCCCTGTTCAGTTGCACAGGCCTCCCATACTAGCATGAGGAAGAATAGTTTGGCCCTTAATGTGGGAAATGAGTTCAGGAGAGCCTCAGAATACTGATGTCTCCAACTCCCACTGACTGAGAAATCACTGGAAGTGAAATTCTGAATGTGTGTATAAAGGAGAAAGGCCATGAACTGTTACTTAGATCTCTTGGCAAATTGGATGCTATCAATGTTATGGTGGATTTTGATCATTTGTGACATCATCTATCAGCTTCTGTTATTGTCTAAAATGAAGTCATGTTTATTAACCCAGTATAGTTAATATAGTGTATTTAACACATTCAGTAAGGATTTAGACAAGAAAGCCACAATAATTAACACAATAATTAACACAATTAATTAACACAATAATTAACATCAGAAAAGCTTCTAAAAACATTTATAATGTACACTGAGTCCTAGATATTTAGTATTTGAAGTTGTTAGAAACAAAGGGCATGTGTAGACAAAACAGGGGAAAGGTTTTTAAAAACCCTGCCTCAATTTAGGGCAAAATAAACCCATGTGCTGTGTACATCCGTGTCTTACATGCCTCTCCAGAGGCCAGGAGGGGAGGGTGAATTGCTGGCGGGAGGAGCAGTCCCTGGGCTGCAGCGGGATGCTGGTATTTCCCTCTGGTGCTTCCTTCCGTGGCACCTGCCTGCAGGCACCTGGCTCAGGCGATCCCATGGGGCACCACAGCCATGGAGGGAAGGACCAGGTCCCCGCGTAGCTCATGCAGGCAAACAGGCTCCAGGGGAAAAAAAAAGATCAGGCTCTCCACTTTTTTTTTTTTCCTTTGGTGGAGTCTGCCTTCCTGGGCTGCTGCCAGGCTGCCTGAGTCATATGAAGCCCAGTGCTTCACTCCATGGCTGTAGGGCAGCAAAAAAAACCTCCTTGGAGGTGTCTGAGTTTGCTACGCCCCAAAGTCATTTAAGGTGCATTACACCGCTGAATGTGCTACAGCACCTGGAATTAATGCTGTTAAAGGGGTGCAAAAGCATTTAACCCACTTTAAAGGCCCCTCATTTTGTCTACCCATGCCCAAAGTCAAGGCTGCAACAGTCATCCTTGGATCTGACACTGACCCTTCATTAACCAAGTCAGACAATGTTAAAATGAAAGGAAGAGGATTTAAAAAAAACCAGTGGTACAAAAATACTATAACTGAAATCTCTAGTTAGCTTTCTTGTGAGTTTGCCTACATAATGAATGCAAAGTGGAACCTCAAAACGATGCTGTATTTTCTGTTCACAGGAAATATCTAATGAAATCTATGTTGATGGGTACAAATTCCAACATCTGTTTTTCCCCTTTGACCAGGTCCTGATCCTCCATCCAGAGAAACAGTGAAAGGAAGCCACCGTTCATTTCCATGTGAACTGGATCAAATCCTTAAGCCTTTCATGAACAAAGTTATTTAACCTCTGTAATCTGCTCTGCTGGAAAGCCAGCATGTAAAATTCTGAATAAACTTATTTGATTTCATAGGATTTCCCCCACCAGAACCCTCCAATGACAAATGAGAAACATATTATTCAGGAGTTTCCCTCCCTTTACCCCTTCTTGTTAGACGATCTTTTACAAGACTTGTAAATGGAGGTCTTAAAAATCTCTCTTATGTGGTGAAATACAATTCTTGAGAAAAATTCTCATAAGTCAAAGTCATTCAGAAAACAGCTGCAATTGTTACTATGCTGAAATACATCTGCACTGATTTATCTATCTTACAAAGTCCATAGAAGAAACGTTCCTGTACAGCCTCCCCTTTCTGCACTTCAGCCTTGCTTGGAGCCATAAGTTAGCTTTTCTTTATTGTTTAGTAAGCACTTTTAATGAAATGTACTGCTCTTATTATATGGGACTCAAAATAAGATCTAAATCACTAACCAATAAAAGAAAATGATTGGGCTGAGTATCTGAAGTTACTACCCAGAGGCTACTCTAGTACAGTATTTATAAATCTCTAAATGGTTAAGTATAATTGTCTTTCTGCTTTTTGGGAATGAAGCCAAATTGTGGGTTTAGTTACAACTGAAGAAAAATATTTTGTGTCAAGTCCCATTCATTTGGTGGATAAAACAATAAGTAAAATTCCCAACATCTAGGACCTTGAAAAGAAAATACTGTCTAAGTGAAGCACTACATAGGAGCAATCAGTAAACATTCCTCAGGGAAGAGAGAGCTCATCAGATGGAGAAGAAAGGAAAATGTTTTAGATTCTCCCAGTGTGTTGTCCATGCATTCGCTCCGGAGACTTGGAAGTAGTGTAACTTTGGGGGGTCCATATACATAACCATGGGCCATTATTGCATGGGTTTCCCTACCAAATACTTATCAATAAAACAAAGATCATCTAAATATGAGAGGAAAGAATAAGAGCCAGGAGGGATTGGAGGAAGAAAACTTGATTATTGCTAAGTAACTTGCCATTTTCTAGCACAGAAGTACTTTTGTGCACTGCAGCAGTGGACCCCTACCCTTGCTACTAGAAGTGAGAGCGCAGCACTATAGAGAAGCTAGCTGCAGGGCACTCACTCTGTTGCCAGGGGAGATGGGCAGCAGGAGAGGGGAGGTATAACCACAGGCTAGAGCATCACGCCTGTTAACCAGGGTAGAAGAGGATACCCCTGAGCCTGGCCCTGAAGACCAGCCTTCAGGTGATCAGAAGAAGTCAGAAGAAGGGCTTTATAAGTCTAGCCCAGAAACAGGGGATCATGCTAGCCCCAATTCTGAAGGGAAAAGGAGTTGGGGAATACTTCCCCAAGATAAGTACTTTATAAGTTGAGTTCTTTATGGCCTGGCTAGTGATTTGAGATGGTCAGGAAATCACAGGAAAGGTGGCTATACTAGGCAAGGCTAAGGCCCAGGGGAAGAGCCCTGCCATGGTCAGTGGCCCAGGGAATTGCATGGGGCAATTGTCAAGGGGTGGGGCTAACCATGCAGCCCACAACAGCTCACCAAAACTTGTTAAGTGACCCTTCCACCAGGCACTAGCACCTGTGCTAGGCATAAGCACCCTGAGGTCCCACCTACATGTTCCTGCTGCACACCGTATTCCCATACCCTCCACCCTCTCCCACACCCCACAAACCTCACATACCCACACCCCTTCCCCACAACCCCCACTGACATATACACACACCCAACATATCCTATGCCCCCCCACCCCCACATCCCACCATACAACTCCCCACACACCCCCAACCTAACCCCACTTTTTAATTGAGCAACTGCCCCCTCCCAAAAGGAGTATTGGGTGGGGGGCAAGGGGAGGGGCTTGTGGTGGCAAAGGTCAGGGGTTAGGGGTGTGGGGCTTCTGGCCCCAATATGGTAACCAGGGGACAGGGCAACTATCAAGGGTCAGGGATACCCATGCAGCCCTTAACAGTTTGCCAAAACTTGTTAAGTGGCCCTCTAGCTGAAATAATTGCCTGCCCCAGTCTAAAGAGCCACAGTAAAGGGCTGACAAGCCCTGGGACATGAAAGCATGCAAGGCAGGGCTGGGGAGCCAGGGAACAAGGGAAAGACCAGTTGCATAGAATTTTGCTTAGGTGGGAATCAGGGCCAGAAAGAGGTTGCCCAGGGATAAATTAGACAGTGAAGCACCATTCTGGTCTCTGAGGCCAGCTTCCCATATCTTATTTAGACATCAAGGCATAGCAGGTGAATGTAGGGCAGTGGCCTGAGAGACCAGAGGAGCAGTAGTGTCTTCTATGGGACAGTACAGCTGTCCTCAGGCAGCAGTTTCTTTGACATGCACCTCTACTTTTTATTTGAATGGTATAGAATTTTTTTTCTCAGTGGATCAGAACCTAAATACCTGTCGTGAGCAAACACAGATAACAACAATCCATCAACTCCTTAGAAAGAGTTAGTTAAACAACTGAACCATTGCTTTCCGAAATCAGGCACTAGACTGGATCTACAGGTTGAGAGAATATTGTTGTGTAAGGCTAAGTACAGACAGTCAAAAACCTGAGGCTGAATCGATTCAATCTTCACAGGTTAGTCTAAACTACATAGTCTGAGCCAATAAACAAGTGAAGAGACATTCACTTTTGAGTCTGGAAATCCAGCCACATGCTAACAGTGGCTCATGCAGAAGTCAATGGGCACTAGAGCATGCCTCCCTGCTCAGCTGGAGCAGAAAGCTTGGGTCAAAGCTAGCTTACCCACTCTGTGAAGGTGGGTTTGTAGGGAAGGTGCAAAGCATCTTGGGATGCTAAGGGGCTGTGAGTCGATTTGAATCTGGGGGGGATCTGGGACAAAAGTTCAATAAACAGATGTAACCCGGGTGGCAGCCCAGTAGTTGTCACCCCTACCCAAATATCAGGGATGGTGTGGTGAGAGTGGGGCAGGGCTTCTGGCCAGCACCAATTTACTTTCCAGCCAGTCTCTACTCCCCACAAGAGCAGCCTATGGTCCCAAGAAGGTCTAACACTTAACTGATTTAACTATTTACACTTTCTTTACAAAACAAGACTAATAGGAAAGATTATTTGCAAGTGAACTTAATGGCATAACCAGAATCACAAAACAAGCCAGAATGCATTAGTCAACCCTTGACTCAAGAACCCCAGGTAGGGCATCTGGCAGCTTTCAACCAGTGCTGAGATGCTACAGCAAGGAAGCAGACTGCTTGCTTCCAGCAGCTCCAACAGGCTTCCCAATAAATGATAAACTGCAACAGTGAAGGCTTTTCTGCTCTGCAGCAATCAAATTGTATCAAACCCCAAACCCCAAAAGAGGCTTAAGGGTGAGACTCTATAGCAATCAAAAAGGTAAGCAACAAGCAGACTCCTTCAGAAATCAGCATGACTCAAGCACAAAGCTCAGGGACTCCATCTGATGACAACCAGCTGCAGAATAAGGGACAGGACTGAGTCCCCTCTGGGGCAGTCAGTGTCAGAGGGTCAGCAGCACAGGCAACTCCCAGGGCTCACTGCTTTACCCCCTGCTCCAGATAACCGGTCAGGCACCCCACACGCCTTGCAGCTTGCCAATCCCACTGTGAGCGCTGGCCTGCGTCCCGAGCTCCCAGGAAACTTGTCCTGGCACTTTGCTGCTCCTCAGCATCCCAATGCCTTGCCTGCTGCTGCCCCGCTACCCCAGAGAAGGTAAGGGGTTTCCTCAATTCACTGGCCCAACTCCCTGCTCTGGATAAGGACGCCGCCTGTGCTCCTAGGCGTTGCTGCTTCTCCACAGTGGAGTAGGGGGACACCCCTAGCCTCTGGAAAGCCCGGCACATTCAGCACACTGAAATGAGACCTTGGGGCACCAGATCTCTGCCCCAAGTCCTGGCTGCTACTCCCTCTCTGCTGCAGGGCTGGAGGCATGGCTGACTGCCACTGCCTTCTTCTCCCAGGGCCTTCAAGGCTCTTCAGAGGGATCTCTCTGCTCCCTCTGCTGGGTTAGCTCACCCCAGCTCTTCTTAAGCCTCTTGCATCATTCCCTGGAGTCGCTGTCAGCAGCTCCCCCTGCCAGTTCAGCTGCTGCTTTTTATCCCCTCCGGCAGTCCCTCTTTGGCTTGCAAACCGGCCAAACAGGACTCAGGGTGGCTTGTCCCCAACTCCAGCCATCTGCTTTCCATGAGATCGAGGGTATTGAAAACCCCTTCTTTCAAATGGCTTCTCCTTTTCCACAGGGCAGGGCTCCCCTGCTTCATCCTTGGGGTCGCTCAGAGTTCACCAGCACTGTTTCTAGCCCAGGGTAAATATCTCAAGCCAATCTGGTGAGCCCACATTGGCAGTCTGTTACACATATTTAACCTAAATCAGTTAAGTCTGATACTACATCCACCCATATGAGTTACATTTCATTATGTAATTAAACCAGTTTCAGCCATTTTGAAAGTGGTTTATATGCACTGAGCTTCTGGGCTAGGAACAGACATTACACATAAACTAGTTTAAGTGATCAGAAATTGGTTTCAATCTGTAACAGAACAGACATTCAGTGCACATAAACCAGTTTCAAAATGGCCGAAACTGGTATGAGATAAACCTGGTTGGATGTAGCATTGGCTTAACTGATTTGCATTAAACTGGTTTATGCAGTGTTTGTCCCAGACCCCTTACTGGTTTGAGCTGAACCAGAGACCCTCAGCATCTGGGCAGACTTTCTGGGCTGGGACAGGCTCTCTTCTCTAGCCCAGTCAAGCTGGCTGTGCCCCTCTCTCCCCAGCCCAAGCAGGGACAGACAGGGGTAGGGGCCTGGCTAGAAAGGGGTTTAATTCCCTCCTTCCTGTGCTACCTGCAGGGATCTGAGCCAGGTCTGCTGGGCACTCCCCCCTCGCTGCTGCAGCAATGGAGCACCATGGCCCCTGAGGCAGAGGCAGGCAGAGAGGAGAATTAGTCTCCCCCCACCCCCACTGACAGCCAGGTCTGCCCGCCCTCCCTGCTGCACTTGCTCCCTGCCCTGGAATAGACCCCCTGCTGTCCCTTCCACCAGAGGGAGAAGGAATAACTCCCATCTCTGTCTTTCCAGGAGCCCTACCTGGCTGTGTCCCCTCCCTGCCACTGCAGTGGGATGGGGCAGGGCCCTTGTTGGGGGCAGCAGCCCATGTCATAATGTGAGGGAGTGTGAGCCCCTTCCTGGCGAGGGGCTGTGCTGTGGGGCCAGCAGAGTTTTGGCAGGCTGTGCATGGCAACACTGTGGTCTGGAGTGGACCTGAGCCTTGCAAGCCCCCCACAGCACAGCCACACTCCACAGCAGCTCTGCTGGCCCCACAACGCAGTCCTTGCTGGGAAGGGGCTCGGCCTCTGGGAAGCTGTAATGGGTGGCTGCCTGTCACAGTTACTCACCGCTTGGCACTCCAGCTGCTGGGCGGAGGGAGGGTCCAGCACCCCGCTGCTTATTCTGTGCTCAAGGCAAGCCCCCTCCCGGCAAGAGGGGCTTATTCAGCTGCTGGCCCAAGCATTTGCATTCCTGGAGGGGTTAACTTTCACAAGTTGAACAAGCTTTAGTTAAAGCGCTCCCATTGCCCTTTTTCAGCACAGGGACACATACATGTGATGCTCTGAGCACTTTAATTAAAATGGCTCTTAGAGCCACTCTTAGTAAAGTACCCAATCCCCCCACCCCCGAAGCACATGTATAAATGCAGATATTTGCTACCAGTCTCAGGTTTGAAGCTCCTCATCTAACTTATCTCCTGTCTTTCTACCACAAGCCTCCAGTTATCTACTTGCTCCAGGCACTGTTTCCCATCATTACTACATCCTAGCTCAGTTGCTGTCCCTGGTCCCTTCATTTAATTTCAAAATTCTGCTTCCCTTGTTTCAGTTCATTCAACCCCAGTTCTTCACTAGTATGCCAGCTCCTTGTTAGCTGTCTCCCTTTTTCTTCAGCATCATATCAGGGGTCACCCTTCCATATGTAGGTTTCCTAATGCTTCTGATGTTCAGTATCTGAAGTCATATACATTAACAGAGTGCCACCTTTATTTGCATACGAATTCCAATGCCATACCTTCAGAACTAAAAGAACCCAGGCTCACAATGGTCTGGGTTTATACAGAGTGATGTAAAGTGAAATGTTTTCCCAAGATACATGAGCATGTTAAATAATACACAAATATTTAAGCAAAACTAAAGTGACAACTCACTCTGTAAATAAAGGCACTTCATTGCCAGTAAGGAGCTGCAAAGTGGTTCTGATATGCTGCTTGCTGACCAGCAAAAGCCAGATCACCTGGTTTATATAATTGTCACTGTAGCTGTGCCTACTATACATTAAAACTGCATCTCATAGACAAAAATGTCACATCAGATACAATTTCAGCAAACTTTATGCCACCTATTGATTTAATTGCTTCTGACAACCTAGCCATCGTAATCAAGATCTTTCAAGAAAATCTACTATACTGAAAGCAATGTAACCAATTCAGAAGTCATGGATACAACAAATGATGCAGCCTGCCCTAATTGTTTTCCAAACCAGTAGTTTGCTTTTAAAGTAGCTCCTTCCATCCATCCAAAAAATACAATACCTGTGAAATAGGCATTGGTGAAACTCTGCAGTCAGTATACTTCCATGGAAAATCTGTATAAACTTGCCACATATTTAAAATCCACATTGGGAGGAGAGAATGGGTGGGCAAGCACATGCTCCCCAAGTCCTTAAACATATTCCCCAGGTACATCTTAAAGATTAACCTGGGGAATATGTTTAAGGACTTGGGGAGCATGTGCTAGCTCACCCTTTCCCTCCTCTGAGTCTGCTAAGTTGAATTGGAGCCAGCATCACCCCTGAGGTAAAATAAATTCACGATGAGCTTTTAGTTTGGGCGCAGACAGAAGTACCAATTTTTGCCCAATCTGCCTACAGAAAGTGGTCTATAACCGTGACCAAACAAAAGTGCATGGTTGCGGACAGCTTCAAAAATAGCCTCATTGCATGAGGGGTCAGATGAAGATGTTTCAAAACAGAGGATCTTCTGTAACTTCTGTCTGCACTGGCTGCCAGTCTTTCACTGTTTTCAGAAAAGGAGGCGGAAAAGGGACTGCAGGAAGTTCAATCTGGGGGGTTTTCAGCTCCCACTGGAGGATGGGGTGGAGAATTGAAGCCCCCCTGGGGGTGGGGGGATGATTCACCCACCCCAGCCTCCAGCACTGGCTGGGGAACCCCTAGAGTGAAGTGAACTGCCTCTGCTCCCCTCTCCCCCCACCCCCCATTCTGAAAACTTTGCAGCCTCACAGGGAGGAGGGGTCATTGCCAGGGGAAACCAGCTACAGACTCAGCCAGCCCCTAGACTCCCCTTCCTCAGGGAAACCAACAGTGAACTTATGTTTGGTCTTGGGGATTGTTGTAACTAAAAATGCTTCCTGAAAAGTATTCTCATTTACAGCAGAGAGTTGCACTTCAGTCTTGCACCCTTAGTTTCTGTACAGTGTCAGCATTTAGGAGCTACAGCAAGAGGGAGCAGCCCTTCCTCCCTTAGCAGTCATTGTTCACAAAGACCAAAAATCCTGGTATTCTTGCTAACAGTGCTGTAGAGCAAGAGGGTCCTTCCATTTATCTGTCTGTCTCAATTTCTTCTGTTAGAGCTAGTGTATTTCATTAAACTAAATTAAGAAAGAAAGCTTGGTGCCATGGGTTCTCACCAGTGAGATGGCAGAACAAGGTTCAAATCTCTGCCCCCAAATATATTTGAGTGACAGATGGAGAACATCCCCAGAATAGCCAATAGCCCAGTGACCCAGATAGTCACTAGGGCTGTGTAACATTGAGGTGAATCAGTCAGAGAAGGAACTCAGAACAATCTTCCACATCTTGTCTCCCTCAGCATAGCTATCATCTACCTTAGTATGGGTGAGCCAGTCTTCCCCCCACACCTCTCTTAATTTGGTAAAGTTTGGATTCATCCTAACAGAGGACAGCAAAATTGCTGAAACTGGAAAAAAAAGGAGGGGGGAGACAAGCAAACCATTTTCCATCTGCACTACTCTAGATATTCTTGTTATCCATATAAATACACAATATCTCTTTGACACTTGCCAAATTCTTGGCTTCAACCAAATCCCAGGATGAGTTCCATAATCTACCCAGTTTTTCAGAAAAGATATTATTACTTTGTCCACATAAAGCAGTTACAAAAGCTGATCCAGAAACCCATAATTCCTCACTGCTAATCACAATTTGTTTTTGTGCCAGCATTCACAGCTCTTCACAGTCCTATTCTAACAATTTACTAATGCGTTTTAAGCTATGTGCTGTCTTTAGGTCTAATCCTGCACCCCTTCCTCTGGCTTAACTTCCTTATCTTCAGTGCAAGCTTAGACCAAGTCATGATTTTGTGCTGAACTCTGCAGAAGAGCAGAGAGATATCACAGGAGGTTCCCTCTCATCATTGCTACCCTTCATTTTACAAGAAGTAATTTTAATCTCAGGCCTGAATTGCTTGAGAATAAATTGGTGCACATAGCAGGATAAAGGAAGAGAACAGAATCAAAGCATCACCCCTTTTGTACCATTAGAGCAGTGCCAGCTCATAGTAGGCTCTCAAAAGGATGAAAAATGACTGGCTTTACATGGTGGTATTTGCCAGGGTGCTTACAGCTTTTTTTATATTACCACATTTGGGAGAAAATGGCCTTGGGGTACCTATGAATCAGTACCCTAGTTTTCAATCAAGATGGCAGGATTTGTCTCAAACCCTTAACTGGGATCCAGACATGTCAGTCTGAAGACAAAATTAATCCTGTGTGGCTTTTTCAGCATGAAGGCATACAAAACATGAAGAAATGTCTTTTAAAATTCAGTTTCTCTTTCTGTATGGTGTTTGACTTCTTATTTACTAGAGTCTACTCTTGCCAGCCAATATTTATGATTATTCCATTTTGCACTTAGAGTGACAGATAAGCCATCTCTGGCTATGCGATGCAAAATAATGCACCTTTATTTATAAGAACTATAAAGCTACAAAAGTGTGTGGGTTTAGTAATCAACATTTAATTAAAAAAATAGAAATCTGGGTTCATATTCATTATTTCCTACCAAATTTGCTTTTGGGTGCAGTAGGGAAATTATGTGACTGTCCCTTTAAAAGCCGTCATACCAATCAGCAGGTTTAACTGTCAAGCAAGCTGATGTAAGATTCTTTGAATTACTGAGTGAGGGATATTCTTCGTGCCAGGTCCTGTCCCCTGTAGGCACTGCAGAGAAGTATTATAGGGCAGTCCTTACCTTGGGAATTAGCCTGCAAGACCCCAATGCTGTCATCAAACTGCATAGATTTGATGTTGAGTGACGCCAAGATGCATTCCTTGTCCTGCAGCGAAGCATCATCAATATTATTCTGATTGGCTGACAGGATAACGCACATGTCGCAGAGGTTGATGTTGACAGCCCTTAAATCAGCCCGACTTAATGGCGTACCCTTCGGCACAGAGAAAAAAAAAGAGGGGGTGGGGGGGAGAGGGAGAGAGAGAGGGGAAAAAAGAAAACAAATTAAAGATTGAGCAGGAGCTTTGGGAAATTATTTAACAAGTATCTTTTTTATGCTCTGACATTAAGCTGGTCTAACTATGTGCTAGGGAATAGGAGATGTGTGCTAATCTAAAGGGTAGTTGGTGCTGATGGCAGCATTTTAGGTTCAGTCTCAATACTCAGTCAAGCTATTACTAACAAACAAGAAATAGGAATAATGCCAGCATTCTACATCTCATCCGTGACTTGAAATTGTCTTGATTTAAGTCACTATCATGTGGCAACCTCTGGCTTTCTGAATATAAGGGCGGGGAGGATGTTCTAAATGTCTCTTTATCTAATATCGGGTCACACAGGTCTCAGGCAAAAGAATAACAATTTAAACAGGAAAGCTTTGTGTGTCCTACACATTTGAACTGCAATCAAGATAAAGCTATTTTTCTAAAATGTGTACTACCTGGAGCAATACACAGGAAAGGTTAATCCTTTTCAATGTGTATTTCTGGTGCTTCTACAAGCAAAATGTACTGATATTTAAAGCTGTGTGATTAAACCCTTTGAAACAGAAACAATCCATTACCCTAATGGGCACAATTCATATACTATTCCCTGGAACCACAATTACCTACCAGACAATACAGTATTTAAAATAAAATGTTGTGGTAGTCTGTGGATTTTCTTTTAGCTAAAAGGCAACAAAGACATGAAATGTAACCTGCTACAGTTTATGCACAAGACAGTACTTGCCTTTTGCACTAAATACCTTGGGTTACAGAACAGTATACCTAAGGGGGATAGGCAGCATATTAACAGATGGATTTACACTGCTCTGTCTGCATCTACCATTTCATTCCCACAGATCTTGCAGAGAAGGGAAACTAAGCTGTGCTCTCCTCTGGGTTGTGTCCCTTGGTCTTTAGAGTCTTGAGTCCACACCCCGATCTTTTTAATATATCTCGAGTCAGGACCTCACTTCCCAACCCCATAGAGCACAACCAGCAAATGGTTACATCTGCTGAGCCTCCACCACATGTATTCAAGGAAAAGGGCATTCTGAAAAGCACAAATGACAGTTCTCCTTTTGCAAGTTGGTGAGAACTGGGAACCTCTAGCACATTTGTACCTAAAATCCCTCAACCACCCCCAAATGGACATGATTCTCCAAGGCTGATCAACAGCAACCTTGTTGTAGATGAGAACCATAGCGTCTTTTAGGAAAAGAAACAATGACTGAATGGGTGCTTAATTTCTTGAAACCTTTGCATACTTCCTAGTATTTTTTTTAAAAGGAAGAAAAAAAAATGGCTTTTTTGCTTACTAGTTTTAGGCCTGCTTTATAGGTGTTTGATCAACATAAGTTTTGTCTTTAGTGCATTGATCCCATGCACTAAATAAGGCAGAATTCCCAGGAAAAAATGCACATGTAGCAAGTGGCAGAATTAAAGTTGCTAAGCAACCATATAATTTCCTTCTTTTTAGAGTCTTACCTTTGCAACCTAAATACATTTTTTCTAACACACATTTTTTTCTCCTCCTTTTTCTTTTTTAATAAACAAGGCAAATCTACTGACCCTATGTTGTACGCCATTAGCAGGTTTGAATCTTGAACCCAAACCACTGGTAAGTGGGAATCTGATTTCAATTTACAGCATTGTTATTGACCAGTGTAACCTCATTGCTTCTGGTATGCTTGCTCCCAGTTTACACCAGTGGAACAATATCAGAGTCATGCTAATATTTTGGATTTACATGGCCACTTTGGACAAAACATGCAGGGGTCTCTTGTAGGAAAAAAAAAGTTGTTCAGATTTAAGATTTACTTCTTTAATATCCTTGATTATACAGACTTATAGATGCATCAACCAGATAGTTGGTATGCCCCTAGGCTGAATGACTTGGAAGCCTGCCCTGCCTGCCCCCTGGCCAAGGCTTCTATATGTTAAGCCAGGGGCCAAAGTGATTAGGGAGGGCAAAGGTGGTATAAATCTTACTATTGCTCAGCAGGAGATGAGAATCCAAGCCTTTCAAATTTCAATTTGTTAATAAATATTATGCTTCATCCTGGATATTTCTGCTGCAATAGCAGAATTTCATTCTGTCTCATACATTAGCAGTGATACTGATAACTAAGTTCTTACTACTGCCTCTTTAATGCTGGCAAATGTAAGAGATCTAACTTTCAGAGTGAGTTTGCAGGGCTGATAGTTCAGGAAGGAGGGAAATACTTCCTTCACTGAACAAATCTGAGAACAAAACCATGTGAAAGAAACTTGATATAAAGCAAAACCTTATGATGTCATCGGTGCAGTCACTTTGCACAAGCAGAACCACAGCTTAGTTTTTCCAGTAACCATGAACTGCTCAGTGGTAAGAAAATTAATCTACCAGCTGTCTTTCCATGCAGTATTAGACTAAATTAATTACTGATTTATGTCAGAGCCTATCTTTTATTCTCTTTACTTCCCTACATAAGATGAGGGATGGTGAACTAGTCAGGGGTATACAGACACAGCAAACAGCTGCATGATACCACTAAGGTATTTCTACTCTTTGTCCTAATTTCTAAGAGCACCACTTCTCCAGTCATCTGCACAAGACCACAGCTGAGTACTGAAGCTACGCCCTTTGAAATAAAAGCTGCAGCCAACATTTAACCAGCATACTCTTAATTCAGCAACCCATTAGGAATGAAGCAGGTAGCAAACCACGCTGACATGAAAAACCTGGGGGTATACACACAAACACAACACACACACACATTTTTTTTCCAAAAATAAAATTTAAGACCCAGTAAATAGCTTCATTCAAACGAGAATGAAATTAAAGATTTCTAAAAACTGAAAGGATAAGATAGAAAAAAAATCATTTTACTGATTGTTTTTAAAGCATAGAAACCAAGGGGGTCTATGCTTTCCCTGCTAATACCTTGTGCCGTTGTTTAAAATATGTGGGTATAAAATAGCACCCACTTGGAAATCTCCATACATTTATATTAGAGGTGCTGTTATGCATTCAACATGAGCATATGAATGATGTACAAGGGAAATATGAATTAGTTATTCTGAATTTTTAAATCAATGAATGAAATTGTAGCCCACTGAAGTCAGTAGGAATTTTGCTGCTGCTTCCAAGGGACTTAGGATTGTCTCACTAAACTGCAGACTCCAGTAAGAAGACATGGAGGGCAGGGGGACCTCTTAGCTGAAATGCTTTTATATCCAATGTAGCTAGACAGCATATATGTCCTTTACAGATATAGATTAAGTAGACAGACAAATGATCAAAATTGTTTTCAAAGGTTTTGCAGACATAAATTCATAAATAATGTCATAAATAACTGCTGTCATTCTGTCAGAGAAATCACAACAACAGAACTGGCTACACGCAGGGCACTACAGTGAATGTTCAATAGATAACACAGCTAATACATTTGATAGCAGCTGAAATTCATCCTTGACGAGGGACTGAACACCATGGCAAATTTCTTCTAATAAGGTCTCATAGGGCTCGCTTTTCATAGACACAGTAAAAGGCAAGGGCTAAGTCCTGAGGCCTATAACTAGACAAAAGTAAAAGCCTAAGATCAAAGTCAATATGCATCTGTCCAGTTGGTGTCTTTTTAAAAAAAGTATCAATAATACAGCTTTGGACTTACAGGCAAGATTGAAACCTTGGGGAAGTTATGTAGCGTCTCCCATTCCCTTCTAAGATACTCAAGCGAACCGACAAACACAATGTGTTTGAGTTCATGATAGTGAAAGTTGCTGGCTCGTAATGGCATCACTAAATTTCTTAATCCAATCAATGCAGAGTTAACATCCCCGAATATGCAAACGACTACGTGCCCACTTAAAACCGTCATTGCTGCTTCACTTCGAGTCTAAAAAAA
>JAGPOW010002742.1:43542395-43587591 GCA_030014935.1 Caiman crocodilus
GGGGGGGGAGGAGGGGATGTTGGTGTCACACCCCAAAATTGGAATATTAAGTTTAAGGCTGAGATCTGGTCTACACAATATCATCTTCCTGAAAAAATTCCAGTTCCGCAGGCAAAAAACTTTGTAGTTGCATTTAAAGCCCCTTATCAGGAAATTCTTCTATTTTGCTACCAGTTATTCTACAATCCAACATTGTGGGGGTGGGGGACAACCTTTTTGTGAGGCATGCCACAAATTAGCCCCACACTCTCCCTCAGTGCTTTATAAATACTCCATTCCTCCTTCCCAATCTGCTGCTCTGCTTTCTGTTTCCTATCTGCCACTGTGATGCTTTCTTCCACCCTGGCCTGCTGTGTGCTCCTTCTGGATGGAATGAATATGAGGCTTCCTGGGAAGACCTCATTACAACTGTTTTCCAATATGAAATGAATATTCATTCCATCCAGGAAGAACACATACCAACTGCAGATATTTCCTCAGCCTGATGAAGGGTATTTGCACCTGAAAGCTTGCAAGAACACATTTCCAACTATTAGAGTTGGTCTAATATAAAAGATAACAGATTTACCCAAAGAACTTTGTCTGCCTGTATCAAGCACATAATTTTATGTACCTTGTCCTGTACAACTCATATAGCTCAGCCCAGAAACAATGGTTTTATAACGATATGCATGCAGACACATATCTTCTCTGTGTGACCTTGTTCCAAATCAGTGGAACAAGGTGTGTCACAAATGAGCCCCACGCTCTCGTTGAGTGCCATTCTAATACCCTTTCTCTGCCCAATTCATAGTTTCATAGTTGGTAGGGTTGGAAAGGACCTGAGCAGATCATCAAGTCTGACCCCCTGCCATGGTGGGAAGGAGCACTGGGGTCAAACGACCCTGGCAAGGTGTTCATCCAACCTCCTTTTAAAGACCCCCAGGGTTGGAGCCAGCACCACTTCTCTTGGAAGTTTGTTCCAGATCCTAGCCACCCTGACAGTGATGTAGCACCTCCTGATATCTAACCTGAATCTACCATCTGCCGGTTTGTGGCCATTATTTCTTGTCACTCCTGGGAGTGCTCGGGGGAACAGGGACTCCTCCACTGCCTGCTGGTTCTCCCCTGACTAGTTGTAAATGGCCACTAAATCCCCCCACAGCCTTCTCTTGTGGAGGCTGAACAGGTTCAGGTCCTTTAGACTCTCGTTGTAGGGCCTGCCCTGCTGCCCCCAATCATGCGAGTGGCCCTCCTGTGGACCCTCTCAATGCTGTCCACATTCCTCCTGAAGTGCAGTGCCCAGAACTGGACACAGTACTCCAACTGCGGCCTGACCAGTGTCATATAGAGGGGGAAGATCACCTCCCTGGACCTGCTCGAGATGCATCTGTGGATGCATGACAAGGTGTGGTTGGCCTTCCTGACCACATCCCCACACTGTCGGACCATGTTCATTTTGGCATCCATTTTGGCCTTTTTAAAATCCAAAAAGACTATGTCCACTGTGACACCTGCATCTAAGGATTCTGTGCCCTGGTCGTAAAAGGCCACCAGGTTGGTCTGACAGGACCTGCCTCTAATGAACCCATGTTGGTTACCCCTAAGCATAATCTCCCCTGCTGGCCCCTCATGGACATGTGCCAAAATAATCCTCTCAGAAAGCTTACCCAGGACTGACATAAGACTAATTGGCCTACAGTTTCCTGGGTCTTCCTTCCTCCCTTTTTTGAAAATGGGAACCACATTGGCTCTTTTCCAGTCCTCTGGCACAACACCAGAGCACCACGAGTGCTCGTAAAGCTGTGCCAGGAGTCTTCCAATGACCTCTGATAATACCCTCAGCACTCTGGGGTGGAGATCATCAGGACCTGCTGATTTAAATATGTCCAATCCCTCCAGAAGTTCCCTGACTTCCCTTACCAATTGCCTGGTTTGCTTTCTGTTCTCTGCCTTATGCACCCTGCCTGATCTGCTGCTTTGGTTTCTGCTTCCTTCCGTGTGCTGCCTGCCCCATCTGTTGCTCTGTTTGCTGCTCCTTGCCCTATCTGATATTATGCTGCCTGCCTCCTCCCTGTTCTGCTGCATGCCACAGAGGCTGCTAGTGCCATTTGTGACATTCATGCTGCAGACTGGCAAGCCCTGTCCCAAGTAATTTCTTCATCAGTAAATACACTAACAGTGTTCCTAACATTGTGAAGGACAATTGGACAGCATGCAAAAAATTGAGATTACAGTTCTGTGAGACAAAACACATCACAAAGGGAACATCTACACAAGATGCTAACTGCACAGTAGCCTAATAGCACTGTGCTGAAGCGTGCCAGGCAAAACCCATGCTAATATGCTATTGCCCAGTAGTATTAGGCACCTGTGCAGTTAGCATCTGTAAAAACCCATATGCTAGTGCTACTGCGCAGTAGCACCAGTTAAAGTTCGTTGATTTAGTAGTTGGTTATCCAAGTACTATACTTAATGCACGGTAACTTCGGCACATTAATAAACGTGTAGACACACCCAAAATTATTTACATAGTCATGCCTGATGCCTTTCTGCTTCCTGATCCATGGTACAGAAATAAAGTGACTGAGAGGACTGGTGTGTACTTTAACTCGGTCAGCAGTGAGTTTTGTAACTATAAAATGTGTTAGTTTGTACCTCAGTAACCTGCTCAGTTCCACAACTTTATTCCCTTGAAGTTATGTTACTGAAGGCCCAGAATACAAAAAAGAACATGAGGAGCTATTGTCTTAAATTATAATAATTTAAAATTGCAATAATAAATAACTAATATATGCCATTAAATACTACTACTACAGTGTTATTATGGGACTTTCACAGGATCATCTGAAAACAGAATCTCCCACAAAAAACTATACTCTTTGACCAATTATATCACAACCACTTCTAATACAGTATTGATCACATTACAACCTGTTTCAACAAAAATTCCAGTGCAGCAAAAATGTATTTTTCCCCAATTTCTGGACATGTAGAACTCTTTAGAAGAAAATCTATTACTACAATAATCTGTTACAACAAACATCCTTTCCATAACAATAGGCATAAATATATTCACAGGCACCTGTTAATACCAAATTTCACAAACACATGTCCACACAGGCAAGTCACTGCCTATGCCTGTGTCTTTTAATAGTTGTTCACAATGGTAGGATTCAGAAAACTATGCAGAGCAGAGACAAACTACCAGTCAATGGCTCAAGGTCACATATAGGGATACCCATATGAAGAAAGGAGCAACTCGTAGAACAAAAGAGAGCAGGGACTTTGTGAGAGTCAGTTGTTCCACAGTGAATGTCAGTATGCTTGCTTTTATCCTGCCATAGGGGAGAGCAAATTGCTATGCTTTGAGGGCTAAGCTGAAGACCATTTCAAGCACTGAGGACTAAGGCTTAGGGGTTTTGACCAGTGTGTGTTAAGCTCTCATGGATATCTGAAAACCCAATGGCTCCTGGCTAAAGAACCTTGCTCTTGAGCTCAGGGTCATGAAGATTGCCAAATCTGGGATCAGTAAGGAATTTCTCCAATTCCTGACTGACATAGATGGTGCAGGAATTCACCTTCCTCTCTTATGCAAAACACAGTCTTTTTCCTGGGGTCTCCTGAACATATATTTCTGCTTCCCTGACATTGCAGTGGCAGGGCATTGGCTATGTTCTTTACCCTGCTTAAACCTGGGCATGTTAAAGGGTTTCTTGGTGTTTCAGATGCTGTTCTTTACTGTTGTGATGAGGGTTTAAAGTGACAATAGGGATGGTTCTGTTGGTTACTGTTTGTCTGAGAATGCAGGGATTAGATTCAGTGCCCCATAAGGTCCTATGCAGTCCTACATTTTTAAGGACAAATGCTACCCTCAGAAGTAAGTGCATGCATTTAAAGACTGACTTGTGCTGTAATTGTTTAGATACGCGGGCTCATTTTTCTTTGAATCATGGTAACTTTATGGAGTAATATGTTAATATAACACTGTTACTGATTTGGACATACAAAGTCTCTTTAATCTAATGATCTGAACCTGCTTTACAAATAACTAATACTAAGACAGACACCCAGAGGCAGACATTTTCAAAACTCTCTAAAAGATTTGGACACCCACTTCCCATTAAAATTCATATTACAATAGCTATTAAAGTTGTTGTTCTTCTCTCCAAAGATCAGGACTGAATGCCTTTAGAGCCTTACCTTCCTTCTCACCCTTGAAGATGGCTCTGTGTATGTAAGCCTGAGTTACATTGGCAGGTTTGTGTGGAGAAGCTATAGCTATTTCACTCTCCACAGCTGTGGAGCCAGCAGCTTACAGAAACACTAAACATTTGCATTAACTAGAAAAAAACATCCTCCACTAGTTTCCAGGCTATAGGTCTGTTTTAATCTTGATGCCTGGAGGGTTTGGGCTTTTATTGCCTAGCAGTGACCAAAAGCATTTGGTCATTCCTGCAACAAGAGCCAGGCACACACAGTACATGTGACAGAAAAAGCAACCCAGTTAGGATTCTCACATATATATTCAGTTTAAAAATAGTTTTTCTAGTTCTTATGGCAAAAATTACATGTGCATGACTTAAAGTGAAGAGTAAAATACAGTCTATTCAAGGTTCTGCAGAGCATATAATGCCACTTATCATCAATTAAACTTGGGAACAACGCTAAATGCCATGCTACAGTAGCAAACCCGAAAACCTGCCTGGAAGACAATAGCCTAAAGCAAAACCACAAATCCCTTTTCCAGAAAAGCTGCTGTGAGGAAGTCAACATTACATTTTAAAGAGCACTGCTTTCCTTGCAGACACTTACAACTACTCCAAACATATTCAACTGGAATCTTTAATACTGGAACTTCTGACTACACTTTTGTAAATGCAGAAGGGGTTGGGGAAGAAGAAAGGAAAAATCAAGAAGGTAAAAATTTCTTCCGGTTTAAGTAATATGAATATTTGGGTTTTGTCACCTTCACCTCAATCCTCTACCCCTCAGACACAGACTACTGTGCATTAGGGCTTCTTTGCTCCACAATGGAACCCCTACACAAGGTAAGGAGGAAGATGAGGGCTACATAGGACCTGTGTTCTTGACGCTTGAAATGCTTGAAAGTGAAACAACATGACTTATGTACCTTACCTCATTTTATTTGCTCCTAGAAAACAAGTCTTCTTGTACTGAATCAATGGTGAAACACCCCTAAGCAGCAGTGGCTATCATGCTAGGCATGCTGAACTCTGAAAATAGACCTTTCCTCAGTAGGTACACTATGGCCCAGTGTTTGGTAAAAAAAATGACTGGCAGTCCCCTTAGACATTCCAGAGCTTGAAAACCAGCTCATGTACTTTGCCCTTGTGGACCAATTTTGAGCTTTCATACATGAATGTACCCTTTTTTATGGGGAAGGGGAGGGTTTGCTGAAAGGTAAGATGGCAAGCAGAGATGCACTGGAAAATATCTCACGCCTTTCAAATTTTTCTTACAACCATCCTAACAAATTGTGGCAATTAACATGCTGTTAGTGTTAGATGTATGCAGCCAGTACAGGTGCTAATAATTGAAAAAGCATTTAGAGCTTTTACACCCTGGCTGAATATTTCATGATGTGCTGCATGTTTCACTATTTACTCAGTGGGCCTCTGTCACTTCAATCTTCCCTGACTGCTTTGACTGGTGCTATAAAGCTCTACCAAGATAGAGTGACGGCTTGTCACAGGCAAACTCCACTGACTACTGCAGCTCACTGGGACTAGCTGTGAAGGTTGTCACGACGTTCTGATGGAATTCAGCAAATGTTTTGTGACTAATACACCCAACATTTGTCGGCTACCATTAGCCATTCCCTGTGACCCTCTGTAGTCTGTGTAGATGGCATTAAGTTGTAATGAGAATTTGTTTCTTGTGTTACACTAATCACACTAACTCACTGACCTTTACTTTCACAAGTAAATCAGCAATTAAATTTTAAAGAATTAAGTCCACAAAAGCCAGAAACCTTATAGGTAAAATGGCCTAGTGATGTGCATGCATAAGCACATGCATGCACGCGCATGCACAGACACACAGCCACAATTTTTTTAAATTACCTTTTTCATCATTCTTAGAAATTGCTAAGACAACCTATATCTCCTTCTCTGGATTCTTCCTCAATTTACTAAGGCAAGACATTAACTAATTAAGCTGTTAGCAGTCAAAGTCCTGGGCTTGCCTTTGAATTGTGGTTGATTTTGTAAAATGAGTTCTGGTTAATCTCTGAGCACCCAATAACAATTTCCCCACTACATGATAAATATTGCTAGAACATGTTTCTCTTTATATATATATATACATTTTTCAACTGTCAGGAGCCTTTTCAAAGGGGTTGGTTAGTTCATCATGTCTACTGAAAAACTTGGTGTAGAGTACTTTCTCCAAGGAACCCACCGAGTAAAGTCAGAGTATCTTTTTTCTGGAGTACCCTTATATCTCAATAAATATTCACACTATGCTCCTGCGATACAAGAACTTCCCCCATAGAGAAATTATGAACTGACCAATTGTTTTCAATTTTTATAAAGCAAATTAAAAAGAGGGGCAGCAAGTATGCCCTCAATTTTTAGCAGTTCTCGTTTACAGTCTATTAATCTGCACATGTGGCAATTTGGTGGAACGAGAGGAAAAGGGCCTGAAAAAAGTCATTCTCTCATGTCAGGCAAATTTGTACAGATTTCAGAAAACTGGATAAATGTGGACACTTGTTTTATTTTAGTGATTTGTAACATCACTAATACAGCTTCAGAGTAGAAAGTCTGGGGTAGATTGTCCTCTTTCATTTAAACCAATAAAGCTAAGTACAATCAAAAAGCCTGAGGTGAAATTGATCCAAGTTATGTTGTTTTCTGCAAGTGGCGTAATTTAAATTGGTAGCAAACAGGACACACATTCGCCCTATTGTGAAGGAGCGGGGGCAAATCTTAGACTGGGTTCCACTACTTTCAAACCAGTCAATGTTTGCTGAACTTCTATTCTATTATGGGTATAGACTGGTTTCCGATCACTTATAGTTGTGAAAGTGTAATGCTTGTACCTGGCCTAAGTCGATTAACCCCTTTAAGATAAACTATGTATGATCCAGTGGTTATAACAACTTAACACATAATATATTTTATCCTAAAATACAATGGGAAGTTAATATATGCTATGGCACTTCAGAGGTGGCTGGCTGTACATCAATGGTATGGAAAGTGATATTTGCATGCATACCATACCATTTGCACAGCTTATAGATTACTTCAAGGTTCTTGCAGGGAATGGGCAGGGAACGATACTATACAATTGTAAGGCATTATTACAACTAACCAGTTATTTTTCAGATCTGCAGAGCTGGGTCATATCCAATTTGGGTCACAAGTTAAGGATCATCAGAATACACCATTTGCTAGTTTTCAATTGACAAGTGTCTCCATCAAAGCCTATTTCTATTTTATTTGGTTCAACTTAAGAGTAATGGAAAATGTCAGCTCAGAGGGTAATACTGGCAGGGCAGGGGTAACACAAGTCAACCGCTGAAAAAACAGAGAGAGATAGAGATAGAGAGAGAGAGAGAGAGAGAGAGAGTTCAAAGAAGTAGGAGGAACCATTCCTCATACTAAGCTTAGATTAGACATCGGTCATCATTCAAATAGACTGTGGATGTTTCCCTGACTATAGCAGATACATAGTCTCTCTTGTTTATTTTATTGGATTTTGTTTTTCCCCCCAAGAAAGGTTGAAAAAATGTTGACTTTTGAGTGTCACTTTTACTGGACCTTGCTAGTCTTTGAGAAAATTCACTGTTTGGTTGGAGAGTGTTTTTGGACTGTGGATCAAGAAAAATTCTCAGGCTTATGAAATTCTCCTTAGCAACTAACTGAAAACTCAGTTTTACAATGTCTCTGATTTTTACATGATCAGGGACACTAATGATAATGTCCCTTTGCTGAGTATGCTACTTGTCTAGAGGCCCATGTCAAGTACACCACTCAATTCAGAGTGGACAGGGACAAACTATTTGTTTGCTCTTCAGGCCCCTTGGGCCCTGTCAGATGCTATTTGTTCCTGCATTAAGAGGTAACTTGACTCAGCTGGGCTGACATTTCCTTCTACTCAGTATATTTCACTTGTGCAGTTGCAGTTACCAAAGCACTAAGTGACAAGAGCCCCTAACAGTTCTTTTAAGTGGCTTTTTAGTTGGGAATCTAAATCTTTTCATAACTTTTATTGGTTACCACTGAAATCAGAGTAACTACTTTTTGACCAGCCTGGCTACTAGGTACACTGGATGCTGCCAAGTCACAATTAACTTGATTGTTCATCTATGACTTCTAACAAAAAAGGAGACCATAGCATGAGGAACAAGTACATTTATATCTTTTAATGATATGAGAGGCACCAAATGTTTCTACCTTTTCTGTCTATAAATGCCTAATGAAAATTAACACTTGACATGCCCTACAAGACTATTACTATTACCTATTGTTTTGCTTCCTTTCTTTTTCTTCCTTTTGTAACTTGACCTTACAGAATGTGCCGATTTGCACAGGATGTCTCCCCAAGAGAAGATGGCTCACTTCCTGTTTAGAGGCTTTTTGTTGCTGTCATTTAAAGCTCTAGTCTCAGGATTTTTGCAAACATTTTCTCTTGCAGATTTAAGGGGCAGATTCTCAGCTGATGTAAATCAATAAGACTTCATTAGTGTTAAGGGAGCTATCCAATGATGATATGGTCTTACATTTCTCATTTGTTGTCTAAATATTTCTCCAGTCAGGCAGTTGATATGACCAGTATCATAACTTAAGAGGTTCTGCACCAGATTCATCCCTGCATTCCTTCAGTTTTATATCAGTTTTAATCTACCATGTTTCTTTGGATGTGATTTTGTATGAAACTGGAATTGTGCTGAGTTTCCTAATTCTCTCCATATTCATGTAAGAGATGTCTAATGTCTATTTACGTTGGTTACTAAGGTAATTATCGTCATGTACTGTAAAACAGACATATTTGGTAACATAATTTGTCTCTAGTGATAAAAGACAAACTCTAGTGATAAGAACCTCATAATCCTGTGAATTTAGATTTGGATCAAATTAGACACTACAGCTGAACTCTCCAAAACTCCATTTATTCACTGATGGTGTAATTTTTTGTGTTCCGTTGAACCTTTTTCTGCTCAATAAGCATGGAATTTTACCCCATAGCACACAGGAAAGCAGAGGATCAACTTCTTTGAATGAACTTCCATTCACTGATTTGCTCCCTGTGACAGTGGACACACTGCTGAGTTTGGACCCTCTGTTGCCTGTAGGGTTGATCAGGAAGTGACTCAGTAGAGCTCTGATTACATTTTAAACTGGAATTTATGTGCCTTCTTCCTGCTCTACATGCTTATACCTCCTAACACTTGGACTCCAGCACATCAACGCCAAATATTATGGACAAATCTGTTAAATGACCTTTTTTTTTTCATTGAAAAACATCTAGTTGTAAAAATGTCTTTTTCCTCAAATTTTTTGGAAGAAAAACAGTAAATATCAGAAACAGACAATACAGTATTTATCTGACAGGAAGCATCTTTTGTCCTTAGATGACACTAACTAAGACAAGCATTAGAGTGGGGAGAGAATCACAACATTTCAATTTAGATAAGTTCTGTATTTTTAAAATGAGATAATCGAGTCTAACTTCTTTTCCATAGAAAAGGATCTGACCACTCACACCAGCAGGTAAAACCAAGATTTATTTGCACTTGATCCATTTTTTCCTTATTTAAAAGCTCTGAACCAAAATTCAGCTTACCTTACATGGATATTGGATAAAGTAGAAGGGGTATGGGGTAGGAGTAGGGGGAGCTTGAAGAGTGGAAGAAGAAGGTGAGCAAATAAATTCAACAGTGAGAAAGAGGAAGAAAAAAACAAAGTAGATTTGGAGGCTTGGCAAGTTCTGTGCTCATTGCTCGACCTGTATTTAGCAATTCTGATGTGCTACTGAGCAGACAGCTCAAGCTCGGGATGACTACTCTCCCTCAGTCCCTCTTCAGCAGGCAATGAAAGCAGGCTCCACTTTGAAAATTTTCCCCCATCATGCAAACTGACACAGGCATGCTTTTCAAAAACCCACAGCCAATCTGTTGATCATTACTTATTTACAAAGGCCTTCGGGCAGAAAGTCCTGTAAAAACCATACTTGATACGGTATACACTAGCTTTTTCTGCTTGTGGAAAAAAAGTACCCCTAAGGCTACCTCAAACCATCACTTTCTATTGCACATAAAATGTACCGTGTAACACTAAAGTATTTAATATATATGGTATAATATATCTACAGGAAAGGCATTTGTGTAGAAGTATGTTACCCTGTATTTGGTAATTTGATGTTTTGCTGAAGGCTATGACTTGAAAAAGCCTGCACCTAGTACAGAGGACCTGTCATCTCAGTACCCAAGAGCCAGTAGAATAAAGAAGTACCCTTAAGCAGCAAAACTTTGACACAGCTTTGAAGCATATGAAAACAGTATAACTCCCTAGAATTATTATTACTCAAGATCAAAGAAATGAGGCATACTTTACATAGCAAACAGGGACAGTGCACTCAGCTCCAAATGCTTCAGCTTTCTCTCTCCTTTCCTTATTTTATTTTATTTTTACTTTCTTAAATTTTGGCAAGGGGGAGAGCTCCCACATATTTCAACCTTTAAATGGGCAAAATTATTAGCACCAGATACAAAGATTATCCAAAGGTGAGCAAATTGAAAATGATGTTAGTATGACAACTGGCATCATAAAAATGAGAAGCTTGGTGGTATGCTCATTTTATTCCTCCTCATAAACTGTAAACAAGCATGTAAATCAGTGTCACACAGCAAGGCTGAGCTAACGGAAAGGCAGAGAACTTCTAACGATACATTTAACAGAAATAGATGGTCAATGGGGAAAAAAAAGACACAGCTGGGTGCATTTTCTTCTGTGAATCAATCTTGCTTTTGGTGCTGCAGTATAAACACCGATGAAGAAGACATGTAGAAAGTCTGCCCTTGAATATGCCCTAGATTGCAGGAACAATAAGGAGAAATGGAAGAATCTTCAACTAGCTAAGGAAATTCCTCTTCCACAGTCTGTAATACAGAGTGGGAAATTGTCTGGCTATACCAATAACTGCTAAAGGAACATGGTCACTGCCATTAAGTGAACAAGATACTGACTGATGAATATATTTTACATGCGTGGGCATTGGTTTTTCTGTCTCTGTGCACATATATTTGTATATAATGTGTATATATATTTATATAAAGATGCATATACAACAGAGCTATGATGTTTCAACCTTGATCTGAATTTCTAGCCTGGCCTTTTTCTAATTATACATATAGACAAACCAAATAGAACAACCTGCTTGCAGACAATTCAGCCACAGTGAAGCTACATTTCTAGTTCCTGGTCTTGCTCCCAGTGACTTCAACAAAGGGAAATAGAATAAAAGAGCCATGCTGTTACAATATAGTAATATATCCCAATTACAATTCCAGACATAAAGAACCTCCACATAGAGGGAAACTGTCCTGCGGAAAGGAATGGCTTAATTACATGAAGGTTCTAGTGGTTTAAAATACTGTATATCTGACAAGAGAGAGAAAAATCCACTACCCACCAGAAGATGTTTTCATTATCCACTTTCAGAGTATGTAGTATCTTAAAAAAAATCTTGTATTTCATAATTGATATTGCTTTTAGCCTGAGTAAAACTGCATTAGTTTTGAACTTTGCTTTGGCAAGCACATAGATTATTAGACTTTTTTATCAGTCAAAATCAATTAACAGAAATTTGATTTCAATCGACAGGATAAAAGGAAGGTAATATTCAGGTTCATTTTTGATTGTGATGATACATCTCACATATGGCCTTAAGTACAGAAAACAGTACTCAGAGGGATTCCAACAAAAAGAGAATTGCCTGAGGCAAACTAACCACACGAGTTCCTCTGATTGGTTAGTGCTATCATTAGTGCCACTGCTGTTTAAGAACTACACACGGACAGGACAGGGTGACAGCTAAGACTTTAAAGCCTATGTATTTTTCAAACAGCTTTTCAAACTGTTTTTCATGACAGAATTTTTTTTCAGCTCTATCATTAACTGCTGACAAGCTGACAGAATAAATACTTCAGCCTTTCAGAAACTATCTAACAATCTTTTTCTTCAACCCCCCCTCGCTTTTTTGAGGTTGGGGGAGGTTGAGAGGAAGGGGGAAGGAAAGGAGATAAAGATATGAGTTGCTTACAGTCTTACGTCTTACCTCATCAGTTTGGGTGAGGAGTTGGGCGAATTTCTCATGCTTCCATTTCGCTGCTTTTTTTTGGGCGACAGCGTCGACGGCTGCTCATCTTCAACTGGAAATATAGGCAACTCATGAGATTAAGAACTGCTCTAAGCACAGCATGAAACACAAGTGAAATAGCAAAGAACACACACTCAACGTTCATTCACGCACTGATACTTCATTGCTAATATTTTAAGCCCAACAGTAATAAAAATCAAATACATGTTAGTCAGACTTTGTTTTGAAGAAGGAGAGGAAGGGAAGAAAACCAGGTTTTTGAACAAAGAAGTTCAAATTGGTTTCATACTTCAAAAACAAAAGGGGGGGAACAGCAATCATGTTATTCTTAGAGTTATTTTCAGTTAATCTGTACTACTAGAGAGTAGAATTAGTACTCTGCTATATACCAAGAAAGATAAAATGCTATTTGAAATACCAACATAACAGCAGCCAGCCTGCTTTACTAATGAACCAGATATCAATCGGTTCCTGTTTCTCACATGCTAGACAACCAAGTCTTTATGAAGAGATGTAAAATATTCAATGCCTTGATGTTCAATGTTTCAGTTAGTTAGGACTGTGAACATAGTCTGTGATTGTGAAAAGATCTCCAGCACAATTCAGACTTCATCACTCCACCTTTTTCAAAAAGTGGAGATATCATAAGAGGATTAAACAGAAAGAGTTTGTATGGAAGTGAGGGACAATACCTGTATAACAGAGAATAAATGTGTTATGGCAAAAGATCTTTAAATGAGGATGAAGTGCATTTTCCATGAAAGATCATTTTCCCAAATGTGAAATTGTTTATGATTACTATAAACAATACATCATTTGGATGACGTATAGTATAATACTCTTTGCTTATAATAAGTTATGGATTAGTATTAAACTTCCATCATTACTGCTTAAAGATGGTTACTGCAGTAGAGGATTAAAAAACAGTTACACTGGCTATCCAAGGGTATTGTCTGCGAATGTCCTGTTTCCTCAAATTCAAACTAGTGCTGTAATTTCAAGAATCAAAATAGGCCTTTTCCATATTACAGTTAACCGAAAAACAAATGAGAAGATATTGTAACTGAGGCCTGGGTTACTTTAAAGCTAAAATGAAAGATATTAGTAGTCATAGCTATGTTAAAGGAGCTTAATACACAGTAGCAGTGCACAAGCAGAAGCTGGGAAAAAATTCTATTTGTAATAAACTATACAGGAACCAAAAAGATCCCCCAAACCTGGACGTGTCACCTAATCTAGATTTGCCTAGAATTGAATTAAGCAATATCTTTCTGCTATAACTCTCTTTTGACACTATTTTATTATAGTCCACATTCTAACCTGTCAGGTCTGTCTGTTTCCTGGAGTCTGCTATGGAACTTCATTTTGCCTGAACCCTCAGAAGGCAAAAATGCTATTTTTAAAAAACATCCTGGCACTGCCTAACAAAACCAGGGAGTTAAAAAAATAATGTCTCAAACCAGTGACATAAAAGGGATTTAATTAGAAGTGAGAAGTGATAGCTTTACACCAAATAATTTATCAGACTCATTTAGCCTCTTTTTCCATTTCCGGAACATCTGCAAACAATGCAATTTCTTTCTAGGGTGATTTTTTTTTAACTTTAGAGATCTCATATATAATTGTGAACAGTTTGCTACCTGATATTAAATTTTCAAGTTGTATTGCTTAGTTGTGATTGGTTACATAGGTCAGGTGGTGAGTTACCTGCTGAGTATAAACATTTCCATAGCAAATACTCAAATACGAACATTTAAAATTTTCCTTTCTATTAAAATTCCTTGTGACTAAACATGATTGTTTCACTGCTGTTATTTGTAAACTGAGTAAAATATGCACAGAAATTATTTTAATAGGATTTGTCCAGCTTTTATTATAATATAGCACAGATTTCTGAGCATTCTATGAAACCCCTTGCAAATCATTCTCTGGAAAATGGTAAAGCCCTGTTTTAAGCTTATCTGTCAAGAGCAGTTACATACATTCCAAACAAGCAATAAGTTACTTTTAAGATATACTAGGCTCCCTTACTCTTTACTGAATTAAAATATTCCATGCAAATCATACAGAGAATTACCACTTAAGAGATTAAAGGAAGTAAGAATCACATAAAATGTTGCTTGCAGAAAAAAACCCAAACACCTACAAATAATTCTCTCTGCCAGCAATCAAAATTCAGACCTTTACCTAAATTAATTTGCTACTGTGGGCTACAGAATGGTTATCAGCGTCTAAAAGAAAAACACTTTTTATGGCTTTCAACTAGTACAAGGAACCACTTGACCCAATAGGAGCATTTGCAAAGTCTTACTGTACTGCAGACCAGCTGTAGGAATATTATGCCCAGAAACAGTTCTTGAACAGTGCAAAATGCTATTAAAGAAGATAATTTTTCTAAGCTTTCATCCGGTTAAAATAACACATCCTTGCTGCTTTCAAATGTTAAAGTCCAATGAGGACCTTTCATCTGGCATGTTCTAGCATTTGCTCTTTGCAATACTACCAGATGTCATGCCATATAGGCCAATTGGTAAACTAGGCCTTATTAGTTACCATCCAGAAGTACTACTCTTCAATGGATTCCTTTTGGATTACACTTACAATAAGCAAGCTTTATTCTTCATTAAGTGACTATCATTTTTAAACAACTGTGTAACATGTAACAATCAATTTACCTGCAATGTTCTAAAGTAATGTGGCTCGGTAGTTACTACTTGTTACTAAAACATTCTGAGAGACCTCATTTCAGTAATAAAGCTTTGCATTAGACAACAAGTATTAGACAAATGAACCATTTATTTTCATTGCAGCAATGAAAGATCATGTATCTGAATCATATCACATTTGAATCTGGACTTTATTTATCAGTGAAATCTGCATGCACAGTTTAGCATACATCTGCAACTTGGAAATGCAGTCACATTCCCTTAAAGGAAAGAAAAATAGTCTGAAGCTGAAATATATGAATGGTGCACAATGGAGACTATTAACTATGGCTTGGCTCCCAGTAGTGTTGCAATGGTAACTCACAAGTGGCTTCTTAGTCATAGGTAGGATATAAACCATATTTAATTATTATCCTTTATATATTCTATCAATTTCCTGATCATTTCAAGAAAGTAGATCTAGCAAAATTTTTAGTTAAGCCATAAAATATAATTTTCATTTCATAGTTCCTGTGTCTGCATGTGCGGAATAAAAATTAAATTAAAAAGGAGTCTTAAATTCACTATCTTGCTTAAAAGACAACTGTATTTGAATAATGGGCTGCAATTTATGACAACTTAATTCTAATGTTACATATTTGACCTACTGCTTTTGTTAATGAGAAAGTGCTCCCTGTTTTAATATTTTGAATTTCTTGTGTGGTATAAGGGTTGTGTTAAAATATAGTTATAGTGTATTAGGCAGAATACCAGCTTTCATGAAAAGTGCAAATGAGTTCAGGAATCTGACAGAATTTTATAGGATCTGAACTCAACCCAAACTCTGAATTCTCATACAATTCTAGAGCTTGTTTTTGCACACCCCTAAGTATAACGCTTAATGTACTGTTGTAACAACCCAGTGCTTGCTTCTCTAATAGGCACAGAATCTAACAGTTTTACAGATCAGGAAGACTCAGGGCTAGAAAAATGTCAGACAAGTCTAATGAGGCTTCAGATACTCTAGTTTATGCTGGAGTTTAATTTAAAGTTACACTGATGTTTTAACGTGTTTGCTTATTCTTGAGTAAAGAGGATTCATTAGTTCAATGACATAACCTCTAGACAATGTTCCATGAATTGATTTAAGATGTGCTGGTAATTTTAACAGCCATAATGCAGAGCTGAACATCTGTAACAACATATTACTTGACTTTTATTCTCATTTTGGTTTTAAATAAAATAAAGGGAATGTCTTTCAAAAACAGTGGACACGTTCCTAACTGGGTTTTTTTAGTATGTTACCTTTAAAAATTTATACTTTAAACTGTCTCTTTCTTTTCCTCTGCCAGCTCACCTAACAATAACATTCATGGCTGCCTGTTTTATGGTTCTCCAAAGAACCTGCAACACTGTTGACATTTGAGGTACCAAACACCATGCCAACTTGAAAACGTGGTAAACGCATTGCCCAGAATAAATGTTTTAGGATGAATAAGCTATATGAAAGATAAACTACAAACTGCCCAGAAACATTAGTTGACTAGCCATCTCAAGTTATTAATTGCCACATCTGGGGAAGCCCGCATCTGTAAGCACTTAGCAGACCATTAGTAATGTCATATTCACATTGAAAGCAGATCATAAAACCATGCACAAACCAATCTGTTTTGCCTTATATATCCAGCTAAAGGGCTACCTACGGAGATCTTGGTTCAACCCAGGCTTTTGGGAGTGGCAGCGATATTTTACAGGCAAGCTGAGTGCCCTTTGCAATCTACAGTAGGTAGATTTTCCTTGTTCAACAGAACTCAACAAGTTAAGATGCAGCAGAGAGGGATTGTTGGGTAGAAAGAGGCTCCCTTTACGGTTATTAACAAGTGGAACAGGTTCCAGGATTCCTTCAGTGGGCCTGGCACCAACCAGTGCATTAATAGTTGCATTCTTGAATTGAAATGAATGTTTTGGGTAACTTGATCTAGCTGCATTCTTTACTTCTAAATAACAAGAAAAAATGGAAATTAATTTTTTTTGTCCAATAAGTAATGTTTTCAAACCACAGGCACAAATTTATTCTAATATTATAGAGAATTACAGAATATTAAAGTATCTGTTTCCACAGATAAAATATAGGTTTATACCTGCAGCCTTCTCAACGTTTTTTTTTAAATGCCTTTTTGTGTAAAAGGATTATTCCACAATATTATCATCTTTAAGCAATAATCCTATCCACAAGTAGGTATGTTTGAAGCAATACTTATTTCCCACATGTTGACAAAGAATTCAGATTTTTTAGCTGTAGATGATGATTATTCCTCTGAATCTACTGAAAATGACAGGGGAAGTACTTTAATAGCAACCTTGTACTGTAAAGACTGAATCATAAAACAGGGAAGGTCAACAATTTCAAATTTATGTTACTATAGAGATGGGATTAAATTCATATTTAAGCACCTAAACAAATGTTCTAGCTTAGTGGTGCAGGACACTAACAACTTTACCAAAGCTCAATACATGGCATCTCTGAAAATGAGGCCAACCTATTTAGGTGCTTAATTACAAGTTTAGTTGGAAACTCTGAACCTTCATTTTCTCTTTCTGGTGCACAAAACCTAATTTGATTAAAATAACACATTAAAATAAAGCCACAAGTGAATATCACATTCTGTGAAAAACACAGTTAAAAAGTATCTTAACCCTTCAGTAAAATTGTACATTTTGATCTCCTTCTATTGCTGGCTCCTTATGAATAACTGGCTCACTGAGAGATAATAAGTGCATTCTTGAGCCATTAAGATATTTTTGGCCTTATTATATAGTATATTGTTTTATATTAGGATAAGGAAGGAGGAGTTTACAGACTAGGAATTTTACTGTATTATTTCCATGTTTCAAATTTCTCCAATAAAATCTGACAAGAGTAGCTCAACAATAATTTCAGCAGTCAACATTTCTTTGCTTAGCTCAACATTAGTGGAAAACTAGATGGATATGTATGCAACATCCACATACTTGCTATTTGTTTCTAAGATTACCCATCTTAATACCAAACTTGCAATCTCACATGACCATTGAGGCTGCATCCAGAAAAGCATTGCCATGAGGTATATGGTCTGCAGCCCTGTCTGTGGCGACACATACCACACATTCAGGCATTTTCCGTGCTACTACCTTCCAGCACAGGGGATTTTTTTTTGACCAGGGAGATCCCAGGGTCAAAAAAACCCATGCAGAAAAAAAAAAAGGCAGTGCACATGGGTCAGTACATTCCACCCAAAACCAGAGCCTGGCCTGTCAAAGCCATGCTCTGGCTACCAAGCAGGCTCTCAGCCACAGGAGCACTGCTGGGACCAGCACAGTTGCTGACTCTTGCCCCCCTCCACCCCCTGGGTAAGATACCATGCACCAGAGGGCATGTGGCATGGGCGTTCCCCAGGTACAAGTAGCAGTGGCACAAGGTGTACTGCTGCTTCTTGTCCCCAGGGAACCAAACATCCGTGCTTGCCTGGACGTGGCCCCAGTGTCCATTCTAAGTCCAATAGACTCTACATTGAAAGTTTGATACTATTTTCACGAATGTGAACAGGAAGATTCTGACTTATGTCAGTGAAAACTGAAATGGAACCTAATTCTTAACCTTTTTCTGCTTTTGTGTTAATAATTCTAAAATAGAGCAAAATTATAATATTATAAGAAGAACTCAAAGGTAATTGATGCCTTTGGTTAACTAAATTCACACAAATAAACCTCTGTGTTTCACAAGTAAACACATTCTCAGGAAATCAGATGGCTTACCTGAGAGATGCCATACTGTCTGTCAGACCTCATACTACTAAGTCTTCTATTTCTTCAGAAAAAAACCAAACAACAAAATACATCTAAACAAATCTGTCTCCCTGTGCAAAACTAGTAGCCAATGCATGTATTTGAATGTATTTGAATACTTTCTAAAATAAAAACAAACTTGTATCAACCACAGTCAGTAATGTGAAAATAATCTTCAAAGATTTACATAAACCAAGATTTATTAAATTTTTAAAATTTGCATAAAAAATAAAATCCTGTATATAATACGAACAAGAAATGGATTGAAGATCTTCTTAAAGCCTTCCAATCAAGTAATCTGAGAAGCATATTAGGCTTTGGGACACTATCTTAAACTGGTTTTCAGGTATTTAGATAATCAGCTAACCTGGTCTCAGGTATTCAGCTAATACATTCATGGGTAATACACAAACACCCACAAATACTTTACTAATTGGGATTTATCTTCTGGTAATCATCCTTGATTTTCCTTGGCTCAAATTCACCTTATTGCTTCAAGGTAAAGTTCTACCTTTTATGTAGATATACCCTATACTATTGCAAAACAAAATAAAAAACAAAGTAATGGAGCTGACATAGGTCCCATTTTTCATCAAATTATTTTAGAAACACAATCTCTACCAGACCAGATCATCACTGTAGTCAATGTAATCTGTATCCCTCTAAAATAAGTAGAACTGGATGCTTCAGAGGAATATGAAAGAAACTTCCTAGTGGTTGATTATGAAATAACATTCATACAGAAGTATTTTTCAAGTCCTATTAATAAGTGGTTGACTTAAGACCGTTCATCATAGGGTTTATATTCTATTATAATGTTGCTTGTATGATATTTTACTATTTATCTTAGTTGAGATAAAATATTTGCTTTTACACTTCTCTCTTTGTATGTAATTATATATATATTTGTCCAAAAGACATTTAAATTTAACAGTTATTCTAGACAGTTTGCAATATGTATATTTATACTGAGGTAAATTTTTAAAAACTAGGGACAGCTCAGATGCATCTGAAAATATGTCTGCAAGCAAAAATTAGCCATTTTAGGCACAAAGTATATATATTTGAACTTCACAGACCACAGCATGGATGAGTGACTGTGCATGCTCATAACTTTAATGAATAATGTAAGCTCAAATATTTTCTTTGCTAACCAGTAGGAGCTGTCATTTTTTATGCATAATTCAAATTTAATCAGGAATGGTGTTTTCTCCACTGTATGAATTTGATGCCGATTTGGACTGGACACAAAAATGAGTAATAAAACCACTATTCATTATATGGGACCTGGAATCCAGTATGCTATTATACACCTCTTCTGGTTTGGTATGCTTGGCACTTATACTAGTTGGGTTCAGTTATACAACCCTGTATAATTTTCAAGTTAGCAACATCCAAGCCAAAAATAGTCCTTTACTTTATATAAAGATTTTGTGGTCAAATCCACTGACACAGCCACTGAAGAACTTCCTTTCACTAAGATAAATTAATTCTTATTTAGCTGAAATGCTATAAAGACCTATATTTTGGCACTACAGGTTATATATTTCATTTCTGTAGGTGACATTGGTATCTGTGTTGTCAATGACAATATAGTCCTCAAACTGCACAGGACCCTTACCACATATCTATAAAACAGAATTAATGTTGGCAAGAAACAGACACACTCTTCTATCTTTTCATGAAGCATTCAACATATTACTGAGAATACCAGACAAGAAATAGTAGATGAGAAAAATGAAATGATATAATTTCAATATACACAGTGGTCACCATAAAGAGGTCAACATTTACCACCCTTGGGGCATGTCTACATGTTAAATTAATGCAAAGCAATAACCATTGGTGCAGTTCGTTCCAGAGTTTATTGTTCCTGGGTACCATGTATACAAATGTGCCACACCATGTTGAGCTATACGTGCAATGCTGTGCACTAAAGAGTGCCATTGTAGGATAGTACTTGTGTTGAAAAATACTAACTTACAGCAGCATTTATTAGTTTACTGCAGCCTAATAGGGCTGCATGTGTAGACACTGAGATTTTACTGTGTAGCTAATTAGTGTACTCTGTAGTAAATATCTCATGCAGGTGCACCCCTGGGGTCTAAACATAATGTGATTTTTCCTAGTCTAAGGACAGGAATAAGTATGTTTTGGCAAATGTTTCCTATGTAATGACAACCACTCAACATGTCGTGGTCAGAAAACATATCAGTATTCTCCTAGTAATAACACCTATCAAATATCAAAATTTATATAGAAGTATCAAATTTATTCATATAGAGGAAGATTTTTGCAGTTGTAATGCATGCAGCCCTGCCAGAGTTCAAAGATAGCCTTCATCCTGGGTAAAAAATAATACTGTCTTTAGGCAAAACCTTGTAACAAACCATGCCTACAGATGTACTATTTCAATAGATTTTGTTTGTTATAATGATGGTGATTTAAACAATTGTCAGCAGGGATCCAGGTTTTCTATTCACAATGGAAAAATGAGGTAAAACTCAGATTGTTTCATTTTAAGGAGAAAAATGCAGGGAACCGTGGGTTTTACCCCTACAGGCTAGCAGCAGAGTTCCAGTCTGCAAAGGGCTGAGGGGAGTGAGAGAATGGCAACCAGCAGGGGGCGCCATGCGCATGTGCACATGTATGTGCACATGACATGGGGGACATGTGCCCCCCAGATTTCCATGATAAAAAACCCAAAATCAAATGCTAAAATGTATAGGTATTTAGAATGTATTTTATTATAGTGATTGAAGCACTGGTAGGCTTCCAAATTTCTTTAAAATTGTAAATATATCAATAAAACATAGTGTTCAACTGATACATATATATATAGTGGCATTTCATTTTAACCACGGAAAAACCTGGATTTTGGGGATTTGTGAGAATTTGTGGGGAGGCTTTATTAAATCAGAGAAATTGCGATTTTTAAACAGAGAAAAGTAGGTTCGCTGATTATTAGCAAGTTACTGCCATTTTAAAAACAACCAACATTGTTAATCCCATGCTTATAGCAGTCTAAAGGGTTTTTTTTGTGAATATGCACTTCTCTTAATTTAAGAACAGGCCTCAGCCTTAAGCTAAATGCACAAAGACACAATATCAGTACCATGGTTTCAGAGATGACTAAAACTGGCTTCAACATGATTTGACTGGAAGGGGAGATGAAAATGTGTTTAAAAATGTGTGGGCAGTAGTAAGGGAGAGAGAACAGGGTGGAATAGATATAAAAAAGGAAAACCATTTTTAATTGGAATTGTCAAGACTTTCAGCTCTATCTAGTCACCACTGTCTAACAGCATTTTCTTTTATAGTCAGCCATCAGCTACAGCTATCACTTACAGATATGTCATTTTTGGTTTTAACCCACAACACAGCCTCTTTTACTCTCTGTGAAGGGTGATGGCACATCATTGCAGAGGTAAGTCACATCAGCAATACCAGTACAGCATTTTCTACAGTATATCATCCCTGGTTTCAATAACTAATTGAATTCTTTCCCCCCATAATTTTCCTTTCGTCTTTCTCTTAAGCAAATTCCTAGTTTAATCCCCAAAAGAACAATCATTGTTTTCCTGTAACCTGGCATGCTTCATATAAAGCTCAGCTCTCAAACTCATGAAGTGATGGACCATGATGACTTGGAGCTCCTTATTACTACATGCAAATAGTCAATATGTTGATTGAGCTTCTGGCTACCAAAGTTGTTTTTATCTGAGTGACAGTGAACATGACTTTCCTCTTTCAATGACAAGCCTGTTTAGAATTTGCTACCTACCACTTTGTGAATCAGGCAACTGAAAATACCCACAGCAATTCCTCCAAACTGTCAGCTATTGCTGTGATTCCACCCAGCACCCCCTGTACAAGACAACAGATTAACCATTAGACTAGATATGTTGAAAATATACAGCTTCAACCTTTCCCCAGCTAGCTCAGAGCGATGTATAGATGATTATTTCAACCGTCAGCTGCCGCATAGACTTAAACCCCTGCACAATAACTCCTGGATTCATCTGCCCCTTGTCAAATTTGCACAGCTTTAGTTTGAGCATACGTAGTATGGCAGTTTCACTGCGGATCTAGAATAATCCAGACGGCTGCTGTCTCTTTGTTAACAGGAAGCTAAACTGATGAGTTTGTAATGCATTTCTTATCAAAGGTAGTTTCAGAAAGGAAAATGTATCCAAACAGTTTGGCCTGGAATTTCACATACACTGAAATATAATATAATCTGCACATTTGTGGTTTTTGTCTGAAATAAATCTTTTTCAGCATCTTTCAAAATCATTTTATGCCAACATATTATTTTACAGATTTATAATTATTATTTTATTTTTTCCAGTAGCATATGTAATGAAATTATTGGCTAGATACTAAAAGGCAATATTAAGATTGCTAATTTTAGAAAACTACAAAGCAGTATTTGTTTGGTGTCTGAAACAGTAATTCTGAACGAAAGGAAAGGACTACAGTTTTTCCTATGTGCACAGGTAATCAGAGAGATGCATTTCATTCCTTCCCATTTGCAAAAAAAATAAACAAACATCCTGTACATTTATATGTGCATTGCCAATATAAAGGCAAGTGAGTTCGTTGGCTAGCTGTTCCCATTTGTGCCATCAAAAGTAGATAAGAAAATATAAAGATCCAAGAATGTCAGGAGGGTAAAAATTCTGTACATTTTACAAATGGCTGAAACTACTGAATGGCACTTTGAACCTTTGCATAAAGTATTTTCTATCAAACAATGAACCCCAAGAAGCCTGTCTTGGGTTCTCTTTTTTGCAGCCTTTTACCTTTTGGCTAAAAGCATATAACATTGATTGAACGTCAAGTGAATTGCTATGCATTTTTATTGGAATCTCCTGCTTAAATTTTGTATTAATAATATAGTGGCTTAGACTTCTCCGACTGATTGAACTGGAGCTATATATTCCTTTCTTTTAACTTGAAAGCTGTATAGAAACAGTTAACAGAAAATGTGAAATGCCAGTAGGCTGAATTCTGTTATATATTCTAGATGGCTGTTCTGATCTTCTATTAAACCAAGATAAAAATAAAATACATGGGTTTTCAGGGTAACACAGGTACATACTTTGGCACCATGAAGGATACTTGGAGAAGATACTTGGAAGTGCTGCAAACTTTTCACCTTAGTCTTTTGATAAAAAGAAGGCCATATTGAGATTCTATACTCCATGAAGCCTTTCATTTATTTCTTCAGAGGTACACTAAGTCTCTAAAGATACTATAGAATTCTGATTTTTCCTTGCTCTTTCCATTTAATCTAAGGTCAGCATGTAATAAATGCTTTCCCACAGAAACCTTTTGTTATCATTCCTATTCTCTTGTATCATAATTTCAGCTAATGTGGAACTGGGTTAAGGCAGTTCATAATGAGGCTGATCTAAAAGCTATTGCAGTCAGAAAAGATGACTTAAATTGACTTCAGATCGGGCACATTAAGCAGTTCATGTTTGTGCTTCCGTGTGAAAGCTGAGGAAATGGGCAGGAAGAATGCTTTTTCTATATATAAAGCACTGCACAATTTCACAGGCACTCTATAAAGACGAAGGCAACCAAATCTGATGGACCGAAACTGGCAAATGTTATAACCTGGTTAGTTACGTCCAATGTGACACAACTTGTGTGTAGTAACTGTTCTCTCTTTGGACACACAATAACAGTAAAATAGCTAATTTGTGAAATTCATAATCAAAGACTAATTTATATTCCTGGTTATTTATGGATCTGCTGAAATTCATACTTCTTTTGGTTCAGATTTCAGTCCTCTCTGATTCATTTATCTTGATTTTTCAGATACCTGTTCCACATTGCCTTCTCAATTTATGATTCACTCTGTAACTGTTTATTCAAGTCATTAAACTTTTATTAGCAAGCTGTCAAATGAAAAGTTAAAAAATATCAGTGGATATTCTTCTCTGTTGATTTAACAGCCCACTTAACTTCTCCACATGTTATGGTCATGCAAAAAATCATCAAAGTTTTTTTCCCCTCAAGAATTGTGAAAATATGTATGGAGAAAAAAGGAATTATTGGAGATTAATTACAGTTGCAGAGTTCAAAATAGAGCTCCCCCAATGTCCATAGACCTCCCTGTTCCAGGTCATACTCTAAATTGATTACAATTGACTCAGTCTGTCTTTTGACAAGAATAAACTAAAGAGCCATATCACATGCTAAAACCCAAATTCACTCATAATGCATTTTTGGGGGAGCAAATATTCCCTGATCTAAGTTTTAAAATCTACTGTTCACAAGTGACACATTCTTCTCTTAACTGGGACAAACTGCAAGTGAATCTTCCAAAGCTTGACCTCGACTGTTTAGTAAAGAATGTTTGATTGGTTATAAGTGGAGAACTGACTGGGAGTCAGGAGACCGTGGCTGTTCATCCCAGTTCTATCATTGATTTATTATGTGAACTTGAGCCAGTCACTCCCAATCTGGTTTTTAACTGAGCTAAGTATTCATAGTTCCAGCTGAAGTCAACAAAGCCCTGAGTGATCTGCACATCTTTACATTCTGTATCTTAATTTTTCCATATATAATAAAGTGGTAGTGCTATTCCTTTTGGTGAAGTACTCTGAGAACCTTGAATTAAAGTTGTAGACCACAGTGGATGCATCTACATATTCATTAATGTGCCACAGTTACTATGCATCAAATTTAGTACTTGTATAATCAAGTACTATACTAATGTTCAGTAACTAGTGTTACTGCTGAGCAGCACCCGTGCACACCTTTTTAGTGATGCTACAGAACAGTAGTGTATTGGTACTGCTGGTGCTGTGACATGCTACTGTACAGTGTACAGTTTGTTAGCTACTGTACAGTTAACATCTTGTGTAGATGATGCACCTAGTAGGTCCTAATCCTAAGTCTAATAATGGTATTAAGGTATAGAATTTGCTTGCATTTGCTTGATCAAAGTTTAAGTTAGAGAAAAGGAGGCAAGAGAAATGAGCAAGTAACCAGTGTGGAAAACAGGGCTGTGTGTAGACGAAACAAAAGGTGTGTGCACAAAACATTTTAAAGTGGACTAAATGGTTTTGCACTGCTTTAATGGTGTCAGTGTTTGCATGCTTTAGCAGCATTTTGTGCATTAATTACAGGCATTGTAGGAAATTCAGTGGCGTAATGCACCTTAAATGACTTGGGGTGCAACAAACTAAAACTCCTTTGAGGAGTTCTAGTTTGCTGCTCCTACAGCCACGGAGTAAAGCACCGGGCTCTGTGCAGCTCCATGGCTCTGTAGGAAGCCCTGCAGGCAGCCTGGCAGCAGCCTGAGAAAAAGCAACGAGCCTGATCTCTCCTCCTCCACCAAGAGCCTGCCTTCCTGAACTGCGAGGGGGACTTGTGGTTCTCTCCATAGCTGTGGTGCCCTTCGGGACTGCTGGAGCTGAGTGCCTGTGGGCAGGTGCCACCTGGGCTGAGGCATCAGCCCTGCCCCCCACAGCCCAAGGACCATTCCACCCACTGGCAGCTCACCTCCTTTCTCCACCAGAGAGGCAGGTAGGGTGTATACATGGCATGGGGGTTTAATCAACCCTACATTGAAGTGGTGTTTTTTAAAACCCACTCCTTCAATTCAGGGTCTGCATTTCATCTACCTGCCTGCCCCAAGTTTAGAAAATGCAAAAAAGACAGGACAAAAGATGTTGACCAACGATTAGGTGTTAACTGGAGTAGAACCTATTAGGAACATTTTATGTTGGCTTTATTTAGTAAAGTTTTTATATTGAGCCAGGTAATGGAGTATAAAAACCTGCATTCACCTGAGAATCTTTACTTTTCATCCTTGAACTATGCTTTTGGCTGAAGAGCCCATCGGCATATGTACCAAGCTGGCATTTCTCAAACATAGTTTTAAACCAAGGAAAGAAGTTTGTTTTTGTAACAGGCAGCTAACTGCCAGAGGCTTCTAAGACCTTAGGCCTTAGAGAACTTAACATTAGTTTCACTCAAATATTAATAAAATGGTTATTTTGTTAAATGAATGCGCATTTTATAAATTTTAATCATTTGCTTACTATGGCTTACCTGTATTGTTTAGGCATTTTATATCTTATTAGTATTTCTTAAATACTCCAATAATATTTATTTACATTTATGCTTTTGAATTCTGGTGGCTCTTTGAATCCTTCTTGATTCCTAGAATGACTCTGGGGGGGGTCAACAAAATGCTCTGTATGCGAAGTATTTCAGATAAGGTTTTAGTGCTAGTGTATCATTTTTTTCAAGTGCTAGACACAAAGTCTGCTTACAAACATTAAAAAAACAAAAAAATGGCACTTTAAACTCTGCATGCCCCCACACCAAGTTCGGTGCATGCCCAGCAGAGGCACTGCATTAATTGGACCTGGCTTATTCAATATCTGTATAGATGGGAGGCTTTAGTGGGGCTTTTTTGGCACTTTTATCTAATAGCTGATTGAATCAGCTTTAGATTAATGCGCCAAAAAGCCCTGCCAAAGCGCCTGAACTATATAGAGGCTGTGGAGCCCAGTCTGACTAGCACAATGCATGGTAAAACACGGGGGTATTTTTGCGATTTTTTTTTTAACATCTGTAAGCAGCCAAAGTGATTTCTTCTTAATATCGATCAATAGAAATAGATTTTATTATCGCTGCTGTTATTCTTTGAGGAAACATTATATCTATAAAGAACAGTCATTACTTCATGAGTGGGATTAGCTCTTGGAAGTTCTCTAAGGCACAACATATTAAGCCAAAAACCAGAACTTTGTTTGATCTTTCCTTAAGACTAATATCATAGCATAAAAATGTTTGGATGTTCCATATCTATATGTCTGAATTTGGCACTGGCACAGATTGTTCCCATTTTAATATATGGTAATATAAAAATACTGCCCCTTGTCCTATTACCCAAGAGAGGATTTTGATGCCAACCACAATAGACGTGGAGGCAGAAGTAGCAGCATTAGTAAGAGTAGACTGTGATTATGCAGTTCTGTCAAGCCACCTTAGGAATCTGTCCTGTTGTTACTGAGCATTACACACTAATGGAGGTTGCCCCTTTGTGGCTGAACATACCGCAGAATGATCAATCACTGTTAAAACCATTCCAGTTCTCCATATGGTCAAGAAAGAGAGGAACCCATACTTAAAATGAGCTCTGTAAAGCTCACCTACCATTCTGCCTGTGGTAAAGTTAACTGTTTATACTCCCCCCATTTGCACTGAAGTTCAATGGGAAAACATAAAATGCATGTGAATACTATACAAGAAAGGAGTGTACAGGGTCCTTGCACAGGGGACTGTGCTGTTCCTCTGTATTTCAGCATCTTACATTTATTATGCATGGTGCATTACACAAAAGAGAAGAGAGTTATTTAGTGCCTAAAAAAGAAATTCTGCAATACTCATATACCGACTTCCTCATAACGGAGTTCTATAAATCTGAAGTAGGAGCTTGCTGAAATTGTTTCCTTCCTAAGAGGAATGGGAAGTGCAGATATCACCCTGCAGACACCTAATTAAAAGTCATTACTTTGTTTTCCGGTGCAAAGTGCCAGTTTTTATCAATGTTTCCAGCACATATTTCCGGTAAAACTCTAATCAATAGAATTTATAAATTGAGAAATTAATCTTTTCTTTACTGCAATCATACCGGCCTTCAATTAAAATAAGCTTTCAGCACATTTGTGCTGAAGATGTTTTCATTAACACATTTCATACTGAAGCCTTATTAAGTGATTTTGGTTATAGTTCTGGTGGTACGAGATTATTCAACTGAAGAACCTTTCAGGCATACTTAAACTGTGTAGGTACTTTTGAGGTTTTGCCTAGTCTATTTTCAAACATCTCAGCTTGGAGAGTGCTGTCTACATGCTTTTATCCCATACAATTTCCAGTGCCCCTTTCTCAGAGTGGAAGTTCTATCAATAAGTATTTGTTTTTGCCTGTGTTGTAACTTCTATCTCCAAATGTTAACTCTACAGCTTCTTGTCCCTATTCTGAAAGGCACATAACTATCAACTCTCTTAAGAATCCCCGTTACATTCCACATCAGCAAGAGGTGCTGACAGCTTCCTGAAACTATACTCTGGCTTCCTCATAATGTGTTTCATCCTTTTCCTATTAAAGATTAGGGAAAAAGTTCCATTGACTTGAATGAGCACAGGGTCAAGCTGAATTACTGTAGGGATCTCTCAGACTATCCTGCAATACCCTTCTGCAACACAGGATTTTTGTATTTCTCTTCTTCATGTAAAGGTGTTATGTTTCCCTAAGTTAGTCTTATATAAGGTTCTGTGCATATATTTACACAATACATATACATCCATTGTTTTATGCACATATATATAGGCATACTTTTATAGTATTTCTAAGTGGCATTTGAAATATTAGAAGTTATTTTTTCTATGAACAGAATACTGTACATTTATTTTAAAAATTAAAACTTAAATTCTTCAGGTCTTCAAAATTGCTCTTTTTATTTCTAAGCTAGCAGCACCATCTGCTGGCTGTAATGAATTTCAAGCCCCTTTGTATGTTTTCTCCCCATCTATCATGGTATCCATGCATAAATAGATAGCAATATTTCTCAGCTACTGTTATACACAGGAGTTTTATTACCAGAAGGCAGATTTCTAGCACACTGGTTGCAGGTTAATAATACTCCATTACCTTAAGTATGGCTTTCATAAAAACAGGGAATGTTAATTGTTGACAAACTGATTCTAATATGAAAAACAGCAAAAGTAACTGGATAAACATCCAAATAAATCAAAAGCAATACTCCTATTGTATTAACAGCCTGTTATTATATAGGCTGACTTGATCACTTCCAGAAATAAAGTTAAATGCAGTTCATGACACTAAGAAATGAGTAAAATATATTTCTAAGAAAGAGCAAGCTCTTTATTACTGGTACTAGTTTTATATTTTACAGACTTCGGTGTTGTGAAGTCATATTTTCTTCTAAACAAATACGCCTAAAATGGAAGCAGCATTTAGAAACATTACTGATATAACAAATACAACCAATATAAATAACAAAGATTAAATCTAAAAATAACAGTAAAAAATGACAATAGAGGAAGAAAAGCTGGAATATAATTTACTGATATGGAGTACTAGAGATGAGTAGCATGTCATTTTTAGGTAAACGATAGCAAAAGAGGGGAGGCAAAGTAACACAATAAAGAGAAGAAATGGATATGTGATAGCTAACTCTGATTATATCTTCAAAAGTAACTGCACAAAGAATTAAAACTAAAACCTCTGCCAGAGCATACAGTAGTTTAGCTACAATTGATTATTACAGGGCAAAGGCTGGCAATTTCATAAGAGTGGAAAATAAAGTGTAAGCTAAGAAATCTACTGGTGATAACTAATGACAATGTTACTTACAATCGTTATTTGATCTCATACAGAAAAAGTACTGTAAATGATAGATGCATGCACGAGAGATCATATTTTTCATATCAAAACAAAATAGTATCAAGATGGGTTCACAAAATAACATGACTGCTATACATTCCAACTGATTAGATCTCTAACACAAATATTAAACTGATAACAGTTGAGTACCTACAGAAAGTAGTGCTAGACTGCTTAGGACTGTTACATGAAGGAAGCAGATACTGTTTCGTATTTGCCTAATGCAGAGATGACTATAACTTTATAAACTTGGGAAGATTAAACACCTATCTAGCAAACAGCAAACAAAAACTGATATTGAAACTATCACTGGGCACATCTACACAAGATGTTTACTAATTAGAATAATTAGCTCCGCAGTAAACATCTCAGAATCTACACATTAGGTTGGAGAAAACCAATAAACTTTGCAGCAGGGCAGGATTTGTAAATACAAGTACTATTCTGTGGTGGAGTTTTTTTTATTCTGCAGCACTGCCTATGTAGATGCTGACATGGCTGGCCAGGGCACAAGGGTGCTTCAGTGCAGGGGCTGCCTGCCATCTAGCCCTGCACTGAAGCAACCTCATGCCCTAGCCAATCACTCAATAGCATGTTGAGCTGGATCAGAGTAACCCTGGGCTGGCAGGCAGACACCGCTGCTCCAACCTGGTTCAACATGATGCTGTCCCAGGTGCACATGTAACATGGTGCCCATGAGCAAAAACCTGTGGCACGATAAACACTGGATTTTACTGCATTCCATTAATATGAATGTGTAGACATGCCCACCAAGTACATTAATAGAATATATTATTTTGTTTTTTTTCCTTCCTTTAATTTTGTTATTGAATATATGCCAGGAACTCAATTCTGCTTATTTGACACTGGGCATGAGCCATGAATGAGATTATCTAGTTAGGTCAAATCTCTCCATACAAAGTATATTTAGAAAAGCATGACATGCCTCTGACTTTGGTTTAATTAAGTAGGTTGTGGTGAGAATTTTAGCCATAAGCACCAGTAAGTGAGGGAGGCACAGTGCGATGAAGTTGGAAAAAAACGCATCGAAATTATAAGAGAGAAAAGGGTGGGGGAAAATTGTGGTTGGCTATGGAACAGCTGTATAACTGGATTAATAGCTCAGGCTGCCTAAAAAAAGGCCTAAGAGAACACTTCACTTCTTAATATTATAGATATAAGAAAAGACCCTTATGGTCTGTAAATTCCAATCACTTAAACATGTAAACAGAGGAAGCAGCATGAGATGGGGGAAAATAAACTGAACACGCCATGCTGTAAGAGTCATAGGGAAAACCTTATTCAAATATCTAGTCATTATAATATCCTGATTCTATCCTACTGCCATGCACCAGTGTTTTGATATTTGCTTCAATGGGTTTTGAAGGTACATAGTCACAACGGAAGCAGAAGCTCCTTCCAACACAAAGTAATGGAAAATGCTAATTTAATATAATTTATTGGTCAGTTACTATCCTGAAAGTAACTATACCAAGTTCAAATTCAATAAGACATCAATAGATTTATGGAGAATGCTGCTGCCAGTTGTTTTGAGAGATTCTGAAAACATCCAGAAAGCCAGCTCTAAGGGGACAATGACACATTCCAAGAAAGTTCTTTTGCTCTTGAGCTTCAATAGTAAGTTGCTTGAAGCTCTACCTCTAAGGAATTTTTATCCTGTAAAAGCAATAATAACGATGCACTGAAGAGAGATAACACATGCTGTATATACTGATAGATTGTACAGTTCTTCATGGGCAGAACCTTATGGACATCTCTGAAGTGACAGGTAAGACCTGAGGGACATCTTAGGATATCTGAGGGATATCTCTAAAGGGATATGTGAAACTGGAATCTTGGGGCTGAATATGTAATTCTAAAGGTGTTGCTCATGCATTCCTTCAAGCTAGCCCTGAACTTGAAATGCAGTAGCTCAAAAGCAACTGCTGACCTATTTGGGAATGTAGTTCCTGGTATAACTGTGGACGAGTGAAATCCATAGGGATCAATCAAAAAAGCTTTAGAACTTGATATGACACTAGATAGCATGAAAATAAATTGTCATATTTGTACCTATCTCAAGCTAAAAGACTTTCATGCCTTGCCTTTTAAATGATGGTTCTGTAGGACAGGAAAACAAAGGTACAAAGAAGGTCAAATTCCCCTATTACATGAGGTGGGGATAAAAGGACATAGATAAAGAGCAAGAACTAAGTACTAAAAAAAGATGCTATCAGAAAGATCATGTGGAAGCAAGAATATTTCATCCAAGCATTAAAATGATGATTCTTGTCAGAAAAGAAGAAAACAAAGGGAATTCTTACAATTTCAGATGTATTTTAAGTAAAGGGACAATGGCTGTATGTCAGAAACTGAAAATCACAAACAGTACCGATACCGCTCCAAAAACATGCTGAAAGGCCAGTGCATGTTATGATATGAGGAATACCAGTATCTCACAATACAGAATTTCATAATTATAAACAGTGAAGAAAAGATTCATGCAGCCCCAGACAATGCTCTTGTACAGCATGGGCTTGACTCACTTTTTTTCTGGCAAGGTTAATCTAAATGACAGTGCTGTCTAGACACCTAGGGACAGAAGTTGTACATAAACCAGTGTAATGATAAGAAACTGGCTTAAACCTGTAACAGAATACAAGTTCAGTGCACATAAACTTGTTTCAAAATAACTGAAACTGGTTTAAGATAAGCCTGGTTGAATGTAGTATCAGACTTAACTGATTTGGGTCAAACCAGTTTATGAAACTTCTGTCCCAGATCCCTTCCTGGTTTAAGTTAAATCAAAGCATCCCAGCATGCTTTCCAGCCTGGGCTCTTCTGTGTTGTCTGCTGCAGCAGAGAAGGGTTGGGTGGGGGAAGGCAGGGATTGCCACTGCTGTACCTGCAAGGCAAACCCCAGCTGGGGTCTGGAACCAGGGTTAAATGCCCCTTTCATCAGATACAAAGCTGCCCTGCCCTGCTCTGCTAAATGCACTTCTGGCTGTGATTGTGGACTACAAATCACAGAGACACCTGGAAGAGGAAGAAGTAGTGAAGAAACTGCAGAGTCCTCCTTCTGTGATTCTGGACTGCAAATCCCAGAGACCTTGGGGGCAGCAGGAAGAGGAAATAAACATAGTCCTTGCTGGCTATGTGCCAGATAGCCATGCTCTAGCAATCCCCCAGCTCTTGGCCTGAGTTATTGAAGGCATGTGGCTGGAAAAAGTAAATGACTGTTTACTTGTTAGTCAGTTTAATCTCTGTAGTTTAGACTAACCTGCAAACACTGAATTGATTCAGCCTCAGGCTTTTTGACTGTTTGTTCTCAGGCTTAGGCTTGGGTCTTGAAGCAGGAGGGTGGAGTGCTGGGATGGGTCCTTATGGCCAAGGTTTCCATTCCCTCGCTGCCCCCAGTTTCCAGCACAGAGAAAAGTGATGCAGCCCCAAGCTGCTGGTCCTGGCTGCAGCTGTGCGAATGAAACCTCTGTGCCAAAAAGACCTGGCCCAGTCCCCCTCAAGACCTGAGCCAGCAAGCTTGAGAGAGCACATATGGCAGTGGCCTGGGGCTCCATTCCCCAACCCCCGCACCTGGCTGTGCAAAGAAGAGTTGGAGTCTTTTCAGTCCCTTCTCTGTGACAACTCAGGGTTGGGGCTGAGACAGTGCTTGCCTGCAGAAGACAAGAACCAACTGAGGATAGCAAGCTGCCCAGCAAGGGTCCCTGGGATGCTAATGGATGCTACCTTGATTTGTGATGGGATGTGGTACAGAAGTTTGATAAAGTTCTCTAACTTTTCTAAAGTACTTTAGTCTGAGGTAACTTACAGGGGGAACTGGCATTTTTAAAGCACTCGTGTGTATTATGAATGTCTGTTCAGTTACAGCTGTACAGTTACACTTTCTGAGTGCTTAATGCATGAGAACTGTAACTTCTGTATCTAGCCTTAAGCTAGCTTTGAGCTGGCTAGTCAAGGCTTCAGAAGCAATAGAGCCAGATCAGTTCAGCACTCTGTCCAATCTTTCTGACCTTCCTGAATTTAGAGCTCTCTCACACATCTCTTAGCAGATAGATTAATATCTACCATGTGCAGGTTTTTCTCTCCTTCTTTTCTCAGCAGAGTTACTAGTCATGTCCAGGGCCGGTGTAACTGTTCAGGCAGAACAGGTGGTTGTCTCAGGAAGTCCAGGCATGTGCAAAAGCAAGCAGAGTAGCTCCAGCACTGCTAAGCTGCCACTCTAGGCCCTGTCTGGTGCCTGCCCTCACCAGGCCCTAAGCACTTTACAAATGAGGGCAGCACAATTTCATTTGCCTACAGCAGCAAAAATTCATGCATCATTCCTGCTTATGTCTGAATGAAGAAATCATGAAGCCACATTCTGTTGCCAAGGCCAACAGTACTCTTGACTTCATGTGTACTAAATATTTGTAATTACATTCTTAAAATATAAAAGCTTTGTATTTTCCTGGGCACATTTGCCATGGTATACAAACTTTATGAGCAAAATGTGCTCATAATCATATTTAAACAAATCAGACATATTACAAAGTGAAAATTGGTCAACTTTTGAACAGAGACAACATACTGCATTGAAAATTAAGCAATTAAGCAAAAATTAAGTAATTCTTTCTTATGGTTCAATGCAACAAACGACACATAATTAGTTCAAATGCATAACATGAAAAGGTACAAAATTATACAATATATGATGAATACCTGTGCATGAAATACCAAAAATATCCTCCACCTAAAACAACAGAAATTCTAGATTTGCAGAGTTTTATTCTTGACCTAACACTGGAACATTTTATGATTTTCTGTATAGTAACAGCTAAAAAAGCAGCAAGTTCAAAGCCAGATAAATGTATCAATTGGCAAGAGGCTCCCTTGGATTACACTGAAGATACTAAATTAAATGCCTACCTAATGCACTACCTCCACTATCTCCATTGGAAAGTTGTTTGTTTGTTTTTTGCCTAGGCCAATACACATGGGGCACTACTAAACAAATAATATTGAATATGGCCCTAGAAAGTGATACAGAATCAGGTAGGGTCTTGTTTGTTCATTTTTGCCTGCTTTTTATAATAGAAGTTGTTGCAGGAATAGCTACAAGTTCCCTATTTAATGAAAATACCATGATTAATAAAGAGTCTGGTAACCATTCAAATATATGGCAAAGGATAAACTCAATGTCAATATTAAATGTACAGTATGTTCCACTTTAAAGTACCCTGGCTACATCTATGCAAGACACTGTTTTAATAGATTTCATAGATATTAGGGCTGGAAGGGACCTCACAAATCATCGGGTCCAGCTCCCTGCCCAAAGGGTAGGATGTCAGCTGGGGTCAGATGACCCCAGTCAGATAAGCATCCAGGCATTTCTTGAATGTATCCAGAGTAGGTACTTGCACTACTTCTGAGGGGTATCTATTCCAGACTCTAGAAACTCAGATGGTAAAGAAACTTTTTCTTATGCCCAGTCTAAAATGGCCTTCTGTTTTGTGACTATTAGACCTGTCTTCCCTTGGGGTGCCCTGGTGAACAGATATTCTTCCAGTTTCTAATGCACACTCCATAAATACTTATAGGGGGCCACCAAGGCACCCCTTATGCTTTTATTCTCCATAAACTGCACATTTTATAAAGTTATTTATACAAGTACTGGAGTTACTGCACAGTTATGCCACTGAACAGCTTTTTCATGATGCTGAATACACAGTAGCCCAAGACTACTGTGAGGTAGCATCATGTCACACTTCCTGCCATGCAACATTACTATGCAATAATCATGGGTTACAGTGCAGTCGGCATTTCACTTAGATGTTGCCCTGACCCTATCGTTTGTCTTCACTTAGTCTTTTGTACATAATTTCTGGTCAATCTAGATCAAGCAAAAATCATGCTAATGAAGTTACTGCCAGTGTGAACAAGAAAAAAAGAAACCATTAAGTGAAGAAATTAGGAAATACTGTATGGGGTTTTGAGTTGAATAAAATGTGCTACTCACAGGGTCATGAATGACTCATGCCACCGGTGGCTGAGGGGGGCATGGTGGCAACAGGAGCACAGCAGCAGCAGAAGAAGCAGTGGGAATCTGGTGGCGGTAAGTGGGGGGGAGCTCTTGCAGCCACTGCCAGCAGTAACCAGCAGGGATTGTGGACCATCTGCAGATGCCACCTGCAGAACTGACAGCAGGGTAACAAGCAGCGACCACCCATAGGTACCAGTGACAGTGCTGGTGTTGCCTTTTTGCAGAAGATGCACCACCACAAGCAGGGAGTGCACATGCACCTGCATGCACCCCTCTGTGTCGCCCCTGCACAGGGAGCATCTACACATGACTGTAAAGTAGAGTAATTCGCTCCACAGTAATGCATCACCAACTACATATGTGCCAGTATTAGGGTGCAGTAAATTAATTGTTGGGAACAGTACTATCTTACGGCACAAAATGCTCCAGAGTTTATTGCTTTGCATTAATTGCTTGTGTAGATGCACCACAGAGAACAAGCAATTATTATTTTTAATGGAGGATCACTGTATGGAAATGCCTTCATTTTTTGACAAAATAATCTTAATTTTAGCAGTCCATGAACTTTCATCAACTAGTCTGAAACTTGCCTTGACTTTTAAGTTGTGGTACTTATTTCCAATATTGAACTGATGTGTTGGTGCACCTCTAACAGTAGCTGATAAATAAGTACCACAACTTAAAAGTCAAGGCAAGTTTCAGACTAGTTGATGAAAGTTCATGGACTGCTAAAATTAAGGGCTGATAGCCAATACAGCAAATTTTCTGTATTGGATATCAGCCCAATGGGGCTGATAATTTGGCTAATAAATGCCTGTGCTGTCTGCAGCCGCACTGTAGCACTGAGGCAGCAAGGAACAGAGTCGTCAGTGAGAGCTGCCTTCAATTGGCAAGTCGGAAGGGGAGCAGAGAGGGAAGGGGCAAGGGGGGAGAAATCAATGCCCCTCCAATGAGGGAGGGAGGTGGAAGGGGCAGGCGGGAATGGAGGCACAGCTTCTGGGGGGGGGTGGCTCCTGCCACTGCTTGCACCCCAGGATGGGGGTATATGCCCCCCTGGATCTGTGTGGGGTGGGCAGGCCAGCTGGAGCTGGTGCTGTGCAGCTCTTCTCAGTGGGGGCTGCACTCAGAATGGGTGCTGGGAGGAGCCGCAGCCAACCCTTATTTCACCATAGCTCTACTCCCAACCCTGCACCACTAGCCACAGCCTGGCTCCATGTCCCACCTCCACCCATGTGCTGGGAAGAGTTAAGGCTGAGCTGGGTGGCTGGAAATAACAGTGGTGCTGGGAGCAGAGCTACAGCAAAATTTGGGGTGGCTGCAGCTGTTCCCAGCGCCACCAGTGGCTTCACCGAGCTCAGCCCCCACTGAGAAGAGCTGTGCAGTGCCAGCTCCAGCCTGCACACCCATCCTGCACAGATCTGCCTCCCTCCCCTCCCAGGGTGCAAGCAGCAGTGGGAACTACCCACCCCACAAGCTGTGCCTCCATCCTGCACCCCTGCCCTCCTGGGTAGCGCCTGCCCCTGCCCCCTCCTTCCCTCACCACAGGGGGCATTGATGTGCCCCACAATACCTCTTCCCTCCCTCCTCCCTTTCCACCACACCAGACTTACCACCAGGAGGGAGCTGTATCAGATATCGGATCAGTATCAGCCGATATACCTTTTTAAATATTGGCTATTGTATCGGCCAATATTGTTAGAAAAATTGTGTAACCTACTTTGTAGTATCAACTATTGGGAGTGTGCAAAACAGGTCCTATTCAATTTGGATTTGAATTTGGCCCAAATTGGGGAGAGTTATTCACTTTGTTGATTCAGTTCACTTTCCCCAATTTGATTCAGCCAAATCTGAATATGAAAATGCAATGCTGATTCAGACAATCAGCAGTTTGGCTATAGACATAGCTTTAAATGTTTTTTCTACATACCTTGAGGTACCAGGTGCAGTTCATAAATGCTGAGGTGCTGGGGTGGATACAGTGTCCCACAGGAGCATGGGGGGGGGGGGGGGCTTGTGTGTTCAGCAGTGAACCTGGAAGTGGACCAGAAATACTTCCGGTCTACTCCAGGATCTTCTGCTGAGCTCACAGGACCCCTCCCACCTTTGGTGCAGCGATCAGCCATGGGGGGGACCCCAGGTGTCCCCCCAGGCCCAGGAGGCACCAGTCACCAGGGCCACCCAGCACACTCCCTGGCAGACCCAGAAGTGGACTGGAAGTGCTTCTAGTCCACTTCTAGGTCTGCTGCCTAGCACAGTGGGTAGCCCCCCATGCTCCTGTGGGATGCTCCATCTGCCCCACCATTGCAGCATTCATGAGCCACCTAGTACCTTGAGGTACATAGAAAAAACATTTAAAGCTGTGTCTATATCCAAATTGCCAAATCTCTCTGAATGGATTCGCAGAGTTCCAATTCAATTTGGAGACATTAAAGGATTTCCTGATTCAATTCAGAGTCAGAGATTCATCCACCAAGTCAGGCCAAATCTCTGCCAAATTGGATCAGAGACTGAAATTTTGCGCAGCCCTACCAACTATATACTATACAGGTATACAGGGAAGGTACTAGTTATAGAACAAACCAAATGCAACAACAGGTGACGAATCTACTAGTGATGGTTTGCAAAAAACAATCCAAAAAACATGATTAATCAGTGGGTGTCTACACGTGCACCCAACTGTGCAATTGTTACTTGCTTTAGCAAGTCCCAGCAGTGCACAAGTAATTTCCAAAACTACTGAGCAGAAGCAACATGAAATAATGAACTGACACTGTAGCTCGTTGCTACCGCGTAGTAGCGTCAGCATCATGGTTTGTGCCTGCTGATGCTATGTTGCCATAGCTTATCACTATGGCAACATAGCATCTCATGTATATGCGCCCTATGAAGAGGATTTTCCCTTTTCATTGCCATTGTCTTCTTCAGTAATGTAGCTACAGTAATGCAAAATACCTCTCCATATTGTACTGCCTGTGTCAAATGACGCATCTCACCACTGCTGTTTAGAGAATAAAGATAATGCTGTGCATATGGCAATGGAAATAGTGACACATTTAATGCAAACAGAATCTTTTATGCAAGAATAAACAAAGGAAATTGCATGACAAAGCTTAGGGATGCTATAAGGTTTTCTAAGATTTTGCTTGGCAGTTCTTCACAGAAAACATGTTCAGTATATCAGTTAGAGTTTGCAAGTGGCTAAAAACTATAGTTTATTTCTTTTAACATTTTACACAGAGATCTAAATAGATATTATCTCTCCCTGATGTAGACAGAGGGAAGCTATTCTTGCCCTGTTAGTCTATCAAGACAATGTTTACGATACCTATACTTCATCCTACCCTACTCAGTCTAGACTAGAAGCCATGAGAAGAGGCCTCTACAGGATCCAGGAAAAAGGGAATATAATCTAGCCCAAAGCATTTGGCTTGTCAATATAAAAGGATATCAAAGCATTTTTCCTGCTTTAGTACATACTATCCTCAATTTGAAGGTGGAGGTACTGAAGCAACAGGATGATTATGGTCATACAGCAAGTCAGTAGTACAACTAGAAGAGGAATCTTAATTTCTTACATGACCTCTTTAAACTTCCCTTTGGTGGAATTCTTGACCATGCAAAAATGTCCATGTCCAGTATGGTAATATGTCCCAGATGTATTTATATTTTAAGAATAACTATTTCCAGTGGTGGCTCTAAAACACACCAGAGACTTAATTATGAAGCATGGCTTCAAAACTACCACTCAGCATATTTCTGGCTTTGAAGTTTGTGCATGTGATTTGGAGTTTGCACACAGGAGCTGGTGGGTGGAGAACTTAATTGAGAACAGCCCAGTCAGAATACACAGTCACTGCAATTTAAGACAAGGTCTTACATCAGCTCCAATAAGCCCCAGTTTTACAACATAGTAAAGTACATGTCAAACTGAACATGAGCAACTCCAAACTGGAGTCTCAGAGAGGAACTTACATGCCTGTGGTCAGGTCTAAACCAAATTTGATCTAAATTTTCCTCTCTTTTTCCTGTTCTTGTTCCATATTACATAGAACACAGGACCATTGGGCTGGGAAGAATCTCATTGGTTATTGAGTCCAGTAACTTTTGTTTTATATATTTATATAGCTGTCTACTTGTTAATTTATCAGTACTAAATTCATTTTCAAATGTAAGGATTTGTTTGTTATTCTGGGTTTTCCTTATAGTTTATTATACAGCATAACTGCCCATTCTGTATTAGATTTTTATCATAACAGCCTGCATTTTTAATAGAATTTGAGAATCCAAAGGCCAATAGATGTAAAATGTCTATACATTTGTTGGATGGCATTCAAAGCCTATACAAAAATTAATTGCTTAAATTCTTCCTCAGACTAGGAAAACACAAAGTGTTCAAATACAGGAATTAAAAAAACAGGTTTCACAGGTTAACTGTTCACTGGAGTTCAGAGGCAATTTGAAAGGTATGCAAGATCACACAATAAATTTTTTCTGTGACCAACCTAAGTTTTTATGGATCTGTTTCCCACTGTTACTGGTCCAATATTAATCTGAGACCATGCCAAGTCACAATTTGATAAAGCAGCTGCAGACAAAAAATGATAATCAGTTTGGTGGCATATTGTGAACATGGTACTGAGAATTTCTAAACAACAATGTGCTTCTCAGTCCTGCAGCTGTTTCTAAATCTTCCTCCCAATGGCACATTTAGAACAAAATTAAGTGCAACTTTGACTTCAATTAATGTTTTAAATGATAATGAATACAATGAAGAATCATAGGAAACATTCACATGATGTTGATAAAAATCTAATAACTTTTTATGAATAAGTTAAGTCTTTCCAGACCCATACAGCCTATGGCATTCAACACTCTAGTCCAGGGTCTAATCTAAGTTCCCAATGCAGGTGGCAGAAGGAGGCAGGAAACTGACTTGACATTTGCTCTAAGCCTGCTCTAGATCAAGCCTCTGCTTGTTCACAAGTACTTTATTTCATGTAGTAAAGGTCAGAATTTGGGCTCAAGGCAGGGCTATGACAGAAATGCTCAAGTGGAAACCAAGCTGGCCCTGGCATCTGTCACTTGAGATAGCTCAGAAGCAGTAGAGATGGAGAGCTAACTGGCTAGCATCTGTCCTACACCAAGGAGGTAACAGGAAGAATCTGCTGCCTGGTGGTAAGAAACTGTCACGGTGAGTTTCATGACAACCAGCCACATTCAGGAAATAAAAATGCAAACATAATTTCCATGTCACCTTGTATAAGGCCTTCTACTAAATTCAGTCCACAGGATGCAGACAGCATCTTTTCTAGCTTTTCCCCATCGAGGCAAGCCACTCATTAGTCACTTCTCTGTGACCGTGGTAAGAAACAATACCCAACATAATGGCCTTAAGGAATTTGAAAGAAAAAAGAAAATAAAAGAAATTAAATTAAATTAAATGACTTATTGGTCTTTCTTCTTCCTAACTCTTCAAAAAGATTTGCTGCTTATCTTAGCAATAGCTGTTGATGGCATTACCGTGTATGAATTTCTACGTAGCAGATGTCACAAGTGAGGCAAACAACATCCTTTCATGAGTCTGATAGTAAACACTGAATGATAAAATTAATTTAAAAATGCATCTGCTTCATTATGCATATATTCTCGTTATGTGTAGTAGTAACCATCTAGATTGCCTTGTTTTTACCATTCTCGCAGGTAGCAAGGAACATCTGTGTTTGGTTTGTTTTTCTTCATTTTTTCCGTCACTGAATTTATATAAATCTTTATTAATTCTTAAATTACCCCAAAATAACAGAAGAATAAATCATATGACATTACTCAGGTTTGCATTAAAATATGCTCATAATACCAATTCACACTCTATCTCTAAAAGAATGCGTATTTGGAAAGCAAATATATAAAAAAATACTGTTTGAACCTATGTTTTTGTATTAGTCTAAAGTAACAAGTAATATTTATACTGTTGATTCATATCCTTTATATGAAGATTGATAAGAGGTAGATGGTGGTGGGAGAGTTTATGTGCTGGTAAATCTGAAAGATAGAACACTACCAGATTTTTAATATATAGTTCTTCTTTCTCTCCTGTCACCTGAAATATAATCTGCAGGGAATGAAAATTACATGGACTCCAGGTTCAGGTCATACTATAGTACATAACCAGAGCTGGGCCAGTGCGGTTAAAAACAAATAAGTAATCAAACAAAATACTATTCACTGCCAGATTGAGGGACTAGTGACTGTTTTAAGGTGGGAGATCCCATAAGCCACTCATATAATGAGCATCTTCAGCCTACATATCCTTCACTTGCTCTCATATCTGTCCCTCAAATGCTTTTCTCCACTGATTACAAGAAAATATTTCAATTTGTCTTTCTATATATAAGGAAATTAGAGAGGAAGAAAATATATGGTTGTACTAGTGAAAACATCACACTTATGAGCAGTAGTTATGTATCTCTAGAGTGAAGGGAAAAGAAACACTACCATTTTTTCCACACTAGTTTTATTATTTCAAAAGCCAATTAAATCCATTTGGGTAATTTTACCTTTGCTAACAGTAGTTTATTCTGAGTTAATGAAGATAGGTCTGCTTTATTATCAAATAGCACTAAAGAATATATTAACAAGATATTCTCTATGGTATTTTAATTTTAGCTGTGCTGGACTTTTTACTGTAACGGTGTTATTTTGGGTATATTATGGGTAAAAGGAAATGTTTATTGCCATATACAGACACATTCTTTTCAGAATTTTGGGGTGACATATATAGAGAGATTAGCTGCAGTATCTATCATGCATATATTAGTCATCAATTATACAGCCTAAATTGAGTTTTTCTCCTGACTTCAAATTTAGTGTCTATAATTGAAAGAAAATTTTGTTCCACTGAAGGAAAGAATAATTTTTGGAAACAGTTTTATAAAAGTAAAATTTTTTCCCCATGGGGTAGCCTACTTCACAAATCTTGGATTTTTGTGCCAAATGCTATATGGTTAGTCCTCATGATTTAGGAGTCAAAGATTTGTCCTCATGAGTCTGAATTAATTGTGTCACCGTGCCTTCATTTTGATTGTCCTTTTATGTTTGTCTCATTAAAGGAATGTCAGACTATGACACATTCTCCAGCATAAAGAGGTGGGGCCATTTCATAAAGTGGTGTTAGAAATGTATAGCAGTTCGATTACAATCATTTTCTTAACACCTAGTGAGGTTATCTTAGGGATCTAAATCATGTCTATCTATCTTTCCTTCCCAACACAGTTTATCAGTGTTTTTTTTCCTGCCTGAATATACTAGAGCCATATGCTCTTGTTTTTGTGTATTTGAGAGGAATGAGTAAGGAAACGGTTGGGCATGAGAACAAGAAATGGGTCTAAGATGGTAACAGCAACAATACTAGAAACCCCACTTGTGAAAGGACCTCAAACCCTCCTGTGGCTGAAGTTAAATGCTCACAGCTGACTAAGTAATCTGGAGAACAGTATCAAACATATTGACCTTCAGAATAAAGTTACAAAAAATATCACTATAAGTTACTGCTGTCATAAGCAGCACTAACTCATCAAACAACACTTTTCTGTGTTATAGAGGAGGTATATATCAACACTGGAGAATTGTCATTATAGCATGAAATATCTATGCATAGTCCCACACAGCACATGCACATGTTCACCAGACCTGATCTACAATTAAAATAAGCCATGTGATCATAGATCAGGTGCCCACTTATGCATACTTTCACCATGGCTGGGAGCAGTACTGGGAAAGCTACCTAAGTAAGTTGGGGGTGGCGGTAGGGAGAGGGCACCAGTGGGTCTGCAGGAGGGAATTTGCTGGTTGGGGACTGTAGTGAGGGACTGGCAGGATTGCAGTGGGGGATGTCTGTCTGAAGTTGTGGGGGGCAGAGGGCTAAAAATACTGGGGTCAGGGTTGGAGGGAGAGTAGGAAAAGTATAGCTCCAGGGCTGGGGTGAGCAGCAGGGCCTTCCCACCCCCAGAGCTGAGCTCCAAATATGTACACACATTCAGCTAGATTGTGTATGGGTTAGCCCAGTCTACATACTGCACATTCTCAGGTGACTCAAATTAGATTAAGCCAGCCATTTTTTTGCCCAAGCTAAACTCCCTGAGCATCTGTACAGATTGTCAATCCATAGGTTCATAGATGTAGGGTCGGAAGGGACTTGAGCAGATCATCATGTCTGAACCCCTACCCTGGGCAGGAATGAATACTAGGCTTATATGACCCCTGGTAAATTTAAGCTCATATGACCCCAGATAGGTAATTATCAAGCCTCCTTTTGAAGACCCCTAAGGTAGGAGCCAGCACCACTTCCCTTTGAACCTGGTTCCAGATCCTGGCCACCCTGACTGTGAAGTAGTGCCTCCTGTGTCTATCCTGAATCTACTCTCAATCAACTTGCGGCCATTATTCCTTGTTACTCCAGGAGGTGCTGAGGGGAACAGGGACTCACCCATTCCCCTCTGGTCCTCCCTGGTTAAGTTTATAGATGGCCATTAGATCCCCTCTCAGCCTTCACAAGTGAAGGCTGAACAAGTTCAGGTCCCTTAGTCTCTTCTTGTAGGGCCTGCCCTGCTACCCCCTGATCATGTGAGTGGCCCTCTTTTGGACCCTCTCGATGCTGGCCTCCCGATCCCTCCTGAAGTGAGGCACCCAGAACTGGACGCAGTACTCCAACTGTGGCCTGACCAGTGGCACACAGAGGGGGAGGATCACCTCCTTTGACCAGCTCATAGTGCATCTGTAGATACATGACAAGGTGCAGTTAGCCTTACTGACCACGTCCTCACATTGGCAGCCCATGTTCATTTTAGAATCAATAATGACCGCAAAATCTTTCTGCCACTGTGCTTTCAAGAAGGGAGTTCCCCAACCTACAGGTATGCTACTGATT
>JAGPOW010002742.1:43587691-43624370 GCA_030014935.1 Caiman crocodilus
CAAGTGCAGCACCCTGAATTGTCAGTATTAAATCCCATCCTATTCATATTCACCCACCCCTATAACTTGTCCAGGTCCAGTTGCATCCTGTCCCTCCCTTCTAGCATGACCACCTTGCCCCAAATCTTGGTGTTGTCAGCAAATTTGAACAGAGTGCTATTCACCCCCTCATCCAAATCACTAATAAAGAAATTGAACAGTATGGGCCCAAGTACTGAGCCCTGGAGGACTCCACTGCCCACATCCCTCCAGGTCAAATATGACCCATCCACCACCACCATCTGGGTGCGGCTCCCTAGCCAATCTGTGACCCATCAGACCGTGTAGGTATCAATGCTACAGTCACTTATCTTTTTAACGAGAATGGGGTGAAAGACAGTGCCAAAGGCCTTCCTTAAGTCCAGAAAGACTACATCCACCACAACACCTGTGTCCAATGATTTTGTGACCTGATTGTAAAAGGCAATCAGATTGGTCTGACAGGACCTGCCCCTAATGAGGCTGCCCTTGAGCATCATCCCCCCGCTGCTGGTTCCTCATAAATGTGCTCCTGGATAATTTTCTAAAGAGCTTCCCCAGGACCAAAGTAAGACTATTGGGCCTATAGTTGTCTTGGTCCTCCCTCCTCCCTTTTTTGAAAATGGGGACCATACTGGCCTTCTTCCAGTCTTCTGGCACCTGGCCAAAGCACCATGAGTGCTCATAAAGCCATGCCAGGGGCCCTAGCACCCTGGGGTGGACAGCGTCTGGAACTGCTGATTTGAACATGTCCAGCCCCTTCAGAAGTTCCCTATCTCAGTCCTCTCTGACCCTAGGCCTGGCGGAGTCTCTCTCAAGTCTGTCCTGAATCCCATAGTTAAGTTAATTTAAGTGTAACATCTGCACATACCCTTAGTAGTAAACATGGTTCAACCTCTGCCATCCAGAGGAGCAGATATCTCTTGTTCCCTAGACAGTTCCATGGACAAAGTAGTAGCATACCAGAAACTGTGGCTCCTATGCACAAAGTCTTCCCATTTAATATGGAAAGCACACTACTGGACCTACTAACAAGAACGTCCTGCACCAATAGACATGTTAGAAGACCTTAAGACTGGAATGGAATAGAACTGCTACATTCTAAGAACATCAAGTTCCAAAATGTGAGAACAAAAAAGCATATGGTGATATATGGAGAGATAATCCTTAAATTATTCTGACCCTCTTCCACTTAGAACCTTGTAAACAGCAAGTCTTTGCCCTGGAAACCAGTCTTTTGATTGAATGGAGAGAGCTGAGTGCTGACACCCAAACCTGACAAAAGATAAAAGAAACTGAAACTTGCCTTATAACTCCTTATACTTCCAAGGTATATCTCTTTCTCTTTAGATATTTGTCTCTAAACCAAAAAGATATTTGAATGCATTCATTTTTAATGAAAATATTATTTTCTGAACTGAATTATATATCGAATTAGAATTCAATATAATGAAAAATAAATATATTTCAGTCACAGTAAAACCTATTTTGTAAGTCCCATTTCCTCTACAGGGCATACAATTATCACACAAAATCCTATGTATTTCAATGCATTTGTAACTTGATACAACCATTAGCTTCTACAATGTACCATATTCTTATAAACTGCATTAATTTTTATAAGTTATTCAACATTTCAAGAAGCATCTAAAAATTGTCTATGATTTTATATACAGTACCTTGAAAATTAAAAGCCCGCTTTTAAAACATTTATTTATTTTTTCAGTTTTTAAAGAAGTAAATAAAAGAAACATATTAAGCAATCTTAGAAGCACACCAACTCAACTGGGGAACCATGACCAAAGCAAGCCCTGTAATAATATAATGACCTTTAATGAGTGTCTTGGGAAACAATACAGCCTTAGCATAAAAGACAAAGGGCAAAACCCATCATGGCTCTGCTGACACTAATTCAAAATGATTTTCAGAACAACTAAAGAATGTAACAGAGGTAATCTGATCTACCAATCTGACCTCACTTTGATTCTGGGGCCCTGCTGCTGCCATTTCTAATTGTCAAACACTCTACATTTCACATCTGCTCATATTTAATGAAAAGCCAACTCTCACCACCATTCTTTGAGTTAACTAGCTCTGTCAAGATGGCATCATACGACCCCTCCACACTGCAAGGAAAACACAGTGATTTCTATTGAAGCCCTGCCAGTGGAATTTTGTATGTATATATATTTTCTTTTAATTGAAAAAGAAAGGCTTATGCTGGTTCATGAAGGGCTTGAATTAGTATTGATTTTTCTTACTTATTATTAGTGGTCAAAGGTGAATAGTCTCACATGAGGAAGAATGATATCTCTTTTGGTTTGAGGGACTGACGATAGGGGGAAAATGCTTGTGAAACAGAGGATGTTAAAAATTCTCAAACCTGTCAATATCACTTAGATTTCAGAGCGCAACATGGACCTAAGATGTTTCTCAACAGTTTTGCTGTTGGGGGCAATAATATCATACACTGGAGTTTTTGGCTGAATGGGCAATGCAATCAAAAACATTTTTTCCCACCCTCAATAGCCTTAAGTGAACTACAAAGCTACAATAACCCTTCAATTTATGGATTCTCTTTTTTTTGGCCAGATGCTACTAATGGTAGAAATTTCACCCATGTGTAGGGGACGTATTCATTTAGCCCTGTCTGGCAGCTGTTAACACCAGTGCCTCAACTCAGCTGCATGATCCCTTTGTACTAGCTTGTATTGATGCTGTGCTGTTGCAGAGACTAAGAAATATTTTCAGTAACAGTATTTGCTGTAACTCACAATACTAGTTAGTTCTCAATCATCCTTTTAAACACAGTTTTTCTCTTTATGACACTGAGATGGAACTTATTTAGGAATGCCAACTCTTACAACCAAGCATAGGGCAACTCTTGGAGGCAATGTACTTAATGTGACTGACTGAAAAATAGGGACTTTCAAATACTGATACCTATACACATCTAGAGAGAAAGGCTTTTTCTATTAGCTTTTCTCCAAGACTCCATTAGGTTCTGTTTTCAAAGGGACAGATTTTAAACATAAAAGAGTGTCAGATTTTAAACGTAAAAGAGTGTATGTGTGTGGGGAAGGGGGTATTTGTCTCTGAATTAATAGATCAATGTCAAGATAGGTAAAGTAATTCAGCAGCTGGACTATACATGGGAGGCATCAAAAAGATAACTTGAGGCATACTCCACTAACCTCACTATTTTGAATGCTTGTGGTAGTTCCTGTTTGTCATACCATCGAGTATGAGGAAATCATGTTTCCTGATCAAAATTGCATTATTTTTACCAGATTACTCTGTTTTAGCTTTATTTAGGTGTCAATGTCACCAAACCATTTGAATAAGGAAAACGAAAATAGTCCTTGTCTAAGACATAGTTTTGCCTGTTATGGTCATCTGAATTGGGCAGCTAAGATGGCAGCTATTTCATTACTTTCCCCCACTTTCAGGTCAACAGAAAAGCATTTAAGGCTTGTTCCTAACAAATGCTGATCACAACCCCCATGTAAAAGTAGAATCTATCATTCTTTTTTTATATAGTTTGCAAAGGAGTCAGAAGCTTACATCAGGGTAGCCTTATTAAAGTACAGTACTAAATTAGTAAGTCTAAGTTTCTTAATCCTTCTGGAGAGTCCATCTAGAAAAAGGACTTTATTCATTACTGAAAATGAAGGGTAACAAGGAGCAAGACTAAAGAAAATGACAGAAATATGAAATATAGTTTTATCTACAAATTATACAAGATGTAGGGAATTTCCACTTCTTGTTATATGCTATTCAACTCCAAAAGTATCAGAATTGTCCATTGAATAACTTTATACTACTTTGTGTCTGTAGTCACAGATTTAGATACACTCCCCACACTATTAATAAAACATTTACTGAACTGTTTGATTAATGACCATTTATACTGTATGCATGAAATAAAAACAAACATATCACCAAACTGCACTAGCAAGGTCCTACATGCTACTGTAAAGTTGCACATTCTAAGGAACACATGAAGCTAAATGAAAAAGTTAAATGAGGGTATTAAAAATTGGAAAATATAAATTTAGTGCTGTATTAAAATATGTTTTGAAAAAAAAGCACCAGCCCAGTAAAACTCACAGAACTACAATGTACGACACAAGACTGGGATGATACCACAGACACCACAGACATGGAACAGCATGTGTTGGTGTTAAAACTTACAGGCACGTAAACTGGTGGAGCAATCATTAACAGAGACAGAAGAAAGTGGGAAGGCTCTCTCAAGGGTGTCCATATTACTATGTACACTGCCTGACATGCAAGAGCAGTCACGCTCAGAGCGTCCGCAATCAAAACAACATGCCAGTTTCATTCTCTTGTAGATGGACATCTTGGCTATAACCATGTGTTGGATGGGAGGAGAGGAAGAGCAGCAGGTTAATGGCAAGGTTATATATATAACAAGGCAACTGGAATGTAATTTAAGGGATTTAATACAGGCCTTAGTTTATGTTAACAGTCTTGACCCAGGAAAAAATGCAATGAGATTATTGATAACAGTTTGGCTGTACATTAAAAGTAGGGAAAAGATAAAATATTCTTGATATTCTTTCTAGGTCATATAGAATGACCACAAACATAAAAAAAGAATTACTGATTACAAGCAGGTTTGGGATTTAAAAAGAGCATAATAAAAGCAGAAAATCCTAAGAACCTCTTTTTCCTCTGGCACAATTAACACTTCAGGCCAAAGAGAAAGGAAAAACTGAAGTTGCTAATCAATCAAATAATTTGGACCTGTACTACTTTTGACAATCATCAAAGGTATTTAAAAAGGCATACACACACATACACATATGCACCTCAAAAACGTGCTAATCGTTTCTCAGAATCAAATAGTGCCAGAGTAATTTTTCATTGCATTAAATTACAAGTTATTGGAGAATTACAAGTCTTCATAAAACTTCCTGAAAGATTTAGTGAATTTACACTATGCATTCAGGAACTGAAATTGACTCTTGACAAAATACCAAAATTTGTGCGTGTAAGAGACAGCTAGTTAGACAAATATTTTTCTCTTTATAGTCAGTTCACAAATAAGGCATCACCAAAAGTACACAGAACATAGGCTCACTGGAACATGCAGAACCAATCATAGGCATATTTTCTGCTCTGAAAGGTATCAACACAGGAAGCAAATAAACAAACACATAATTAAAGGTGAGCTAACATTTCGAGCTAACATTTCAAGAGTTCATTTAAATCTTTTGAACAAGGCAATGATACTCAAGGAGGAAATGACATTAGTTTTGATATGTATTTACAGACATTTAAAAAAAAGAACTTTATAAACTACTCCAAAGTATCTTTATCCATTTTTGTTACCTTATGCACAATTAAGTTCATATCTGAAGATGAAAATAAATGCCACTTAAAATTGTTTCACATGTTGCACTGACCTATCATTGTTGGTAATGGCTTAGCATGAACTGGCTTAGTTATACTGACACCACAACAGAATGTTGACAGCCAAAAAACAAACCTTCAAAAGCAAATGCAGCCGAAAAGGTAATGTTGCTTTGGTCTGTGCCTTCAGTAAAAAATGTTTTTGGTTTTTTTTAGCCATTACAGTAAAAACATTAATTTAAAAGAACAGTCCTTCAGTTTCACTGTTTTTGAATGCTAGTGTGAAAGAGAGATTTAAATCTCTCAAATGGGTCAAGTCCTGTTCTAAGGCCTTTATGACTTGCCATACAATATTTTGTCAAGCAAGGGTAATATTATGATTGTGGAAAACAGGCATTGAGGGAGATGAATGAGTGATCTCTTCAGCAGCGACTCCATTCCTCTAAAACTTTGCTCATGTTTCTAGTAGCATGTTCTTTAGCATCCTAGTAGTATTATCTTACAGCTTTTCAGAAAGTCATCATGCAGCATCAGGCTTATTCAGTGCATGGTACATCATTCCTGGGTTTTTAGTATAAAGGGTTCCACTGCAGCTTTTGATACACATAAGATCAGACTACATGGAAAATTCAAAACAGCATTTGTTCCATCCATGGTTTCCCTCTCTAATTCTCCCCAACGCAAGCTTGTAAAACTAAAAGTTGGGCAGAAAAGAGTTAAGTATTTGGATTCTTCCATTATACCTATTTTTATTTTATTATTTTTCTTTTCACCCTACCAAAAATAAAGAAAAATACACAGCATTAATCAGAAACACACTAATAGTAGATAAGGGGAAAAAAGAAATACCCATTTGGTTTTAAATTCAGCTGTTTTGAAGCACTTTTTCTAATCAAATGCTGGAGCGAAACATGGTACCCAAATTTTCTAAAGCTATGTGGTTGGTTAGTAACAGTCCCTGGTTTTCATTTACTTGAAGCCACATTTTGTTAGCAGGCAATAATATAATGCAATACATTTATTAAAATAATAATAATAAAAATCAACCTTAAAAAGAGTGAGAGTTGGGAAGCAAAACTTTTTGTAACATTTTCATTAAAGTTAAACCAGTGAAGTAGGAAATTTAAACCCTTTAAGCCAAAAAGGGAAAGGATGCAAATTACATCTTGAAATTGACACTTTTCAGGGACTGTTTTTAACTAGTATTATTGGTTGTTCTGGAGATCATGCATCATTTTAATATTTCATATTATTAACATGCAGAAAACAGGCTTGAACCTGGTATTGTAAGTAGCAAAAAGGACTTGCTATAAGGGTTTTAACCAGTATATAAGCAATTGCATATCAGAGCAATACATTTTGTAAAGAAAACATGCTGTTACTCTTCATTCCTGTTACACAGTCATTGTTACACTCATACCGAATACAATACTGAAATAAATTAAAGGAAAAAAAAACATGGAATATTAGTAAGGATGATTAGTGAAAGGATCAAAGACAAGACAGAAATGATTAAAGATGGTTCAGCCACACACATACTGTTTCCTGTTAAACCTCCATAAATATTAACAAAAAATGGTAATCAGCAGAGAGATAAGGACTCTTGTACATCCCTTTGGATGTTTAATTCCTATGACAACGGTAGTTGCCATGTAATAATCCAGTCATAGTTTACCACTTACTTGTAGAAAAGATCTGGATGCAGAATTGAACTGTTATTTGCTGTTCTTGTGAAATAAAAAACATTACATTTTTCTTCATCTCTGTAAGTTTTTGATGAATTAATAGGAAGAAGGGAATAACCATTTCTTCCTCCTTGGCCTGCCTGATATGTTGAAAATCCCAAACCATTTATTTTTAAAATGTAGTCATGGAAGTATGTCCAATCAAGTACTGAAACTTTTTTTTTTTTTGGTAAAAAAAAGATGTAGCTTATCCCCAACCATTATCCTCTTTACCAGATGACTGACTTGAAGAGAGATGTAATAAAGTAAGATTTATGTCTGGGAAAATTGCTTACAAAGAACAAAAAGTATTTCAATTTATGTACTTATTTTAATATTTCTGCTCCAGTTTTTAAACAGGCTAATCTTCATTCTTACTTTGGTGGCAAAAGCTGTAGGTCTAGCATTCTGGCAACCCCTTTTCTGGTTATATAGAACTGCAACTTGTAGATAAAATATTGACAAGAAAGGGCATAGTATTATTGATATCTAAAGTATTGGATAAAATTCACAGTTATAGGGTACACTTCCAGAGGCAAAAAAGATGAAGGGAAGTTAAAGATTGGTCTTTGAATAAGATGTCAAATAACAGTTCCTTGTATAAAACAAACAGGACTAATTACCCCTTTTTCCTCTGTTGATTACTTTTTTTGTTGTTGTTACCATAAGGTGTTCCCAGTCTTAGTACTCCACCCATCCCTACCAGTAGTTTTTTTCTCATTGACCTCAATGGTAACAAAAGGTAGATCTATGAGGACATCTAGTGGATCTCTACAAAACAACAGTTGGTTAAAGAGGCTGGAGGTTTCTTGACTGGCAGTAAATAAAAAAAGGGGACAAATACTATTAAGAATTGAAATGAATATAATATCATTTCAATTCATCAAGTTCTTATGAACCACAGCAAGAATAAAATGACAAAAAGGTAGACTTTATAAAAAAATTATGGTGGAAAGCAACCAGTGGTGTTAAAGGACGACCAGATTGATTTGATTGTCTTTTGGCGACGTTGGTTAACATCATCAGTCTAAAAAATTGAAAGGTTTTCCCACAGCATGATTTCAGTTTTCTTAAAAATACAGCAGCATGTCTTAAACTGATTGTGACAATTGATTTTCTCTTAACACAACAGGCAAAGCTATCTCTCTGTCATTTCATTGTGCTCCAGGACAATTTCAAGACAACCAAGTGCAAGCTACATACTATTTTGCAATTTTTGCAAAGTCCTGACATTAAGTGATGTCAGTCACAGGCAATTGGTACCTGTTTCCTATAATTCACATGGTGTTCTTGGTTTTCAGTCAAAACTGCAGGAGCAGCAGGTTATGTGAGTGGACAATCTGCACATTCTACTATATTTTTGTAACTTTAAGAATGCTTTGAGTTAATGACATTTTTATAGACCAATTCATTTTCATATATCTTCATGACCCTTCCTTCATTATCTTTAAAAGTAGCATATAGTCAGTGTTGCTCTTAATTTTATCTCTAAATGAGCTTAAACTATGAGGAAAAAAGAAGCAGCAAGGCAAGATCACATACCTATTATTATGTGTCTCTTTTTTCAGCTTGCTGAGTCCTTGAAATCAGAAAAATAGCTACATAAAAAATGAAATTCAGTGTTTAAATTCTGTTTAGCCTCAGCATTGTTGACAAGTGTCAACTCAGCCACTCTTCTGTTTGGAACAATTTTGTAAGTAATTATGGTCATTATGAATTATGGGCAGAAATACTGTTAATTAGATGACAAACTAGGGGTCATATGAGCCCAGTATTCTCTCCTGCCCAGGGCAGGGGGTCAGACTTGATGATCTGCTTAGGTCCCTACCAACCCTACATTTATGAATCTATGAAACTACACAATTTGCAATTGCAATCAAACAAGATTATATTGTGTCTCCTGCATTATCAGCTAAATGAGTGGTCTCCAACCTTTTTGGATAGGAGATCAGTTTTTTAATTAAAAAGCAACCCAAGATGTACCCCTCACCTGCCCCACAGGTCAGTTTGTGGGGAGGGAAGGGCTGGGGGGGCAGATCAGGGCAGAGGGATAAAAAATTATTTGAGGGCACCTCCCTGAGGATGTAAGTCTGTGGGAGAAGTTGCGGGGGGGAGTGGGGCAGATCAAGGCCCCAGCAGTGAGGGAGGTAGCAGGGCACAGTCAGAAGCAGGGGCTGAGGAGAGTGGGCCTGGCCAGACCAGGTGGTGGGACAAGTGGACAGCTGGGGTGGGTGCAGGGCAGAGATGTAGGCAGCTTGTTTGGGGGCTGGGGGGAGGGGGGCACACAACCTGGAAGGACATGGGGGCACATGCACCCAGATCTGCACACAAGGTGGGGCAGGGCGGGCTGGGGCAGCACCAGGCTCTTTCTGGAACACCTCTCCAGCAGCACAGCTCTCAGGCCAGGCAGCAAGCACCCAAAAATTCACCATAGACCCCCTGCCCCCTCCCAGCACCACTGCCTCTACATGGCCAAAGAGCCTGGTGCCACCTCACCCTCCCCACCCCACCCGCATATCCAGGGGCACACACCTCCTGTGCCCTTCTAGGCTGCGTACCACCCCCTGTGCCCCCAAAATGAGCCACTTGAGCAGGGTTTGCCACTACTCTACTCTCCCTTTCACCACTGTGTGCATGCCTCTCCCCACCCCTGCTACAGCCACCGGAAGTCCACAGCCAGGCTGCTTTGTGGCCCTACTGCTGCCCCACTTGTGGGGGGGATAAGTCCTATTGGCTCCCCCTTTCTGCCACCTATGACACTGCACGCCCTACCACTGGGTAACTAGGTTCCTGGCTGGACCAGGCTGGGGCAGGGTCAAAGCCCAGGCAGCTTGTCCAGGCACACAGGGGAGGGCTTCCACCACCGCACACACCCCAGCAGAGGCCTGGGGGGCACGTGTTACTTCAACCTGTGTGCAGAACTTGGAGCACAAAGTCCAGCATCCAGTGGCAGCCGCCTGTTGTCACACACACATATCCAGAGGGCACGTGGGCCTTGGGCCTCTGCTGGGGTGCATGCAGCATGGGAACCCCCAAGAGCCCCTGGATGAGCTGACTGGGTTTTGACCCTCCCTTAGCCCAGCGGGGGCCCCACTCACCCCTGCCCCTGCCCCACTCCCTGGCTCAGCACAAGGCAGCAAGGCACAGAGGGGGATTGCCCTACTCACCCAGCCCAGCCCCAGGGGGATTGCCCTACTCACCCAGCCCAGCCCCAGTGGCAGGGGATGTGACTCAGCCCAGCCACGCTGTCCTGTTGCTGCTGAACTGCCTCCTGGCTACTCCGCATGTGCATCCCGCCACTCCCAATCACAGAGCCTCTGACAGTCAATCTCAGTCTGCGGGGGCTGAGTGCATGCACACTTAGCCTCTCCAGACTGAGATTGACTGTCAGAGGCTCCACAATTGACTAGTTGGTCGGGATCCACCAGTTGGTGACCATTGAGCTAAACTGAGATAACAGAATACTTATTAGCAGAGATACAAAATAGAAAAAAACTGAAAGAGACTATCAAACCCCTATAAATTTGCAAGCTGGAATATAAAAAAAAATTCTATCCTGCAAAAAGATCAATTATGATATGGACATAATTGAAGAAGAAATAAATACTCTCTAGGTTGTCATATAATCTCTCTTTTCTGATTACTATCCTACTTTGAAATAATTTTTCTTAATAGTCCAAATACTGTCATATTAGCCTCCATTGTACTGACTTATTGCAACAGGAATCAAATGTTTATTGCAAATACCAATTCATTTAGGGAAGGAAATGGAATTAAAAACAAAAAAGAGGCAGGAGAATAATGTAGACCTATCAGACTACTCTACTAAATGATGTCAAAGTGAAACACTGCAGCTGCCACTTTACATCTTAAAATTACTGACGTCAGCACAGAGTCTTTATACAGACCACTAAATTTGGGGGTTCTTAATTCTGAAATAGGAAAAATCCATTCCAAATATTTTCCAAGTATAAGGTGAAAGGTTTGATTTGGCTGAGCTATAAATAAATAATTAATATGCATGTGCTCTGATGACTGATAATCTCAAATAGGAAGGCTGAGGAACCTGACTCTTGAGTTATCTAGTATTTACAGCCATGTTGTTCATAATGTTGTGGAGAGCACATTTCCAAAAACTTGATAGCAATTAGTCTACTGGTAAGCTCAGGCAACCAGTAGACTATCTACTGATGTGAACTATCATGCTACTTCCTTGCTTTCCTTCATTTAGCTATATATCAGTATCCAGATGTTATCTCTTATCTTATACTTGGAATGTAAATTGTTTAGGGCAGAGAGCATGTTTTTGTCCTGTGTTTGTATAACTAACACAACGGGTCTTGATCCACTATTAGGACCCTAACACATTACGCAACTAGTAAATCACCACTATCATCATGAATGACATTTCCACAGTGGGATAATCTGCCTGGCTGAAATTATCTCAGAAGTACTGCCTTGCCTGAATTCTTCATGGACTCATCTTCCTGTGCAACTGTCCAGCTCTGAGAGCAAGGATACCCCAATCTTGTCTGTAATATTTACTTGCTATCAGAAAAAACACTAGTAATAATAATGATTGTGGGAAACCCCAGGTAACCTCAGTGACATGAAGTAGTTGCACTTAAACTGAATGGTTAGTAGACTGCTAATGGTACCCCAGTGACCTATTATGCCCTCAGGATATCTAATTCTTTTCCCTCAAACCTTTGGCAAATGGCTTAGTTCTATTAAGAAGCTTTAAGTAGTCAGTGAGAAATTGTACAGTAGCCCATTCCCCATATATTTTCTTTGCAATGCCTGTACATCTAAGCAGTGAAAATGTAAACTGTTTCCCATCTCCCAGCTATCGTGTTATGACTACCGTGACCATGTGAACACTACAAAATGGCTGATGGCTGAAGGCCTCAATAAAATACTGGAAAACTAACAATGCTATGACTCAGTTTGAGATGAAGTGGTCTATATAAAGTTCATATTGGGTATATAGTAAGTGTAAAGCCTTAAAAGTTATGCTATTAAAAGTATAGGTGGGGCATACATGTATCATTAGTTTTATGACAAGGGAATTGTATGGACTGGGGAAAATAATTATCACCGTAGAATCACTTGTTTCCAGGTAAGGATAGTTTCAGGTTTATATATCAGAAGTTGATCACAGAGTTAAAATTCATTGCCTGGTCTTTTTTGTTGCTGCTGTGGCTGTGTTGTTGTTGACATAGGAAATAATAGAAGCAGCAGAAGTTTGTTGTTTGTTCTATTTTTTTCATAAAGCAAAACTGAACAGAGAAGGGGGATAAACTGCAAAACCTTGAATACAAGTCCAACAATGAATTCCACTTAACCCGGCAAACAGTGTTATAGTGGTAATTACCCCAGCCTAATTGGTGTCCTTAAAAAGTAATGAGACAAGATCCAAGTCATTTAAAGAAAATGCCATTGTCAAGGCTTCATTTTCAATTGGTGACAAAAATAAGGGGGTAGAAAAAATTGGGAAAAGGGTGAAGAAAGGGGAAACTGCTGTATTTTCTTCAACGTCGCCCTGATCTGTGCAGGTGTAAAAGATGAAATAGGTGTGGGTATGACATCACTGCTACATGCAACATAAATAATAAAGGAAAGAACCAAAATACTAAACAAAACAAAAAAAACTCTCTGCTAGAGAAAGACAGGTTGGACCGCACTCTGGGCTACAGGGAACCCGTTTTTACTCACAATAGATCACTATCAGTGTGCAGTTAAAATATAGTAGGGGCCGTGTTCCAAGGCAGCAAGAGGAAAAATAAATCAAAAATTTGTCATTTGTCACACATTACAACAAATTCCTTCAAACACATCAATGTATACATGATCTGTCCCTCAGGGGTCCAACCCCCACCCTTCGCAGCAAGCACAGCCACTGGAAAAAAATATATAGAGAATTAGACCAGAACTCTTATACAGAATGAAAGAAACAGAAAATATAAGTCATCCAATTTAGAGATTTCATCCCAACGTGGCTGCATTTTATATAAAAGAATATAAATATATTTGGCCATTTGGTGAAAAGCTACGATGAAATTAAATAAGAAATAAATTAAAAACATAAGATAAGAATATGACAAAATTATCAATGGTCTGTGAATAGAATTTTCACACATGCATTTCTCCTGGGACAATGTGATGTGAACATTTACAGATTAAATGGGGAGTGGGAAAGGGAAGGAGAAGAAGGGATAGCTGAAAGGAAAACATAGTTACTCTAATTATTCCTGGCTTTGTAGAGATCCACAGTTCTCCACTGAATTATTAATACCAGACCTAACAAGTTTGGACAAATGGCTATGTAGGTCAGATTCAGTTTTAGACCCTGACAGTATTACAGCTAATGTTCAGACAGTATCTAAAAGGACAGAAAACCTCAGATACATTATTAAATAACGTAGCTTTCAAGTGTCCCAGGAAACTGTATGTAATTAATGCCATAATAATTAAGATTTTTTTATAAAGAAGACGCTCTTTCATATTTCATTTACCTGTACTTGCTGATAGTTTTATCCTTAACCTTTCATTTCATCTTACGTCATCTGCACTCAACTGTCTCTAATTTTTATTATATTGCTTGTTAATTAGAATATATATGCATGTGGACTATTTGTATTGTCATTAAAAATTAAGTTAATGGTTGAGCTCCTTAATTCAGTGGAAAATGTTTTTGTAATTTCTGCTTATTTTGGCTACATTGCTTGGGCAGAATATAAAGGGGAACATGGTAAAGATTTTTAAAGTAACTATAGAGTTGAACTGCTCAGCATGAGAAAGCTTAGAAAGAGGCCTGATTTTCAGACATTACTGAGTATCCTTCATCTAAAAATAAGGCCCTTTTATAGGGTCTCAAATCAGGCATTAAAATTCAGAGGACCAAAAAACCACTAATGGCCTTTGTGAATATTGTACTTTGTGATGTGCTATAAAAACAAAGCAACAGAATTACTGATAATAGTAAAAACATATCGTTAAGTGGGGAACTGTTGTTTTTTTCTTTTCCTTGACTTCCAAAATTGAAAGTTTTATTGTAATCCATGCGCCTGCCCTTTATATTAACATCCTAGCTGTTATCTTGCAATATAGATGAGTGAAAAGTGACGCTGTTTGGGTCTAACATTCAAATGACAATTCCCTTAGAGAATTTAGTAAAAGCCTGCACCCAGGGAACCAACATGTTTTACACATATAAAAAGAAGAGGCGGCAGAAGCAACCCAACTAGACAGGTTGCATATTTCCTCCTCCCCAGTGCTTTGGGAAATCTTGAAAAACAACTGGTTTGCAGAGTTAAAGGCACCTTCAGGCAGCTGTAACTCGCCTGATCAAAACTTAGCAATCTCATTGGCCCTGGGAGCAGTTTAAGAGTCACATTCTCAAATGGTTAAACACATTCTTGAACATTTTTCCCCCCAGAGTGTTTCACAATTGCTTGCATACCTTCTACATCAGGCCTTCATGTCTTTTCTTTCCATTTATTTTGCAGTCTCTACTATTGAGAGGTCTCAGCTCCTCTCAGTAATGAGATGATCAGTGGGTGACCAGGGCATCAGCCCAAGGTGCACTCTTAGAGGGGGCACATAAATGTCAGCTACCACCAGGCCCAGTTGCCACATCTGGCCCACTACTGCCCAGGGTGCAGCTCCTGTCTGTTACACCTCTTTCTTTAAGGAAACAACATAGATCTAGGTCCTATCTTTTTGAAGAAGGAAGAGAAGAAGTTTCCTTAAAAACTTCAGCACTATTTTCTAGTTAAGAAAAAAAATCAATGTTCTGGTAAGAGTAGAGGCTAACGATTCTGTTCCTGGCACTTCTCCATCTTTCAGGAATGCAGAACAACAGCAACTGTGGATCAGTAGGCTACAATTTTTTTTGGAAACTTAGAAGCATGGATTATCTCAGAAGAGGCTGTCAGTCTCACTTAAACAACATTTCTGTACCTCATGCTCTTTTTTATGTCAGGATACCATCTAACCGGTATCCATGGGTTAGGCAAATATCCATTAGCAAAAGGATCACCATACCTATATTTGGACTCTACATAGCAAATACATCCTGGGCCAAACCTTTCTCAAAGCCTATGTGAAGAACATGTTTTATATACTCTGACTGCAGAAAATTCAATAAAATCAAAGGTCCAGATACACATGTGCATAAAATTAAAGGAAACGCACAACAAAAAACAGACTTCAGTTCCAATGTTCTGTTCTTCCTGCATGTACAAATCTCCGACTAACAAACAACAATTCCATGAACATAGATAAAGCACGATAGAAACAATGAAATCTGCAGACCACTTCTGAAAGAATTATGTCCCATTTTAAGGGCCAACCTTTGGCACATCTTCTACATACAAAACTCCAATCGACTTTGTGACCTATATGAAGAATGACTCTTGGATGGAGCCTGAGGAAATCATCTTAATATGCAATTTCAGCTTTCTTACATGGTTAAACACTGTTTTTAGGGTTTCTTTCTTTTACATGGTCAACCATATTATGCAACAAGACCTACTTTCTTCCTTAACACCGCATGGAAGTCCATTGAAATTAATGGATTTCCACAGGATATAATTCAAGGCACAGTTTGGCCGAATGTTGATGTGCTTAAGTCAGAAACCTCACACTCAGATTCAGTTTTATTTAAAATTTTCCATTTTGCTAACTTTGGACATAAACAGTCTTTCTTTTAAATGATGTAGCTGTAAATGAGCAGTGTGAATTTTTTAATACGTATTATAACAAATGACATTTATTAATTGTATTATCGTGTATTTATTTCTTAGTTTTTCTGCATCATTATGTAAAACATAAATGCATTTAAAGAGATTCCTTAAGGCTGAGAGGTTCATGGAGTTGGGGGATGAAGAGGGGGAATAAAGTGGGAGAAAAAGGAGAGAGAAAAAGAAATATTACTTACGCCGTTTGCAACCACATTTTTTTATCCTTTTGGGATCTGTGATGTCATCATGACAGGCCTTGCAGTAAAAAAATGCCCTAGAGAGACAGAATGGAAAAACTGACACATTTCCTAATCCACACAAATGAAATTAGTCCTACATTCCTCCTGCTGCAGTGCCAAATTAATGAAACATGCCAGTACTAATTTTCTTTAATCTTTGGAAAGGTTTAGACATTTAAAGGAAAAATATTTGCTACAAGACCATTTATTTCTAATACAAGACTCTAGAATTCAAGTTAGTGCTTCTTTTAATAAATTTATATTTGAAAAGTAATTGGGAGAAGGGAAGATAAATATGACAAAGTGAATCAGATCATGTGCCTTTCATCTTTGAAAGTGGCATCCAGTGACTTTCATCATTAAACTACTGTTCTTGGCCCAAAAATTACTAATGAAGTTCCACTTGATTTATGTAAAGGGCACCTAAGGATTTACACCAAATTGTCATATAGTTGATCCTTAAACCAGGCCTTCATTATTGGGGATACAGATCAGACATTATGGTGGCTTAAACTGTTATCAATAACTTCATGTCTGCTATTAAACCTGAAAAAATGATACTAGCATCATAAAAGCAAGCTCAAAGCAAGATACAAGCATGGAGAGTGACTTCTTGGTTCAGTCATTAGTATTCAATTAATTAAAAGTTATACTAGACCTAGCAAAAACCCTAAAACAAAGAAATCTTAAATTATCCACAAGACAATTTATTAATCTCGCTAATTCAACTTTGTACTTGTTACAATGGTGTTAAGGGTCTGCCAACACAGATGAAGCATATGGAAATGCAGGGGATGTAAGAAAGAACAAATGTGCAATAAAACTTTTGCATATAGTTAAGCTAAAACTATGTTTTAATAAACAAGTGTAAACCTGCCCATGGGGGATTTCAAGTCAACATTTCAAATAATATTGCTGTGACACATGCACATTCCATGAAGATGACACAGCTGGCCTCTAATTGAGCCTGTATGGCCTGGTATAATGTATAATAACTATTTTTCCCAGTGTGATAATCTGGGTCACACCAGCAGGTGAGCACCTGACAAAGTCTTCCTGTCACATGCCTTCCCAAGTTCCTTCCTACAAATCCAGGCTGGAAAAATTGCAGGATGAATCAGGCCCAAACCTTCTGGCTTTGTGAGCAACACTGATCCTGAACTGGAGGTGGATTGAAAGCTACTGGGATAGGATATAATACAGGATATTTTCTTACAAAATATAATGTATATAATGGGATGAAATATGATCTTGCTCTAGTGCAATTAAAATAACTAATTTTATATTAATATTAGATAAAGTATCAAAGCAAAAATTATGTATCACACTATCCAAAGGCATGAGGCAGCAACACAGGTAGCAAAATACTCATCTGGCTCAAAGGCAAGCATAGCCTATCCTTAAAATTATTATTAAAGAATAACAAGGTGGTGTTTAAGGGTGAAGCTACATGTTAGACCATACTAAGGGCCCTTAAAACACAAGTACCCACATGTTAAAGCTTTTTAACTCATGCTAAGGGCCCTCTGAGCATCTCAAAGTTACGTTGCTTCAGGCAAGCATTAACTCTGGCCCGTGCTACTTATCTCATGTTAGGGTAACATCAGTCTACACCACAGAGATAAAATAAACAATTTACAGTTTTCGGCCATCCCAGGATACACTGCTTCTAGTCTCCTCCAGCCCCCAGAGGCAGGGAGAAAACACAGGAGTCCTGGCTCTTAGCCAAGCCCCTGCTTACCAGCCCTTTAGTGGCAATTCAGAGCTATGCAGGCAAGAAATGGTATTAACCCATAACATGTAACATGCAACTGCTTATAACATATTTTAGCTTTTACACAGATTTAGTGTGGTGTTTGTTTAATGTGTAATTTTACCCTAACGCTAAATGCAATGGTGACCACATCCTCTAAGGGTATTTCTGAATATTCCCTGGAATTCCTCTGCAAATGGCTACATGAATGCAGGTGCTGTTATTCTCCTTGTACAACTGGAAGAAAATAATCTGGAAGAATTCAAGTGGCTTGTAAAGTACTCAAAAGAAAGAGAGAAAGCCAGGCAAGAAAAAAAATCAGAAATAGAGGACAGGTTTTCAGCTACTCCAGCTGCTTAACTGCCACGCAACATGGAGTCAATGGATATTTTCCTGGACAATCCTCTTCTTGTTTTTTTTAAAGTATGGGGAATAAGACAATGTCTGAAGGTCTCAGACAACACTCTCAACATTTGTCTGCTTTCTATAGTTGATCCAAATCTCTTTTGTTTATAAAACTAGGCTGGAAGCCCTGTCACAGCCAGTTTTCTCTACTTCCTACTATTAGTCAGACTGAACTGAAAGAGTTTAAATTAGAACCCACAAATACAGGAGAACTGGGGTAGATGCAGAGAGAAAGGGGGCAGGGAAGAAAAACAAATTATTTTTTTACCTCCAAAGTAAGTTAATTCTGAATTTTGCATTGAAGCTTAGGCAGATATTGAAGCTTAAGTAGATATTGCAATTTTAACTGTAAAACATGCCATAGTTATAAGGAGTTCCAAGTCTATGTAGAACTCTACTTCCCTTTCTGTCCATTTGGTTCACATTCATTTTGATTCTCTTATGCACCTGGACAAGTGGTATAATGAGATCTATTGCAACAGGAAATCTATTGAATTGGAAGAATGTTCAGGGGCATTAGAGAGTGTCGCAGGGCACCTGAGTGCCCTGTTCCTAAAGAAGGGAAACTGCTAGAGAAAGAACCCTAGCAGTGAATAAGGAGTCCAGCTGTTGGTTGCCAGGGCAACTGGAGCCAGTAAGCAATCACACCTGCCAGTGGCCAACTGACTGAAAGGGGCAGGGCCTGGCTCCTTTATAAACCATAGGAGCTGAGGCCACAGGCAGTCCCCTGCTGCTGCTGCCGCCAGTGGCAGCAGCGGTAGCAGCCATAGCTGCGAGATGAAGAATCTCCGGTAGGCTTGAACATGGTTATAGCCAGGCAGCTTCAGTTTAAGTTATAGCTGAAGGGCTTGCATTTGTGTTGTTGTTGGTCACCAGTGTTTGGGTGAGGCTAGTAGTATGGGAACCCCAGTGCCAGTTAGGGTGCAGCATTTGGGGTGCACAGACCCCAGGCCCAGAGAAGGGGGTAACTTTACTGGTGAGACCCAGAGAAGGGGGCGTTGCTAAGAAGCCCCAGTATGGGTGCGGTGAGCCCCGGAGGAGGGCAGCATTACGGAGAAGGGCTGTGGATAGCCCGAGTGCCAGAGAGAGGGTATAGACCCAGACCAAACAATGTCTTTTCTATCTGTGAGGCTTGGGGCATGGTAAAGGGATGGTTGGAGCCACGCATAGCCCCTAAGGTTACAGTGCCACTGAAGCACCCATTGTAGAGTGGGACCCATGAGGGGTCTGGGAAATCACGGGGTCTTAGGATCCATTGAGAAGTGACCAAGAGGGTGTAAAGGCAGCCTCCCTAATATACTGGAATATCAAAGATGTGGCGGGCGAGAATTTGAGGGTAGCCTAGGGCCAATTTGGCATGGGAAGGGAGCCTTGAGGAGATCATGTGCCTCCTACAGGACCCTGCTGTGACAGAAAGCATAAAAAGATCTAACTCAAATTTAATTTATGCTTCTGAATTTAAACCCAGAGGGTGCATCTCCACCCCAAGGATTTATCCCTGCATGCCCAAACAATGCGCCTAGGAGTATAAAAGCGTTGCTTGGGTATGCAGGAATGAAGTCAGGAAAGCCAACACACAACTGGAGTTGCAGCTAGCAAGGAATGCAAAGAGTAACAAGAAAAGTTTCTGCAAGTATGTTGGCAGCAAGAGGAATATTAGGGAAAGTGTGGGGCCCTTATTGAACAGTTTGGCCCCAGGAGTGGTGAGATATGCATAGGTCCAAACCCGTCATTCCTCGGCACTCAACCCCCCAGCAGCTGTGCAGCAGCTGACTCCCAGAACAGCTGGAGGTAAGTGGGACCTGTGGTGGGAGGGACAAAGCCCAGCTGCAGAGCAGCTGAGTGGAGCTGAGGAGTGTCTTGCCCTGCCTCGGCTCCTACTTGGCCCAGCCTCCAAAGAAGAGAGAAGCGGGGGAGAGTGTACTTACTGGACCCTCTCTGGTAGATCAGGTACCTCAAAACCCTCGGGTAGGGCCCCTCTTGCCTGGGAGCAGTGCAGTGCCAGTGGTGGGCCCACTGTGCATATGCGTAGTTTAAAAGGGCCCAGCAAAGGAGAAAAGCCACAGTTTGGCTGTAGATGCAGTGAGAGACACATGGGTGCAAGCCTATTGTGCCCCAAAGCCCCCCACTGACCCCCAGCAGCCACAGAGCACCCCACCAACCCAAATGACACAGCTTGGAGCAATCCCATCTGAGTCATGAGAGACTACAGAGCTCTGGGAGCGGGGCTTAAGAGGCACAGATGGTCTTTTACTCACTCCTCCCGGTTGTGGGTCATGGGCAGAGGAGGGAGAGACAGGTCAAGGTAGTCAACCAAAGACTGTGGTGCTGGTGTCATCATGAAAGCTTTGGCTTCCACGATCACAGTTTACTCTTTGGTGAGAGAGGCAGTGGTCTGCCAGGAAGAGACGGCCTCCACCTCACTCCACTGGGGAGGAGGCTCTTCTCAGCCAGACTGGCTGACCTGCTCCACCGGCCTTTAAACTAAGCCCGCCAGGGGACGGGGGGACTACCACTACAGCAAGCCCACTGGGCAAGCCTTGTAAATCCAGCAGGCTAAGTCACTTAAGGGAACCCACCCCTACCCTAGCTCCAAAATGATCTGTAGTGAAGGCAGGGGCCCCCAATGGGACACTTACCTGCCTGTACATCAATGCCAAGAGTTTGGGGAATAAACAGGAGGAGCTGGTCCTCCTGCTAAACCTGAATGACTACAACCTCATAGGGGAAACCTGATGGGACTCCATCTATAACTGGTCCACAGGTGTAGATGACTATACCCTGTACAGAAAAGATCATACTGATAAAAGGGGTGGGAGTGTAGCTCTCTACGTCAAGGACAGATGCACGTCCCTGCAAATGGACACTGGCACCCAGGAAGGATGACTGGAGTCTCTCTGGGTTAAAATATGTGGGGAATGTGGCACAGGGAACATCATGTTAGGAGTCTACTACAGACTTCCTAACCAGAAACAAGAGCTGGACCAGAAATTCACCAGGGAACTGGCTGAAGCTGCATGCTTTCAGTGCATGGTTGTCATGGGAAGTTTTAACTACCCAGACATCTCATGTGAAGAGCACCTGGCTAAATCCAATCGGTCGCAAAGCTTCTTTACGTGCGTGGATGAGCTCTACATGACTCAAGAAGTCTATGGGCCAACAAGAGGTAAAGCATTGCTGGACCTGGTACTGGCTAAAAGGGATGACCTAGCCAGTGATCTAAGAATTGATGGAAAGCTGGGTAACAGTGACCATGAGTTGATCACCTTTACTATCCATAACAAAGCTAGCAAGTCAGTTGGCAATACAGAAGTCCTTGACTTTGGGAGACTAATAAAGGATGGAAGGCTGGAATTAACACAAATGAGGAGTACTTGGCATTGGTTTGTACCTGCAGGAAAAGCCAAGGCTGCAACCAAGCTCCACCTGGCTTCACATATCAAGGATAAAAAAAAAAAAGTCCTTTTTCAGATATGTAGGGAATCAGAAAAAAAGCAAGGGTAACATTGGACCCCTGCAGAACCAAATAGGACAGCTAATAACTAACATCCAGGAAAAGCCCAATCTGCTTAGTGGGTACTTTGGACTGATGAAAGACCAATGCAATGGGACTGCACTGCCTAGCAAGATGCGGAAGGCCAGGGTGAGGGCTTATTTGTACCCAGCATTGGTGTTGATCTAATAAAGGATCACTTTCAAGTTTGCTGGTCCTGACAGATTACACCCTAGAGTACTCAAGGAGCTGGCAGTTGTCATAATCTAAACATTGGCAAAAATATTCAAAAAATCATGGTGCTCAGGTGAAGTACCTGAAGACTGGAGGAAGGCCAATGTGGTACCCATCTTCAAGAAAGGGCAGAAAGTAGATCCCAGGAATTACAGGCCAGTCAGTTTGACCTCAATCCCCAGTAAAATTCTGGAGAAAATTATCAATGAGACCCTTCTGGATAAACTGGCTGAGAGCAACGTGCTGAGGAACAGCTAGCAAGGGTACGTTTCGGGTAGATCTTGCCTGACCAATCTCATCTCCTTCTATGACTAGGTGACATATCACCTGGACAAGGAAGAAGAGATTGATGTCATATATCTGCACTTTAAAACAGCCATTGATCTGGTGTCCCATGACCTCCTCACAGATAAATTGGCCAACTGTGGCCTCAGCTACACCACAGTCCAATGGCTGGGAAACTGGCTCCGAGGTCAGACCCAAAGAGTAGTGGTTGATAGTAGTGAATCATTATGGCACTCCATGACCAGTTGTGTCCCCCAAAGCTCTGTCCTTGGAACAGTTCTCTTTAACATCTTTATCAGCAATGTGGACTGAGCCAGGCCTTGCCTCAAGTCATTGGTGTCTTAAGTGCACAGACTAAGTTTGCCAATGATACTAAACTTTGGGGATAGTGTCCACAGCTGAGAACAGGCTAGTCATCCAGGCTGACTTGGATAAACTTAGTAAGTGGGTGGATACAAACCTAATGATGTTCAATACCAAAATATGTAAGGTACTCCACCTCAGAGGAAAATAAGTATGCTACAGGTTTTTAGGCTCGGCAGTGCTACGCTTGCTAGCAGCAGTGCTAAGAGAGACTTGGGGGTCATAACTGACCACAAGATGAGCATAAGCCATGAATGCAATGTCACAGCTTGTAAAGCAAACAAAACTCTGGTTTGCATCATAGATGCTTCTCAAGTAAATCTTAGGATGTCATTTTTCCTCTGTACTGGCCTTGGTGAAGCTGCAGCTGGTATACTGCATCCAATTCTGAGCTCCAAAATTCAAGAAGGATGATGAGAAGCTTGAGAGTCCAGAGGAGTGCCACGCACATGATCAGAGAGCAAAAGAATAGGCCTTATGAAGAGAAGCTGAGAGCCATGGGACTCTTTAGACTGGAAAAGTGCAGGCTCAGGGGGAACCTGGTGGCTGCTTATAAGTACATAAGGGGTATACATCAGGACCTGGAAGAGCATCTGTTCACCAAAGTGCTCCAAGGAAAAACAAGGACCAATGATTATAAACTCCTCCAAAACCATTTTAGGTTGGATATAAGAAAAATTTTCTTTACTGTTTGAGTTCCCAAGACCTGGAATAGACTCTCCAGAAGTGGTGCAGGCACCTACTCTGGACTCATTCAAGAAACGCTTCGAAGCTTATCTTGCTAGAATCCTTTGACCTTAGTGACTTCCTGCCCCTGGGTCAGGGCGCTGGACTTGATTATCTTTGAGGTCTGTTCTAGCCCTACCATCTATGAATGGGAGAGGCAGGTTTGTGACAGGATGCAGAAAAGGCTAAAGTGCTCAATGCTTTTTTTCACGTCGGTCTTCACAGGCAAGGTAAGCTCCCAGACTACTGCACTTAACAGCACAGTTTGGGGAGGAGGCGAGCAGCCAATAGTGGTGAAAGAGTAGGTTAGGGACTATTTAGAAAAACTGGACATGTTCAAGTCCATGGGACTGGATGGGATGCACCCAAAGATGCTGAGGAATTGGGCTGATGAGATTGCAGAGCTATTATCCATCATCTTTGAAAACTCATGGCTATCAGGAGAGGCCCAAGATGATTGGAGAAGGGCGCACACAGTGCCCAGATTTAAGAAAGAGAAAAAGGAAGATCCAGGGAACTACAGACCAGTCAGCCTCACCTCAGTCCTGGAAAAATCATGGAGCAGATCCTCAAGGTGAAAATTATCAATGTGATCCCCTTCTAAGAATTTGAAGAAGAAGGTGATTGGGAACAGTCAGCATGGATTCACCGAGCACATCATGCCTGACCAACCTGATTGCGTTCAATGATGAGATGATTGGCTCTGTGGATGTGAGGAGACCAGTGGATGTGACACACCTTGATTTTAGCAAGGCTTTTGATACTGTCTCCCACAACATTCTCACAGGCAAGCTAAGGAAGTATGGGCTAGATGAATGGAGTGTAAGGTGGACAGAAAATTGGTTGGAACATCTGGCTCAGAGTGCAAAATCAATAGCTCAGTGTCTAGCTGACAGCCAACATTAAGTGGAGTGCCCCAGGCGTTGTTCCTGGGTTAGGTTTTTTTTTCCAATATCTTCATCAGTGACCTGGAAGATGGCATAGAGTGCACCCTCACCAAGTGTGCAGATGACATCAAACTGGAGGGGCAGAGGGGAAAGGAGTGGGGAGGAGTAGATACACTGGAGGATAGGGCTAGGATTCAGAGTGACATAGACAAATTGCAGTATTAGGCCAAAAGAAATCTTGTGAGGTCCAACAAGGACAAGTGCAAAGTGCTGCACTTGGGAAAGAGCAATCTTATGCACCAGTACGGGATAGGGGCTGGTTGGCTGGGCAGCAGCTCTGCAGAAAGGGAGCTGGGAGTTACAATGGATAATAAGCTGAATATGAGCTAGCAGTGTGTCCTTGTTGCAATGAAAGCTAAAAACATACTGGGCTGAATTGGCAGAAGTGTGGCCAGTGGTTAAGGGAAGTGATTATTCCTCTCTAATCAGCACTGGTGAGGCCACATCTGGAGTACTGCATTCAATTTTTGGGTCCCCCACTACAGAAAGGATGTGGACAAATTGGAGAGAGTCCAGCAGAGGGAAACAAAAATTGTGAGGGGGCTGGCGGACATGTCTTATGAGGAGAGACTAGGGGAACTGGATTTATTTAGTCTGGAAAAGAGGAGACTGAGAGGGGATTTAATAGCAGCCTTTCCAACTACCTGTAGGGAAGTCTGAAAGAGGATGGAGCTAGACAGAATAGTGTTGGCAGATGACAGAACAAGGAGCAATGGTCTTGAGTTGCAGCAAGGGAAGTTTAGGTTAGATTTTAAGAAGAAACTTCTCAATAGGAGGGTAGTGAAACACTGGAACAGGATACCCAGAGAAGTGGTGGAAGCGCCATCCTTGAAGGTTTTCAAAAGTTGGCTAGACAAAGCTTTGGCTGGGATGATCTGGTTGATACTGCTTTGAGCAGGGGGTTGCACTAGATGACCTCCAGAGATCCCTTCCAACCCTCATTTTCTATGATTCTACACAAGATGTTTACCATGCAGTTGACTAATTAACTTGTGCAGTAAATCTCTCAGCATCTACACATGCACCCCTATTAGGACACACAAAACTAATAACCTCTGCAGTAGGCTGCTACTTGTAAAATACGTAATATTCCCTGGAGTTTATTTCTATGCAGCACATGTGCATTAATTATACATGTAGATGCGTCCAGGGAATTTGAACAATTTGTCTGGAGTACAGGGACTAGCAACCAGAAGATTTGAAGTCTAATCTGGCTGTGAAGACAAGCTGAAAAATGCTTAGGATATAGATTCTAGGAAGATTTCTTTTCCTGTGCGTGCGATGTTAATTCTCTTTCTCTTGTGCAAAACTTCATATGAAAGGATATGTCTGGGCATTCAGACACATTTTGATAAAGAACATTTTCTGTCTCAAGAAATTTTACCTTCCTTCCAAAACAAGGAAAACAAAACCAAGCCAAAAATAAAACAAAGCTTTCAAAGCATGAGAAACCACAGGAAATAAGTGAGAAATTCTGCTCTGGTTTTCTGTATGTATGTATTTATTTATTTGCAGTTTGTTTATGTTCATTTAATCTAGATTTAGATCATAATTGCGAACAGAGTGCCTCCTTTTACCCCTGTTGCTTTAGAGGGATACTGCAGAAGGGCTGGTATTCACCCAAACAGATTCCAATGTGAGACTTCTATCTAAGCATGTTTCATGCTTGCTACTACATAAGCAAGGTTGGAAGTAAGTGACCAACCTGATTTTTAATATGATACAAACATATTGATTAAAAAAAAAATCAAACAAATTGATTTTCATGATGCCTTCTAAAATGTAAGTAGATAAAAAAGATAAAGATATCGCTCATAATGGTACTTATACAGTATAATATTTTTAAATCAAGTTCTCTGCAACAAATCCTTAGTGTTTCATGTGCAGTGCTCTGTACAATAATAAATGGACTCCACTTGAACTGAAAAATTAGATCTTTGAAGTGTTGTGTGCTAAGTACTGATACTTGCAGTCATAAGATGCACTGTGTGCTCCAAGCTATTGAGAAATTTTCCAAGCACATTGAGCTCCCTGATGTCACCCTCCAAATCATGCCCACTACAACTTGTGTTCTAATCTGTAGCAACCTACAAGTTATTACACTTAACATGAAGGCATGTAGTAGGAACCTATTCTCTTGTCTCTTAAAGCACATATGCCGTAAACAAGAACGCTTCATTTCAGCTACAAGTATAGAACATATGTTTGAACTTAGGAAAGAAAATTCAGTTTTTGCTTCCCCAGAATCCTTTCTATTGCACTTCAGATCCCATTAAAATATTACCATTTGTTTGAAACCAAAGGCAAAGAATTCATGGAGGGGGATACAGTTTTGCTTAATTTTGGAACATTTTTCTGAGTCTGATTCATTAAGTTAAAAGGGTGAAGTTGGCAATTTTCATAAATGACTTTGCTGGTTGAAGCACATCTGATAATGATCTGGTTTGCATAGAATAGCTAAGGAATGTGGGAAAAGAAGCAGGAAACAAATATTTCTCAACAAAGGCTTCAAGAAAGGGCAAAAAGAGTTACACATTCTGCTTCAACTTCCTGTTGTGAACAGAAATACCGTACGCATGTTGATTTAAATTTGTTCTAAGCATATTTTCCACATTCGAGTGCTGCCTTTTCAAAAATACCATGGAAGGGGGTTTTTTTCTGTACAATTTCATTAACTTCAGTAGGGAGTGGTTCGGCTAAAGTCATTTATAAATGTCCAGGTTAGCGTTGTGGTCCTATAACACGAACAACTTAATGCAAAAGAAGAAGAGCAAGACAGACAGCAAAAACTACATGCCAGACAGGTAGACCAAATGAGGTAAGTGTTGCCAGTAAGTATGTAGAGGTCACTGGTTAATAGGTTGGACATAGGTATTAAACCTTGTTGTTCTCTATTCCTAGTTACCATCCAACAGAATTGAGTGTAAAACTAGCATCAGGGAGATAAGAAGCAGACCACACCACTGAGCATTTGTTGGGATGATGTGCATAAAACCATTTTTGACTCTTAGCATGTGCAATGCCAATGTAGTACTTTTCAAATATTAAACGATCTTCATATCTTCCTCTTAAGGTAACTCAGCCTTATGATGTTAGTTCTGCTGATAGGGAATACATTCATAGGTTCTAATTGTGTTCTCTCTGGCATGTGTATGAATCGAAATTCTATTAGGAGCCAACTGTCAGGAATAAGGTGAAGTGATGAGCTCTATCTTTGACCTTAGATCACTTGACTCTAAAACATTTATTTCGAAAACAGTAGGTCAACCAACCTGGTTGGGGAATCATTAGTGTGCATTTATCACTAAATTTGAAGTTGGAAAGAAATTTTCATTGACAAACTAGACTTAAGATAGAAGTGTATGTTATCCTTAGAGTGGGACCAGCTGTGCTGGGATACGACCCAGCCCAGCTGATCTGCTTCACTGAGTGACACTGATATCACCCATTGTCCCACAGGATTGGGCTTCTACTGCTCCTGGATCTTCAGGGGCCCAATCCTGTGGAACAATTACATGGAACCAATTGAGGTCATGCCTCTGCAAACAGGGAACCCCTAGGGAACCTCATGACCCAATCTGCAAAGCGATGCCTCAAGTCGAGAGATGGCAGCATGATATGCATGCCTGGTGATCATTTGGGGTACATCTCTACAAATGGGGATCCTTGAAGCCCCATAATAGCCTGCCCAGGATCTTTCCATTTGCAGTGATGTGCCATAAGTTGGGGCATGGCAGTAAGTTATGTGAGCCTACGAAATTCCATGCTGGAGGATTCCTTGGGTAAACCCCTGCAAGCAGGGAACTCAGAAAAGCAGGTGTACCCAGACCTACAGGGGTCCGATCCTGCTTCCTTGGGAATACTCCTTCAGTAGAGTTCCCAGGGCACACAAAATCAGGTTCCTGAAACCCCAGGAATACTTGCCTGGGGTAGCTGGAAAGCACAGGCAGTTCTGGGCTGCCTGTACTCTCCTGCCATAAAGCAAACTGGTGCCTGCCACAAAAAATGTGGCACAGATTTATATTGCCTATTGTTTAGGCCACAATTTGGAGCATTTGTGGCATTAAAAGGAGCACGGAAGTCTATTTGCTGAGGCTTTGCTCCACTATAAGAATTTTTTTTTTTTATCAGAGCAGGTGTACTTTGGAAGTAAGTAGATGGAGATGGAGCTGAACTCAATGATTTGATTTGTTAATTTGGTTGGTTGAGATGCACAATGAATTAAATTATATCAGGGATTTAAATCTTGATTACAACTTATGATTTAACTTGGTGAGCAAGAAACCTTGATTTGAAACCATTGATTTTAATCTTGTTCAGCAATTGTATCTTTTAATTACTTTACTATGGAAGAGTTGATTTTAATTGATTGGTAACCATTAAAAGCATACCGATTTGCAACTACTGACATCTTTATAAAAACAGGTACACTGTTAATCAGGAAAATAGAATCGCTCTCTACAGATTTATTTAAGCAACTATGCATCTCAGCATGCAATTATTCAGATTCTTATTTTTTTTAATTTTTTGTATTATATTAGAGAATAATAAATAGCATTTTTAATTTAGCAGACAAATAATTTAGGGTAAAACTTATGATTTGTATGAGACTTCATTTAGCTGAAAACAAACTCAATTAAAATGCAAAATTAACTAAATTGCTAAATTGATTTGGCTTGAAACATAAGAAAACAGCATGGTTTATGTGTAAAACTAGCTGATTACTTTGTTGACTACAGATAATTCTTCTTTTGTTTAATTAAACTAATAGTTTGCAGTCATCATGTCTTTCAAGATTTTAGAAATAATAGATCTCATCTTCTGAAGCCTTTTTTCTTATATATAAATTAAGAGAGGAAAGCTACTTTCCCTGCGTTTTGTACTCTTGATCTCTTTCTCATTAAAATGAGCTAATCCACTTATCTGAAGTTGTTGAATAAACTGAAACCTGTAGAAGTTGTTAATGCTGGGTTAGCTAGCTAATCCAGTGGTTCTTGACCTTTTTAAATTCAAGGCACCCATCAGAAGATACCAGCTCTTAGTTTTCACTCTATTTTCACTATGGAAATAGAGCAATAAAAAAGCAATAGTAGAGCAAAAGAGTTGCTGCAAAAACCTTGGAAAGATCACAACAGGTTAAAATGTTTTTAATACTATGGATTCTTATTTAAAATCCCTGGGTGCATCCAGATGAGCACAGATGTTTGGTTCCCTGGGAACAAGTACAGTGGCAGATGTTGCACCGCAGCTACTTTTCCCTGGGGAATGCTCGTGCCACGCACACTTTGGTGTATGGCAAATTCCCCCCAGGGGTGGTCCCAGCAGCCTTACCTAAGGTCCTAGGGGCCTTCTGGGGCTGCAGCTGTGGCGACTGTGCCACATGGAGCCTGGCTGGTGTCTGCAGCGTGGCTTTGGGTAGCCCAACTCTGTTTTTCAGCAGCACGTGCTGTCCAAATGTGCACTGCTCGCTCGCTCTCTCTCTTTTTTTTTTTTTTTTTTTGACCCTTGGATAGCCAGGGGTCAAAAAATAATGGAGCAAAAGAGTACAGCCTTGCAGTACGGAAAACACCTGACTGTGTAATATGTGGCACTGCAGACATGTTTACAGTGTCACATAATGTACGGCCACACTCATCTGAACTCATCCCCTGGGTATATCTTGTGAATCACGTTTGTACCGCTAACATTGCTTAGGGATGCTAGTTGTAGCTGTGTTGATCTAAGGATACAAGAAGACAAGGTTCTTTGGGTTGATGTGATATCTTTTATTAGACCAACTAAATAGCTGGGAAAATTGGTTTTTGCAAGCTTTTGGGTACAAACACCCTTCTTCAGGCACACGGCGTGTTTGCTGGTGTCACACTGCTTAACACACTTTGGCACCCTTGAAATGTTTTTAAGACCCTGGGATGATATAGTTGGGGCTGGTCCTGCTTTGAGCAAGTTGAACTAGATATCCTGAGGTCCTTTCCAACTTTAATTTTCTATTATACTATGACTATGAAAGGATCTCAAGGCAACACAGGATGCCCTATCACCCAGGTGGAGAATCACTGACCTAGTTAAACGCTTGTCTAAAACTTCCACAAATTCTGGTTTCAACTGTATAGTCATTGATTCATTTAAAATTATGTTAACAAATGCTAGCTAGCTTAGCCCTTAAAGTAGGCTGACATAATTTCAAATTAAATTTTGAAGAGGTTTATTTTTAAAGGCAAAAAGTAATTGCATAAAAATAAGGTTTAAATAAAATGTATCTTTAAAATAATCACTGATTTCTATCAGACCTTGTGAGTCTGTAAAGACTCAGAAGCCTATATTAAAATCATTAAGATAAGGTGGATAGAACTATGAATTCTTCAGAGGTCTGAGACATTCCTCTGTAAAACAGGAGGTGGCTGAGAAGGTGATGGTGGATGAAGGTCCTGTACCTTCGTAAAAAGTTTTTATGGCTTAGAATCTGAAATGATTATTTAGAAATAGCTAAATCACTCTGTGGTGACAGAGTCAGTTTTGAGATTAGCCTGGCACGATTTAAGATAAAAATTACAACCAAGTCTTCCCTACTACACAGTTTTTGTTTTCAGTGGGTACATCTACACTTGAAATGTGAATACACTTGAATGTGATACAAGCATGACACAAGGCATGTATTGCACCAGAGTTTATTACCCTGGGCACCACTCTTACATGTGTGCTCAGGATCACAGCATATTGAGCCAGGTCAAAGCAGTCCTTGCAGAGGACCCAGGAAGTCAGCCTGTTGGCCTGGTGCTACTCCAGCCCCGCACAACGTGCAGTAGAGGGACTGGCTGGGACAAGAGACTGCTCCAGTGCAGGCTAGCTGGCAGGCAGCCCTTCACACTGAGGCACCCTCATGCTCCAGCCAGCCGCATCAGCATTTATATATGTGCTGCTGTACAATATAGAATGCCAACCTCTGACAGAGCTAATTAGCTTAGGGCCACATGTGTAGGCTCTGAAACTTTATTCCAGACCTAATTAGACAGCGCTGAAGAAAATGTCTGATGTAGATGTGCCCAGTATAAGGCAACCAACCTGGTATAAGGGGAACAGAAGCAGTGGACAATATACTCTTAGGTTTTTAAAAATACATCCACGCCTGGCATGCAAACATCTGAAAAGCCAAAGTTGTGGGTATTTTTGGCACTCTGCCCAAAAACACTGCCAACCCCTGCTCTAGAACTCTCAAATATATATTTATTACTTAGCCTGATAAATTGGTAGATTTGGGAAATACTGCTTTATTGTTGTCTGGTTCCTTGCTATGCTGCTGCAGCATGTATTGTTCTAATACACAGAGACAAAAAGGTAAATGTTATACCAAAGACCACTAAATATGGTCACCAAAAACATTTTTTCTATTTTACCCACATGAAATAATAGCTGGGATGCCTAAACCATCCCACTATAAATGGGAATTTACTCTAAAGAGTTAAACCCAAAGAACAACTAATTACCCTGCTCTCTGTTGGAGTAGCTTTACTTACTTTCAGAGTCTGTAATAGACTCCCTCAAAAGTGGTGCAGGCATCTGCTCTGGATACCTTTAAGAGATACTTGGATACCTATGTTGCTGGGTGATCTGACTCCAGCTGACTTCCTGCCCCTTGAGGAGGGGGCTGGACCCAATTATCTCATGAGGTCCCTTCCAGCCCTAATGTCTATGAAATCTAGGTCAATTAAAGTACCTCTGGTCTATTCCCCTCCACCCCCTCAAAGTGTTCAGAAAGGTTTGTTAACTTCTTATCCTTTTATTTTTCAGTTGATGCACAATTATTTTCTAAATGTTCAGTTGACTCCTGTGGTAAATTCTGAGCTGTAGAAAAGAGCCCAGTGTAAGAGGCAAGATATCTGAAGGCACAATTGGGTTCATTATGGGTTTGTCTATACCAGGGCTGTCCAACTGGTGCAGAGTGCATGCAGCCTATGTGGGGTCTCTAGGCTCTGGGATCTTCAGGCTCCCGCTCTCCTGTCCAAGGGAACAGGGCAGAGCAACAGAACTCAGTGAAGCCTGCATTGCTGGGGGAGCCTGTGGTGCTGTGCTGTGCTGTACAGTGGTGGAGCCCACAGCCATGGAGGCATGAGTGGGGAGGAACACTCTCACTTGTAGTGTGGCAGTGGAGAGGTCACCCACCCTTGTGCACAGTATAGTGGTTAGGGAGCAGCTCTTCACTCATGTAGCACCAGGAAGGCTTGCAGAAAAGGAGGTTAAGGGAAGCCATGGCCCTCATTGGTGTGGCCCCTACAGTATGGATCCCCTGCTGGTACAGCATCCAGAGCATCTGGCCCCCAGCTGCCAAGACTCAGACAGCCCTGGTCTACTACTGCAGTGATACGGTCCTGAGGAAGGATGGAGCTGAACACATCCTGCCCAGGTCTTGCCCTTCCAAGCCCACTGATGCATTCCAGATGCATCAAGAATGCTTCATGGGCTTAAGAACAACCATTGGGGAGCAGCCCCATGCAGCTTCACTGATGAACTACTAGGTCTGATGCTGAAGGTTTAGGTGCAGTCTCTGTTCCTACTCTAGCTAGGACATGCTGATACTATACAAGAGACAATCCCTGCAGGTCTCATTCAACCCTTACTGATGTGTGACAAAGAATAAAAGCACTTCAAAAGGTATAACAAACAAATTACCTTTTTACTTCTTTGGCATCACTTGCAATGAAGAATCCTAAAGTACCTTCTTGAATCTTGACATGGTTTCCCGGATTGATTAATATGCTGCTCAGTGAAACAAAAACAAACAAGAAGACAAATCTATGAGCGTCTATCAATTTTAACTTAGTCCTCCAAAATGGTCTACATTTGTTCTATTATAGGGGACCCACTAGTCAGGAACGGCTGCAAGGAAATTTGAAGCCATTTTTCCTTGAAATTTCCAACCAAAACCAGAGCTCCAGTATCAACAATGCAGATCAAGACAGAATTTAAATTTGTGACAAACATATATGTTCCCTTGAAATCATATCACAATTTCAGCTCTTACATTGCTGCTTTCTTAAGTTCCTATCACATAATGATCGACTTAATGCAAAAAATCCCTGGGAAACACCATGAGTAAAGCAGAGCAGCTTAGCTCTCTTACTCAATCATGCAGACTAGTATAAAGCTTCATGATATGGTGAAAAGGGAAGAGATCCCCAAGGAAACAACTGCCTCATATTAGTACAGTCATTTGTCAAACTAAACCCTTTTATACAACTTTGTGCCAATTTCTCTTAAAACAAGAAAAAGATAATGGGACCCCTATCTGTATACATCATATTATTTTTATAATAAATATACACATGTACTCCAGGGAATGGTACAAGACAACCAGTCACCATTGCTAAGCAAAACATAAAATGAATTTAATATTGAAAAACAAAACAAAACACTATGCAACCTATGGAAGAAACAAAATAAACCCAACCCCACCTTGTTAGAATGGGAATAACTACATTTGATGGAGGAAATTATAAGCCACTAACACCCTCTGTGTTGACCGCTGTCTCTGTATAAAATGTCTAGTGCACTGTCATAAAGATTTAGCACCAGAGTATCTTTGGTTAAGGCAATTTTGTGAGATACCAGGCAACCATATATATTTTTCAATGTGTTTTACTACAAATAATAATATAACTAAGCTCTTAAGTTGACAAAAGGCTAAATAAAACTTGTCAGATGTTTCCATTTACAAAAATATTGTTTGAAGTTTAGTCTTTCTAAATCAAAGAGTAGGAGTAGTGCACATGCAAAGGACTTTAAAGAAGGACTTTCTGTGCTGCTTGTTTACTTATCAAACACTGATAAGAAAGATGCTGATGCATCAATAAATAAGACAGATAGGGATGGACATAGGGTGATAACAGTGAAAGGCCAAAAAATCTTTGACATCATTCTCTGAGGAAAAAATATAGGTTTCATGTTTAGTCAATCACACTTACTAATAAATTATTAGATTGGAAAACTCATAAATGCAGAATATTTTTATAGACAGTATGTGCACGATTGTGTGAACACACACAAAACAATACACCGAGTAAAAAAATTTGAGAGAAAATATGGAAGTTCAAAAGTTAGAACATATCAGAATAAAGGCTGCCCATACAATGTTAATTCAGTCTCTTGTTATACATTTTATCATAATTTTTAATGCAATAAAATATTTTCCTCCCAGGAACCCCACTTTATTACTGCACAAGATGGGTGGCACCAACGAACAGCTGTTCAGTAATATTTTTTATTCCCAATGCTGAAAAAACGGTCCCTCTCTAAAGATATAATTTTTATTTCCTAAATGGTTTTTCTACTCTGTTCATCACTATATTTATTTGAGTGCCTCACAAATACTTATTCTTTTTATAAAGTCCAGTGGGATAAGCTTATGATATGACCTCAATTTCACAGATGTAGTCCTAAGACACTAGGGAATTAAAATCAGGTCTTTCCCTACCCATTAACTCTGGAAGCTCAATTTCAGACACTTAGGAGCTGAGTTTTCAGAGCACTTGGCATGAGAGGACTGTTATTCAAGGTGCACCTTCAGTTTAATTACAATTGTGAGTGCTTAGTTCTTTTGCAGATCAGGTGGCACAAACTCTCAAGGTGGACACTCAGAAAATGATAAGTACATAATGAGGAGCCACCCATGAAAAGTCTTGCCCAGTATCACACAGGTACTCTGTAGAGAAGGCAAAAAAGAAGCCAGTTATCAAGAGTCACTCAATCATATGACCTTCCTTTTTCTTTCTAAAATCTCCTGTCTTATTCACTGCATACTTTCTGGCTTCTTAATAAATGAGGCAGAAGACCTCTAGGCAGTGGTTTTCAACCTGTGATCCGCAAACCCCAGGGGGTCCATGGAGCACATCTAGGAGGTCCACAAAAGGTAGCTATAAAGATGGCAATCCCATTCAAAGGGGCACTGCCATGGTGCTGTTGCCTGAAACCAGCAGCAGGTAGCCCAGAACAAACATTCAGAGCACAGCTGGGAAACCCCATCTCTCATCCTGCCACCTCTGCTGCTTCATGTTTGACCTGTCATTGCTGCAGCCCCATGGCCCCTCCACTCACCCAGTGATATCAAGCTACAAACTGAAACAGGCATGCAAACTGGAACAGTATGTGTGCTAAAATTTTTTAGGGGTCTGCAAATGAAAAAGGTTGAAAACCACTCTCTTGGCAGTGGCCTCCAACACCATGCAGCCCTGATTCAGCTCTAGATCTTAGTTCATCTTATGCACTAGACAGCAGGGGTCCTCCAGAAAAGATATGTGATCATGTGATTAAAGACAGTATCATAAATATACACAAAGAGGCTTAAATTAAAGTTGCACGGACAATTTCTGGCATTTTCTAACTTGTGATTTTCATTTTCTTCTTTTAATGTAGTTTTCTAATGTACTTTTATAGCTTCTTAGAAAAGTGAAATAAAGAAACCAAAAACAAACAAACAAGCAAATCTCCCCCTCTCCCCAAAAAAAACCCAACAAAAATTCCATCCTACTGAAACCCACATGAGTTATCAGCAGGATTAGAAACTTTTTAGTTCCACTGCACAGACTGATATCAACAGTAAATTGCCACCCTCTGTGAACAAGCAATAAAGTGAGATGAGACAAACATTTTGCGAGTAGATTTAAAAGACATCTGCTAACAAAAGGTTTTTGAGACTCCAGAATATTTGGTTTTGTTCACAGTTCTACAAGAAAGTGTTTCCCAGAGTTGCAGATCACTCTCTCTCTCCAAAATACTTCTTCCTACACTCTTCATGATGGCTCTTGTTTCCTAGTTCCTTGTCTCCATCAAACTTTGTTCCTTATCCTAAACGCAATCCCAGATTTTCCTCCACTTCAACTCTCAGTCTCCTTTCAGGACTCTTCATTCAGTCTTTTCTATCAAGTCCTTGTCCCAGTTTCTTTGCCCAGCTTATCTAAGTCTATCTCCCTCTACCTTCCAACTCTCACCATCTTTTACCAATTTAATTTCCTTCATATCTATCCCCTTTGAATACAAGTACAGTTGCTTTCTTATCCTTGGTAGCTAGATGCCAGCAGAGAGGATATCCAGAACACAGGAAAGATTGTTTGCTTGTTTCAGATGTGGTAGCTAGTATCACAACAGCCAGGAGAGCAACTGAAGGGAAGTCCTCTTTACTACAGGGCTGTGAGAAACGGGCCCTATTCGATCCGGATTTGGCCTTAATCAGGGACAGTAACTTGATTTGTTGATTCGGAATGCTGTCCCTGATTTGATTTGGCTGAATCTGAAAATTCAATGCTGATTCAGTGAATCAGTAATTTGGACACAGGCACAGCTTTAAAAGTTTTTTGTTGTTGTTGTTTTTGTTTTTTTTTT
>JAGPOW010002742.1:43624470-43646556 GCA_030014935.1 Caiman crocodilus
TTTTTTTTTTACATATCTTGAGGTAGCAGCACAGCTCATGATCACTGCAGTGCTGGGGTGCATAGAGTGTCCCACATGAGCACAGGGAGCTCTCCAGTGTGCTTGGCAGCGAACCTGGAAGTGGACTGGAAGTACTCCCAGTCCACTTTCAGGTCTCCCAGGGAGTACACTGGGGGGCCCTCTGTAACCCCTGGCTCAGCAATCAGCCACGGGGGGACCCTGGGTGCGCCCCCCCGACTTCGGAGGCACCAGTCACCAAGCTGGGGAGGTGTGGGGGGGCCCCCGTGTGCCCCAGGTACTGGACCAGAAGTGCACGTGGTCCATTTCCAGGTCTGCTGCTGAGAATGCTGGGGAGCTCCCCATGTCTTCTGTGGGATGCTACATCTGCCCCAGCACCACAGCATTCAGAGCCCCTACTACCTAGAGGCATGTAGAAAAAATATTTAAAGCTATATCTATGTCAGAATCGCTGAATCTGTCCAAATCTGTCTGAAACAATTTGGAGGGTTCTTTTCAGCCACCAAATCAGGCCGAATATCCGCCGAATCAAATACAGCCCTACTGTTTAGCCCTTAAGTTCCTGAGTATGCTCAATGCAAAAGTAAATTCTCAGAATTCAGTTATCAAACTCAGTGAACCTCTAACGAGAATATGCAAACTGGGATGCTGAAAACTTTGTAAAATGACCAAATTTCAACCTTTCTGTTCCCTGTAAGAACAGTAGAAGTCACAGAAAGAAACCTCGTGCCAAATTTCATGTTTCTGTCTCTCTATTGATTTTCTTAGAAAATGAAACAAACAATTTTTACCTAAACTTAAAAAAGCAGTCTAACGTGGCCATTACACAGTTCATATTTGACATAACAGACAACTACAATCAATATGTAAAATTAGTACAATGATAAGAAAATATTTTCCCATGGGACTCTGATTTATAGGTGCAGCGGCTGAGTAACACCAATGAACACTAAGGCTGTGCAAAGCTTTGGTAGCTGATTCGATTTGAAGGAGATTTGGCCTGACTTGGGGACCAAATCTCCAAATCTGAATCAAATAGGGAAACCAAGTAAAAGCCTGCCTCCAGCTGGTAAGCCTCTTGGGGTTGGGAAGGGGGAAGAGAAGAGGCATGGGGGAGAGAGGGAGGGATTAGGGCTGGAACAAGCTGCCCAGCTGGGGTGGGGGGTGCACATTACTCAAGGAGGAGGACAGGGGGCACAGGATGCAGGTGTGGGAGCACTGAGAGTAGGAGGTCTCTGCTGTTGTTGCCCAGAGTGAGCTGCACTTGCACCATGCTGTCCCCTCCTCCCCCACCCCTGCGCTGGCTGGGAAGCAGGGAAGAGTCCCCATGGCTGCCCCAGATGAAGCAGAGGCAGGCACGGCTGGAGGAGCCACGGGAGAAGCTCCCATGGCTGCCCTGCCTGTTCCCATCCCCTGCCCAGCCCAGCCTCCCAGCCCTGTAAAAAAACCAACCAAACAAACAAAAAAAAACCCCCGAAAAAAAAAGCCCCCCCGCTCACCGGCTCTGGCAGCATGGACTAGGGCCCCCGAAGGCTTGTGGCAGAGCTCCCCCATGCAACATGGATCCCTCCCCCCCAGCTTGGGACTTGTGTGGCAGCCGCCCCATGGCACAGGTGCAATGTGGCTCAGCAGAGCACCGCATCCTGTCTAAGAGCTGGGGCAGCTCCACCTGTTAGCCAGAGCCCAGGACCACTCAGCCCCAGTGGCCCCAGCTCCCAGACAGCATGCAGCACCCAGATTAGCCGTGCTGCATCTGCATGATCACATGATAGGGCATCTGTCACACAGGCAGGCACAGGGAGTGATCCCTGCTGCACCATACTGCATGGGGGTGATTTGCCATGAATGTCCAGAGGCCTCAATTGCTACTCCTGCAATTGGTGAGTGCGGGGCTTTTTTTTTTTTTAAAGCTCCGCAGTCACTGGCTGCAGGATTGGTGACTGGGGCCTCTGGGTAGTCGTGGCAGAGCCCACCTGCATGTTGTGGGGCAATGGAGGGCAGTGGGGATCACCCCCCGTCTGGCACCCACATGGTTGCAGCATGGCTCAGCAGGGCACTGCATGCTATCTGGGAGATGAGATGGCTCCAGCAATCAGCTAGAACTCAGCAGTGCCCAGCCCCAGTGGCTTCATCTCCCAGGCAGAGCACAGTGCCCTGCTGAGCCACGCAGCACCCGCACCATGGGCCAGTTGCCATAAGGGTACCAAGCGGAGGAAGGGGGCTGTACCCACTGCTGCACGGGGTGGGGAGGGGCTCTGCCACAAGTGCCCAGAGGCCCACATCACCATTCCTGTGGCTCATGAGTACAGGGTTTTTTTGTTTGTCTGTTTGTTTAAATGCCAGGACTAGTCCTCTGAATCGGCCAAATCCAAATCCAAAACAAATAATTCCCTATTCACACAGGCATAATCAACACCTATTCAGTAATGCTGTGTGCTATGCACATGCGTGCAACACTGACATGATTAAATATTTGTAAAAAGATCTTATGCTACACTAGGTCATAATCACAAAATATACATTCATGATTGTAGTAACATGCAATATACTGAAAACAACAAAATCTTCTGAAAGCAATAAGCAGAAATATGTTTCATCATAGTTATTCATAATAAATAAGAGTAGGAGTTGATGCAAGCTAGATTTTGTTCTCTCACATGGATGCACACACAATGCCAATGAGACTGAAGCAAGTTTTATCTACTGCACATCAGTTACAACAGTAACACAAAAATCTATTATCTGTTGCAACTGTTGCTTTACAAAAACTAGTATATGCTTAATCTGTCCAGATAACCCACCATTTGTATCATGTGCATCAATATTTTGCGTCTCAAAAGTTGAGAAAATGGGGATGGGTATAAATTTGATTTTGAAAAATAAAACTTCACTCAGTATCATATTTGTCTCATCTGTTTACAGGTTTATTTTATTTTTTCCCCCAACTGAATGGCAAGAATTGGAGACATTGTTAAGTATGATATAGAGCAATGAAATATGACAGCCTCTGAGTTTTGCAAATAGGTATCATAAAATACCATTTGATCATTTTTGGTATATAAATCCAATCTATCAAATCAGACAAGACATATCCAATATTTCAAAACTTATAAAGAACTTACAGAATTTCCCAATTTAATTACATTCCTTATTTAGGTCAGGTTTGGCTCTAATGAAGTAACAGCCAGGTAGAAAGCTTCTGACTTAAAACTTCTTGGACAGTGCCCAGGTCCATAAGAGATTTTGACATTTTTCTATGGAATGAATAATACTTTAAAGCAAAGATAGTCTCCTGAGCCTTCTGCTCTTCTATTCATAACTAAGTAGACCATATAGCATCACATTGATTTGTTAAAGGAAAAATATTTAATGCGTTTTTAGCAGAATGTAATGCAATTTAGCATCTGGAATTAGAAAGAAGGACCAGATCCACTGGTCCATCTGACCAACAAAATCTTCAAGGACTTCCAGTTAAATTTCTGCAGGCCATATGGAAGCCTCTGTTCTACTATTGATAGCCTCTGTTCTACTATTATCTGAAATGTAACAAAATCTCTGTCAATTTGGAAGGTGGGTTCATTTGAACAACAAGCCTTTTAATTTAACAGGATGCAAAAACTCACACACCTAAGAGAAAATAATATAGGTCATAAAAGACATATAAGCAATGCAACAAAGCCCTAAATTACTTAGGCATTATGGTAGATAAACAATTGAACGTGCATTCACAGTTTGATCAATAGCAGAGATAACAAATGAAAACTTGAATATCCAAGTAAGAATGAAGTGGTGATAATACCTTAATCTTTGGAATCAGTGAGACCACTACTAGAATACAGTATTGTGACTACAGCTTAAAAAAATGTAAAAAAATTGATTCACAAGAGAGCAACAAGACTGAGTAAGAAGCTCAAATGATTTAATCTATCCAAGAGATTGTCAAGAAATAAGTGCCAACGTGGAAGTGATTTCTGATAATAACTCCCTCGTACTCCAGCCGATTGAGTTCTCAAGGTGCTAAGCACTATCTATGTTTTAAGGCTAAGGACAGAAATTATACATAAACCAGTACAAGTCATCAGAAATGGGTTCAAATCTGTAACACAACAGAATTTCAGAGCACATAAATGGCTTTCAAAATGGCCAAAACTGGTTTAAAATAAACTGGATGGATACAGTATAAGACTTAACTGATTTAGGTTAAATTAATTTATTGAACTTCTGTCAGATCCCCTCCACATTTAAATTAACTCACAGTCCCCCAGCATTCCAGGATACTTTGCAGCTTCCCCACAACCCCCTCTGCCTTCTATGGTGGGCAGGCTAGCCTCGGCCTAAGCTGTTTGTTCTAGCCAAGCAGGGAGGTATGTTAGACCACTCCCTGGCTTTTGGCCTGGACCACTGCAGGCATGTGGCTGCATTTCCAGAATCAGAAGTGAATGTCTGTTCAGTTGTTTATTGGTTCCATTTATGCAGTTTAGACTAACCTGTGAAGATTGAACCAATTCAGCCTCAGGCTTTCTGACTGTCTATACTTAGCCTAAATGTACAAACTGTCCACTGCTAGCTTCTAAATACAAGCTCCCCTGAAAGCTCACCAAATCATAGAGACAGAGTTGTGCACATTATTTATTTTTGTTTTACATTCCTCTGATGGGGGTACCCATCAGTGTACCAATATGTTAGTATGCAGGAAAAATAATTAAATAGTGTAAATTTATATTACATCAATAAGTTAACTGCACAATGCCTTCTCTCTGGGCATCAAAATGCAATAAGGCTTTGGTAACTAGTCACAAGACTTTCTAGGTAGTCTAACACTTAGTACTATTACACTGTCTTATAGATAGCTTGGGCACTGTATAGTTTGAAGTTTAATACATAAATCATCATTGAGCACCATGGAAAGTAACCTGCCGCTTCCTGTTAAGAGTAATTTCCATCAACCGTGAATCTTTGACTTATTGCCAGAGCTATGCAATATTTATAGGAGTCTCTTCCTTTCAAATAAGACAGACTTGTTGAACTAGCATTATGTTTCCTTGAGTAAAATAATGATAGAAAATTTGCTACCAGGTAATTCTGTTCCTTGCTATTAGAACATATGAAAAAATTCTTTCAGATCTATTTTTAATGTATAAAGATTTCAGAGAAGGATAGAATGGATCTTTGCCTTCCTATAATATCCAGTTATCTCCTTCCTGAAGAACAGAAATAATGGTCAGTAAGCTCTTGATGCTATATTAATGTTAGGCTCTATGTATTGGGTTTCTATACAAGTATTAAACGAGTAAGTGGAAAGACTTAGTGACATGTTGAACTTTTAACTCAGTAGATACTGTTTTATTTATGGATGAAAAAGAAAATAAATATAAGCTTGGCTCCCAGATAAAAAAATCATAGCACAAAACCATGTAAAAATCTAGGAAGACTGCCTGTCTTTCCCCAGGTAAGACCAGGTATTGTATTGCCTGGGAAGAGGTGAGTCAGGAATTACTACGACACATTGAAAGATATATGTGGAAACCCCGGACAGATAGCATAAAAGGTAGCAGGATAATAGAAAGAATCCATAATGGGGGTTTGCTGAGGTCCAAAACTAGAAGACACAGGACTGGTGGCAGTCAGAACAGAGGTGCATCAGCTGAGCTAGAAGAACCCTCCATAGCTCCAGTCTTTGCCAGTCTCACTCTTCAGTGGTATGAAGTCCATATATTTTACTATCATAGGGCAACAAACTTCAAAATCTCTAGGTGACTAAAACCTGTTTTCTAATGCTACCAAGCAAATTCAATTTCTGAAAATGTAATCCCCAAATGGGAACCTTTTCTGATTTAGCAACATCCCCCTTCTTCAGATTTTACTGCTAATCCCCTAAATACTATTGATCCTTGCCTAAAAACAAGGACCCATTTTTAAAAGAAAGAATTAATGGCAAGCTTCTGAGTAAATAAATGATAAAAACCTGTTTTAAACCTTGTGGTGGATGTACTGTACCATTCCCCATGAAAGTCAAATATTAGCAGTATACTATATTGATCAGTACTGAATTAGAATATTATAACAAGGAAATGTGATGTTATTGACTATATAGCATTACAAAGTTAAATAAACACAGTTCTCATTTTAAATTGGCTCATGCTATACCCAGATGAAATGCATAGTATTAGTGTAACAGCCTCCTTATATTTGACATGTAATTCAAATGACTATAGATATAATTTGAAATATTAAGGCTTTCCAGGGTATCTCTTAAAAGCTTTGTGTGTGGTAGGTACACAAATCCCAAAATGAGATTGTATGTATACAAACTATTCAGAATTTGTAACTCAAGAGGCATTGCTTCTTTCTTCTGGGCTCTAAGATTGACATTAATACAGATTCCATACATCTATACACAAAATCAGTGCATAAGACACTAAAAAGGTACAAGGCAAAAAAACCACAATACGACATTACATGCTACAGTATATTAAAGCCTGGTTACCACAAACAAATGAAAGATTGCTCCCAGGAGTTAACTCCTTAACAAGACAGCCAACCCCTAGGAGGTGTGCACCATGTCCATTATACCCAGTACCCATTAGAACTAATAATAGCAATACTGAAATGAATGCACTTTAAAATAGCTGTCTTTTTTTTGATCGAAGAAGATACTGACAAGCAATACAGTGGCAATAAATTAACCGAGCAACATAACATATTTTATTCTGGGAGCAAGCAACTGCACTTTCTATCACAATTTTGCACTACTCATCATGCCACCATCAGCATGCCTTCACCACAAGATAAATATACTCATAAGCAAGAAGCCAAGTAGAGGTGCAACAACTGCAGATCCTTGAAGATGCTAAGTGTTGCAGTAACTTCTCTGCAGTTGGATCATATCAATAATGCCAAACTGACAGGAAGCCACCTCTCTTTTCACACATCTACTAAAAACAACACAGAAGAATAAGACTAAACAGAAGAAAAAAAATAAGACACAAACACACAACAGAATAGACATGAAAAATAAGACTGGAGCATGGAAAACTGGAATGTAGGAAATTGAAAGATGACTTAATGAGAAAGAGCATTATTAACCGTTAGACAATGATGAGCAGTTAAAATATAAGGATTTGATAGGCCATGCCATATTTATTTCATTCATACCAAAAATGGCAGAATGAGCTGTAGCTAAAAGTGTGAGGCCATAACATTGGAGTTTATAAGAATATGCAAATCATGCCAACACAAGAAAAGAACAGAACTAAAGAAGCAAACTTATTCAGTGAGTTATTTCAATAATGAGCTCATGTATTAAAATGAATATGAGCACAGAATACAAACTACCCATGGATACTTCGGTGGAACAATATGGTAACTTTAATGTGTACTTTATAGTGATTAACCTGGCTCAAAACTAGATTGGCAATGCAAATAATCAGCCATTTGGTCATTGTTCATGGGAAGTGAAACTACAAGAGAACATGAACTACTGTATTATACAATATATTTAAAAAAAGACTTGTGGGAGAGGAGGACATCAATATGGATGTGAATATGAGGACAATATGGTAGATACAGAGGACACACCATGACAATACAAAACAAATGGGAAAAAAAGAGAGGGAAGAAAAGATGGCATACAGCAGAAAGTCTGTTTTCCAAAAGTACTAATCTGATATACCAAAGATGTCATAAGGTAAAAAGCCCTACAGTTTATATTTTATTCCATATTTCCTGCAAAGAAGTTAGTGCATGAATCACAAGAACCAACAGAGAAACAAAATGCTATTCTCTCTCCTTGAAATTGGGGGCTCATATAAATATGCATATATATACATATATATATATATACACACACACACACACGGACACATGAATATATATATATATATATATATATATATATGTACATATATAAAGAGAAAGATAGACAAAGGTGTTATCTTCCTGAGTTCTTGGCAAGGAATTAGTCCTGAAGTTAGGAGGAGTGAAGGTAGGGTTGAGGTTGGAAGGAAAGGTAACGAAGAGGGCATACCGCTTTCGGCTTCTGCAAACGACAAGAAAAAAATTGCAAATCAAACACTTTGATAAGAAATCAACTGACACCAAAACAAACACAAAAAAACCCTTTATTTAAAATTCTCCAAACGCTGTAACGTTAAAAAAGGTTTTTCTGTTGAGAATGAGAACAAATAAATGGAAAGACAGAGAAAATTTAACAGAAGGAGTAAAACACAGGGTGCAAGAGGGAAGAATGTTTGTTAAGTTTTCATCCTTGCCTATATTTTGAGAAAATAAGATATAAAAAAAGAAATGGGACTGGCATTGAGGGACTGTGATTTATTCTGGTCTTTGGATTTTACATTGATGCAGCTGTAGTGCAGTCACTTAGAAATGTTTGAAATTTTCACTTTAGCAATCTCAGAATGATTCTCCCCATATTCCTGTAAACTAACATTTCTCATAGAGAAAAGACATTTCCACAACTGGACTAAATATAAATATTTTACAATATTTTAGCTTTTTTAGACTACATCATAGAAACAAGAGTAAATCTGAAAAAAGAGTTCCTCATACATATTAAGACTGACCATCTCAATGTTCATTAGTTCCAAAGTAGACTAAATTACTTCAAGTGCACTAACAGCTGATTCACAATCTCACCTGCAATCAGTTTGTGCAGCCCTCTATGCCTGGGCAGAGACCCATTGCTGTCATTGAGATAGTACACAGTTGCAAGGATCTGTGATAATAGATCCTAAAAGAAGATCTAAACTCTAAATTGTCTCTTAAAAATTAAACCTAAGTATAAGGAATATTAAGTGATTTGTTGAGTGCTAAAAGAAAAGGGTAATGATGGTCTAGATGCAAGAATAGAAATCTATAATGAACATAAAATATAGCCTGTATATGGTCATTATATTTGTTTTTAAAATAACTTACATGTGTAAGACCATATTAACTCTACTTCAATTTTCATAAACATTTCAAAAGTATGTTTAAGTTCTACGTGTAAGAAATTCAGTAGAATCATGAAAGACCTATGTGCTAAGGCCCCAATACTGCTAACAGGATTGTGGTTTATACTTTGAACAGTACAACTAAGACTAGCAGGGAGAACAAACACTATCGATGGTATGAATCAGCACAATATGCATGACCTAAAGGGAGTTATGCTGATTTAAAATTGCTGAGGAGCTGTCCCTGTGTTTGATAATATTGGCAAAAATATACCCTAATTTATAAATCGTTAGAATGCCAAATTACCAAAAAAACCAATGCTTTGGTAAATGGGTATTTACAGTGTGACTGACACCATGACTATTGAAGTCAGTGAGAGATTAATATGGGGATAGGATTCCACATTGTGTCTTTGTAGATAACTGTGCGCTAGTACAAGGCTTTCCAACTTTTGAGTGACCAGGACTCATAATCTGCATAGGCTGCAGGCCCCTGACTGTCACACCTGGACTCTGCCTCCCCACCCCTCCTCCCAGGGCGAAGCACAACTCCCCATGTAGGAAATGGGTTGTCTGGGCCACAATGGGCCCTGCCCATGACAGCCTGCCCCGAAAGGCAGTGCAAGAAGCAGACCCTGGAGGAATGGGAGTGGGAGAGCCTGGAGATTCTGGAAGCAGGTGTAGCAGGAGCAGTGGGAGAAGTGGCAACTGGGAGGGAGCCCATGGGTCAAGTCAGTTATTAACCCCTTGCAAACCACCAGCTGGACAGCCTTGCACTAGTACAAATGATCCTGTAATTCTAGCATCCAACTCACTAACTTCAAAGAAAGTTCTGTGCAAACACAGGAGCAGATTGTTTATTCATGTAAAAATATTACATTTTTTATAAATAACAATGGATCCTGAGAAAGAGGGATGATGCCTTCTGATTACTTATGAAGAACTAATAGAAAATTTTCATTGGTCCTGACAGAACTGGTATGATTCAAGACCCCCTAAAATGTAAGAAATGAATGCTTTGGGTTCCAATTCAGGAAGGCTTAAATCTCAGGCCTTTGGTAAGTCAATGGGATTTTACTTGATTTTAAAACATGGCTATCAATGTATTGCATTAATTTTTACCATTATTTTAAGTACACACTTAAATGCATGCTGAATTGGGCTAAAAAAACAGAAAGGTAAAATGGTAGCAGAATGGTATGATATTGTGGTCCACTATGACATAGAGCTCAGGGCTATAAATTAATGTTACATGTCATAGAAAAGTAGTTATTTCTAGTTTCTAAAGAAATTAAAATATGTTGGCCCTAATGTTCACAAGATACTGAACCCTAGAACAGTCACAGCAAGAGGTACCATTTTGACACTGGTTTATTATAGCAAAGTCTGATATTCAAACAAGTTTACTTATATATTGATGTCTAGCTATATTAAACAGAAGCTCAAAAGGGTTAATATGTCATCTTTAGTATTGTTCCCTAAATTGTCGATGTGTTCTTCCTATCAATCTTTTAATTATGAACTTTTAAATTTTGTGAATGTAGGTAAGAAATGCCCTGTCTTACTGTTACTTTACTTGAGATTTCTATATATTCTGTGATTAAGGATTCATTCCATCTTCCCTTGAAGTTGTCAGCAAGAGTCTCATAGAAGTCCTGGGACGTCTCCTATACTACTACAGAAAGACTATAGTTTCATATCTTATGGTCACTAAAAGACCATGGAAGCAGTATTTGAAAAGGCTTGGGAATTCTTGGTGAGAACCAACATAAATTAATGCTTCATATAAAAAGTGTCCATTAATGTCCTTTCTAAAAATGGATGAAGTTGATTTAACATACAAGACCAACAACTGGTTTAGTTTACATCAGCTAACACGAAATGAGTTTGATCAATGGAAAGTGTTTATTTTAAGATGAGCCCATGGGAGTCAAAAGCATTTCAAGATTCTGACAAAATAGCAGTCCCTTAATCTGCACAACAAAAAGAATATTGAGTATCACATACACCATTTCACACATAACTTGTCAAAAAGATGAAAACATGTACATGGGAATACTCACATAACAAAGAAACAGATTTGGATTTTGTAACAAATATCTTTTCTCCTTTTCAAAGGTTTTTTAAATAGAAAAATGGATAATTAAATGAAGATCAGGAAAGAGTCTTTAAATGAAGGCATGGAAGAATATGAAAGCCTTCAAAATCTCAAAGAACTTATGACACTTGGTTCATTGAAAGAATTTGTTGCTCTGGTAAACTCTAAGGTTGTATAAACTCAGTGTTATCTAGCAATGGTTTTATGTGAGCAGGTGCCAAAAAATGATGTATGTGCATGTGTGTATGTGTACACATATATTTACACACATACACACATACTTGTGTTTGTGTGTGTGCATAATTTTATTGCATCATCTTAAAACTGTAAGTGTTTTAGGCCAAGTAAGGATAAAATTCAGCTTAGACTTTATATTTCTATATTTTTAATATAAACCCAGAGGTATGTTCCTAACATACTGCAAAAATATTTAATATGATTGCAAACCTAAATTACACTGTACCACAACCAGGGAGAACACATTGTAAGAGGGGTTTTTTCTGATATTTCAAGATATAATGGGGCTGAAAATAATGTAAATGCAGGGATGAAAGCCCCAGTAGATTAAGTGTAAATTTGACTACAATATACATTAGGCTCAGACTGTTATTTGTTCTCATATAAAAAGAATGCAATAATTTTAAAAAACCTAAAGCATCCTTTGTCTGCATGTGAATTTTCATTACTAACTATAGAAAACCTATAATCACTTTTTTGATAGAAAAAGAAATTGATATACTGAAATTTTCTTACTAAAATTAGTTCTCCATAGCTTATTCATATTATTCTGAGGAATTCATGCAGCACATAATAGGCAGTATTATTATAAGATAGTTAGTGTCTTCCCATTTTCCATTCCTGACAGTCTGATAAAATATGTTGGACTCTGAACTGGAGCTGACACATTCTTTTGTAAGGCAAAGGATATAAAAGAACTTGTTATTTGATTGATATTAAATTATATTTATTGAGGAAGATTGCTCATAAAAATATCTTTTATCCTGAAACAAAGTATTTGACATTAAATTTGTTTGGGTGTAGAGACATGGAGAGAGATCCTGCCAGGATTATGTGAACTGGTGTAAAGGGATGCCATATTAATTATGCTTTGAAATGCTTTCAAAGGTGTAAGAATAGCAATGTCTTGTTTTCTGAAAAAAAAAAGACCAAATTGTCCATGGTGCATTCCAAAACATCTGTTAGATTTGATAGTCATTGACATACCTGCTTTCCCGTTTTTCCGATTTGTATTCTATGGCTATCATTAAAAGCTTCAGCTTTGCAAACACCAGTCTGCAAGAAGAAAAAAGCTAAGAGTCAGTCCTTCTTAATGCTCAACTTCACATAATGAGAGCTAGTCAAAATATTCCACTTTTTTTGATAAATAGGGGGACATTTTTTTCCTGATAATTCTTATCTTCCAATCAAATCTACAGAGAACATTTCTTAAGGCCTTTCCATTATTATGATTATCAGCAGACATCCTTCATCCAAATACGGCTCTAGTAAGCAAACAACAGGTTATTAATACAACACTGTATTGATGGTAATGGTAATTGGCACAGTATTGCAGAAGAGGTAAATTTTCAAACTACGCAGGAATAGTCACATGATGCCTGTCAGTGGTATTTCATTCCTTAGACCAGTGCTTCTCAATTTAGACTCAAGCTATCTCTCGTTAGACCCAAAGCCAGCTCAGCTCAGAAAATGCCAGCTCTTATCTTTCACTTGTCAGAAAAATAGTAGAACAATTCTTGTTGCACAAAACTCAGATAAACCACAGCAGGAAAGAATGTTTTTAACATTATGGACTCCTATTTGAAATCTCTATGAATCATGTGAAGAAATGTGCACATTTAACAGTAGTAATATTGCGTGATACCCCATAGCACCCTGAAAATGTTCTCATGGCACTGTAGAAAATGCAACACCCCAGTTGAAAACATTTGCTTTGGATAATATATCTTCTAGTATTTATTTTAAAAATAGAAGACTCGTTAAAAAGTCAATATTTCCCAACACTTACCAACAGTTAACAAAGGTATCATCTAGTCTAACTGGGGAAATACCAAGATAATCTCAGATATCAGTGCATGGAAAAATAAATGCTGACTTTTAATAAAGACCATTTTAGCTGTGAAATATACACAGCTATTGTACACAGCTATATGAGTCGCTATTTACCAATACATCCCAAAGGTGATATTCATCAGAGTACCAGCTTTACATTGCTGTAATTTCACTATATTGAAATATACACAGCTATATGAGTCGCTATTTACCAATACATCCCAAAGGTGATATTCATCAGAGTACCAGCTTTACATTGCTGTAATTTCACTAAGTTTAACACAACATAAACAGTCTTGTTGCACATGGTCATTTCCAAAATTATGAAATAAAATACAGTACAATTTCTAAGTAGGGAGAATTTGCATTCCATCACCAAATTAAAATGTACATGAATGCCACGTCTCTTTGCTACAAATTTGTAAAATGTGCATTGTATACTAATTTGAGTGTTTCTTTTATGGCACTCTAAAGAACTTCATCTTTTTACAGTTACATATTTAAAACTTTGTGCATCTTATATTGTACTCTGTACACTATACTTGTACATTTATGTTGTACAACTGATAATTTCCTTGAACCTGAAATTATCTGTAAGACCCATAGACTTCCATTAATGTATATATGTGTGAGAGAGAGAGAGCAACAAAGAGACGGTGGGGGAGTGGATCACATTTTCCTAGAATTTGTCTGAACAATAAGGACTGAGGACTATCTTTTGTACATATCTGGCTGAGACTACTGCATGAGCTGCTTAACTGAAAATATAAATTGCTGTTGCAAATTTTGGAAAAAATGACAAAGTAAGGGACACTTGAAATCCTTGAAAATAGTTGGAGTGATGGAGTGTTGTTATGGACATGTTGGTCCAGGAAATATATGGAACAGAAGGATTTTTAGTGATACCTTTTACTGAATCAACTATATACTTGAGGCAATATATTATAAAAGCTTTTGGGCACAAAATGCCCAGCCTTCTGGAAAAAATTAAACTAGTGATGTGAAAACCTTTGCCTTGAAATATAAGCATCAGGACACAGAAAGACTATGTAAGGGTCAACAGAGATTGGAGAATGTAATTTGCATCTGCTGAACCCCCAAACTTAGGGTCAGGGAGGTTGCAAAGGAGGCCACACAGTAGTGAACTGTGTTGTTTCCTGCTAATATACGTTATACCTGAAACCCCAAAGCAGTGGCTGTAACTTACATCAGGGCTGTGTGAATCAGATTCATGGAGCTAATCATCTCCCTATGAGCACGCTACCTGTAGTGCAGCCTTCTTGTACATTCATTTTCAACTGAGCGTAATGTTAACAGTGGGGTGGCCTGAGATTCTGTATTGTGATAGGCATTCAATGTGCAAACATCATAGAACAGAAAAAAGAATGGTGTGATTTACAAAGTACAGGAATGAGAGCCAAGAACTCTAGGAAATCTAATTCTTGCTCGGGCCCTGCCTCAGTGTATGAACAGAAGGGCTCTGTGAAGCTTTGGTCTCTGATTTGATTCAGTGGCTGAAACTCAGAATCTTAATTGAATCAGGAGACCCTTTAATTTTTCTGAATAGAATCGGAACCCTCCAAGTCCATTTGGAGAGATTCGGCAATTTGGATATAGACACAGCTTTAAATGTTTTTTCTACATACCACAAGGTACCAGGTGCCTCGTGAATACTGCAATGCTGGGGCAAATGAAAAATCCCACAGAAGTACGGGGGGCTCCCCAGACCACTTGACAGCAGACCCGTAAGTGGACCAGAAGCTCTTCCAGTCCACTTCTGGGTCCACTGGGCAGTGTACCAGGGGGCCCTACGAGCACCCTAGGCTCGGTGAGTGGTGCCTCCTTGGTCTGGAGGGGCACCCAGGTTCCCCCTGTGGCCAATCACTGAGGTGAGGAGGCGCAGGGAAGCCCCCCAGGACACTCAGCAGCAGAACCGGAAGTGGACTGGAAGTACTTCTGGTCCACTTCTGGGTTTGCTGCCGAACTTGTAGGGGGCCCCCTGTGCTCCTGTGGGATGCTCCATCTGCCCCATCACTGCAGCATTCATGAGCCATGCCTGATACCTTGAGGTATGTAGAAAAAACATTTAAAGCTGTGTCTATGGCCGAATCGCTGATTCTCTGAATCAGCATTGAATCTTGAGATTCAGATTCAGCCGAATTGAATCAGAGACAGTGATCCAAATCAACTAATAGAATCACTGTTCCCATTTCAGGCTGAATCCAAATCTGAACTGAATATGGCCCATTTCACACACCCCTAATAAACATGGGAAATTCACTTCACTTTTCTGCTTCCGTTTCTCTAACTGTATCATAGAGACAATAACAGTGGCTTTTTTAAAGTAACACAAACAGGGAAAAGATTATATCAGTATAAAGCAGTAGCACTGATATATCATATATAATTCCAGTATTTAATTTTCAAATTGACTTGCATGGCTAAAATATTTTTTTTGTTGCCTGCACATGATTAAACCACTGGATGGGCAAACCTTCATCTTTCATGCTTTGTGCAACAACCACATAATATAATTAACAAAAAGCATGTCACTGCTTGCAGAATAATGAAAAGAACAGAATAATATCATTTGTCACAAAAAGGCTTGTACTGGTAGTCTTCTGAATATAAGTGCTCCAATAACAAGTCAGATCACTCCCCCGCCAGTCCCCCCTCCCATAATTATTATGTAGAGTTCCACAAAAATCAGCAATGACATTATAGGAAGCCTTAATCACTTTTTTACTGCCAGTATCATCTGTTAACTACAGGAGTTTCAACACAGATGTTCATGAACAAAGGCTCTTAAGAAGCTGAGTCCAACTGTTTCCACCTACCCAGAGAGAAATAAATTGTTCTTGTCATTAAATTAGCCTTCTTGAGGGAGCACTGTTGATGGAAAATAGATATTTGTCTTTATAGATATTTTCAGGCATTGGTTGTATCTTAAAATGTTACATTCGTTTTTGATATTTTGTACTAATTAATAAATAGTTTTAAAAAACCAGCTTTCTTGACTGGTAAAGGCTACTTGTTGACATAAGTTAGATATTTGTACCTCCTGTACTAATTGTACATAAAACTATCAAAATATGTGCTTATGTATATATCTATTTTACTTTTATGGCACATATCATCAAAATATCTTAGCAGCGGAACATAAAGATATAATATTGGCTAATCATTAATTTATACAAAAAATTTCTGTAATAAAGGTGTTCTATATAAAAATTATGCTATTGGGTGGAAAATATTTCTTCTGAGAAAGAATCTATTTTATCCTGAAAGCATCTGTACCATTGATAGTACACTTTTTCCCCCCTCAAAGCCAGATCTCAAGCCATAGTCATTTTCTTCAGGCTGCTTTCAACAAAGGACATGTACTATCCTCAGAATACAAAGGAGTCCTCTAATTTATTTTTATCCAGAAATTCTGTTCACATAGATTTTATTGCATTTTTCCTTATATTAACATACGCACACACAACTGTAGTATGTAAGAAGATACATAACAGTATGTTAAATTCAGCAAATCTTTATAAAATTATTTCACAGATCTGTTATTTTTGTCACCTGAAACTGTACTTTGTATGTATAGTGTTGAGAATGAAACTAGTTCTGGTGACTACTACTTTGCTTTTTATCACATAGAAGACATAGCTTTGAAATTCAGGATAGAGACTGTCTGAAAATACACTGAATTTCATAAGAGTTGTCTATTAGAGTGGACATTATTACACTGTATATACATTATCTGAAAAATAAAACATTAGAATCACTTTTTAGTCACCTATTTCTGTGTTTGAGATTTTACAATCTAATTTTAGACTCACTCCTATCAGGAGCTGAGCACTTTGCCTTTATCCACTAGAACACTTCAGGAGGTACTGCAAAAGTATTTAAATAGTCTCTGACTTCACAGGACTATTTGAATGCTTAAGGTGAAATACAAGGCTAACCTAGCGGATCATACCAATTTTTAGTACCTTGAAGATGGAACCCTGGGTGTACTGTGTGGCATTTTCAGCAAATGAAATGAGTTTGTTGGTGGAGTTTTTTATGTCCTTCTGTATGTGAGCTGTACAGTATAGCATGTCATTGACTACATAACTTATTAAGATTGAGCCAAATTAAATGGTATGGTTTTCTCCTGTGAGAACAGAGGTGTACAAAGAGAACAGAGATGTACCTATTACTTTTGATGCCTTGAAGCAAAACTTGGGGTGGAAGGCAAGTGCTCCTTTGTCATATATGGAGCAGCGCCCCCCCGGCACAGGACTTCAGCTTGAGAGGCCATATGCCGTCAGGCCCTGGAAGGCTATCTGGAGCACCCCCATGCCACCTGGTCATAGAAGGGTCTTATCTGTCCTGTTGACTCAGAGACCCCAGCTGCTCCTGCCACATTCCTGTACCCAGCTCCTACAGCTGGGTAGCATAGGACTGTTTCTGCTCAGATTCTAGGTCTGAGCAGAACAGGGCTTCCCCAAGCCTGTTGCTTGGTCTTGTTCACATGATTAAACCACTGGATTGGCAAACTTTCATCTTTCATGCCTTGTGCAACAACCACATAATATACTTAACAAAAAGCATGTCACTTTGCTTCTAGGATAAGGCACACAACACAGAGCTTCTACAGCCAGGTAGCACTGCAGGTTCTCCAGCTTAGCTCTTATGGCCCAAAGGGCAGGGCTGCTCTAGATGCAACAAAGATTCTGGGGAAGAAGGACATCCTTCCAGCACCCCACTTTAAGTTGGCAGCCTGTAACAGGGGACCTGAACCCTGCTACTCGGACACAAGGGAGGGGAAGGAAAACTTGACCAGTACACCGGAGTCTGTGGCAAAACACTCCACAGGAAGATGGCTGCTTTGGCAGATGGTATCCCTGGGAGAATTGTGAGAAACATTTGCAAGGAGAGTGGGGATTGAAGTGGCCAGTCAAAGCAAAAGGAACCCGCCCCAGGGAGCCAGAGGCAGGATCACTGGCTGCCCTCTGATTAAAAGATTAAAAACTCTGGTGTGTGGCTATGGGGTGAAGATAGGTGATTGAAAGGAGGTGGAACTCCTGGGCTCATAAGCCCAGTCCCTGAGACCAAGCAGGCAGTCAAGCCCTGCAAGCTACAGGGAAAGGAGTTCCCACAGGGAAGCTGACAAAGAGGAAGCAGTGCCCAGGGAAATGATGTTACCCATAGGGGTGAGATAAGTTTAGCCCTGTAGGTTATAGTTTGTGGGATGATAGCTTTGTGAAGGCAGTATACATGTGCTTTGGTTGTGCTATTAATATGTTTACTTGTTTGGCATATAACCAGTGGACCTGGTATGGCTGAAGGGGAGAAGTGATGGCCCCAGAGATAAAGCCTTGACCTGGGTCAAGGGCACCGAGGAGGCTGGACTAAGAGAAAGTGAGAGCTGAGTGGCCCAGGGGCTGGAGGCACAGCCCGGCTGAAGCTGAGGGAGTAGGAGCCTGAGCCTGAACAGGATGATCGAGGCAGCCAGCAGCCAATTGGAGGCTGTGCAGATTGGAAAGTCTAGACCAGAGACAGTTTGCCTAGGCCATCAGTCAACAGCTAGATTAACTCATAGGCTAAAGCTAGTAAAGCCAAGACCTAACAAGGGATCAAATGGCAATGAAGGCATGCAAGGCATGGGCATAGGTGTAGGTGTGGAAGGAGGCCATGAATGTAGCCCTCAAGGGCCGGAAGGAATGAAGACCAGGCAAGAAAGAAAGAGACAGAGAGAGCAAGAAAGAGCATGTACTTAGGTTCACCAACCTCCCCTCTTGACTTTCAGCAACAAGCCATGGCAGGAAAGGAAGCAGGAACAAGGGCCTAACAGTACTGGGGCAGCCCCGGCAAGGCACCCCAGCAGCCCTCGGGTACCAATCCTGTCACACAGCACCTCTCTCCTCTCTAGTTACACTACTGGATGAAAAAGGAATATTTTTATAGGCAGAACAAGGCAGAGGCAGAGTCAATTAATGTGCTAAGTCACTGGCCAAAGCCCATCATACAGGGAAAGCCCAACAGGGACAAAAACTGTTGTGAAACAGTTTCTGGTGTCATGTAGTCTGGTGAGATAAATCCAGCATCTGAGGATTTCCCCTTTAATATCAGTACTTATTCATCACCAATGCTTATCATTTAGCATCCTATTTATCAGACTATCTAAAATTATTTTACAAGTATACGTCAGTTAAGATTAAATAGATATAAGTAATTAAATTGGTAAAGATAAGTGATAAAACATGAAGTTTCATAAATCCTAAGAAGTGGTGAGGGACAGAAACTCTGAAAGACATACTCTTAGGTGGAACAGCCATGAACTATGGAAGCCTATCTGTACACAGCTGTATTTGTGAAAACATATTATGACCTGATTCTCATGCCAGTGTAATTCAGGAGAAAAATTACTGAAGTCACTGGAATTACAGCAAGCTAAATGAGAGGTGAATCAGGCCACTGGGGACTTCAATATAATCTATTACATAGGTCTTAGCTAAGGGGGCACTAGGATTTCTATGTCAAATTGGAATTTTAACTACAGTCTCAGCTGCGAAAAGACACAGATGCCATATTTTAAAGCCATGTCTTCTGTCCTAATCCCTTCTGTCCAATAAAATGAAACATAATTAGCTTTTATATATTGGAAGTGATGAATGACTTGAGTGGAACAAAATACCCGCTGCCAGATTCAGGGTAGGGAAAATGTTGCTCAGGCTCACAGTTAAACTACTAAAGTACACAATGTTAGATTCTCCCAGCCTGAATCAGGATCTAGTGCATGCTTCAGAGATAAATTATTTTAAAATGTTCAAAATATTTGTGCATAAACAATGCTGAATGGGGTTGCACAGAAACATGCTTCACATAGTTTAGCACTTTGTTTAATATTTCTGTGATGGTTCTAGATATAATCAACACATTTTTATTCCTTTCACGGTGCCATTGCTAAAAATCATGTTACTATCAAGAAATTTTATTCCAATAGGCTCAGTGTGAAGACCATCCAATGCAGGCCATTATTCTTAATTTCTTTAAAAAGATTTTCTGGTTTGGGATCAGGAAACATGTTCCCATTATTATGGAGACATGTATAGTCTGGTAAAATAATGGAAAGAGAAAATGGATATTCGATGTTTGCATAGGCTGAGAGGTCAGGTTTGGTAGGAGTACTGGTTTATACTTACTGTGTAGGCATTACAAGCATCAATTGCATATTACAAAGCATCAAAACACTTTCTGGCTGGGGGGAGAGATTTTTTTTTCAGAGAGAGGACCAAGATACCCAAGTATTATAAGCTGATCCAAAGCCCAGTGGAATCAGTGAGCTTGTCTATGGACTAAACTGGAATGCATTTCCATTAAAAACAATACACAACACTATTTTACAGTGGGGAAGAACAGTGGTCCACAAAAATCAGCTCCTCCAAACCAAAGCAACAGTGTCTTCAAATAAAAAAAACTGAACAAGAATCCATGAGTGTGGAGGTAGGCCATCAGTTTACCATTTAAAGATAAACGGGTAATCCCCGGTGATCAATAAGTGTCTGGCTGTGAAGGGGCAGGGCCTTGCAAACCCATAAATAAATTGCAGTACACATTTATGAACTTATAGAAACTATGGGTGATAATACACATTTAAAGAAACCTCAGTTTGCGGGTGATATTCAAATGGGTTCATGGTTCACTGTGAGTTTTAACTATTTAGTTAAGCCAGTAGTAATTGACAAGGGTGAGGTGAGGTGATAAGCGGTGAGCAAAGAAATTTGCTTCTAGAAGCACTGATTCTCAGAGACTGTCACTCAGTAGATGGTGAGAATAACAGCCAAACTGGGTGCCTTAACTAGCAGTACAATTACCATTAAAAAAACCTGAATCTAAGGCAGGGTTCCATATTCATTTTTTATCTGTAACTTTGAGTTGCAATATTATCTCAGATTATAAAAGCATGGAGCAGGTTACAAACTCACAGAGTTTGAAATGACAGAAAATATTTGTATCACTGTTGTGAGTTTTCCACAGACATAACTACTGGTAGACAATGATACTGTAGGAATATGAGTTACTGTAATATTAACTTTTGCGTATTGTAACAATAGCTATGGACCACAACCAGGCTGAGTTCAACTGGCCTGCTACAAACAGAAAAAAGAAGCTACTATCCCTAACACAAAGAATCAAAGTTAACTCTTTCTTTGCAAATGTAGGTAATGTATTCCAGGCTAGAACTAAAGTGCAATGTTACTCTTTATTTCATATTTAGCTAAGTTTCATAAAAAGATGTGATAGGCAGATAAGTAAAGAGGGAGTTTCATATGTTAATTATTAAGTTTTCATGTCCTTTATATATTCTTAAACTTATGCATAAGCCTGTCATCATATAGTTTTTTCCCTAGCTAATATGAATGGAAGCAAATGGTGAAGGAAATGGTTTCTGTTAGAAGCTGCAGTTTTACTATTCAACTGATTAGGAGCATTCATCACAGAGTATCCAAGGTAGTGATGCAGAAACAAAAGTAATACTGTCCGTGTCTACACGAGATGCTGACTATGCAGTAGCTCGATACTACTGTGCAGTTGCGTCACATGGCAACAAATTGCGATGTCATGCTATTGCACAGCAGCATCACAAAAAAACATTCGTTGGCATTACTGTACAGTAACTTGGGTTACTACAGTCATTTAGTACTTGTTTATACAAGTTCTAAGATAACTGTACAGTAATGACTGCACAGTTAGTGTCTCATGTAGAAATGGCCACTGATGCTGAACAAGCAACAGGTAAAGTACTGCCCAGTAGATAGCTATGCGAATTGTCTTTAACAACTTGGTTTTAGACAATGATTGCTCCTTCACAGTATTAGATACTGTAGTTATTTGGTACACTGAAGGACAGATTCCATAGATATATTTTGTTTTTCTAATGGTAACTACTGTGTATATACTCGACAC
>JAGPOW010002742.1:43646656-43665288 GCA_030014935.1 Caiman crocodilus
AACCTAGTAATGAAAGTAAGAACTGAGAGAATCACCATGACAAACAAGAACTGCAGCACAAACAGTATGCAGTGAGGATTTGAGAAAACCAATGAAGGGATAAATTAAAGCCTTAATAAAAAAAAAAAAAGCAAAAATGTCCTACACCTCTGAATCTCTGCATTTTCTCAGTGTTGTGTGTCCTAACTTAGACTGAATAATAGTGATGTGGTAATATCTGTCTAAAATCTTGCCCGTCTCTTTCAGCAGGCAAACTTTCTGCCCTGCACTGTAGTTACTGCCTCTAAGGATGTACATAAGGATTTCTTTTAGAGGAATTGTGGTCCACTGGTAGAAAGTATCATTGTGGGCTCAAACATTTTTTACTGGACAAAAACTGGTGGGTGGTCCAGTAGAAACTTCTGCTTCATCCGAAGTGATGCAAATTGCCCTGGTGGAAATTCTACAGGAGAAACAAATGCTTGTACACTTACCCTATTGATAGACACATCCATGCTGTCCTGTGGTATCCTAGCATGCACTCTGCCCTCCCCCCTAGTTCACGGAAACAGTCTGTTACATGCCAGACTCCATTGCTCTGGCTGAAGCACAGACAAACCCCTTCCTGTCAGCCCAGGAGTTGGGAAAGCCCAGCCCTCTCTACAGTCCCAAAGCTGTGCAGATGGGGGAAATGATCCAACAGCACCCATCCTGATCTGAATTCCACAGGCCCCAGACACCATGTCATTCCCTGAGCCCCCTGACTGTCCTGCAGACCTCAAATTTGACACCGCTGTCCAAGGTCCAGGACCTCGCACAGACCCCAAATACCATGCCGTTTCTTCAGCCTGATCTCCCACCAACATGGACTGGTCCCTCTGCCCAGCCTTTACCTTTCCCAGAAGTCCTGTACCTTTTCCAGAGGCCATTCCAACCTACCCCACTTGGAACGGCCTGAATGGTTAGTCTGTGTCAGGGGGTTATGTTCCTGGTGGGGTCCTGTCAATGCTCTGGGGATACAAAGGATGAGGTCTGGTGGATCTAATGTCCTAGCTCCAGCAATGGTGGTGGGGATGCAACTCCACAAACACCATGGGCAAAGCCTTGCACTGTGGCCAGGGCCCTAATTTTGTTAAAATTATATTTTAGATTCTCTGGGCCACAACAAGGAACAGCTACTTTCACAGCATAGGAATTTTGCTTATCGGCATATGGAACTTCCAGTGCCATGTCCTCCCACCCCAAGCCCAGCCACTGCTGAGAAAAGCCCGGTGCAGCCCTGCCTCCAGCCCGCAGCTGCAGCCCACCCACCCTGCCCTGCCCTGCCCTGCCCTGCCCTGCCCTGAGCAGATCTGGGAGTACACATCCCACTCTCCTGGGCTGTGTACAGTAGTGGGAGCCACCCCCTGCCAACAAGCCATGATTTCGTCCTGCACCCACCCCACCTGGGCAGCACCTGCCCTCTCCCTCACCATCCCCTTCCAACACAATGGACTTACCAGCTGCACACAGTTGTATCAGAAATTGGATTACTATCAGCCAATATGCCTCCTTAAATATTGACCATTGGTATCAGCTCTCAAAATCTCTTGGTGCACTCCTAGTCTCCATAGAACTTAATGCTATTTCTACACCTTTCTCTTGCCAGTTGTCTGAACTAAATGGCATACAGAATTCATTTTCTTGGCTTGTCTAAAAGCTGCCAAGCTAGTAATCAAGACCAACGGCCTGCAAGAAAAGCACATGACCTCTAGTTACAGCAATATTTGCTGCATGTAGTTTTAGCTCCATATGTGATTAGAGAAATTGCTCTAAAAGTCTGTAAATCTACAGATAGTTGATTACACCCAGAGTTTCCATTAATCTTTCTTCCTCTTTACAAACTAGTTTAAAGCACATTTTGTGTCCTTTGTGTCTTCTTAAAATTGAATAGTCAATTCTTACTGTAATGAAAATACTTATGCGCCAAGCTCAATGATATACAACACTACACTCTAATTACCACTGTGCTTTAATTAACCTGAACTGAATAGTGTTATCATTAAACTGCTGGTAAGTTTGAGTTATAACGTTTTCTTTAATTTAAACTAGAAAACACAGATAATTAAGCCTCCAGATAATCAAATGCTTGAGGAGAGCTCCAATGTTTTGGGATGTTCCTAAATCTCATTAAATATCCTTCTTTATTGATTATTCTAGCTCAGCTGTATCAGCATGTTAAATGAATGATAGCTTTATGGTAAATACATTCTCAATCACATTTTTCTAGGAACCATATGGAAATGCGGCTGTGTTTGATAACAGGTTTTACTGGGAGATTTTTCATGAACTGGGTTAATGTGGGCAAAGCATGATTCAGTGGTTTACAGAATTGTAAAGCACTTCTTGGACTTTTTTGCTGAGCAGTGTACAGAGCAGTTTTTCCTTTTAAGAAGCAAGGCCAGTTAAGGTGTTGCCAGCTAAGGACATCTTAGGACTTCTTTCTTAAACAGAGTAGTCCCTACTTGTAGTTTGGATTCGTTTAAACAGAGAAGCTCAAAAAAGCTAGTTTAGAAGCAACTTTGCTGTTTATTATTCTTTCTTTCCCACTTCTATATTTTGTCTTATGTATGGTGATATTATCCCACAGAAGGAAGCTGAGAGAGCCTTGAATCTGAGTCAATAAGAGATTTAGGCCTAAGAAGCTTCATTGTATAATGGATAAGACATTGGGCTAGGGGGAAGAAGCCCTGAATATGTACTCTGAGCTTTTATGCTGAGCTGTAACATGATCTTTGGCAAGTCATTTCACCTTTAACTGCCTTTAAGTAGTCTTACCTACTTAAAATACAAGGGCTGAGAATACTGCTTATTGTGCATTTGTGTAGTACCTGGAGCAGCATGGTCTGAAGCTCAGTTTGAGCCTCCTGACACAACTATAGCAAAAACTAAAAACAACTATAGATGTAGATATTTGATGGATTAAACTATCATAAAAATGTTTGGGGGTAGGGATAGCTATCATTACAGCATTGTGCACATGCACTTCTCAGACAAATAAAAGGTTATTCAGCCCCTAATAATGAGACTGTATACAGCACTAAATTATGGCTATACATACAATGTCACTCATATCACCCTCTCATAATGAACTGGACATATTTTCTTTGGCAGAAGTTTTTTTTTGTGCAAAGTGTTTTGCAAGCAATTCCATGAAGTGCTGTATGTCAAACTGCCTACAGTATATATGACTTCATTACATCTGCTTAGATAAATTAATAATTTCCTTGCTATGGGGTAAGAGCCAAGAGGTGACGTTGACAGACACCATGCAAAGAATGGGAACCATTAGAAGAAATAATAGGACATCAGTTGTGAGTAAATAACACTCTTTAAATGGATTGCCGATTCATTTTTTCAGCAATCCTAGAATGTAGTCTTTCATTTATGTTCACTTAGTTCCAAGTCTCTTTGGAAAACAGACATTAAAATGTTTGGAATACTTCCATGCTGTGATTGCTTTAATGTTTATTTTACTGGATCCCATCTGATGAAGCAATGATACTGAAATGGCAGCACAGCAGAGATGCCTCCTTTGAAAACCTTTGATTTCACTTGAAAGGAGGCAAGGATTATATGTCAGTTTATACATACACACACATATCCATTTATACATATACATATACATATATATATAGACACACACACACACATATATCTACTTACTCACAAACTGCAGGGAAGGACAGACCCACAAAGGCACTAGATAGATACTCTGTATACATTTCATTTGAGACTCCTTCCAGATAGTATTTCTGCCATGTATCCTCTTCAATCTAAGAAAAGAAAATATAAACACCAATTTTGTAGCAAGAACTGCTTTCAGTGAAAATATACCTGATTAAACATGAATCAGTTTTTAACTTATTGAATTGGGTATCATAACCAATGTTGTTATCAATTAATAATGCTATTGATAGGACTCCATGGAATTCGGGGGGGAAAAATCACAATTCTGCTTCATGAAACTGTGAATTTATGTCAGCACATTTTAGGAACTGGCCATCATTTGCTTCCATTTTCCTTCCCCAGCACCCATAACACTGGTTCAAGGTGGGAAAAAATTTGATACTGCATATAAAGATTGTTTAATTTTTGACAAGTCTGCTATAAAAAGAGAGAGAGGTGCCATGGGCTAGGACCATCAAAAAAGTCTCCACATTTGCATGAGTATTATGATTTTTGATTCCACATACAAAGTTGTTATTGCAGTAGTTGGGGTGGGGTATCCATCCAAACTCTCAAAACTCTCCTGTCCTGTCATAATCACAGTTGCACACATCCCATAGTCTGGCCCCTTTGGAAACTGGCTGTTCTTCAGACTGGGATTTGTGCACACAAAGCAGGGGGGAAAGTCATTGGCAAGGGTCCTAAACATGTCTCCAAGTAATATGTTTTTGATGATAATTTCAAAGGAAAAGGTCACCTCTAAAATCAGATCTATGGGACCCAAAGAGGAGGTAGAGAGGATTACATCTTTATTGTATCAGGTTTTCTATTTCCTCATATTTGTGTGTCTAAGTCCTAGCCAGGAGTTTCAAAATATATGCTTTCATAGGTTTTCGAATACATTTTATTAAAACATTAAAAAGTTTCAGTTACAATGTGATATTCTCATAGTAGTCCTTTGACTTTATTAGCAAATTGTGTTAGTAAAAACAAAGCCTTCTGTATAGGCAAGAATCACACCTATGACACAGCACCAAAATAATAATTTTAAGGAACAGTGAGAGCATATGTTCCTTATATGAAATTAATAAATTGTAACACAAAAGTAACTGAAACAACATGCCAGTTATGTTAGGTTAGGAAAAAAGATATATGAAATATTGATTTTTGACATCATAACAAGTTACTGTCACTACTCGAGGACCTACAATTGCATAAGAAATGAAAAGCAGAAAAACTATGCCCTTTGTGAGGAGGTACATTTTCAAGCTACTAATCATGGAACTGTTCCTTTTAAATTTAGACCTTGCTGGGAGAAAGATATCCTTACATTCTGCAACAAAATATTAATATGGAAACATCAAATCCATCTCTACTTGTATCCTTATTATAGTCTTCATCACATAGCACAAAGATTGAAAAGAGACAGATTTTCTGGTGCAACAACTAATGAAGTAAATGTAGAAAACATTTGGTATGAGATTAAAGAAAAGGCATTTTTGGAAAGCTTTTTTGCTGTAAGCTTCAAATCTACCTAGAGAATATGGATGGAAGGCTCCCACTGATTTTAGTGGGATACCCTTAAATCCTTTACCTGTTAAAATCTCAGTATCTGTTCATAAAACCTTCATTTTTCTTGGGAGTCAGTGAACACAGCCTGAAAAGACTGAGTATTCACTGAACTGAGCTGTATTAAGACACAATGGAAAGGAAAGTTGCAAGGAGCTGATTTACAAATGTTCAGTTTCCATATACAGTGGGTGGGGTGGTTGTGTTTAATCTGTATTGCTAACATAATGTTTGCATAAAATCCCTTACTTAATAGAGGATCAGGCTTAAGGGAGCTTAGCTCCAGAATGCTCTTCCTCCCCTTTTCGCTTCAACTGAGTGTTGGATGGATTCCCAGCATAAGAAGTAACTATAACACCTCCATGTTCTATACAGCACAACACTAGAGTCTGGCCAAAGATTCTGAAACTGTACGAAAAGTTTTTTCAGCATATGGTATAGGTATGGTAATAGGACTGTGTATTTTTTATAGTAAAAGCATTATAGTTTGTTGAAAGGGAGTTGGGTTTCTTTAAGCTATAACATATATTTTTGTTTTACCTATACATATGTATTCATTACCATAGTATGAAAACATCTTTGTTGTTATTCAAGAAAAGAGATTAATGCACAAGACTCAAGTGACTTGGGGAAAAATGCCAGAATCAATTTTTCAGCCATTCAGCAATCAATCAAAAGGAGAAAAGCATCCTGAGGCAACAATTTCTCTCTGCTTGTCAAGTCAAACTACAGCTGTTTTAGAAGAGCATTAAAGCAAGAGGTTTTGTATGATATTCAGGTCTTAAATGAAGTCTCTCACTATAGACTCAAAAAGTCATATCACTTGAAGACAGAAATAATTATTGGGTCACGTACTTAATTTGCTAAACATTTTGGGATTCCTACCTAAAATATACTGGAAGCATTTTTTTCTAGTCAAGATTTTAAAATATTAAGCATTGGTTTTCCAACTATTGCTACTCTGGGAACACAATTCCATAATTTAATATACGTTGCTCCTGACCTCACATCTATTTCATTCTTTCCCTTTACACCCTTCTCTTCCATTCTCTTGCTGTCCCTGGACTGCCTTTTCCCTTCCATCATTAGATAATAGCAAGAAAAAAGCACTTTCAGATCTCTCTTCTGTTTCTAGTTCTCAGAATGACCTTCATCTGATACGGCTTCTGAAGCTGCCTTTTTTCACATGGTTCTCTTCTTTCAGGAAGCAAACTGGGGGGCTTCTCCCCACTTTTGCTACTTCCAAACCCTTACTCTAGAGAATTAATGCGTATCAAAAGTAATCCAGGTCACATAGGCAGGAAATGTGCTTCAGCATCAGGGTGAGGGCCAAGCATAGAGATGCTCTGGCTGGCTCCCAGAGCATCTCTGTGGAGGACCAACCCTCTGGTTGCCCTGTTTTTTTCCCCCAGGGTATTGTTTGACCCCTGGATATTCAGGGGTTTTTGTGCCCATGCTGCAAATTTGCAGTGTAGGGAATATTTTTTTGTTCCTACACGTTCCTTTTGCAGCACCTCAAAGGTGGTTGAGATGCTACAAGAAGCACATGCACGCTTGTCTGAACACACCCACTGGGTGCGTCTCCACGTGGGCTTTAATATGCAATAGCCTATTCTATTGTGCTGTACAGTGTTGCATAAAAAAAATGCTAAAACACTAATGAGCAGTAGCATAGGCTACTGTGCATTAAACATCACCTAAAAAGCATGTACTTGTGCTACTGTGCATTAGCACAGCCTAATAAACATTTATTTAGTACCTCATATTGGAGGTATGCAATTTAATGCGCATTAGGTGTTGGCTTGAAAACAGGATTTGAAGGTCTGTTTATTGGAAATTGGCTTATAGATATAGATATATGCAGCAGGGGTTAATTGATTTGTAAGAGCCTGGGTTTCACACACTGAGTTCCATATAACCCTGGAAACAGACAGGCTGTCTAGCACGATAAGCCCAATGGATGGACACAGCCTGAGAACTGAGGGGGACCTCCTATAACACAAGATCACAGCCTTCAAGGCAGACAGGTTGTCTAACACAAGGATACAAAGCCTGGGAACCAAGGGAATATGTACCATACCATTCCATAACACAAGATAAGTAACACTAGCTACAAGGTCCCAGAGCAGTAGGGAGGCTTGAGTCATAGTTTTGGGGGAACAGACTGAATTAGGAGAAGGCCCGGAAGGCTATGTGGTCATGTGAGCACACAGAGGCAACCAACCAGAAATAGCCACAAAGGAGGAGTCATCAGGAGGGAAGGAGAATGCAAAAACAGAGTCTTGAGAATAACAAGGGTCTCTCCTCTTCCTTTCTGTCCCTTTCCATTCCTCCTCTTTCTCCTTGAGAAGGGTCCCCAATTCCTGACCCCTGGGAAGGGTCCCTGAGTCCACCATGGACTGAAGGCATACCAGCAGCCCATCTCATGCATCCCACTGGAGGGGAGCCGTGTTCCTTTGCATCCCACCTCCAGACTGCTGACATATGACACCTAAGAGACAGCCTCAGAGTGAAGACTACATCTTGGCCAGATGTACTTTAACTCTGATGACAGCCCTAGAATTTGATAGATATACAGAACTGTTTGATTTTTTGTATCTTTTTTTTGTTATCACTGTGTATCAAATTTGCCTATTGTCAAATGGAAAGGTCATGGTCGGTCTGAGGGCGGGTCCCCCTGCCCCAAGCAATGTATCTGGATCCTAAAACCAGAGCCAACATTAGAGAAAGTACATTAATACATGTGTAGATGCACGACTGCAACATTTCAGAATAAACTAAACTTCATCCTCTGCTTGCAATAGCTGATGTTCAAACTATGTAGATCAACTCCTACCATCAATCAGTCAAGCATGCAAATATCCTATTATATTTATGTGAGCATGTTTATGTTTTCTCCCATGCTGCACTTTACATTGCCTGTATCCATCTGTTGTCTCTTATCGCATGCTAAAATTGTAGACTCTCTGAACCAAGGACTGTCTTTCTGTTTTGTGTGTGAATAGTGAATAGCACCTATTCACAAAAAGCTCCTATGGTGAGTCCTGTAAAGATTACAACTGAAGAGAACTCTGAAAATGTAACCTCTTCTGATTTTTTAAGAAGGAAAGAAAAAGATACCAGAGGAAAAAAAAATGACCAAATAAACTCCACACCCTGGCATTATCTCAGTCAAAGTTTTCCTAAGCTGCTGACAAAAGGCAAAACAAGTAAAATCTATGAAAGATAAATGATATCAGAATGCTTCCACAATGCGCCCCAAACTTTGTGGGGAATTTTTTAGATACAGCTTCCCCATTAAGGGTTTTGCAATCCAGAAAGACTAGTTTAATATCAAGCTGACTTTTTTGTAAGCTAGTACAAAGAACTGAGGGCAGACTTATGCATTGTTATGGAGCAGACTCCCTGACACACTACATTTCAGATGTGATTAATGGGCTAATTATACCTTAAACAGTAACTCAACTACATGTCAAAGCCAATATTAGACATGGTAACACAGTTAATGAGCCATAAGGTTATTTCACATACATTGCATGACAACTTTGTGGCTTGTTTGTATCATGTCTTAAATTGAACATGTGGTTGGTTGGTGCTGGCCCATGACAGATCCTGACACTCAGATGAATGTCAGGGTCCATTATGGGACAGCATCAGGGCCTGTTACATAGCTGTACCAGCAGCCTGATCCTGGGATCCCCATGTATTACTGTGTGCCACCCAGCTGAGTGGCACATTGAGTTTTGAAGATCCCACCACACAAAGACCCCTGAATCAGGCTGTGGCAGCCCTCATGAGCCAGGGCTGAGTAAAACCTCATGTGTCATCTAGCTGGATGGCACATGGTGTTTGAAAGGTCCCTGTGCCTAGAGCGTGTTAAAACCCTAGCTAGGTTTGGACAATTGACTGATTGTAGGCTGGGGTCAGGGGCCTGACTGGGCCTGATTTCAGATCCCAGTTCAGACTCCATTCCCAACTGACAATCAGCTGATTGTCACCACCTGGGTTTTAACTTGCTGGTACAAGAAGAGCCCAGGATCATAATCTTGGGCTCCCTCAAGCTGATAAGTAAGGTGCAATAGGGATCTAATCCCTGATCCCTAGATTGCACATTTGGCCATGCATGTGTGACATGGCAGGAAGCACAATTTTTGAGATGGCACTTGGGTCCCATGGCTCCCCAAACTGAACATTTGTCAGAGGCCTTATTTTTGTATTATTCATTAAAGGCAGGTGAAACAGAGCCCTGATAAAGCCTTTTAGAGAGGGAACAACAGTTAAGTTTTGTGATTGCAAAGGCCTATGTTACTTATGCAAAGTCCTCACAACACAATAAGAACATATGCTGTGCAAACTGTACTTCCTGCAGCAACTTTTCTGTCATGTCCAACATGGCATTATTGAAAGGATATGGTCAAAATAATGCCAAACTTCTTAATTTGTTTAACTTCCTACAGGCATTGTCTGTAAGGGAAGGAGCCAAAGAATCATTTAGGTCATTAAAAGACTTTCTATTGATTCAAAAGTGTTTTGGATCAGATTATAAGTGGAACATAAAGAAGAAAGACACCTAAGTCTTCTGACATAATAATTCAAGTTAGGATAAATGAATTATTTTTTATTTTCACTGGCCATAGGTAACATTAAAAATAAAAGTAAATTTGATGCTGATAGTTAGAACTTTCTCATTTGTCAAGCCATTTTTCCTGGATTTTAACTATAGTTTATGTGCATTTACACTTTTATCCTCAAAGCTTACTACTAATTTAGGATTCAGAAATCCTCTTTTGCTTTTTACATGTATTGAATCCTTCAAAAGGGCCAAATGGAACAGACAGGATTACACAGACATTCTAAGAATTCCAGAGAAGTAAAAATTAAAAACAATATTTTTTTCTTGATGAGCTGCCAGGTAACCAGTTACTTTTATTCTGGAGAAATAAACACTTGCAATGTATAATTTGCATGGTGGAGACAGTCCAGATAACATCCCTGACAAGTAGGCTGCAAACAATCAAGTAAAATTTCTTCCATAAACACTGTTTTGCCATTCCTGAATCGTGTGGGACTCTAACAGGGATTTCCATTGTGTTACCTTCTACCACACACAGAGAAGTCATTTTGAATTTTTGCAACCTTTTTTATTCAGGGATTGGAAGTGATGCTGGCTGGCAGCTCTGGAGCCCACAAGATCTTTTTAATAGACAAAGCAGATACATTATAGGCAATGCATAGTATGAAAATGGCTTCCCTACGGCATCATGCCACTATACCCCATCTGTGATAAATCATATTAGTAAAAGGACCACATTTTTAAACTAAAATGATTCAGGACATTTTTGCGGTAACAGTTTTAGGTTTCTAAAATAATTAAAAAATGCTCTGAATTCTGTCTTGTTTTCTTACATCTCCTTTGCCTGTATTGGAAAAGCTCTACATGGGACAGATAAAAGAAAAGGTTGAGTTCTGACATTTCCACTAGTGATTCCCTATTCCACCTCTAATTTCCTGGTTGCTATTTTGAGGATTAAATGGAGGGACAGCAGAAACAAAGTCAAGTGTCTTTCTCTTCTGAAGGGTCACAGAAGGGATTTTGTACTAACCAGGCTATGTTATTGACTCGGCATAATGCACTGTTGCTAATTTTTTACAGATTGGACTCTAGAGCAATGGCTAATCACACAGAGTGTTGAGAGTAATATGAGTGTATAAAATATTTTGTGGGTCTCACACAAAGATCAGAATGTTGATTGATTAAATGAAAAACTGCAGGAATCTAGATAGAAGTTCTTGAAATACTAGCATGAGATGTGAAAACCTGAGATGGGTCTAGTCTAATAAAACTGCACAGTATTGTCTTTATATGCAGAACAAACAACTTTAGGTGTGGGATCATGAACCTCCTCCTCCTATGTTCACTTGATCCATGGCTATCTTGTACGATTTAAAGAAAGTTTCAGTTAGTTCCAAGGACCTTTTGCTATGTAAACTCTGCTAACATAGTATCAAACAGCAAGTGATGAAGTATTGTTGCCTATGAAAGCTCATGCCTCTCTGAACCAAGTAATTGCTCAGATGCCACCCTGCTCTACTTTCTTATTTTACATCTTTAGCTAGCAGGTACATTTCTGCAATTTTTCTCTTAATCCATATCAATAACTCACCCATTTTTAGAGTATGCTAGAAGGAAAAGATTCTTTCTGAATTCAGTGTAATTCTGACTACATTAATTTGCTAAAGTCATCTGGTGTCTTGCTTACTCTCTAGTTCAGAATTGGATCTGTGTGAAATTCTGCATCTGTTCAATTAATTATTAGTTCACTTTTATTATTTTCCTTAAAAATATTTAAAATAACAAGCTAAATAAGATCTTGGCTGCCTCAGCCTCATGTATGGATATAGGTAGTGTTCTTCCCGTTAATTTGTGCATAATGGAGGCCATCATTTTTATTAGCTTTAACTTCATCCCAGAGGCTAACACCACAGAAGTAAAGAGTTGAAATCAGTCCAAGATACCAATAATAATGGTCATTTGCCTGTACCCTGTAAACAGTCAATATCTCACTATATGAAAAGGAACTGTAGAAATTATTTACCTGGATAATAAACTCTTAAGTCCAGCTTCACTGCAAATGTTAGTATACTCCCAGTGATGGAAATATCTTTGATTTTTACACAGAGAAAAATAAACTGCCTTTCTGCCCTCCTGTTTTAAAGACAGTGTCCTGTTATTACAAACACCGTTGTGGTCTATTCCATTTTAGCTTCACTGACAGCAGATTTTGGATACTTATATTTCCTATCTCTGTACAATATGGGCTAATAAAGTTGAGCCAAAGAGAATAGATTTCATTTTGGAGCAAAGGTTTCAGCAGTAAACCTTTGCTTGTTTGCAGAACAAACACATTCCAGCAGGAATCATATATCTTTCTTTATAAAGTATAGGGGACACCAAGAAGCCAAATGTGGTAGTTTACTTCTGATATCAAACACATAGACCTAGGTTTTATCTCCTGTTCATAGTTATCTATGTGGACTGTTGCCAGTTGAAGTAGTTAAACATTTAGATAATGCCTCGTGTGTCATTTTTGACAAAAATTGCCAGAAATTCATCAGAAAATGTCGAAGAAGCTTACATGCATCAGGAAAACATTTTTATGGAGACTGGCTGCGTCAGTCTCAGGTGCCATTTAATGTTAAAATGCCACCAAACATCAGGCAGGAGAAAGTCTAAAAGAATCCAAACAAAGGTCCAAATTTAAGAGCAGGTCACACTGGTGTTAAGTCTAATAGAAGCAAGTATTTCAAAGCAGAACAATTTTTGTTAACTTTTCATATATTTTGCTTTCTTTCTTACTTCTCTCACTTCCTTACATCTGACGAAGAAGAGCGTCATCTACTAAAACTTATTCCTTTTTTTTAATGAGTTAGTATGTAGGGCTGCATCCACATGAGCAAGGATGTGCATTTGCAGCAGCACAAATTTGTGCCACTACTTGGTACTGCTGTGCATGCCCCTGCTCATGTGGTATGCTGCTCCATGTGCTGCAGTGGGGAGCTGGCTGGGGCACAAGGTATTTCACTGTGGAGCAAGCTGGCAAGCAGCCCCCATGCTGACGCACCCTGTGCCCCACCTAGCTGGGAAGCAGCACATGGAGATGGGGAAGGGGGCAGCCCAGGGCTCCCTGGCTGGATGAGGTACAGTGTGCCTTGAGACACGGGAACAAGGAGCCCAGGGCTGGCTGCTCCTATGTCTCTGTTGCCTCAGCACAAGGACTCCATTGTGGAGTCCCCCTGCTGAGACATGTGAAGCCCCCATCTCAAGGCACAGTGTGCCTCGAGACTAGCGAGGAGGCAGCTCCCTCGGCTGGCTGCTCCCGTCTCTGAGTGTCTCAGCACTGCTAATAAGCAATACTGCACATAGTTTAACATGCAACACATGCAGCAAGGAGGTTTGTTGAGCCACAAACTGCACGTGCCTGCATGTCTAGATCCAGCCTGAGGTGTCACATTACCCTGCCTGCTTTCTTTCATATGCTTATTCATTTAACTTGTTATATTATTTTTGTATCATGGCCTGATTTCACCAGCAGAAATGGACAGCTTTTGTCCCATGTCTTTCTTTCTATTTTTATTTGAAAAAGAAACCAAATTTCAAAAACCCATATGTAAGGTACTTTCTGAGGGAGGTCAGGAAGGTTCTCTTGTACAACCATAATACTGCACAGTTAGGCATATTTGGGGGACTCTAGCTTTTGCTGAATATATTGATTATCAGAAGCAATAGGCAATTATTACATCCATGGAGGCAGACTCAGCAATGATTAAGTAAATATTGTACTCTGGGGTTTCCATCTAGCCCAATTACTATATATATAAAGCAATCTTTTTTTATATCACCTCTTGTACATTTTGGGGAGGTGAGTGAAAGGGTATCATCAAACACTAGAGTTCAGCAAAACGGGCTCAGTAGTTCCCATCCAGCTTTCCTTTCTCCTTTAGAAAAAGGAGTCCATACAGAGATTGATTAAGAATGATCAGATTTCTATGGGATTTTAAAATCAACCTGTGTAATTTTATAGCAGGGACAGAATTTGCTATTGAATTCCATGAATCAAGCTGTGTTTCCTTCCTTCACCTGGCTCACACAAGAGCAGATTACAAGAGCAGGCTTTGCAAGCAGGACCTACAGGCATCTGCAGGGAGAAAATAACCCAGGACTGGGCTTGGAAAAGAAATAGAAGAGGTGGGATATCATGGCACCAATCCCCATGTTGCACCAGCCTGCAAAAAAACCCTCATGCTTTTCACATTCCTAAAAGATAATGATGAGGGTGTATCCTCAAAAGAGACCTCCTCTTCTGTGCCATAATCTTCCCTGGTCTTTGTTCAGGAGAGGTGGAGAAAGCTTTGCACTGTTCTATAGCCAGACCATACTTAACCCCTATACATTTTAGGGTTATATATAATTAGATTCCCAAAAGTTTTACCCAGTGAACTGTATCTTTTGGTGCTCCCAAAAAATGAAGATATTTGATTTAGTTCACCTGTGCTAAGGAAGGCCTTCAACACTGACTCTTACCCCATTCTCATTAAAAAATTAAGCAACTGTGGTGTCAGTGCCTACACAGTCAGATGGGTCACTAATTGGCTTGAGGGCCACACCCAGAGAGTGGTGGTGGGCGGGTCATTTTCAACTTGGAGGGATGTAGGCAGTGGGGTCCCTGTAGCAGGGCACTAAGGTGCCTACTACCGGAAGAGCCGGGATAACCCCTCAGGTCCTGGTTGCTGAGGCAACTTGTGGGAAATAATGACCCACACTTGCCTAGCCAGCTGACAAGAAGCAGCAGGGCCTGGCTCCTATATAAAGCACAGGCAGGAGACCAGAGGTGGTTCCCAACATGCAGCCAAGGAGGGAGCTCTGAGTCATGTTACAAAGGAGGGGCCTGATGAAGGAGCTGCATCTGATACGCAGAGAGAGAAATGATCCCTTGTAGGGTTAAATGTTATTATGGCCAGGTGGCTTCTGTTTACATTATAGTCAAGAGGCTTGTGTTTGTGTTTGCTATTTGTTACAATGGTGGTTTGGGTGAGGCTATTAAGGGTTGGAGGGGGCCTCATAGGGGACTCACAGTAAAGTGGGGACCCCAGTGCTGGTGAGGGTGCAGCATTTGGGGTGCATAGACCCCAGCCCCAGAGAGGGGCAGTTGAGAAGCCCCAGAGAAGGGGGCATTGCTGAGAAGCCCTAGTGTGGGCATGGTGAGCCCTGGAAAAGGGGGCAGCATTGTGGTGAGCCCCAGGAAAGAGGGCAGCACTTAAGAGGCCCTGGAGAGAAGGACGGCATCACTGAGAAGGCCCCAGAGAGACAGGGCTGTGTAGAGCCTGAGTGCCAGAGACGGCGTGGAGACAGAAAGAGACAGAACAATGTCCATGACATCTGCGAGGCTTAGGGCATGGTATTGGGGTGGTAGGAGACACACATAGCCCCTAAAGCTAGAGTATAGAGGAACTGGAGATAATCGGATAACCATGGAACAGAAGATAAAAGGCAGCCTTCCTATAATATATATCTAGAAGATCAAACTTGTTGCAGGCAAGAATCGGAGGGTGTTAGTCAGCAACGTGACATGGTAAAGGAGGCAGCAGGGGAGAGCATAGTGACCCTGACCGCCTTCCGGTTACAGTTGCCCAGGGCTTAGTCCTTGGCCTGCACTGTTCAACATCTTCATCAGTGACTTGGACGAGGGGGTGAAAAGTACCATGTTCAAATTCATGGATGACACTAAGATGTGGGGAGAAGTGGGCATGCTAGAGGAGAGGGACAGGCTGCAATTAGATCTGGACAGGTTACAGAGGTGGGCAGATGAGAACAGGATGGGTTTCAATACTGACAGGTGTGAGGTACTGTATCTAGGGAGGAAGAACCAGCAGCATACCTACAGGCTAAAGAACTCCCTTCTTGTCAAGACAGAGGCAGAAAAGGATCTTGGAGTCATTTTTAACTCCAAGATGAACATGGGCCGACAATGTGAGGACACGGTCAGGAAAGCTAACCGCACCTTGTCATGCATCTACAGATGCATCACAAGCAGGTCCAAGGAGGTGATCCTCCCCCTCTATGTAACATTGGTCACGCTGCAGTTGGAATACTGCGTCCAGTTCTGGACTCTGCACTTCAGGAGAGATGTGGACAACATGAAGGGTGTCCATGGAAAGGCCACTCGCATGATCGGAGGCAGCAAGGCAGGCCATGCAAGAGAAGGCTGAGAGGGGATCAGGGTGGCTGTCTATAAACTGACTAAGGGGGACCAGTAGGCAATGGGAGAGTCCCTGTTCCCCTGAATGCTACTGGGAGTAACAAGGAATAACAGCCATAAGTTGACAGAGAGGAGATTCAGGCTAGATATCAAGAGGCACTACTTCACAGTCAGGGCGGTTAGAATCTGGAAACAACTTCCAAGGGAAGTGGTACTTGCTCCTACCCTGGGATCTTTAAGAAGAGGCTAGACAGACACCTAGCTGGGGTCATTTGACCCCTGTACTCTTTCCTGCCCATGGCAGGCGGTCGGACTTGATGATCTGCTCAGGTCCCTTCCGACCCTACCAACTATGAAACTATGAATTGATAGAATTAGTTCCTAATGTCACCAACGATCTAAATTTAGATCAAGTCGAACAGATGTAGTTCATTTTTGCCTGCATGTTCAGATGAGCTAACTTGGTCTTTATTAAAGAAACTAAACTGATTTCCCAACAGAAATGCTTGAAAGAAAGATTAGTTGGGAAGCTGTGGGCAATCTGCACTGGCAATCAAGCTGTCTTTGATTTTTGTTTTGCATTTTTTGTTGGGATACTCATGGGACCAATACCAGCATATTTACTTATTTCCGAAGAATCTGAAAGCCTAAGAATTAACAGATCTTTTCCCCCAACAGGTTGCTAGCAACAATAAAACACACAACCAGAAAAAAGAGGCATGTTCAAAGATAAAACTTCAATACAGAATGCAAAACGTCCAGTGGCTAGCTTCTCTCTTGCTTGCCACACCCTGTGGGTGCATCTACATGTGTAATTAATGTGCCTGAATTTTCTGTGCAGAAAATTCAGGCATATTAAATTGTGGGCCCACACGTCTGAAACTGCACCTATCAAAATCAATTTTTCTCCTGACAGGAGCAGTTCAGTGGAGGGTGGCCCCTGCCCGGATCTGCCCACCCTGCAGCAGCCAAGGGGAGCTCCAGGCTCTCCAGGTGCCAGTCTGGGGCTGGCAGGGAACAAGGAGGCTGGCCCCAATCTCTTACAGAGCAAGGGAGAACTGTTCCAGCTGCCAGACAGCTGCCTCCCAGCCATGTGGATATTGGGTCACATCCTTGGAGCTCTGTGGCAAGTAATAGCTGTAAGAGTTAGAGCAAGGTTCCAATCTTCATGTGGCTGCAAGGCAGTGTCCCATGGAGCCTGGACAGTTCTCCCTGCTCTCTAGACCCCTACTGCTTAGGCTGATCAAGAGCAACTTGCTCCTGGTCAGCATCTACAAGTGCACTTTGGTGCATTAGTTTCATTAGTTTATGAGCTAATTTCTAGTATCTGTAACTACAGGTACTAGAAAATGGCACATTAGACTAATCTACTGCACAGTAATTGCTGCAAACTTGTAGAGGTGTTGACACATAACCGCACATTAGATTAGTCTAATGTACATTAAAGCATTTCACGTACACACATCCTGTTAGCGATGTTTAACTCCTTGAATGATTTAGAAGATGTTGCAACTTGCATTCTAAAGACTATTGTGTCTTGATTCCTCTGTGTACTGTTAAAGATTCAAAACTGCAGCAATGACTGCATAAGTTTCCTGGGACTGATCAGTGACTTGTATACCATCTAGGGTCAGGTCATATTCTTTTCTGTCATTATGTCCAAACTGGATTGTAAAGTTAGCCATTTAAACAAAGCCAAAATAGTGATATTGCAGGGAACATTTTCTAAGCATTAACCACAATGCAGTCTATGAAAGACCTTATGAGACAGATAAATTCATAGACATTAGGGCTATAAGGGAGCTCATGAGATCATCAGGTCCAGTCTTAAAGGTATCCAGAGTAAGTGCTTGCACCACTTCTGGGGGAGTCTATTCCAGACTTTGGAGTCTCAGATAGTAAATAAGTTTTTCTTTACGACCAGTCTAAAACAGTCTTCCAGCAGTTTGTAACTGTTAGATCTTGTCTTCTTTGGTAAACAGATGCCAATTCCTGATGCACACCTCTTATACTAGCTTCTTAAACTAGCTTCGCCGGGGGACGGGCCTGCCGGAAGAGGAGAGGATGCTCGGCCGCTAAGTCAGGTAAGTCGGACGAGCAAAGGTGGTTGTAGCTTGGGGGATACACATGGGGAGGAGGAGGCGGCAGTGTGTAGCCTTAAATGCTTCTATACAAATGCACGCAGCATGGGAGGTAAGCAGGAGGAGCTGTCTCTCCTGGTGGCTGTTGAAGACCCAGACTTGGCTGGGCTCACGGAAACGTGGTGGGACTCGACCCATGACTGGGCCATAAGCATCGATGGCTATGCCCTTTTCAGGAAGGACAGGGTGGGGAAAAGAGGTGGTGGGGTTGCGCTATGTCAAAGAATGCTTCTCTGCACTGAGCGTCAACTTGGGGGCAACTGAGGACCAGGTGGAAGCGATTTGGGTCAGTCTGCAAGGAGGACGATGGGAAAGGGACTTAATGGTGGGTGTCTGCTACAGACCACCCAACCAGAAGGAGGAGCTGGACCTCCAGTTTGCTGGCCAGCTTAAGGAGGCGGCTAGGACGAGGGATGTCATTGTCATGGGGGATTTCAATTACCCAGACATCTGCTGGGAGGAGCAGTTGGCCAAGTCC
>JAGPOW010002742.1:43669646-43702628 GCA_030014935.1 Caiman crocodilus
ATCTTTGGAAGAAGGGAGCAGCCTCCAAAGAGGAGTACTCTTCTTGTGCTCGGGCGTGTAGGAAGGCTGTTAGGAAGGCCAAGGCAGGAGTAGAGCTTCTTAAAATGATTTATATGTGTGTGGGTGTGTGTGTGTGCACGCACACACACACCCCTAGATATGTAGCTGTATATAGCTACAGCTAGAAATTGCAGGAGAGAAAACTTAGAAATACCCTAAAAAATAGTAAAGCCACCTTGAGAAGCAGCATCTTCTATGCTGTGAGATTCACTAGGAGGGAGGTATTTTAAATAAAAATCATGATGATTAACCTGTTCCTAATAGTCCTGATCCAGGTTTAACTTTTTTATTTTGAGGAACAGAATTAACCCAATGTGTTTTCATGGCTATTGTGTGTAGTCTGCAAAAGCAAAATCAGTTCAGAACTCTTTCTGTTCAATGAGAATTTGGAAATGTGGAAGTGGTAACTATGTATGTACGACAGGAACAAGGGCAATACACACTCCCTGAGGATCAAGGGCCGTATGCACTTCCTCATTGTCTTGTCTAGTATCCATGATCCATGATGTAAACCCAAAATTGCCCTTTTACAAGCACATTTTTATTAAACATTTTAACTCCTGCTAAAGCCCTGCTTTGCAAAATGGGTTTAAAGATGAAAAATCTCTATGGGCCTTTTCTCCTTTTAGTTTCATTAAAGCCAATAAATGAAGGAAGAAGTGGGTGTCTTAGAATTTCAGTAAGCTATCTCCTGTTTAAAATAGTGGAAGTCTCCATATATGTATATATAGATTGTTTCCATATAGCATGACAAAAGCCTATATACCTCATCCTGTCTGACAGGGGGTCAGACTAGATGGCCTGCTCTAGGCCCCGTCTGACCCTAGTTACTATGAAACTGCAGATTCCTATTGAAATCAGTGGCTCCAATTCTAGCTTTCGTTAAAGAAAACCATGCATCCAAGCTGGCATCATGGGATTGCATAAGAATAGAGGGGCAAAATTTGCCCTTCCTTAATTCTATGCTTTACTACTGAATTATTTTTTGTATGTTTTGTAATAGTGGACTTCTGGCACATATTTGCTATTTCAGACCACAAACCATAATTGCTTTAAAGAACAACATTTCAATTTATCCCTTAAATTATGTAAGTAACAAATAGGTTTATCATTTCATTTAATTAATATAATAGTGACAATATTCCATATCATAAAAAGGAGAGGCTGTTAAATTATACTTTGTAGGTATAGCTTTTTCTTATTGTATTGAATCTTTTTTACTATGCAATTTTTCCTCATCCCTTTTAAGTGTTTACTGAACCCTTCTTGTTACAATGTTATTGTAACAAGGTACTTCTGTCCCTGTTACAAGGAAGGTGTGGTAGTGCAGGAAACCTGAAGACAGAAGTGGCATAGGTAAACCTATATCTGCACAGGTAAACCAAGCCAGGGACTAGAAAAAGCCAGGTTGTTAATAGTGGAATTAGCAGTACCTGGCCCATAGGTGAAGACAAGATCACATAAGTAGAAGGAAGCTGGGCTTAAGCCTATAAACCAAGTCCCTGACCATGTAGGGGGCAGTGTGGGCCTGGCTGCTAGAGAATATGAAACTCTCAAGAGAGACCTAGCAGCAGTGAGAAGTCAAGCCAGCCCAAAAGAGGTACTTGGTGGGCTGGAGCAAGGCAGGCTGAGAAGCAGGGCTTGAGCACTAGAGTTCAAGAGGGGCTTATGTTTGAGTTAGGACTGGTCAGGTTCTTGTTTTGTTTGAGTTTTCCAACCAGAGGACTGAGCTGTGGCTATAGTAAGGAGGTGGCCATGGGTAGGGTGCCCTAGAGGCACTCCTCATTATCAGAGACTGGATATAAACCCTATCCTGGGATGGCTGAGGCTGGCATAGTGAAACAGAAGTCCAGGAGGGGGTGCGGCCAAATCAAGGATGAGGCTTGGGAACTGAGGTCTATAGGGTTGAGGGCTTGACAAGAGAAAAAGGTAGGTTAAGGCTCCCAAACAAGGGAAGCCAGGGGATAGCTGAATCCCTGACAGGTGCTTGGAGGCCTGAAGAGGTGCTCCCTTAAAAAGTCAACACCCTGAGGGAAGCACAAACCAAGTGTGAGTGTGACAAGGACAGAGCTAGCAGCTGAAGGAGCCAGAGGTGCTACTCCTGGCCCCAGGGACTGCCTCCTCAGTAAACAAACAGTAACATCAAAGGTATGGCAGGACCAGAAAAAGCTGACAGGTGAGTCAGAATCTAGGGGGCACCAGGTATTGGGGTGAGGTCTGTTATGGTTGTGCAAAACCTTTTAAATGAACTTTCCCTTTGTTCAGTATGGTGCCAAAGGAACATAAAGAATTCTGTATGAGATTACATCGATATGACCAAAAGGAAAAGATTAGACTCAAGTATAACATTTTGAGGTTTTTTAGTTTTGTTTTACCTTTAATGCTGGGCAGACAGTTTACACAAATCATTTTTGCAGCAAAGAAAGGTGTAATGAATTAAATGTGTGCAGTGTCACCATCAATCATGTCCATTTGTTTTTGACAGACCAAACATTTATGACACATTAAATGACTTTCTAATCATGTTGAGGAAAAGGGGTAACACATGCTTCAAACTTAACCTTACTGGAACTTCAGTATTTTTTTTTTTTTTTTTCTCAGGTATCCAGGTTGTAGCCATACTGGTCTAGAGGAAAAGGCAACCAGGACTTATAGTAGAGATATCATCTTTTATTAGACCAACAAGATTGTTGCAAAATAATTTCTTTAATTGCAAGCTTTCGGGCACAAACACCCTTCATCAGGCATTGGAGAAAAGATTGTAAAGTTCTCATGGGGAAAAATGAAAGTTCATATGACAGTAAGACTTTTCTTGCACTTTTCTAAGATACATCTATTTACAGTGTTTTCTTGTGGAATTTATGAATATCTGACAATTCTTAAATTCAATGTTACAATAAGTGCTGCTCTAGAGCAAAAAGAGAAGAACCTCTGCTAGAAGTTTATGTATTTCTCCATTCCTGCACAACTGTCCCGATATAATCCCGATCAACATAGTGCAATTTGAGTTTAAAACATCCTTAGAATTGTACTGGTTCCAGCTTTTAGCAACTGGTCAGGTGCGTCTACATGTGCTTTAATGTGCAGTAGCCTATTTTAATGCATGTTCAAGCATCACAAAAAACCTGTGTGCTTTCACTAATGTGCATTAAAATAAGCTAATGTGCCTTTTTTCTAGTACCACACAATAGAGGTACTATATTTAATGTGCATTAGCAAAAGCCCATTAATGAATGTGTATATGTTCCCAGAGATCAGACAAAATTGTGGATGCTGGGGAAAATTCCATTTCCATTAATATGCAGTAAATGTTTTCTTTGCACTGATCCAGTAGAAGAATTGGCTTTATCATCAAATCTTATGTGTCTGTTTTATTTCAGATATTAACAAATAGAGCATTCTGAGTGATTCTTGGTAACATGCATTTTACCACAAGACTGTTACCACTGTTCTCAAAAACAGGTAGTAGAAATTAATTCTAACCAATATTTGGATATTTTTCTCAGCAAGGTATTTTATTTTAACCTCACACCCCTGCTTTGCAGTATCTGAATAGTCTACTGAAAAACATGCAAAGATTTTATCTTTGCCCCTTTGTCCTCCTAAACCTAGGATAATAGGATCATAATAAAGCAAAGCTAGAAGGGACCTTATAAGATCTCAAGCCCAGCCTCATGAATGAAACAAGGCTACAACACACAAACAACAGAAAATATAATCTGGCCATTCTTCATTTCTTGACTTCCTGCCCTTTGGGCGGGGGGCTGGACTCGATGGAAGGAACCTCGGAAGATCAGCCCTAATGTCAATGAAATCTATGAAATTTAGTGTCCCCAGGAGAATATGAATTTTATATCAGCTATGATGGCAACAGCAGAGGCAGAAGCATCATGGATATCCTCAGATCCAATTCACTGGTTCTCCTTTGCTTATCCTGTATACCCAGATGCAGCTGCTTAGCTTCCTGAACTTATTGGCTACTTGCAGATGTTAAAAAGAAAAAAACCCCAAAAAATCTTTAACTCAGCTCTGCTGTGTCAGTATTGATTGGGTGGCTTCAGTTTTTTGGTGCTTTTATATAAGAGCTGATTGAATCCCTGTGCACCAGCTATTACATAAAAGCACCAAGAAAGCCCCACAGAAGTGCTCTCTCTATACAAACATTGGGTGAGCTGGGCCCAAATAATCCACTCTCTTCTGCACATAAGCAATGCTCAGCACAGGAGTGTGTGGAGTTTAAAGCAGAGGTTTGGGTTGTAGCTGTGTTGGTCTAAGGACATAGGCAGACAAGGTTCCTTGGGTGAACTTGATATCTTTTATTAGACCAACCCAAATGGCTGCTTAATAACTATTTTCCAACCATTTGGGTTGGTCTAAGAAAAGATATCAAATTCATCCAAGGAACCTTGTCTGGAGTTTAAAGTGCCATTCTGGTTGGGTTTTTTTATGTCTGTAAGCAGCCACTTTGACACTGGATGTTCAGGAAGGATGCTCTAAACTGTTGGTTTTCAAATTGTGTTCTGTGGAACCCAGGGCTCCGCAACAGGTCACCAGGGGTTCCGCAAAGAGACTGGAGATAATGGTGGAGCAGACTGGGAGGAAGGATACAGCTACTGGTGGTCCATATCACCTGGCTCCACATTAGTCTTCAGGAAAAGGGTAGAGGTTCTGCAGCAGCAAAAGTGATATGAAAGGGTTCTGTAATTTTAGGAATTTTGAAAATCACCAAAGGAGTATGGCAGCTCATGGGTCACAGCCCAGAACTGGGTCACAAGAATATATGAAAGGGTCATGAACAAACTTTAAAAATGGATCAACAAACTTTAAAAATGGATTCTCTTTTAAAGGAGAAAAATGTGGGAACCTGTGGGTTTCCCTTTGCAGGCTGGAAGAGTTCCTGCAAGGGGCTGCCTGGGGTTGGTAGGAGCAGGAGGAAGGTGATCAGGCAGAGAGCACCTCATGCATATATGAATGGAAACAGGCACATGGCAGCCAGGCAGTGTGGTGAGCAGCTCCTGCAGCTCCCCAGAGCTCCCTGCAGGTAAGTCTGTGGGGTGGGAGCAGGGGAGACAAAGACAACAAATCAGGAGGGTGGCGGGGGCACAGGCGATGTGTTGGGGACATGGAGGGGCATGTGCCCCCCTAGATTTGTGCACATCAGCATGCATGGGGCTGCAGCCTGGCCAGTCTGGCATGGGCAGGAGCTGCTTCCACAGTCCAGTGGAACCTCCTCTGAATGCCAATCACTCATATGCCAGGCTGAGGCTCTACCCTGCCACCATGGCCCAGCCACCAATGCTGCTCCCCTTGGTATAGCATCATAGTGGCTAGGCTATGATGGCAGTGTAAGGCCACAGCTTGGCGCTGAAGCAGCTAACAGTGGGAGGAGGTAAGGACTGTGCAATTCCACCCCCATCCATTACTTCTCGTGCTGCTAGTGGCGTGGCTGGCACAGGAGTTCCAACAGAGGCAGTGGCAGCAATGAGTCTCGCTGCACAGTGCGGGGGGGCAATGGGTTGGGGGTGAGTGGAACCAGCAGGTCTGGGGGCTATGGGGGACAGAGTTGGGGCACCAGAAGGGCCACGGGGCTGTTTCCTACTTAAACTATTTACTGGGTTGGGACTAGCCACCAATGTTTACAAATGGGTTCTGGTACAAGGAAAGTTTGAGAAATGTTGCTCTAAACCACAGAAAATATCCTCAGAGCCTTGCTTGCCAGGCTGGACTTATAGCTATTGGTCAGTCAGTCAGTCTGGAGAAAAGGACCGGAAAAGAAACAAGAAGTTGGCAGAAGGAACTGTTGATGTTATCTTAAACAGCAAATGACACACAGTTGCTTATAAATGGGAAAAGTTAACTTTAAAACAAGCAATTTTTAATCATGGCCTATCAATAGTTTGTAAAATTCACCCCAAATCTCCTTTGTTGCAGTACTCTTCAAGTCATCATTCACCTTTGTTTTCACCTATTAAATTTCTCCTTATTTTGCTTAGTGAGATCTGTTTAAATGTAGCATTACCTACACTAAAAAAAATAGTTACTGATATACATGAATACTGGTCCTTCCAGAGAAAACAAAACTCATTATTGACATTAAGGAGAGAGGCTTAGTCTTGTTCATGAGGTCAAAAGCAGGGACAGAAGATAACCCATTTGTAATGAGGTGCTATAATAAATCTTGGATTTGTCAATTAGCCCAGGAAAAGTGGGTTTTGAGAGCGCTCAGTTCTGATGTCAAATACTGGCATGAGAATGGGAAAACTGCATGAGACTCAAGTAAAACAACAACAGAACTAAAAGGAAAGATTGTTCGTTTCTTGTTTTCTTCATTTTCCTTTCATTCTTCTGGATCTATGTACTTATTAAATATGGTTCCTCACAATACACAGAATCAGTGAACACTCCCAAGACTCAAAACATTTCTTGCAACTGTAGCAAAACCCCCAGCCGCCTCTTCACAAGAAGAGAATTAATATCAAATTGCTATATACCAAAAGCTCCCCAATGTATGTACACCTATGCTGTCACAATTCTTTCAAATGTTCCACCTGCTATAATAAGCTTCCTCCACTTATTTGCTTGACATTCTTGTCTTGTATACTCGTACTGTATGTTTCAACTGCTCGGTGCAGGCAAGATCTTAGATTAGCAAACTGATACAGCTGCCCCCAAAGTTTTGAAACAACTGCACTGCAACTTTGGCATGTAAGGCCAGAGGGGCTCTTTGACTGAGGAGAAAGAAATGAATGATGTTGTAGGAGGTTTGGCCTTGAGTACACACACATGGTCCATATTTATTCTCACGGTGAGAGGTCCACTAGCCACTTGATGTAAAAGAAAGAGCTGATCATTCTTTTTCTCTAGGCACTTTGTTACCATATAGGATATTTATATATATATAAATAAAAATTTATATATATATAAATACAATATTTATAAAATAAATATATATAAATAAAAATTTAAAAAATCATATTTTGGTTTTAACAGCAGGGGCTTTCCTGATAGATAAACATGTAGTTTACTTAAAAAGATAGGTAAAGTATAATAAAAAGGAGAGAAGTAGTAGAGAAAAATTAAATGTACTGTGCTTTGAACAATAGCAACAGATGTGCCAAATAAAAATAAAAATATAATTATGAAAGACCCCGGCCCTTTGCCCAATTTGTAACTGTGTGTGTGTGTGTGTGTGTGTGTGTGTGTGTGTGTGTGCGTGCGCGCGCGTGCATGTTGCCAAAGCAGTTAGTATATGCCTATATGATTTATATTTAAACTGTGCTCTCTACTCAGCCTCAAGACAAATTGAATCCTAGGCTAATATGTTTTAGTGAGATGAGGCATTACCTTTATGAATGACCTCATGGAGAAGAGGTTGGCTAACATTGTTGAGAGACCTGGTGCCAGGCAGCTCTGGGCTATGAAACCCAGCTTAAGTTCAGCAAGACATATTGCATCATCCCCTTCTTTCCAATTCCAGCTTGGGATATTTAGCAGATGAGCCTGAAGAAAGAAACAGAGGTAAAGAACCACAAATACGTACCTTACTTTCTGCTAACATATGGGGTATCTAAGAAGATGGTCTGCCCCTTTAGTGCTGGCTTGCTTTTTCTTGGAGTAAGTCAATTCAGCAACAGAGGTTTTATCATCATTAGGGCTGCACCCCAAAATATGCTTTCAAGAGAATTTTCTATATGGGGACTTGCTCTAATGTTACCTCTTTCAATTTAAACTCCCCACATCTTTAAAGATCTTATATTATAGTGACATTACTCTGATCATGGATAATTAGATTGGACACTCTGTAGGGGTTACTACATTTGCAATAGCATGTTCTGAAGTTTCCTTTGCACTCCAGGTTTACTGTAAAGTTTGGCTGTAGTATTGGTCTTACAGAGAGTCTTTCATTCTTGATACTGCTTGACAGGTCATTTATATAGCTTTTAATATTGTTCAGTATTATTGTCTGGAAACTATCTGATGGGTACATCTATAAATCGTTGCTCTCAGGTACATTTTTAGTTGGAAAACAGTATTGAAAAGATGCATTTTTTCAAAGCTCAAAATAATTTGATAGAAAGTTTGCTGAATTTAGGAAGTTTTCTGAAATGCAAAATCCCAAATGGATTTTCATTGCTTTAGCATACACAAATGTGTACACACATTAACACAATGAATCAATCATACTTTTCTCCTTCTTATAACCTCATGATCACTTTTCATCATGATTTCTTAATTTTCATAAAAATATTTTTTCTTTAGAAATACTAAACGAAAGGAGGTGGTTTATTACAGCACATTGTCCCTGTGAGGCCATTTAAAGCATAGAAACATCATTATTCTACTCCACAAAAGAAAGTGGACCAATGTTCCTTAATGAAAGTGTCCCTCATTGTTATATGGGCAGAGTACCACACAGCCAGTAGCAATCACACTCTGTAAAGCCAGGCTGCTCCTCAGCTGGCTTACACCTTCGTATTGTTATAATGAGATGTAAGTGGTTCTGACCTCTCAATGTTCAGCTCTGGCTCTCTCAGTTCAGTGTCTGCTAAATTTGTGACAGTATCTCCTGATGACATGGGAGACCTCTGTAGAGGCACCAACAGGATCATATATGGCTTTAGGGATTCAAGTTGTTGTTTGATTTATGGAAGCTATATGTTCATATGTCCAAATGAAATCAATGAAAGCACCCCTTAGAACCTATGAGAATAGGACCCTAATTGATAAACAAACACCCTAGGAAACCAATAAGGTCCCTTGCATAGGTAAATACAGTTGAATTAATTAGTAAGTGGATTGCATGACAACTCTTACTAAGATGCTCCTGTTCAGGGAGAAAAATGCCTTGCATTACGGTATGAAATAATTGGGTGGAATAATTGGGTGTGAGTGATTGTGTTATTACAGAAAACTCTGAGAAGAGAGCTCTATTAGTCTTCTCATTACCTTATTATGATACTGCAGCATCTGAGTGATAATTCTTATCTTCGGATGATAATTCTTTATGGAAATTACTCTAAAAAAAGAAAGAAAGCAAAATTTAACATTTTAGAAAGTGAGAATTCTGGATATTCCACCACAATAGCTTAGCTCTTCTTCACTGACTCAGTAAAATTCTACAATTAAAACTGTAGTCTTGTTTTTCACCTGCTGGTGAAAATGTGCTGATGAAAGATACACTAGCTTAAATTTTACAGCTAACTCAGCTTAAGCTAATTAAAATAAACTAATTAAGAGGGCCCCCAAACTATGAAAATATATGGCTAAATGGCTTCCTTTTGAGAAATGAAAATGCTCTCTGTAGCAGTTAAACTCAGAAACACCTTTACGCGTTTTATTGAGTAGATAACTAGATTATCTGTTAGTATATTTTCATCTTTCATATATGTTAATATAATTGTCCAGGGAACATCCTAAATTATGGGTATGTGTAGACATCATACTTAGATCAACCTAACTAGGATTCAGTTGATCTAAATGCCAAACTGTACATACATTGAGGGAGTTCAGATTGGACAAAAAATGGCCTCCCGAATCTAACTTAATTTGCCTATGGAAATGCACTGCATAGATCAGACTAATCCATGTCCAATCTAACTGAACACATGTATGGATTCAGCCCTGCAGCTAGGAAAGCCCAACTGTTCACCCCAGCCATAGGACTACAGTTTCCCTGCCAAGGTTGACCTAGCTATGTTTAGCTCCCCAATTCCCCTACCCTTAATGGACCAGCAGCCTCCCACCTTAGACCACAATCCTGGAGCAGCTCCTGGAACCGGCAAACATCTGCACAAACAGAATATGACCTATGATCACACAGCTTAAAGTAAGCCACATGATCATAGACAAGGTCCCAGAAATGTCCTGTATGTGTCCTATTTCTTTAAACTCTCTATTTGTTCAAGTTTCACTAGCTGGCATATGCTTGAATGAGCTTCCTTCTTCTTTCCTACTCTCTGATCCATTATCTATGGTTACTGGATATAAGTTGATCCAAACTCTGAAATCAGAAACCCAGAATAGTGTGGGTTTGAAAAATCTGAACCCCAAACCATACCTGATCTTTGCAACTATCCATGCTAGTTTTTATGCATCCATCCAAAACCCTGCACTGAAACAACTTTGAACACTGAAGCATGCAAATCTGGACCTACTTCAGTATTTTGCAGTTTATCTGCATCCTTAATTATTTCTGAGTTAGTAAATAGTGGTATATGGGCATTGCTTGGGAAGTTATAGACTAAAACAGACAAGAAAAACAAAAGCTAGTGAAAGACATGAATTATAGGTTGTGAAGAGAAAAAAAAAATTAAAAATACTAAAAGGGACAGGTAAAAAGTTCAGTTCTGTCCTTAGGAGAAGACGGGAACAAGAAGACCAAAAGCAACTAAAATAGCAGAAAAACCAGGCTTTGAGTTTTATCAGAATCACTCTCAGACTCTGAAAGCAACACTTTATTACAATATCACACTGTTGGCAGTTACTTTGCATACTTGCACTCCTGAATGATGTCAAAAAATAGAGCAATAGAGTGTAGACAAAACAGGGACCCTAAATTCAAGAGGTGAGTTTTAAAAAACACCATTTCAATTTAGGGATGATTAAGCCCCCATGTCATGCATACACCCCACTAACTTACCTGCCTCTCCAGTGGAGAGGGGAGGGCTGGTACTTCCTTTTGGGGCAGCGGCATGCCCCCCAGGTGGAACCTACCTGCAGACACCTGGCTCAGGTGGTCTCGGGGGGGGGGACCACAGCCACACAGGGAAGCACTGCAGTTCAGGCAAGCAGGCAATCTCTGGTGGGGGGTGGGGAAGGAGATCAGGCTCGCCACTTTTTTTGGGCAGAGCCTGCTTTCCCAGGCTGATGCTAGGCTGCTTGCAGGGCTTCCTGCAGAGCTGTGGAGCTGCACGGAACCCGGTGCTTCACTCCATGGCTGTACAGGCAGCAAACTGAAACTCCACAAAGGAGTTTTAACTTGCTACGGCCCAAGTCATTTAAGGTGCATTAGGCTGTCAAATTTCCTACAGTGGCTGGAATTAATGTGCAATCCGCTGCTGAGGCATGCAAACACCAACACCATTAAAGCAGTGCAAAAGCATTTAGCCCACTTTAAAGAGTTCTGCACACATGCCTCTTGTTTTGTCTATACATGGCCTTAAGCTAACAAATACATTTCCATGAATCATTCTTGTTTTGCCAAAGCAGCAGCATAAAGCTACTACTACTAATCAGCAGCCTAAAGCTACTACCTAAGCTACTGCCTAATAATTTTCCAGTTTTTACTGAAGTATTTAATTAAGCATTCAATTTTATTGAATCAAACTCATTTACTGTAAGAACACACAAGAGAATTCTATTTCTTGAATAATACTCTTGAATTGTATCACAGTAACCATACAGACTCTATTTAAAAACATGATAAACTGCAATTGGAATACTCTTTTATTTATTTGTTGCAATGAAAATCAAACTAGGATTTCTCCTGTCAAATCCTAAAAGTATACCTAAAAAGATGCCTACCTTGCTGGGATCATTTGACCCCAGCTGACTTCCTGCCCATCAGGCAGGAGGCTGGACCCGATGATCTTGTGAGATCCCTTCCAGCTCTAATGTCTATGAAATCTATGTTTGGAGAATGAAATGAGTATATTAATTTAAGCTCTGTGCCTTCCACAGATGCTAGGCCTAGTACACACGAGACATGTCTACATGAGACAATGTGTAGAAGATTAATTCTACTGCATATTAGTGTTGTGGGTCAAGTATGTGTCAATGCACTAATACACAGTAGATTTAGTCTAATGTTCATTAATGCCACTAAAAAAAATTAATCTGTGCTAATGCGCAGTAGTGTCGATCACAGAGTATTAAGCTAGTACCTGTCATTATAGGTACTAAACTTGATGTGCCGTGATTACGACACAGTAATGAATATTTAGATGCACACACTGGCCCTTTTCCAGTAAGATACTTTTATGTTAAATTGTTATTCCTGCCTTTACCTCCAATTCACAGAATGCAAGCATCTGACAGACCAATACACTTTGGTTCTTAATACTGAGTAATTCACTGTACACATTGTTAATGGATCTTTGACAATTTAGTCTTAAATGATCAACTTGCTTTCATCAAAACTAAGGCTGTAGGACCAAAATGCAAATACTAGAATCCTTTGGCTTATTTTAACTCTACATTTGCTTTTTCCTTACTTCCCCTGTACTTCAGAGGAGTAAAAGTATATATTTTTTCCCCTTTAGCTAAATCTGCATCTTTTTTCACTTGAATTAACAGTATGTGATGCACTGGTAGTACCAAAATAGTCATTTTGATCCTTAACTTTGGCTTCCTCTGCTGGGACAGAAAGTTGCTTACCTAAGAACACTTATAAAGAGGAATACAGGACACAGAGCCAATGTTCCCTGGCTGCCCAGCTAACTTATGCGTAGTTCACACCACAGAAATTAGTGCAACAAGTTTAGACAGTATTCCAAGAGCAGATCCACATGGTGATCCTTGATTCCTGCTCCACTGAAAGTTTAAAACAAAGTGCTTCAGAGGGGCAACTACATTTCTATTCAAGGGGAGCTGAGGGAGTCAACCAACTGCATGTCTCATTACCAACCTGATTTCTGCTAATCTCTTCACTCCATAGGTGTTAATAACCCTTGATCTTTCTTGAATTAAGTTAGGATACTGTAGAAGATAGGCTATCTGTTATATGCTCCTAGTAATGTTTATCTAGTCATCCAATAAGTTACAAAAGTGCAGTGACCTTTTCCTGCATTATTCACTGCAGCAGCTGATACAGGCTGTGGGAGGCTGAACTAATGGCACAAACACAGTGGTATAAAGTTAGGTATGGGTAGATGAGAGGCATGAATGATGCATGCCCCTGGAGGATGGGGTAGTATGGTGACTGCCCACAGGCAAAAGTGGCAGTGGTGGCAGGGGCTCAGTGGTGGTAAGTGGGGAGCTTTTGCAGGCAGCCACAGAGGTGGTGGTGGTGGGGTAGGGCCACCCACAGATGCCGCTGTCAGCAGCGGCCAGCTGCAATCACCCACAGATGTCATCAGCAGTGTCAAGAGGCAGCAGGGTAGTGAACAGCGACCACCCACAGGTTCTTCAGGCCGTGTCAGTAGTACTTTTTTTAGGGGGTGCACTGCCAATCTCAGGGGGTGCACATGCACCCCCTCCATGTCACCAATGATGACGGGCTTTGGTTTCCCTGAGTAGGAGTGCTGTCCCAGGTGGAATCAAACTGCCCCCCAACCCTTTGTTTCTGTATGTTGATGGTAAAGGGCAGTAGTGGCCAGCTATGGACATTCTGTGAGGAGCAAGGAGCAGTGGAAAAAGCCAGTTACATGGTTAGGGACTGCAAAAGGTCTAGGAAGCTGCTTTGGAGAGGTTGTCAAGGGGCTCATGAGCACCAAAGGCTTTTGGGGGAAGAGGCTCTCTTGGGTAGAGGGTGTAGGGTTGAGGACAGGCTGGGGTATTATTGGGCTGAGAAGGTCTGAGGGACAGATGGGGTGTCAGGCTCAGTGGGTGGTGGCTTCTGAGATAAAATGGGGTGTGAGGTGTGTTGGGAAGAATAGGGTCATGGGTGAAGAAGAGGGTTTGAAGGACTGCAGTGATGTCTGAATACCCAGACAGGAAAGAGTTTGCTCACTAGTATGTGAGGGGGATGATGAGGAGTTACAGTGTTCGGGCATGATGAGGATGAGTCTGTGATGGATGTAGTGCATTCATGGGGGCAATGAGGAAACAGAGTAGGACTCAGTGGGTGTGTCCAGATGAGCACACATGCACCTCTTGCAGCATCTCAAAACCCTTTGAAAAGCTTTAAGAGAAACATGCAAAAATGAAAAAACCTGCCCTGGACTGCAAATTCACAGTGCAGGAGCAAAATTAGACCCTAGATATCCAGGGGTCAAAAAATGCCCCAGGTGGAAAAAGAGGGGCAGACAACCGGATGCTTGGGTCTCCCAGAGACACTCTGGTAGCCAGCCAGAGAGTCTCTATGGCTGGAACTTGCCCTGGTGCAAAAGCACACTGTTAGCCAATGCAGGACAGGAAGTGTGCTAGGTGCAGGAAGCTGGACCCGGGCTCCAAGTTGGTAAGTAAGGGGTGGGAGAGGGGGCTGAAGGAGTGCAGAAGACCTGCTGGTCCCATCCCCTGACCACTACCTGAGCCCCCCAGATTGCTGACCTGCCTGGCCCCATTCTCCCCCCCTAAACAAGCTCCCCCTGCAATGCTGCTCTGCCTGGCCCCAGCATCTTGGAAATTTGAAAAAAAAAAGCCCTACACTCACCGGCAGTAGCAGTAGCCATCAGGGTCACTGGGGCCTCCTAACAGAGCCCCCCCACACACAGCATGGGACAGTGGGGACTGGCCTTGGTCAGGCCTGGGTCAACAGGGTGCCTCACAGCTCTGTACCTCTGCACATAGTCAGGCTGTTGGGGCCACTCGAGCTGAGTGGTGCTGGGTTCCAGGTGACAGCTGCAGTGGTCCCCGCTGTCCCCAATTGCTATGTGGGAAGGGGGGTTCTGCCAGGAGGCCCCAGTGACCCCTAAGGCCACTACTATTCCTTTTTGTTTCTTTCAGTGCCGGGTGGCTGGGGCCAGGTGGGGCAGCCATTGGAGGTCTGGGAGCTCAAGTGGGGCATGGTGCCAGGGGGCCAGCCATCGGGGGGCCAAGCAGGGGATGGGTCTGGGTGGGGCAGCCATTGGGGGGTCTGGAGGTGCAAGCGGGGGATGGGGTCAGAAGGGGCAGCAAGCTGGGAGTTGGGGGAGCAAGCGAGGGTGGGGTATGTCAGCCCTGCAGGGGCTGGTAGACTCTGTGGGGGCCATGTGGCCCCTGTTGAGGCCTGCTGGCTCCAGGCTCTAGCTCCCTCTGGTTGCAGATCAAGAAGGAACCAGGCAAGGTTATTTTGCCCCAAATGGCACAACTTGCACCACACAAATGCATGTCCAGGCACATGTGCTAAGACAAAAAACCTCAGCTCCAATTTGCACCACTTCTTTTTGAGCTGCTGCAAGCGCACATGTCTCCATGTGTGGACCTACCCAGTGAGACATGAGGGATATGGTAGGGTCTGATTGGTTTGGGAAACATTAGGGTGGGGTGGGGCTGAGCATGGGGATGAGTGTGATAACAGGGGACAGAGTGGAACCAGGGGAAACTTGAAGTGACAGGGGCAATGCAAAAAGGGCTGTGAGTGGCACTTTGGGGTATGGTGGGGTGTGTGGGGACTTATGTGGGGGTGCAGGAAACATTTCTGTCCATAGCCAGGCTGAGGGGTAACAACTGAACTCTCCTCCCCGCACACAGGAAAAGGTCCCTGGTCCACTCTAGATCTGGCAGGCATCTACCCCCAAACTCAGTCATAACTTTGTAGTTTAGATTACAATCTGAATAATATATCCCTAGGTCCCTAGCATATTAGTTAAGTTTCTAGTTTCTTTTTAACTGGAGAAAAATATGCATTATATTATGGGCCCACCATCTGCACCCCATTTCTCAAAATTCTACATCTCTCCTTGGTAATGCCTATCATACTTTGTATTAATAAATAAAAACACTACCACCTTATGGCTGGCAGATAGTCTCAGAACACCAACAGTTGGGGACCATATTGCCACTTTCCCCATAAAAGTATGACTTTGCATTCACAGGTTGGAAATTTGCCCATAAACCTGTGGCTCGAATAAAATGTATTTAAATAGAATAGCAAAGTCTGGGTTCAGGCTTCAGAAAAACAGATGATATTTATTAGTGGAAATGACCCTACCAGGCAAACAATGATTACATGAAAGAGGTCTAACAGATACTGCCTCAGATGCCCTGCAAGACTTAACACTGTTAACAAGGTCTCTCAAATATTACTAAAAGGTGGGACAAAAAGAAAAACCATGGCATAATGACAAGGGTGTTACATGTAGACACAACTCAAGGTGCCATAAAATGGGAAATCAACCATAAAAATTTACCACATTTTTATGGCTGGCTTCTATAGTACCTTGACTTGACCATGTAGCAGGCCTGGGGCCAGGGCCAACATTCAGTGCATTGTCAGCTTCACCCAGGGACCTGACTGGGGTCTTAAACTGTCCCTGGTACAGTCCATTACCAGGGTGATAATCAGGATACTGTTTTCTAAGGAAGCATAGAACTGCTAAAAACAGTTTAATTTGCTCACACTGTTCATCCTCATCCTAAGTGGACATGCAACCACTACTGGCTATAACAGGGCCAAAGGAGGCAAGAGTAAAGGGCAGGAAGAGAACCTAATCAGTCCCTTAGGGGTCTGCTATTGAAATTCCAATGAAAATAGAGTCAATCAAGACTCTGGAAATCCTGTTCTTGAGTCACAATTCCCTTCTACTTTTCAACAGTTGACCTATGTTGGTTATTTGGGCCAACATTTTCTGTTTTTATCATTTTATATTTTTGTCATACTGTCTACAAACCAGTCTTTCAAAGTTCGTAGATTTCATAGGTTTTATAGACATTAGGGCCGGAAGGGACCTCGCGAGATCATCGTGATGGTCCCACCCCCTGCCCAAGGGACAGGAAGTCAGCTGGGGTCAGATCATGGGCAACTGGTGCCTCCTGAGCCAAGGGGGGAACAGCACATGGGGTGTGAGGCACAGCACACCACTACTCCCCCCCATGCCCCTCCTTTGACCACTCCTCCATGGGCTCCCTTCCCCCCACAAAAGCCCCAGGCTAACCTTTCTCCCAGCATCAGGAACAGCATCTTTGCTGGGGCATTGGAGCACACTCCCTATAGGTAGGGAGGAGGAGGAGGGAAGGGCCACACAGGGGAGGGAGGCAGGGCAGTGCTCTGGTTGGCCAGAGTGCTCCCTGATGCTCCAGGCTCCAGAGAACTGTCAGGAAGGGCAGGACTGGGTAGAGAAGCAGAGAGCGGTCCCGGCCATACAATCAGGCAGGCAGGGATTCACTTTGTGCCTAGCCCAGTCCTGAGCAGTGCCAGGGCATCAACAAGCTGGGGGCATCAATGGACCCCCCAGCACTTTCAAGGTCCAATCTCAGGGGGGGCATGTGCCCCCCTCATGCCCCTCCTACCAGTTGCCTGTGAATCAGACTACCCCAGCAAAATAAGCATCCAAGTATTTCTTAAAGGTATTCAGAATAGGTGCTTCCACCACTTCTGGAGGGAGTCTAATTCCAGACTCTGGAGACTCAGATGATAAAGAAGTTTTTCCTTATGTCCAGTCTAAAATGGTCTTCCAGAAGTTTGTGACTGTGACCATCTTCCCTTGGGGTGTCCTGATGAACAGATGTTCTCCCAGTTCCTGATATACACCCCTTACATACTCATAAGCTGCTACCAAGTCACCCCTGAGCTTTGGTTTTCCAGGATGAAGAATCACATGCATCTTAGCATCTGCTCATAAGACCTGTTTTCTTGGTCTCTAATAATGCATGTGGCTCGCCCCTGGACTCTCCCAAGCTTCAAATTATACTACTGGTGTCTCCAAGTTCTAAAGACAATTTTGTACCCTTTCCCGGGTCACTTCCAGGAAAGATATTCAAGTGTCACTATAGTATGTATAGGGGTGGTTAATCTAGACACTCACAACTTCAGAAAAGTTCAGAAAAGAACTTCAGAAAAGTCAGAAAAGAGAATGAAAACCATCAGTTTACCTCATAATATTGGAGGCATCTTCAGCATCTGGGTCAGCGCAGTATTTATTGGCAAGGATTAGGCACGCATCTGCTGACTCTATCTGAGACACCGAAAAAAAAATGAAAATGTAAATAGCGAACTTTGTTTTCAGTTTCTTTTCTCAGATCCCAGCTTTTAGGAAACCAGCTGCTTCCCCCCAGTAAAGCAACATTTTTTTATTCATTGCTTAACCACAAGGTTTTGGTACATTCAAGACTATGGCTTCTTTTGACACAAGTAATGGTACTGTCATGACATCTATCAGTTTAACTTCTCAGAGCTCCTCCAAATATGAATTAGCCTTATGACACCCTTGGGACACTGGTAACTTAGTTATATGCATTATTACCAATTAGCATTGTTAGTGCAAAAATGCATGACCTGAGGCACCAAGGTTAAGTGATTAAAGGGAAAAGTTTTTACCTTGGGGCTTAGACTCCCAATTCTTAGGACCATGGACCATGTTTTTATTATGCTTGTACATTGCCTTGTACCGCAGCACCTTTATTGTTATTTAGATTCTTATGTGCTGATATAGTACGCGCTAGCCTCTAGTTTAGACGCTGCGCACCTACAACTCCCACGGATGTCCGGGGAAGTGTTACCTAGATGCAAGATGTCAAAATTGCCAATCATGACCCTCATTAGCCCAAAGCACAAGCAGTGTAAAACAAAATCATTGTTTTTCAGCACATTTGGGCAAATCCTAACATAAGAAAAGAAGGATTGGAGAAGACAAGAACGCAAACCCCTATAAATGTTATGATGCATAAGGAAAAAAAAATTTCTGCAGACTTGAAGCTCAGTTCAGCACATGTTATGCCACAACAGAATGAACAGATTCTGTAGCCAGCATGGGCAGAAATCCTGATTTCTACTCAGTAGAACAATTTAGCATTAGACAAAGATCCTTACAACTTAAGGAGTTCACATACCATTAGAAGGTCATGAAATGGGGTAATGCTGCATATGGTAGTTTAGTACTGTTTTTTTTTCTTAAGCTTCAGAATTTGGTTTACAAACATAAAATTACTGTATATAAAATTGTGTAGCTGAGAATTGAACATTATTATATTTATCAAGGACTTCATATTATAGCTGTCTTTTCAAGACACCAAACAATAGAAGGGGAAATTGACAGGTACAAAATAATTTTTTATTGGCCATATCCAAATAGACCCAGTAGCATTTGTAAACAAAAATGTATCATTTAACGCCAAACATTAATAGATCCACCAAAGGGAATCTACTTTTAAAGACCACTAAGTTCAGTGGAAATTGGACTGGTGCTTACAGACTGCTTATTTAAAGAGAATAACTGGTAGAGCAGGGGAAGCAGTAGATCATTACCTTTACTCTTGCCAGGTCATGTGGATTGAGAACCGAACCCTGATAAAATTCCACCTGAGTGAAGTGTCGTTTAAAAAGAGCTTCCAGCTCAAGGTTAGGGGAGATACTGCATTAGGAAGAAGAAAACAAACAAAAATTCAGTTTCTGCAGCAACCTCCCTGAATCTCTCTTATTTAAACAATTTTTTTACTGTTGCTTTTCCTGTCGAATGGAAGCATTGGCCCATACCTATTGTTAAGACAGCTCCTGTCCTTTTTTTGGATTTCATTCCACTTATGTTAGCAGTAAGTCTGGACCAATGAACAAAGCTACTACCATCTCCCCTGAATACATTTGTGTCATAGTATATGTTATATACCAAGTATTATCTACTCAGCTGGCTGAATCAAAAAGAAGTCCATAATACCAAATGGCTGAATTGGAGCCTGGTTCAAATGTTCCATCCCAAAAGAGGATCTGTGACATCTTAAAGTGACCTAGTAAGTATCACTGCCATAATCTTTTCTGAAGGATGAATATGTGAAAGATATGGAAATGAAATGCATTAATTTATAATCTTAAATTATAGCAAGGCTATATATTTTTTGGTTTTTACATAAGGCCTGTCAGGAAATTAGCAAGAAGGCAACACAAAGGATCTAGATAGGCACCCTTGTGGTAAATAAAAAATGCAGTACAGAGGATTTATAGACTAGGTCCCATATTGAGAATGATGGAATCAGGGGATTCCACTAGGACAAAAAAAGGCATCAGACCTAAAATCTGAGGGGGGATGGGGTACTCATAGAGACAAAGAGAGAGAAAAGAGGTGCAAATAACCCTGAAAATAAGACAGTAGCTCCCAACAATTTATTCAGATTACTTACTTTGTGTGTGTGCGTGTGTGTGTGTGTAAGCGTGTGCACCAGGCCCTCCAGTTTTCTCTTAGAAATTAAATTTCACATGGTTATTTAGAAAGGAATTCCCCCCTGCACCGAGCCCATAAGAACAGTTTTCAGAGGATACTGTCTGTATGTCACTTCTGTTTAAAAGTCAATAGTATAAAACCACTCTAAATGGTTATTCACCTTCTAATCATTTTGTTTGAAAAGAATGAAAGTGCATAATTTGCTGTTAAACACATTAATATCACTAATTCCTAAACAGCTCACAGCACTTAGAAATGCATGTTGCCCTGATCAGGAAAGACAGATAATACTGCATTTCTTTCTAGTTCATAGGCTTTTTTTAAATGCCTCTCCCTAAGACATGCAATTTTGATGTTAAATTGCATGTAATGGGATGCTCAGGACATACAGCAACCACCTTAAAGTAATACTAGCCAATGGAAAGGGTACATTCAGACAGTTAAATGACTGGTTGAAGAAACATAAGTCTACCCAGTCATTCACTGCCAAGAAAAGGCTGAATCACTAATGTTACTGAGAAACATACACTGTTTAAAAACCTAAAGAATGTGTATTTCTGTTGTTTGCAGCTCCAGCTCTGTGCTACATCATTTTATTTTTGTTTTTGCTCTTTTTCTGGCAATAAAAGATGAATACACTGAACCTGGGAGTTCCTGCACTTTAGAGTAACTATACCAATTAAGCAGAATAATACTTGGACTGTATTGGACTATCTCTGATTTAGTTTTGCAATACAGAGTGGATTTGGGGCTGCTTCAGACTCAGCATCCCTGCACAGCTAAATGAGACGGAGGATGCAGCAATGCATTATGGTCTAACACAGATACTTCTCTTTATTGGAAGATTTCAAACACTTTTCAAAATTCTAAAATCCAAGAAATCTCTTACGAATATCACAAGCCTGGTCTTTCTTTTAAATTATCATATAACTAGGAAAATTTGCTCATCACCTGAAGATTGGGGAGATGATTAAGTGAAGTAATGTTTTGTACTGTGTAGGTTGGAAAAGCACCTGAACTTGCAAATGGACAGGTAAATTCAGTATATATATGAAGCAGGTTACTAGATGCAAAACAATGGAGCTTAATTGAAATGTAGGTTTTAAACAGAATATAAAGGGTTGGAATGCATATAATACAGCTTAAGTAAAAACTGGTATTCTTAAAATGCTTGTTTCCCATTGTCTGCATACATTTTCACACTCTCTAGAGAGAGGAACAGCTTCATCGGTGAAATCCATTGTTTGTTTGATTCTAATGGAAAATTCCCACATAGGAATACAAACCCTTTTTTTAAAAAAAGTCAAAGTTTAACAAATGCGACAGAGTCCATCTGTTCCATTTATTTCCTTGCTGTCTTGGTTTCACTTGTAAGATGCAGCATAATCAGAAAAAAATCTACTGAACATTTTAGCTATGTTTTAGCAGTCTTTGATCAGCAAGGATCTGGGTTTTCTGTCTGCTGTGAAAAAACATGGAAAAACACAGATTTTCTTTTTTAAAGGAGAAAAACGGAAGGAGAAAAACATGGGTAACGGACGTGGGTTTTTGGTTGTAGCCATGTTGCTCTAAGGGCATAGGCAGGCAAGGTGCTTTGAGTAGATGTAGTATCTTTTATTAGACCAATTGAGTAGTCGGAAAAAAGTTCTTAGCAAGCTTTTGGGCTCAGTCATCCTTCTTCAGGCATAGGTAGGCTCTGCTGGTCTGAGACTCCAAGAAGTGAGAGAAACTAAAAGTGTGGCTGGATGTCAGTGAGAATGTAAATAGGTCTTGCATAGGCTTAGAAAGTATATGTCACTATTGAGGTGCTTAAACAATCACTGAACCTTGCTAACCTGATCATAAGGGAGCAAACTCCCTATGACACAAACCACACCAAATGGATCCAGACCATGCCAGGACAAGAAATGCAAAACCTGCCAACACATCTCCACCACCCCCACAATAACTACACCCCACAACAGAACCATCACAATTCCTGGATCTTGCAGCTGCACCTTCAGAAATGTTATGTATCTCATCCAGTGCACCAAATGCCTTGATGGAAAATATGAAGGAGAAGCCAAACAACAACTGCATACCAGAATGAACTCACACTGAAAATCCATCCAAGACATGAATACCCAACTACCTGTGGGGGAACATTTCTTACAAGACAATCACTCCCTCTCTGATCTCTCAGCTCTAATCCTCAAAGGGAACTTACAAAACACCTTCTGTAGACGAGTCTGTGAACTTCACTTCATAAATATACTGGATACAAAAAATCCTGGACTCTATACAGACATTGGCTTTATGACACATTATAACATGCTTGACATCTGATTCACCAGATACCTTCCTGACCTGACCTTTGTCTTTTTCCCTACCTTTTCTCCCCTCCCCTCCTTTTCTGCCCTTTCTTCTGATTTCCTACTATTTCCTTCTTCATTCAGAGCCTCTTTCTGACTTTGTATTATTACCAATGTAGTGTTTCCCTTTGGCCTCCCCCTACACCCCCACTTTCCCTTTTGTTTTTACTTATTTATATTTTCACTACATCCTCTCACACTTTGAGCTTCTCTCATTCCTGTTTTCCTGATCTCCAATTATTTCCTTTTTCACTGACTGCCTTTTTTACCTTGTATTCTATTACTGTAATGTCTCCTTTTGGCCATTTCCCACCTTGCTTTCTTCTCTCTCCCCTCTCTGCTTTACCTTTTGTCTTTTTAATTTCTACCTATTTACATTCTCACTGACATCCTGACACAGTTTTAGCTTCTCATTTCTTGGAATCTCAGACCAGCAGAGATTCCTTGTGTCTGAAGAAAGGTGACTGAGCCTGAAAGCTTTTCAAGAACTTTTTTCCAACTACTCAGTTGGTCTAATAAAAAATAACACATCTACTCAAAGAACCTTGCCCACCCATAGGAAATGTAGGGTTTCCTCTTTCAGGCTAGCTGAATTCCAGCCTGCAAGGGGCTGCTTGGGGTTGGGTGGAGCGGGACACAGAGGGCTCCACGTGCATCTGCACACATGCGTGTAGCAGCCAAACAGGGTGGTGGAGAGCAGCTCGTCCAGCTTCCTCCAGGTAAGTCTAAGGGGGCAGGGGAACACAGTAGACACATGAAGAGGATGAGTGGACACAGGCAACATGGCAGGGGAAAAAGGAGAACATGCTCCCCTCTGGCAGCTAGGCTGTGGAGGCTGCACCCTATGCCCTGCTGAAGGTGCAGAAATATAAGAGGGCATGTGCTGCCCCCAGCCCTGGTGCATTGTCTGTGTCCCCACCTCTTCCCCATAGACCCACCCCATTCCTCACACTCCCTTGCTCACACACTGTGGGGCTGGAGGCAGGGACCAGTGAGTTGGCAGTGATGGGCATCAACAGGGCTGGAAGGGATGAGGGTCAGGAATGAGGGGCACTGGCAGGGCCAGGGGTCTATGGGTTGGGAGAGAGGAGCATCAGCAGTGCTAGGGGGCTATGGATTGGGTGTAAGGGACACCAGCATGTCTGGGGGGATGTGAGACTGTGGGTCAGGGACCAAGGGCAATGGCATGGGCAGTGGCAGGGCACCAGCATATCAGGGCTGCTCAGCACCACAAGCAGCAGGGGGAGGGGGAGGGGACAGCTGCAGTTAGACCCACATCCTGGGGAGTGAAGGGGGCAGAGGGAACCCTGATTTTTCGTGGTAAAAATACCAAAATCAAATGCCAATATACATAGGCATTTAGAATTTATTTTGTTATAATGATTGAGGCACCAATAGGCTTCTAAATTGATTTAAAATTGTAAATATATCAATAAAACAGTGTGTTCAACTGATACTTATATGTATAGTAGCATTTCATTTTAACTGTGGAGAAACACAGATTTGGAGTTTTTAAAGCAGAGGATTTGGGAGTTTTAAGCAGAGAAAAACAGGATCCCTGTTGATCAGTTTCAAGTAAATCACTTAGCTGACATTTCTTGCAGATAGATTTGGTTCCTGGTGGATTCAACATGTATTTCTTATGCATATTAACTGGCATAATGTTGATTTGATAACATAAAAAAAATCCATCTTCACTGAAACTGCCTGGAGAGTCTCAGGTCTTTCTAAAAAAAGATCTGGAGCCTCTTAAAGAAAGATGTCATTCAAGTTAATAATGAATAACTGTTTAGATACGTTTTACTTTTTAGAACGCTACATTTTTAAAGAAAAGGTTCCTGTAATGAATTGTATGCAACCATTGAAGCATAACCACCACCATCAAAAAGTCCAATGGTCCTGTCAAGCCATTGTCTATTAAGTCATGCTAGTTTCTGTAACCAATGGCAATCAGCTGAGTAGCTGGAATTGCCACGTTCATCTCCCCAAGTATCTGTTTATTGCTCATTGGATCGGGAAGGCTTTTAGCACAATTAAGGAAGGATTCCTGATCTCACAACTCTAGAGCTACACTGAAATACTATAATCACTCTGCCGCCATGCTTAGCTAACTGACATGTTGGGAAGCACTAGTAAATTTGATGTTAGAGACTTGAATGAGCTTCATCTAAAAATGAAATAAGTCCTTATAACTTTAACATATTTGCAAATTTTTTTTTCATCTTGTCAAGCTGGGAGTGATAATGGTTCACTCAATAATCTCAACACTTGGTGAAGTACATTCTATTAATATTATATTATATCACAGACTGGAAAAAAAACAAGGCCATGAGAGATTTTCAAAAGATCCTTTGATACTTAGGAATTCAAATCCCACTGGAATTCAATGGGAGTTAGGCCTAAGTGCATTTCTAGGTTACCAACTTATCATACCCAGCAGCAGTACCCTCAAGTATGCTGTATGGTTCCATGTGCTAATTTGCTACGTGGAGTCAGTGAATTTGAACACATTGAGTGTTTATATATGTGCCCCAGGAGTGGTGGTAGGAGGACTCTTTAATGAGAGCAGATCCAAGAGCTGCTCTAATAAAAGTGCCTGGAGTGTCCCTTCATTGAAAAATAGTGGTGGAGGTGCTTTAACTAAAGCTCATTGAACAAGCTTTAGTTAAAGCATCCCTACCAACATTTTTCAGCACGAGGAGGCTGATGCACGTGATGCTGGTGTCTGCTGGAGCACATTAATTACCACGCTCTGTCATTACAGTGCAGTGGAATAGTCTCACTGCATGTTAGCCCACAGTTCCTAAGATGGGTTAATTAGCATTACTAATGAGCCTGTCCTTGGTGCTGAAAGGTCAGTTAGCCTGCTTCCAATCCAGGTGGCAGCATGCACAGACCTATGTGATGTGTTTGAAGGTACCACTGCTGGGATGGTCCTAACATGACTTAACAGTCCTTAGCTGTCCTTTGAAATTCCAAACCTAGGACCTGAAAAAGGAAGAGCCAGGAACAGACACCATGGGCAATATCCTTGTCCCTAAAGTCAACAGAGAAATTCATATGGTAAGGGCCAGAATTTAATTGCTAGGGTCAAATTCATTTCTGCAATAAACTCACTGAAGTCAGTGGAAACCACTGGAGTTATAGGAGGAATAAATCTCATGATCTAACCTCTGTCTTGCTTACTCCAAGGAATCTTTAGTAACATTTAGAAATCTTTCAATCAGTGAGAAGAGTTTAAGGTTTCTTGCTTGCAGGGCTACTCACTTATGCAGAAAGACGATTTCCACGTTCACATCATCCCTATCCTTGTGCAGGAAGTCCTTTAAGAAGTTCGACACACTTTCAAGTGTTATGTGACCACAGACAACAATGTGCCTGTTACAGAAAAATTCCAGTTAATTTTGCACTTTAAGCAAACATTAAGCAAACAAATAAGCAAGGTAAGTAGTTGGCTGAAGAAGAAAGCATTAGCGTTTTGGGGTTTTTTTAACACTTATCCCCGCAGGTTGCAAAGGAAAACAACAATGCTAGAAGATGCTTTGAGGTTGAAAAATATATGTAGGCACTCACCTGATACCACAAAAGACCATTTGACTAAGTAGTTTTATGCACTTAACAATAAGAGGCACTATTTATGTCTACACTTATATGCTGTATTATCCAGTCCCTTTCAGAATCATATTTCTCTCTTTTATATATCCTTCTTCCACTGTTCAACATCCTCTGCTGAGATGTACTATTTTAATTTTTGTTTTTTGACATACAGCTTATCACGTAATGAGACAACAAATCTCCCTGGAACGGTTCTATGGTTTTTTTTCCCTGATTGGAAGCAGACTGATATATCAGTATACCCAGAGAAAAGCTTGACAAGTTATAGACCATAAGCAGAGAAAGAAAAATTTACATATTCTACCATAACTCCTAGTGGGAACACTTCACTGTAAGTGGATATTAAATAATGCTACCTTGCAATGGACCAACCGCAGAATCAGAGCTTACACAGATAGTGATAACACAAAGGTCACTTGCACTCCAGATTTTTTTTTCTATTAATACCAAAGGAAAAAACCCAACTATACCCAACATAGAAAAAGAATCTATTTCTATTTGTGGATTCCTGAAAGACTTAGTGAAAAGTCTCAGTTCATACACTTCTTAGAAACTTAATTATTAGTCATTCATTTCAAAATGTTGTCCAAGAACCTGGTCTAGAGTATTCAAAAAATTCAGTTTCCACCACAGTACAGACTAAAGAATGGCTTTTGTTATGCTTATCAGTACATGGGAGACACTGCTACTGAAGGTGTTTTCACAAGCTATATTCTTTGCAACTGCCCAGAAAGACAGAGTAGTGGATACGTGTGTGCAATGTAGGGTATAATTACATAGCACAATGCAGTGTCATGCCAAGATACCTGAGCTAGTCCATTCTCAGTAAGACTAATTAGTCTGGAAAGTACACCACAAACATAGCTAAACTGTTTCTGGTACCCAAGCTAGCTTGTTTAGAGCTAGCTCAGATATCTCTAGAAGATACTACACTGTGCTCATATTCCTAATTGTTAGGGTGGCAGAGTCATACAGTAATCTGACTTCATTACAGGCAGTTAGTCTACACACAGATTGCAACAAAATCCAAATTTTCTAAAGCTACTGGTTGGCATCTGAGGTGTCAGCAGGTGGCAAATATGAAGGTAAGTAATTTCAAGGGTAAAATGTAGACAGTCCAAGTCTTTCTTACTTCATAATTGTTCTGAGCACATTCCAATAATGCAGAAGCCTCATTGGCTGGAAGCAACAAATAATAGGTGGCAGAAGTAATTGCTTATGTAATGTGCCATTAAGGGCTATTATGGGAGCCTGTCCTTGCTTCATGATTTGGTGCTTGACTAAGTACATGAGAATAACTCAGGGAACTCACTAGTAAAAGGATAATGATGCAGAACAAAGAATAAATCAATAATGTGCATTATGTAGTTAATAATATCAGCATCATGTAGTGTTATTTTTGCAGTGCCACAGCCAGTGACTAGGAAAGTAAAGCAAAGTAAAGTCTGATACTAATCTAGTACAGTTTATGATACTGTTTTACCATTACCATTTTGGTTGTATACATACTGTGGCATAGGGCATTACAACTGTATTTAACAGCACAATTATTTCAAACTCTTCTTCTGTATAGCTCTTTAGTGGCAACCTGCCAAACCTTGCATACATAACATCAGAAAGTAAGAAAAATCATAGACTTCTTGAAGCTTTAATCTTCACCATATACCAGCAGAGATTAAATTATGTTTAGGCTGTACTGGGTCTACCACAGGACCTGGTCTTACAAATACTTTACTTCATTCAGTGCTTGTAACTGTAATTGCTTGATTTATCTCCAACAAGATTTGGCCACAAACTATGTTTTTCATAGTAAACACAATACTCTATCTACAGACTGCAAACTTGTAAACTACTAAAAGCAGAAGATGAAGCTTCCTTTCGTTTTCCAGAAGATGGAACACACATCAGCAGCAAATAATTGGTCACCAGCATAATGAGTAAAATACCCAGCTCCCTTTGTTGGACACAGTACTTAAAACTGCCTACTTGTACCCTTACATCTTAGCAAAGTTTAAAGCAGTCTTCATTTTGGGGCAAGGTTATTGTAGAACACACCATAGGTTTAGGAAGTTGCAAACAGCTCTTTAGCATCTCCTGCTCTCAGATTTTCCCAGAAACATCATTAACCCATTGGACTTGAGACACCCTGTCATAACTTTTGTAAATTAAGTGGCACCTAATTTAAAAAAAAAAAGTTTTATATTACAGTCCTCACCTCCTGGAAGAAGGGCCAGGCAGTGGGGTGAGGGATCAGCCAGGCAGGGACAAGCTTAAACCTACACTTATTAATTATCTTGTCGCACCTGGCTTATCTCCTCAGGCCTAAAGTCACATTTCAAAATACCTGGTGCAACTGCAGTGGAACTCACTGGCTCGGAAGGTATAGTAAACTCATTAGTCAGATTACCCTGTATTGTTCAAGGGAAAGTCTGATTTAGGGACGCAATGACCCTTACATACATGATCAAAAAGAATGACTGAACACCAAATTAGATGCTAGAAGGATTCTTGAGGTGATATCTTTTATTGGACCAAATGCAATAAACGATACTTCCTACATGAATCCTTGCATCTCATATATGGCCTGGCCTATCACAGCTACAGCATCACTTCAACACTGGCAAGTTAAATGCTGGAATTCATAGTGGTCAATATTTACTCTCATGGTCAAGGAAACATGATGTCAGTAGGTTACTTGTGTGTGAAACTGACAGATTCTCACCAGCTTTCTGAGAAACCTTCTATCTCTGGGTTTCATAGAACAGAAAACAGGCACTTATCAAAAGACTACCATGAAATCAACAAGGTTTGAGCCTTGGGTTTTGTTTGAAAATCAGAAACACTTGCTGCTTGTTGTTTGTACTAACGTATGCCCTGGAGAATTGCTATAAATATAGGGCAAAGCAGCCCATACTTGCCATAGCCATGCCCTTTAATTAAAATATTTACATATCCCCAACAAGTCAGACTTTCTACCATATGCACAGGGATGCAACTACTTCACAAAGCTAAAAACTGTTTCAAACCAGCAATGAGCAAGCTCTCAAAATGGCTTGGATACATCCACAAAATCCAGATGTTGATTTAGCAAATGTAAATTCTGAACTTTTTAAGTATGCCAAATTGGACTAGCATCCTTAGAAGTCACAGATTTCTTGTGGTATTTGCAGATTCTTCCTATGTCTGCTCCCAACCTGTACCAAGCATTGCAAAGACAAAAGAAAATGAAAAATAAGAGCAAAAATAAGCAAATAATGTGGATTTTTCTGTAGCTTATTTTTCTCAAGCCTCTTTATCATTCCCAGGTCAGGAATTGAATTTTTAGCTGTTCAATGGATGTAATATTTATGACAATGGATAAAGTCCTGTGTTCAGACAGTTACACTTTTGTTATTGCCTTGTAAAGTCTTTGAGCCTTCAGTCTCACTTGCTCTACATAGCCCCTAAGAGGCAATTCTACTGAATAACAAAACGCATGTACTTCCTGGTTGGGAAAGGTGGTTATTATAGAAAATATTTTGTCTGTCTTCAGTTTCCACTTTGTATCAAATAGGGATGAATGTAGAGCATACTAAAGGCCAGCTCATGGCTATTAATCCACTGTCCAAATTTGCAACAGCTGGAACTCAGAGGCAGTTAGTTATATTCAATTGCTTTGCATCTTATACAGGCATTTAATTATGTCTAACCTGCTACCATTCTAATTTAGTAGTATTTTTTTAACAATTTTGGCCTGGTATAAATAACTGCATAAGACTCAAGGCAGTGGGAAATCAGCGACACTGAGAGATTGCACTTGAGAGCATTAAGAACTGGGATTATTCAGAGTTACTAAAAGTGACTTGCACAATGTTTTTTTCCTTGTATACTCAAGTTGGCCTGGTCAATATCCGTCCCTCGTGTTGTACCATTTCTACAATGAGAAAGGGGAGAAATTATATGGTTTCAGAACAATACTCCTGGGATGCTAACAGTACAAAAAAATATTCCTTTAACAAAAATGATATTTTTGTTCAGGAGTGTGTAACAGTGAGAGAGAGATTGAAACCAGATTGTTTTCTTGTGCAAGCACTATTGTTAGGTACAATATCTAAGAAAAGTTAGAAAGCTTATATTATTCAACCTGCCCTGTATCTGTTTGAAACTTCCTCGTGTGCCAATAATCATTCCCTTCCCCATACCAACTATTTATAATAAAGTGAAAGTTTTAAAAAGACAGCAATTCAGTTTAATTTTAAAAAATAGAAACAGTTCTCCTGGCAGTGATAAAAACCAAAGCCTTGTAGCTCTGATTCTGCAATTTCATTTGCAGAGTTGGTCATCAGTGCTTTTGTGTAGTTCCCTTGACATCAAAGGGACTCCATGGAGGTCTGCATGGATCAGATTGCTATATGAGTAGCATAAGAAAAGAACTAAAACTAGCTATATAAACAAAGCACTCAAATTTCATGGAGTGGCATGGAAATATGAAAAACCCTCATAAAAATCAAAAGCAAATAAGATTGTGAATATTATTTTTAAATGACTACAGCTGTTTAAGGTTGAATTAAACCTTGTATTCATTTTCCATCTCACTAATATAATTATTATTTAAATCCTTTGAATTTTTAAACCAATTCAAGGGCAGAAGAAGATGTTCAGCTATCTTTGCTATTTGTAAGTATTGGGGACAAGATTAAATTAATCCTTTGGTTTTGTTATTTCATTTTTTTTTTAACTGAGATTACACCAGTGATGAAACTGGTTTAAAAAATCATTGGGATTTTACAATACACAAAGATTCCTGTTTTGGAAAGGATCCCTTTCCAAATATTCTCATACCCTCTAACCCTGCTGCAGCGAGCACAAGTGGATCTAGAGGTCTCCACTGACTTTTCCCCAACTGCCCATATTGGGACAGCAGGAAAAGAAGCAATAGCAGGCAGGGGAGGTAGGGAGGTGGGAAGGGGAGAGGAGGTGCCTCTGAACACCGAAGGAAAAGGGTTTAGGGGTGAGTCATGTGCTTTAGGAACTTTAAAAAAATCTCTGGAAGCTCCTGCAGTGCACTCCAATCCAAAATGGGGGGGCAGCTGCACCACTTGAACCCCCTCTAGAGCCACCCCTGTAATGTGTGTGTTTGTAGAGATATCATAAGATACATATAAAAGAGACATCAGCCATTTCTAGAGACATCTGCTTTTGTACAGTAAGCAAAAATATTTACAAAATGTTCCTATTACATGTATAAATTGGTTAAGGGGTGGGAGGTGTACCCATGGATTCCTAAGGTGGAATATTTTAGAAAACACACAATTATTCCATGCCAACTGCAATATAAATTAAATCAGCAATAAACTGAATATGTTTTATCTGACAAGCTTTCCTCTTTTTCCATGGTACTTCATCCAGACAAGATGATTCAAAAGGCAAAACTCTTGGTTGTATAACAGAGACTTCTTTCCATTACTAAGGGGCCAGGAAGCCCAGGGGTAATTGGCTTTCCCTAGACCTTGGGAAAAGGTAACATGGGCAAACAGCCCTGGAGTAAAATGGATGCCCATCTCAAGGGTAAGCAGTCACTGAGCAGACTGGGGGCAGAAGTGGAGGGTCAGGTGATCCAAGAAGAGATTAATTAGCAGGGATTCAGGCTTTCCATTTGCTGCAGAAAAATGCAGATTTTCTCCTTTAACAAAGAAAAAGGTAGATTTTCTCCTTTAAAGGAGAAAAATCACAGGAAATGGTGGGATCCCCTTGCAGGCTGGCAGAGTTTCAGCTAGCAAGGGGCCACAGGGGACAGAAGGAGAGTGATCATGATAGAGGGCACCACATGCATGTGTGTGTGCATAGATGCACATGGCAGCTAGGCAGTAGTGAAAAGCAGCTTGCGCAAATCCCTCCAAGAAAGGGAGGGAGGAGAGAGAGGGTGCACAGGTCATGCATTGAGCAGGGGGAGGGGTGGCACAGGCACAGCTCTCACAGGTGGGAAGGGGCACAGGCAACAGGGCAGGTGCTAGGGGTGGATCTCCTTGAGATCTGATCTCCTTGAGATTTCTGCACCCACAGTGGGGCAGCCCAGAGTGCAAGACCTGGTGCGCAAGAGCACCGTGCTGCCATGTCAAGATGAAGTGCAGCAGTGGCAGACTTTTGCTGCCAGGTGAGCAGGGGGCTGCTGCTGGATGGTCAGGGTATGCCTCAGCTTGGCAGTCTGGCACTACCTCCTCCCATCCCAGGTCCTGCATGTTAGGCCATGGAGACAGCTCATCAGGAGCTGGTCCAGCCCTGCTGCAGCCCCCATTCTCCGCTGTGGGTGCAGAAAACTCAGGAAGCACATACCATCCTCATCACTCCACACATTGCCTGTGCCTCTCCACCCCCAATGTCACCTATGCCCACACCCCTCCTCCCCACACACTGGGGGAAAGGGACAATGAGTTGGAAGTGAGGAGTACTGGCAAGGCTGGGGCAGGGCACTGGCATATCAGGGCTGCTTAGAACTACAAAACAGTGTGGGGGGAACAGCCACAGATGGTCATGCATTCTGGTGAGCAAAGTGGGCAGGGGGAACGCTGATCTTCTATGATAAAAAACCCAAAATCAAATGCCAAAATTTATAGGTATTTAGCATTCTATTATAATAACTGAGGCATTGGTAGGCTTCCAAATTTCTTAAAAATTGTAAATACATCAATAAAACATTGGGCACCTATACATGAGCCCTAAAGCTGCTCTGACGCGCTGAAATTCCAGCACGTCATGTTGCATCTGCTCGAGCGTGGCAACTGCAGCGCTCCAGCAACTTCCTGCATCTTGTATATTAGCATCCCTACATTTAAAAATGGTGGTGAGGACACTTGAAATAAAACTCATTGTACGAGCTTCGGCTAAGTGTGCAGACGCTGATACAAGAGATGCAGTGGTGTTTTAATTACAGCAGCTCCCAGAGTTGCTCTAATTAAAGTGCCACCCCTTACCCCCAGTGCACATGTAAAAGTGCCCACTGTGTTCAACTGATACTTATATATATATAT
>JAGPOW010002742.1:43706616-43734184 GCA_030014935.1 Caiman crocodilus
ACATGGTCAGGTGGGTGCCAAATTGGTTTAGAGGTCATACCCAGAGAGTGGTGGTTGATGGGTCAGTATTGACCTGGAAAGATGTGAGCAGTGGAGTCCCACAACTCGGTCCTTGGACCTGTGCTGTTCAATGTCTTCATCAGTGACTTGGTTGAGGGTGTGGGAAGCACTGTTTCCAAATTTGCAGATGATATCAAATTATGGGGTAAAGTTAACATGCTAGAGGTTAGGGAACAAATCCAGGCAGACCTGGACAGTTTGGAAAAGTGGGTAGAACAAAATAGGATGTAGCTCAACAAGGACAAGTGCAAAGTGCTGCACCTAGGGAGAAGGAAGCACCAGCATGCTTATAGGCTCAGAGAGGACCTTCTCAGCAATGCAGTAGTGGAAAGAGATCTCAGAGTCATTGTTAACACCAAGATGAACATGAATCATCAATGTGAAGAAGCAGTCAGTAAAGCTAACTGCACTTTATCATACATTAGCAGGTGCATGGCAAACAGGTTCAGGCAGGTGATATTTCCCCTCTATGCAGCACTGGTCAGGCCACAGCTGGAATACTGTATTCAGTTTTGGGTGCTGCACTTCAATAGGGATGTGGACAACTTTGAAAGGGTTCAGAGGACTAACTCGTATGGTTAGGGGCCCACAAGCAAAGCCTTACAAGGAGAGATTGAGGGCCCTGGATCTCTTTAGCCTACACAAGACCAGACTGAGAGGTGATCTTGTGGCTGCCTACAAGTTCATTGGGTAGGGAGGAGCAGCAAGGAATAAGAGATACTCTGTTTACAAGGGCCCTCCCTTAGAGTAACCAGGAACAATGGAGAGCAGAGTAACCACAAGCTAATGGAGAGCAGATTTAGGTTAGACATCAGAAAGAACTTGTTTACAGTAAGATTTGCCAGAATCTGGAATGGGCTTCCAAGGGAGGTAGTGCTCTTGTAGTATTGCAGTGACTATAATTGCTTTAATTGCTTATTTTGTTATTGATTATAATTGCTTTGACTTTGTATTTTGTAATTTCTCTTTTTATACAAGGAAAAGATTTAATCATTAAGATAAAATAAATTGGGTTATCATTTACTTTTTATAATTTGTTCAGTCATTATTAATGCTTGGAATATATATTTTAAATTTCTTATTGCTTATTGCTTAGCCTAAATGTATTTGACATATTCATTTCATGATTTTAGATATATTTGACTCATGACTTTAAAAGTTAAATTTAGTATAAGGAAAACGCATGTGTAAGGGTTTGCATGTTCCATCCTGATGGCTGAAGACTGCAAGCAATGGCCCCTGAAGATTACAGACCACAAAGCCAGAAGGTCATGACCTACCAATCCAAGCCTGCCAACAGGAGAAGGAGGATGGCCTTTGTGTCTGACTCAGTGGAATCCATAGACTCTATGGACAGCTATTACTATAAAGAATGAACACAGAGACAAGACTTTGGGTCTCTTCTACCTGCAAAAAGGAGTTTTGGGCACGTCCAAAAAGACCTCACTTCAACCCTCTTGGTCAGGCTGGTTACCAGACTGACCTTGAGCAACTCTGAAACTTGGTAACACCTTAACCTTTGCAGCAATAACTTCTGTGTATGTGCTTTTCTATTTTGAATGAATGGATGAGTGAATGAATGAATGAGTATGCATGGGAATGAGTGAAGCAAATAACCTTACTGTTCTTTAGTCTTTTCATGTTGCATGTTTTATGTTACAATAAATGATGCATTGTATGTTATCCCCTGATAAGGTTCTGGCTTGTTTTTAATTCACACTGTATGCTATGTGTGCACAACGCTCTCCCCTACCTTGGAGGCCTTTAAGAGAAGGCTATAAATGCACCTGGCTGGGGTCATCTGACCCCAGTGCTCTTTCCTGCCCAGGGCAGTGGGTCAGACTCGATGATCTGCTAAGGTCCCTTCTGACCCAAACATCTATGAATCTACAGTAACTTGGAAGCCTATATTCATTAACATTTGTTAATACAGTCAGTTCCCAACTTCCTTATATAATAGGAAAGAGTATAGAAATAGAGCTCAAGTGTCTGTACATGAATGCATGGAGGCTGGGAAACAAGCAGGAAAAATTGGAAGTCCTCACACAGTTACAGAACTATGACTGGAATAACAGAGACATGGTGGGACTAGATTACTGTCATGGATTGGGTATAAACTGTCCAGGAAGGACAGGCAGGGAAGAAGTGAAGAAGGAGGTGCACTTTATGTAAAAGAGTTGTATGATTTCTCAGAGCTCCAATATAAAACTGGAGACAAGCTTGCTGAAAGCCTTTTTGGTTAGGTTCAGAGGGAAAAGCAACAGTGGTGATGTTCAGGGATCCTGGTTTTCTCCAAAAAACCCCAAAAAACAAAAAAACAATTCCTCAACTTTTGGATTAAAAAAAAGTAACCCAAAATCCACATCTTTATGAGATTAAAATAAAGTGCCACTATATTTATTTATTTTTATATATATATATATATTAGTGGTGTTTCATTCTAATCATGGAAAAATATGGACTTTGAGTTATTGTTTTTTAATCCAAAAGTTGGGGATATTTTTTTTATTGGAGAAAACCAGGATCCCTGGTGATGTCATTCTGACTATGTGCTATATACCATCAGACCAGAAGGAGTGAATAAGGCTTCTTCATATAGCTAGCTAAAGTTTCCAGATCACAGGCCCTGGTTCTCATGGGGGACTTCAATCACCATGACATCAGCTGGGAAGGCAACATAGCCCTGCACAAGCAATTCAGGAAGTTTTTGAAGAGTGTTAGAGACAACTTGCTAGTGGAAGTATTGCAGTGGCCAGCTAGGGATAGTGCATTTTTGACCTGCTGCTCACAAACAGGGAAAGATTGGTGAGGAATGAAGAAGTGGATAGCAACTTGGGTAACAGTGACCATAAGATGATTGAGTTTGAGGAATGACTGAGGAAAAGAAGGCAAGAGAGCAGCAGAGTAAGGATCCTGAGCTTCAGAAAAAAAACAGACTTTGACTCACTCAAGGAACTGATGTACATAATACCCTGGGAGGCCAGTCTAATGGGGAAAGGTGTCCAGGAGAGCTGGTTGTATTTTAAAGAAGCCTGACTGAGGGTATAGGAACAAACCATCCCAATACACAGGAAGACTAGCAAGTATGGCAGAAGATTGCTTGGCTTAGCAAAGGATTCTTCAATGAGCTAAAACACAAAAAGAAAGCTTACAAGAAGTGGAAATTTGGAGAAACAACTAGGGACGAATATAAGAGCATTGCTTGGCCACGCAGAGAATCAGGAAGGCCAAAGTACAATTGCAGTTGCAGCTAGCAAGGGACATGAAGGATAACAAGAAGGGTTTCTGTAAGTATGTCAGCAACAAGACAATCAGAGAAAGTGTGGGTCCCCTACTGAATAGGAGAGGCAACCTAGCGACAGATGATGTGGAAAAAGCTGAAGTTCTCAATGCCTTTTATATCTCAGTCTTCACAAGCAAGGTCAGCTCCCAGACTACTGTACCTGGCAGAATAGTTTGGGGAGAAGGTGAACAGCCAAAAGTGGCAAAAGAACAGGTTAGGAACTATTTAGAAAATCTGGATGTGTACAAGTCCACAGGGCTGGATGGGTACTGAAAGAGTTGGCCAATGTGATTGCAGAGCTGCTGGCCATTATCTTTGAAAACTTGTGGTGATCAGGAGAGGTCCCAGACTATTGGAAAAGAGCAAAAGAAGTGCCCATGTTTAAGAAAGAAAAGGAGGAGAATCCAGAGAGCTACAACCAGGTCAGCCTCACCTCAGTCCCTGGAAAAAGCATGGAGCAGGTCCTCAAGGAATCCATTTCTAAGCATGTGGAGAAGGTGATTAGGAACAATGAGCATATATTTACCAAGGGCAAGTCATACCTGACCAACCTGATTGCTTTCTATAACAAGGTGACCGGCTCTGCGGATGCAGGGAGAGCAGTGGATGTTGTAAACCTTGACTTCACCAATGCTTTTGATATGCCCTCTCACAACATTCTCACAAGCAAGCCAAGGAAGTATGGGTTAGGTGAATGGTCAGAAGGTGGACATAAAACTGTCTTGATTTCCAGACACAAAGGGTGGTAATCAATGCCTCAATGTCTAGTTGACAGCCAGTATCAAGGGGACTGTCCCAGAGGTTGGTCCATGGGCTAGTTTTGTTTAATATCTTCATCAACAACATGAAAGATGGGGCAGAGTGCACCCTCAACAAGTTTGCAGATGACACCAAGCTAAGGAGAATAGTAGATATGTTGGAAGGTAGCACTAGGATTCAGAGAGACCCAAACAAATTGGAAGATTGGATCAGAAGAAATCTCATGAAGTTCAATAAGGTCAAGTACTAAGTCCTGCACTTAAGATAGAACACTTCCATGCAATGGTACAGGCTGGGGTTAATGACTGGCTAAACAACAGTTTTGCAGTATAGGACCTGGGGTTTACAGTGGACAATAAGATAAATATGAACCAACAGCGTAACCTTGTTGTAAAGAAGGCTAGCAGCGTACCGGGTTGCATTAGTAGAAGCATTGCCAGCAGATCGAGGGAAATGATTATTCACTGTACTGTACTCAGTTCTGGGCCCCTCAATACAGGCAGGATGTGAACAAATTGGAGACAGCCCCGTACAGGGCAATGGAAATGTTTAGAAAGCTGGGGAACGTGATTTATGAGAAAAAGCTAAGGAAACTGGTCCTCCTTTAATCTGGAGAAGACACAACTGAAAGGGGATTTAATAATAGCCTTCAACTACTTAAAGTATGGTTGCAAAGAGGAACTAGACAGTTCTCAGTGGTGGCAGGTAACAAGACAAGGAGCAATGGTCTCAAACTGCAGCAAGGGAAGTTCAAGTTAGATATTAGGAATTTTCTCTCTCAGAAGAAAAACATGGAAACACGTTATCCAGAGAGATGGTGGAAGCTCCATTCTTGGCGCTGGCTGGGATGATCTAGTTAGGGATAGTCCTGCTTTGACCAAGGGATTAGATTAGATGACTTCCTGAGGTCCCTTCCAAGTCTAATTTCCTAAGATTCCTTGAGAATATGAAATAAACAGGCTCTATCTGATTAAGCTGAAGAACTCTGCAAGTGTTACTTTTTAAGCACTTCCTTTTACATGAGGCTATACATACTGGAACTTCATTTTTCTTTATAGTGAATCACCCATCCAGGGCCAGAACTTAATGCACAACGGTCATAAAATTGGGTAAATTGGGTGAATATCATATCATATCATATCATATGTCTAGCAGCCACTTTTTTTCTGAGTATCACATAATTTAGTGAACCAAATATATATTTCTTTAGAAGCAAAGTTGAGTATTGCCCATCACAGGTAGTCTTCACAATACTGCGCAAACAAAATCACTTGGATGCTGACTGGCCTATCTTTATCCACGGAAGCAATATCCATTATTCTTGTGCAGCAATGGTGTAAAAAACCCCTGATTTTTTTTCTTTAAAATACATTCCCCTCCCCTTCCCCAACCATTTCTGACTCTCTGCCCTCTCTGTCCCTGATAAGTGATTACAAGTAGTACTAGGTAAGCTAAGTTCTTGTATGACATTATTATAATAAGCCCCTTTTTATATTTTAAATAGTGTTCTGTTATGTTTATATTGATTGATACTGTTTTATATTGTATTATATTGTATTCCTATTGATTTTTGCATTGACTTTTATTATTTCATATTTATATTGTAGGCCTGTTGCCAGGGCAGGCTTCACTACAGAAGCCTCGGTGGAGACTATGTCTCCCTGACCCAGCAGCAGAGAGCTCCAAGCCCCCTACTCCAAGATTGTGATTGGGGGGGGTGGAGGAGTGAAAGACCCTTATCTCCCAGCACCGTCTCTGTGACTGCCAGGCTGATGCTGGGACAATAAGGATCTCCCAGTGCTGGCCCTGCAGTCATGGAACTACTTCTGGGAGCTCCCTGCTGGTAGAGGCAGGAGAGCCTGTTCCCTGCACACCTCTATGAGTGCAGAGCTGCAGGGGGGGGGAAGCCTGTTCCCATCTTAGCTCTGCATTCACAAAACTATGTGTGGAACAAGCTCCCCAGCCTGTTCCTCCCTCCCTCACTCCCTTTCCAGCTCTAGGTTCATGGAGCTGAACAGGGAACAAGCTGCTCAGCCCCTGGCCCCTGTGCAGAACAGGGGCTGGGACCTGTTCCCTGATCAGATGATGGAGGCACAGTGCTTGGAAAGAGCTTCAGGGTCGGGTAGGTCCCAGCCCTATGCCCCCATCTGCAGGTGGGGCAGCTGGCAGCTAGCTCGCTCCCACCAGTGGATTGAGTCAGGGAGCTGGGAACTACCCTTCCCCTGCAGCTCTTCTCAAGTCCCCTGCCCCTGACTGGGGAGCCAGGGCCAGGAGCTTCCTGCTGCTGGGGCAAAAGGACATTGTCCCCACCCCAGCAGAAGGCAGCCACCAGGGCAAGGAGACAGCTGTTTCTTGGTCTCGTGCTCCCTGCCAGCCCTTTGGCTGGCATCCATTGGGAGCCTAGAGCTCCCCAAAGTGTTGGCAGGGGCCTATTGCAGGGCTGCAGGAAACCTGGTGCAAAGCAAATCTTCTCTCTAATCCCCACATGTGTAGACACATGCCTGAAAGCACTTACTCCAGAGTAATTTACACCAGAGTAAATTTAGGCTGGATCAAATGCATGTGTAGACATGCCCACAGAGATCCTAAACCCTACAAACAATAGACCTTTGTAACAAAGAGATACTGGGTCTCCATAGTGGTTGAGACATTGAATTCTTTTTTGCTGGAGGGTGCACCTCCAATAAAGAACTTGTAGGCCCACACCTATCAAAAAGTAACATCCTGATGTTAAGTCTCATCACATCCTAATTTCCTTTTAGTATTATTTATTTGTATTAAATAAGGTGTGGCATGATCTAGAGTTTTTAGTGTTGTTCCTTTTTTCTTTTTAACTTTCCATGGTTTTATTTCAAATCTAGTTGTATTGTACAGAATGTATAGGCAATTGATTTCTTCAGCTTGATTGATGGCAGGTATTCATGTTAATTCTTTTACTGATAGTTTTGAACAACAACTCATCCAGCTGAGTTTCAGAACCTTTTTGTTCAACAAGAAAAATAGACATGAAGGTACTATTGCTCTTTGCTTTTCTTTTTTGAGATTATGTCAACATATGCGTATCTTCTTGTTATACAGCTTGAACATCCCTAGTTTTAGGAACTGAAATACTAGCATGTTGTCAGTAAAACCGTTTGTTAAGGTTTAAATTTTTTAATGAGAAAAGCCAGTATATATAACCATCATGGCTAAAAAGTGGAGACAGTCATTCCATGCATATTTGTTACCTAACTCCGGTCACATCTTCACCAACTTGTTCTTTTGGCAGTTAGGCTCCAAAGATATGCCCTCCCTCACTTGAACTGGAGATGTGATTGCAGCATAAAAAGACATTGCCAAGATATGGTTACTCTACCCATCTTAGGGAATAAGAGCAATGAAACTATGGTAGCACAAGTTTCAGTCTCCAAATATCTACCTTAATATCTAAATTAAACCTGGTTTGGTCTATAGTCATTACAGTTACACTTCCCAACTGTACAGCAGACAGACCCTATGCCAACACTGTTAGTGAAATTTAAGTTTCTAAATGCCTCAATCAGTTTTGAAGGTGGCACCTTCTAAGTCACTTAGGCTCTAAATCCATAACCCCAAAATCTTGGATTAGGGTCCAAGAACTCACAAGTTCTAACACAGTCTTTTACACAACATTCACTGTTTAGTAGTGCTGAATTACTGTGTTAAATATTTTTAAAGTTTGGTGCTCAAAGTTTGACACTTAAATGTTTGGTAACGTAATGAAAATTACTTTATTTTTAGAGGTATGTTTCACCAAGCAACTCCACTAGAAGTCACTGGGATCAATAAGAGCTTTGTATCTTTGAACGTCTATTCACTTTTACTGAGTTGCCTAAATGCAGAATTTAGGCTTCTTGGTTTAGAAATCTTGGTCTCAACCTTTCACATCACAGTTCTCCTAATCTGTCCCATATGTATGTTAACACAGAGGGAAAAAACCAAAAAAATAATTGATCAGGACAATAGGCAAACAAGATTCTTTGGCTAAATGTGATATGTTTTATTAGACCAACTAAATAGTTAGAAAAATTGTTCTTTGCAAACTTTTGGGCACAAACACCCTTCTTTAGACATATTGAGAGTCTGTTAGTGAATTGTGAGCTCTCCTGGGTAGAACAGAAGCCAACATGCAAAGTGCAAAATGCAGGTCTGTGAAAATGCAAATAGCCTGGCAGTGAGGATCAGAGGGGTGGAAGACAATAGGTGTGAGGGAGAGGGGAAAAGGGAAATGTTGAAATGGTGATAGAAGACTGTAGCTGGTAAAATGCAGACAAGTTACCTGGGGTTATCAGATGCCAGGCAAGTTATAATGTGCCATAAATCCAATGTCTATATTCAGTCCATGATTTTTTGATCTGAACGAAGATTTCTTAGGGTGGTATCTTTTTGGACAAATTATGTAGTTTGGATAAAATCAGACAAGCATTTGCATGCAAAATATTCTTCCAGAAGACAGGTCTTCACAGAGACCTGAGAAAGAATGCCTTGCATCTGAAAGCTTGTTTAACTTTATAGTCAGTCCAGTAAAAGTTATCACCTTAAAAAAATCCTGGCTTCTAGCATAATTTCTGGACCATCTTGGCTACAAGACTAATCTGGACAGACAGTCTCATTTCCAGTGAAGTTTCCTACTCCTGTAATGATGAATTATGCTGGAAAAATCACAGAATCTTTAAAACTGATACATATTTCTAAGGTTTCCAACCATACTTACCAAAGTGATAGTGACAGTGTGGGAATTGGTTTGTATTTGGGGCACTCAGAGGTAGAGGTGCTACACTAAATGTATTTAATATATTAGATTAAGACAATGGAAGTTGACTTGCTAGGTTTACTTATGTGCAAAATCATAAATATCAACCACCAAAATGCAGGTATTGACTATAGTATTAAATTCCACTTATTGCCAATATCAGTACAGAATTAAAAGCCAAGAAACAATCAAGTCAAATTATTTTCTTCTCTCATTATAAAAATATTACATGACTTGTTAGGTGGGCTGTAGTTTGATAAACAATGATTTTTATTTATTTTGTCTACCCACCATTTTCTATTTCTTAATATATTTAAATACTGGAAACTTCCATTTATACCCACATCTATCAATGTTAGATAATTAATTAATCCTCCTGGTGTAAAACTGTATCAGACAGAAGAATTGCAGAATTCTGATGGATGTAAATATGCAGTACTGTTAAATGCAACATGCCTGTTAGCTCACATAGCATATTAATAGATCTAGCAGGAGCCCTATCCTGCTCAAACTGATGTCAGTGGTATTTTGTCATGTAACTTCAAACAAGAACAGAATTAAGTTGTAGGTACTGATGACTTAATCCTGGTGACTTTAACAGGAATTACTGGAGATTACTATACCATAGGTTCAGCTATACCATATAGTATATTTCAGGCAGACATATTGATATTGTGTTGTACATTATTTTGTACAAACATTTTTAAAAGACTTGTCAAAATGTTTTTAAAGACTTGTTTACCTCTTTTTTTAAAATTCAATTAGGTCTACTCAGCATGACTGCCTAGTAATAATTTTATTAAGAGTGTGATCTTAGTTTTGTTCATTTAAGTGATTTTACCAATAGGGCTATGCCAGTAAAATCCCAAGCATAAGCATTGCTTTACCCCCATCGACAGTAACAGAACTGCACCTGTACTAGGGTGTTTTGCTAGTCTAGCCAGAACGCTATACCAGAAAAACCTTTCTGAGTATAGGCAAGGCCTTTTTTACAACTCTTTTCACCTTGTTCTAAAAAAAAACTTCCATTTTAAATCTTGATAGTGTAGGGTTCATATAAGGGTATTATTAAATTTAATTCTGATCTCATACACTGGATTATGGGGGGCAGCCATCTGTACTCTAAGAGAAGTTAACAGTGAACTATCTGATTGCAGGGTTTTACTTGAATGTCAAACATGTAAACAGGGAATCCTTTTTTCCCCTCAGAGTCATGTCAATAAAGACTGGCAGAAGTGGACCTCATTTCTCATTTTAGAGTTTTCGTTCTGGAAGCATAGCGATAATTTCTTTAATGCAGGATTCACTTAAACTCATCCCAACACGTATTATCCCTACCCCAATAGCACTATTTCCAGAGAATGGGAAGAGCGGAAAATATTTTAATTTCTTAATCTTACCTTCTTTAATAATTATTTAGGTATTTGTACACTGCTTATATTTCAAGCAAGTCATGAAACAAAAAGTTAATAACTCCCAGTATGACACACCTATGGATCTCTGATAAAGAGGAAATTTCCTAATTAACAGACTTCTTTTTCCACCAGTCTATAATAGTTAAAGAAGACTCAGCTGTAACTCAAAACAGAGAATGAATATTGGACCTTTCACTCTCTACTGTACCATTATTGTCCCCATCTAAAATATTCTTGTATTCACGTCACACACTACAACATTTAGACACAACAAACCTATATTAACATAACAATGAGCTGTAAAATTTAGCACAGAGAGATAAAAACTACTGAGTGCTGTGACATGCAAAAGGAGAACATGCTAGAAGGTTTACAAGACAACACAGGAGTAAACCGTATCTCTAGCATTAGCACTTTAGAATCAACACAACTTTAAAACTACTGCTCTAATCCTTCCAAACAATCCAAACAAGGGTTTCTTGCAGTACTTTGTGCAACAGATATCAGTGTTTAGAAGACACCCTGCTATTACTTTTGCAATCAACTGAAATGATTTGCTCTTTTATAGTCAGTTTGTATAATGTTTAGCCTGGAACATAAAATGCTTCCTAAACTCCTGTTCCCCTGCCTCAACATTTAATAAGCTCTTTCACCTTCGTAAGTGCTTTAAATATTTTTTTTATAAGGCTTCTTCTGTGAAAAGCTAAGTTTTGCATTACTTGCATAACATTAAATTATTAAAGGCTTTAAGAGTTCAAGTATTTCATGCATGACTGAAAACAGTGCATGTCTCACTACTGAAATCACCCCCAGATTTTTATGACTTTCTGCAACGTAACGTGATTGGAAATAAAAGGTCATAATTTACTAAAGCTAAATTTATTCAGCACTTCTGCCATCTCATGTTGCTCTCTGTGGAATGTCTACTTAGTAAATCACGGCCTTTTTATTTTGTGGAACATGGTAAGTCACTGCAATCAGAATACCTCACAGACCAGAGGTTTTTTTCCCTTCCTTGGCCAGAATTTGAACAGTAACAGCTGCCATCATGATGTCAAAATCAAAAAATAAATAAAATATTTTTAAAGTTTAGTGATAAAGTAGGAAAACTTTGTATTTTGGCCCTTTTTTTTTTTTTACTTAGAAATATAGTCATTTTTATTGTTCTAAGTGGATATGCTTTGAGACCGAGACGACAAGATTTTATGGAAGCTTATAAATGTTCTCACAAATAAGTACCTACATTTCTACCCCTGGTTTTCTAACACTTGGTATATATTTAATAAGCATACAGAAGAGAATGGTGGCAGAAATGAAGCTGATAAAAAAACTGTCCTCTGTTCTATTAGTTCTGTCTGTCAATCTATTTAACACTTATCAGGTTTTCTGTATCACTAAGTGGAATTTCATTTGAAACTGAGGGCTTAGTTGAATGTTTAGCAGATGAGAAACAAGAGATACCCTTGGGGATCATAATGCAACCCATGTCACATTCTCTTATTACATTCTAATCCCACTAGAAAATAATATTGTACATATTGTATCAAATTATTTAATATGATAATCTAATGTCACTTTCTTTGGAGCTGTGCCATTCATTATTTCAGCTATGAAAAAAATCAAGGGAAATTTGCCAAGGTATTTGGCCTTCTAAAGGAATCACTCTAATTTCTAATCAAACCAAGATGTCTAATGAATTCAAGATGGCCTGTCAGCTTAAATTATCTGTTTGTCTGTCTGTTTACTGTATCTATCTTTCCACAGTTCTTTTTTATCTCTGTGAATTTCAGCTATTGAGTCCTGTGTTTCTTCTGGAAGGAATCTCTAACAGATGAACTTTCCTGATGATATGCTGATGATTTGCTAATTTATGACTTGTAAATTTAAGAAATCTGAAGAAATCTCTGGGAAACAAAGCAGATCATGAAAGAGGAGAAATAAAAGATTTTAATACCTTACATAAGGAACTGAGATTTGATTAAAACATAAGCCTTAAGCACACATATAAACTAGAAATGTGTATCAGGATAATATAAAGTATTTCCGAATTGAAAATTTAAAATGCCATCTTGCAGAAATATTTGCTATCAAGGGCAGGAGAGTATTTATTTTACACACACACACACACACACACACACACACACACACACACACACACACACACACTCACTCTTAGCAACTCTTTATATTGCGCTCTTCTTCATTAGCTCTCAAAGCACTTTTTGAAGAGATCAGTAGCACTATCTCCATTTTATAGATAGGATGAGTGTCGGCAAGGTAAAGTGACTTACCCAAGACACCCAAAAGGAGAGTGCACTGGAAACAGAACCCAGATTTCTTGATTTGCAGCCCAGTGCGCTGGCCACTAGACCACATAGCTTCAGCTTATCTATATATCTAATGATATTCATTCCAAGCTAGAGTATGTTCACTTAACTTGTAAAAAAGTTCTACTACAGTCAACAGAAGGTTTGTATGAAAAGGGCACATGGGATTTGGCCCTGAGTATTATAGACTAATTTAACAACTCAAAGGTGGGGAAAAAAGTCTATAGAGATATCTAGCCTATCTACCCCCCTGTTGACGTATGAAAGTTTCTTACAGTACATTTGCTTGCATTTTGTCCAGACTGTAGTTTTCCCATAAAAAATATTAGAATGCATTAGAATTAATTCTCATCACATGGGCCACAAAGGAAGTGTGTTCAGAAAGAAAACAACTGAATATGGACAATCTCCATTCTCAGATTAAGAAGTACATAAATGTAAAATGACAAGTTAATTAGAAATGAGCAAATCAGGTAAGATGCATTAAGAATCAGCCCAGAACTTTTGCCAAAAATCTAACTGAATTTGGGTGTTAGTTGTAGCCGTGTTGGTTTAAGGACATGGGTAGACAAGGTTCTTTGTGTGAATCTGATATCTTTTATTAGACCAACTTCAATAGCTGGAAAACAATTTTTAAGCAAGCTTTCAGGTTCAAAAACCCTTCATCAGGCTAAGGAAGTTTCTGCAGTTGTGTGCTCTTCCTGGATGGAATGAAAAGTAAAGAAGTCAGAGGCTGGGCTGGTGTGCATACAAGACAGGCAGTCAGTGAAGATGTAAATTGAGGAGTTAAAGGGTGAAAGACAGGGTGGGTGGTGGGTGAGAGAAGGAGAATGAATAGTGGAGAAGTACCTGGGGAGTCAGACGTCAGGCAGGTTATATAATGTGTCATAAATCCACTGTTTGTATTTAGTCCATGATTTTTAGTATCCAGGAGTTTGATGAAGTAGAGTTCATAGGCTCGTCTCTGTGAAGTGTTTTGTAAGTTTTGTAAGTTTCCTTTGAGGATCAGGACTGAAAGATGGGAGAGAGAGTGGTTTTCTTGTAAGAAATGTGCCCCCACAGGTAATTGGGTATTCCTGTCTTTGATAGATCTCCGGTGTGTGTTCATTCTGGTGCGCAGTTACTGTTTGGTCTCTCCTACGTATTTTCCATCAGGGTGTTTGGTGCGTTGGATGAGATGTATTACATTTCTGGAGGGGCAGCTGTAAGATCCAGGAATGCTGATGGCTCTGTTGTGGGGTGGAGTAATAGTGGGGGTAGTGGAGACGTGCCGGCAGGTTTTGCATTTCTTGCCATGGCATGGTCTGGATCCATTTGGTGTGTTCTGGGTTTGAGGAAGTTTGCTTCTGGAGATGAGGTTAGCAAGGTTTGGTGCTCGTTTGAAGGCTAGGATGGGTGACTCTGGGAAGATCTCTTTAAGAATAGGGTCTCTTTCTAGTATGGGGTCCAATCGTTTGAGGATTTTCCATACGGGTTTGAGGGAGAAGTGATATGTCATAACCAGTGGTGTGCAATTTCTGCGGGGGTTTCTTCTGTACTGCAGTTGTCACGTGGTATCCAGGTGGTTCTTTCAAACATGTGATCTCTCTCTCTGGAGGAGTGTCCTTGTTGTGTCCTTGTTGTTTTTAAGATTGGTGAGGTGGCAATCCTGGGTGTTCTCTTCAGTGCAAATGTGGTGATATCTGAGGGCTTGGCTGTATATCACAGCTTTTTTGGTGTGTTTCTGTTGATTGCTGGTTCTAAGTAGATATGTATGTTGGTCTGTGGGTTCCTTGTATAATATGGTCTGTATTTTATCATTCTGGATACTGATCATCGTGTTTAAAAAGGAGACATGTACAGGAGTATTCTAGAGAAAGTCGGATGGAGGGATGGTGATTGTTGAATTTCTGATGGAACTCAATCAGAGATTGAGGTTTTCACTCCAAATGATGAAGATGGCATCAATATATCTTAAGTATAGCAAGGGTTTGATGGTACAGTTCTTGAGGAAGTTTTCTTCCAGGTGGCTCATAAAAAGGCTGGCATAGTGTGGGGCCATTTTGGTTCCCATAGCTGTTCCCATCATCTGGAGGAAGAGTTGGTTATTAAACGTGAAATTATTGGGTGTGAGGGTGAAGGTGAACATAAATGTATAAGGTCAGTAATATCTTTGCGTCTGTATTCTGAGTTGTAGTCTTGTTCCTATAGATATGTAAGGCAAGCTTGGATGCCATCCTGGTAGGATGTTGATATATAGACTGGTAATGTCCATGCTGGCTAGGAGGGTGTTTCTGGGAAGGTGGCCTATGTTTTTAAGTGTTCATAGAAAGTCTGTAGTGTCTTGGACAAAACTTGTTCTGTGGGTGACAAGTGGTTTTAGGATTGATTCAACAAAACCTGATATTTCCTCAGTTAGGATCACATGGTTGGATATGATAGGTCTGCCAGGGTTCCCTCATTTCGGGATTTTAGGGATTATGTAAAAAGACCCCAGGTTAGGTATTGGGAGGATCAAGGTCTGTAGTTTTCCTTGTAGTCCTGATGGAAATGATTTGAGTTTCTTGGTGAAAAGAGTAGTAGGATCTTCTTGTAGTTCTTTGTAGTAGGTGGTGCCAGAGAGTTGTTTGTTGGCTTCCTTTATGTAGTCTTCACGGTTTAGGATGACAATGGCTCCTGCTTTATTTGCTGGTTTTATTACTATCTGGTGGTTAGATCTTAGAGATTCTATGGCCTTTTTCTCTGGTAGAGAGAGGTTGTTATGGTGGCGTGTGTACTTGATTATTTCACTGTTCATTCTTTCCCTGAAGCAGTCAATGTAATGGTCAAGGTAAGGGTTTCGTCCACTGTGAGGTGTCCAATCTGCTGGTTTTTGCTTTTGGGGGTTTTTTTTTGCCTTTTCCTGAAAGTTGTCAGAGGATGACTTGTTTATGGGAGTGGATTCAGTTTGGTCATGGAAATATTCCTTGAGAATATTTCAAGTTCAATATAACTGAACTTGAAACTTTATGAACTTCACAAAATTTCCTTTGACTTTTTGGCTTTTTTGTTTAAATAATTTTAGATGTCTCCATAATCCCAATTTTGAAGGGGATTAAAAGTGGAAGTTCCACAATTCCACAACAAAGAACATATTTGCAAATTCTCTTTACTTAAACGCAAGAATTTTATGCGAATAACTGCTCATATAAGAAATCCAGCCTGAATTTTGTACTAAAGAGGTTGGTCAATAGGTTCAGAAAAGAATCCAAACCCAAATGAATTAGAGATTCTCCCAACCTTCTAAGGCTTGTATAAATAGATTGACTTGGAAATGTATTGGCTGACTGTAGAGACAAGCTGCAAGCTTTCTCTATACACCAAGAAAGTTGATAGTAGTATGCTGATTGCCTGTTAGTTCTTTTAAGATCAACTGTACTTTGCTCAAAAATGTCCCATGTAAGCTAATTCACAAGTGCTGAATCAGAAGGCTTAGTAGCTTCTTACAAGCTGGAAATTTTAAAGTGATAAGGACTACAGATAGGGCATGGGAATTGGTTGGCACTCTCAACACTCCTCAAAAGGGGGGTGATCAACCAAAAGAAACAACACAATCTTTAAGTTATGGAATATCAATTAGTATCTAGTAATACTAATAGTAAAAAAAGGACTCCCCACTTGTTTTGTTTCCCTGATCAAGAGATTCTATATTATATTGCACTACATAGATCACAAAAACTTTTCTGTCTCTTCACTTTATGTCTCATCTAACATTTTCTCCATCTGTTTTCATCTAGTATTTCATCACTGATAACTCCTATGGTTGTTCTTCAACATCCTAGAATGTCACTACTTGAATTGACAATTACTTGCACAGCCTCAACCCTTCTAGCACGCAATATATCTTTAAGGCCTGATGAGTATGTATTTCAGTGGCTCTCATGTTTCATTCAGTACAATCTGTAACAAAATACATTGTGAAGCAGTTCAGTAACATATTAGCTGCTACCTATACTTTATAATTAGAAATTATCTGAAATTACCTGAATGCAGCTATTGTTCAGAACACACTGCCTACTTATTTCTTAATGTTTTGCAGGGTTTCAGTGTGATAAACCACTTATAAGACTGCATGCTGTTTTATCTGTGTGATTATGTATGATGAGCTATAAGCCAGACAATAATATTTAACCTTGTTTCAAATTTCTCTCTATTATAAACCTACACATAGCCTTTCAACCGCACAAAACAAAAGCATGAATCAATTGTCACAATGCACCTTTCAGGTAGGTAGATACTGGTCTACTAATTATAACAATACATCAATTGATGTACAGAGAAATTCTGTTGTTATCATTTGCAGAACAATGAACCACTGACAGAGTCAGAAACGGAATCAGATTGCTGATTCTTTTTGTGATGAGATTGCTAGCACTCTAACAGCTATACTCTTTACCTTCACTTCCAGATATTAATGGTCTAATAAAGCAAGAATGAGAGTTGTCAATTCATGAACTGCACTTTCGCAGGCATTAGTGGGAACTTCACAAGAAGTCAAAGACAGACAGTAGCATATGCAATATCTTTTTGCATATATATTTGCAAACAAAAGGCAAAAGCAATCTGGTCCTTTGAAATAAATAGGAAAGAAGAAGTGGCTGAACAGGTGTATAAATGTAAATTCTTTGGGTACATGCAGATTCCTGGGACCCAATCTATGGTCACATGGCTTACTTTAAGCCATGTGATCATAGATTATGTCCCACTTGTGCAGACATTTGCCAGGGCTGGGAGCTATTTCTGGAATGTGATCTAAGTTGGGGCAGGGGAAGGGGCAAGCAGGATCAGAGAGACTTAGCGGGTCCTCCACAGTAGCTGTCAGGTCCAGCAGGGGTTACTGGGATTGAGAAGAGCTGGTGGGTATGCATGGGGGAGGGGGAAGGGTGGGGAGGTTTCCACTCATGGTTGGAGGGTCAAGGGAAGTAGAGCTAAAAACAGCCTAGTCACAGTGCAAGCTGGAAGTAGGAAATGTACAGCCCTAGGGCTGGGGGGAATAGCTGGATTTTCCCAGCTCCATAGCTGCACTCCAAATGTGTACAAAATAGGCTAACCAATGCCCAATCTAACTTAATGGATCTTCTCAGGTGAGCTAAGTTAAATCAAACCAGACATTTTTTGCCTGATCTAACATCCCTGAACATCTGTACAGATTGGCATCTAGATCACCCTACCTTAGTTAGGTCAATCAAAGTGCAACTTCTGTAAGCTCCCTTCCCTTCCATTTAGCTGCACACTCAAAGTAGAAAACAAAGCATGTAATATTTTGTTGAAAATCTCCTTCTTAGTAACATTAGAAAGTCATGAGTTTTCTTTGTTTTAATTTGTCCCTCATTCCTGAACTTTATTTTCTATTTTCAGCTTAGATTGTCATTTTGTTTTAAAGTTACTAAACCCAGATTCTGTCTTTCTAATTATTGCTTTCTACCCACAGGCTCTTTTAGCTACCAGTAACTAGAGGAAGGCATGCATTTATTTATTTGACTTGGGTATAACTATAATTTTAAGAAAACCATTTTAAACTAGTCCACAGACCACCTGACTCTAGTGTATCAGGCAAAAATAGTAAAAACATTACTAGAGCATGTGATCAGTTCAACCAGCTTTTAAAAATGGTGCACATTGCTTATAGAAAATAAAACTATATATTGATTTTTCTACTCCATTCTTGGTCTTTTAGTGCTGTTGTTATAGTGCACTGGATTATATCCATATCAGATCCAGAAGGTAACAGGTTTGGATTAGCACAATGTTTGTTTGGGAAACCACAGTGCACTATTTTGTAAAATATGAAACAATAAATAGTACTGTTTATCCAATTGAGGAAACTTCCTTCACAGTCAGCATTGAACCAGTGGGAGCATAATTTTGAAAGTCTCAATTTTAGAAAGTTGCAAAGCTAAGCCTCTTCCACCTAAGTTAATTAAAAATCCTATAAGAGTTTTTGCAACAGAAACTCTAGCATCCTGAGTAAAATTTCACTGGTGATAATTACATTCTTCCTTCAAACTAAACAAAAATGATTTGTATAAAATGTGTGAGCTGTTTGAGGACGTTTCTGGCTTAAAGGCAGTGTGTAACTATTAAGATCACCCCAACTGACCCCAGCTTTCTTCTATATGTTAAAACTTCAAATTGAAGAAAAGCATTTTATTTCATAGTGTCAATGTTTGTGGTTGTGTGCACATGCAAAAAAGCACAAACATATGCACACATTTTATAAGATATTTTTGTGTTCCTCTTTCTCTCTTGGAGAGAGCACAGCATAAACACACATATAGGCTATTTTAAGAGTCTGAACAACATCTTTCAACAAAGTTTAACTATTTTCATTTTGTACACACACTTAATGTCTGGAAACTTTTTGACATTAGAAATAGAACAACTGTAGTTTCTCATTATGTTTGCTGCCAGAATCTACGCTTGGTTGCTCAACTAAAGACCTTATATTACTAATTACTACCACATGCCCATATCCCAAGCGAAGGAAAACTTATTGGTTCTGACAGCCCATTCTCTCAACACTGAATTCCAAATGAAAACTCAGATTTTGGCCAAACATAACATTTCATCAATCTTGTTCTACTGACTGGAAAAGCAACATCAAACGAGTGGTGCTAATGGCTTTTTACTGTGCAGTTCCCAAGCTTATATTCTCTGATGAAAGATCCACGTGAGCAAAAGACTTCTTTTAAGTACTTAGTAATTAGCTTTTGAACCAGGAAACAATGCGTAAAGTAAATCGAACAGTCTGTTTGCTGATGACAGTGCTGAGTTTCAGTTGACAAGCTACATGGGCAGCAGAGAGTGAGAGAGAGCTACAGACAAACGAAGAGCGCATATAAATAGAGGAAATAAACCAGCGAGAAAGTAAAATGAAGCAAGCCCCAAAGCTGGCAGGACATCTATGATTTGGGAGTTGAGGCCTTCAAAATGTGGGGATTGGACTGAAGATCAGGTCCATGTTTAGAGACAATGAAAAGCAATGCTTGGTACCAGTGACAAAAGAGAAGACTCGGGGAACTTAAATTGTTTCACAAGTGGAGAATTCTGTTCTATTTGACTGTGATAACCTGCAGTAAGCTGAGTAGAAAGATATTAAGAGTAAATATTCTGGGTACTTAGTGAAACTTCACTCCATCGCAGAATTCAAATTAAAATGGAGGTGGAGGTGATTTTGTTCATCTAGATGATTAAGACCCAACTAATGTAGTCTAGCTGGACTACATTAGAAGATCCTTGCATCACTATCAATGATAGCAGCACTAAAACATTTTGGACATTTGAGAGTATTTTTCACAGAAGAACAAAAAGATGTGTGTGGAAAGCATCTTCTACTTTTTGGAACATATTGAAATGTCTAGTGATACAAGAACTTCACAAAGGAAATTTTTTTATGTCTCTATCATATGATGCAAATCAGTGTTTTAGTATTGACTTATAACTGGTTACAGATTTTCTGGAGTGTCCCCATTCAGTTAGGAAGGGAAACATCTTGAAACAACTATAATCCTGTCACATAAAATGATGTGTAGGTGATTGTTTCAAAGGAACTAAACTAAAAGCTTGCTTCCCAAAGTGAGGGAAGGGACACACAATTGGATTCCACTAAAATGTTTTATTTGGAATGTCTCCCTAATTATGTTTATAGGAATGTGCATGTGATGGCTTTTAAGGGCAATGGGACAGATGTCTCTGCCTCCGCTATGGATTGGCACACTGATGAGCTGAAATCAGCAGAAGCAAGAATACTGATTTCTCTGAATAAATGAAGTTTACTTGAATATATTTCTTAGCAGACATAACATGGTTTCTGGACAGAATTAGCTACAACACGGTCCAGATGACAAGTAGGCATTCAATGAAGATGTGAGGTGATTTATTTATGAAGCCTAATGAGGCTCTTTAAAATCTAACTGTTGCTACCAGCCAAAAAGAATAATTCTTAAGTTTTTATAACACTTTACTGATGCTCAAGTCCTCTCTTTATTTTTTTTTAGAGTTGGGGTAGATTATCAATTGCTAAGATGGAATAGGTTTTTTAAAAACACTGATCCTAAATCCCAAGGGCCTGAGAACCTACAAATCCCCAAAGAAATCAGTGGGATGGTGTGTGGTCCATACCTAATAAATTGGTTGATGAAAAATAGCAGTACCAGCTTCTGATATGGCCACCATAATGTAATTACGGTGGCCACATGAAGCTTCCATGCTGTGTTCTGCCATACATAATGTTTAGTGAGTCAAGTTACTTCAGAATAATGACTTTTATAATTACTTGGCCAAGAAATTACTAAATGATAATCTAACTAATTAATGCTCAAAAAGGTGAAGTGATATGACGACCTTGTTCCACAATCTAACTGCAGATGCAATAGCAGGGTTTCTTCGGTGTGCAGAGATTCTTTTGAAGAAGGGACAAAATATTGTGACTTGTACCTTAGCATGGCCCAGGTCTCTACTGACAGTGTGACAATGCTCCAGTGATAACAGCTGATGTCACAGAGCACTACATCTTAGGGAGTGTCCGTGAGTCAAGCTGTGACCACCTTCAGGGGCTGTTAAAGTGTCACACAATCACACCTGGTCTTTTTAGACTTACTTTCTGCCTCGGGTTGAGTTAAAAGTCCCGCCGTATTTCTTCCGATTAAGGATGAGAGCAGCAATTTCTGGCACGTAGCGAGCAAACATTGCCTACATGCATGAAACAAAAACACAAAAAAGAAAATGGCATGCAGAGAGTGTTCTACTGCAGCAGAGGCAGCAGAGCCTCTTGGAATACTTACTTTCTTCCACTAACCGCACTATAGGAACCACCATATTTCTTGCGGTTTCCTATTAACTCTATGATTTCAGGGACGTAGCTGGCAAACATGGCCTAAGAAGAAGATAGGAGACAGAAGAAAAGACTAAAAAGAGAGGCCAAAGAAAGGGGGGTGATGAATATTTTCAGAAGATATATATCTTTAAGATCTGAAAATGCAAAAGAATTAGATCTATAAAAGTATTTAAAAAGAAAATAAAAAATAAAAACAAGTTCTTATAAAACAAAACAAGAGGGTTCAAAGTAAAAGTTGGTTTTGAAGAAGATTCATACCTGGTAAACTAAAGAAATGGTCAAAAGAGAAAAAATACCCAAAACAAAACAAGAACAAAATGAAGTCACATTAGCCTCTAATTGTAAAATAACTGCTAATTCTTCCTGAAGAGGGGGGGATATATCCCAATCTTACACAGTGCAAAAAAAAAGGCATGTGTTATTATGATTTTTTGTTTGTTTTTAAAAGATATGGAGACTTTTTACCTTTAATAGTCCAAAGAAAAATATGGCACTTGGGGTTCCCCCCCTCAAAAATTAAAATGGAGTCACCCCCCATAAAAAAAGACAAAGAAAAAACAAAAAGCAAAAACAAAAAAAAAACCAAAACAAAATTTTGTGAAAAGCTTGTTTTTAAAAGGTTTTTAAAAGGTTTTAAAAAGGACACGTGATATAAAAAGGTAGTAGGAAGAAAAAAAAATCTGCCATGTTTTGTCCAACAAACATCTTGCTTGTGGCTGGATACTTCGAAGAGCTGCTGCCAGTCAACTTGGTCTCTATCCATATGCAAATATGCATGTCTTTTGGATATGACTGTTTATACATCACCTATTGCACTGACAATGATGTGTGCTTTATATACATACTATCTTCAACGAGATGTACGTATATGTACAGAAAACATGTGTGAAGAGTAAACAATACAAAATAGATGTATATGTACAATACATACACCATGAATGGATTTTACTTAGCACTTACCTTGCAGAATGTAAATTTTAATATAAACTTTGCTGTTTTAAAAGACAGAATTCAGCAGTTCCTATGGTATTACTCAAAGATAAAAAAAAGTAATTTAACATAAGACAATTAGTTTATCTAGTGCTAGGCACATACTCTGGGCAGGAAAAGGAATGATACATTTTCTAATTTGTACGGTGAGAGTTAAATGTGGTTATATGCATGTTAACACCATGTTATTTGGCATGGTTGCATGTTAAAAATGTAAAGAGAACATGGTTTGCCATCATCTGGATTGGACGAGCTGCTCTTTAAGGCAGTCCAAAGCCACAGTGTTTGTTGGAATTCTGGGAAGGAACAAAGAAGGAAAGGGAAGGTTCTTGAAACCGCAAACTGTCTTTAAAATAATAACAGCATCAAATATTGCACAACAGTAATTGTCACTTAAAAGTAATGGACTATAAATAGCACAGTAAATAGAATTGTTAAGGCACTTTATGCATTATTTTCTTTAATGGATTAGACTAAATCTTGCTCCACTAAATCTTTGCAAAAATTAACAAGATCTAGCATACATAAATACTTATCTAGAATAAACAAAGTGTATATCTGAAGTGTTCAAATGTTAATAGATATTGTTAAGAAGCCAAGTTTTTTAATTAATATAACTACTTAAAATACAGCATGGGGCACAGAGAATCAGATATTTAAAGTAGTAGTAACAAAAACAATAATAAGAAAGAGATTTTACCAATCCCCCGAGGATGAAGAAGACCATGAAAAGGCGACCAAGGGTTGTTTTTGCATAAACATCTCCATAACCAACAGTGGACATAGTGACCATTAGTAAATAAACACATTCCCAATATGTAAGTGGTTGGTTATTTTGGAAATTTTCCCATGGATCCCCTGAGTTCTCCACCTACAACATAAAAAGTACAAATATGAAATAACTTACTAGTAGCGTAGATGAATACAGGATATACATTTCTTTTAATTTAACTGGTATATAATATGCATTAACTCTGGATCTTTTTTTTTTTTTTTAAAGATCAGACTCACTTCTGATCTAATTAGAACTGAACAACTCCACTGACACCATCTAAGATGCAGTTTGCTCATATTATTTATAGAAGTCATCTTCTCTACTACTTAACAGAGTATTTAGCAATCCAGATAAATCTCATCTTCCTATGTTTTAAACTTTTTAATATGAACTTTATACTCCTTATCCAATGACATCATTTCACATTTTCCCCCCAAACTACTGAATGGATATTAATTAATCACACACACATATACTGAGCAACAGAACTTTGGCTCCAAAAATTTCACAGTCATAAGCGCAAGACTACCAGTGGAACTCAAGTAGAGTTTTCACTAGCTATCAAATGTAACAAGCGTCCATTCTACACACTGTAGGCAAAGACAGAGAGACTTTTTATTGATGAATAAACAGTGGAACAGACTTGGTATGCCCAGCATTGAGAAAGTATATACTGAAGAACATATTGTAGCCTGAATAAAGTTGTATTCAACTGTTTATGATGTTATAAACTACAGTTCTTCTATAAATCCTGTTTTCAGAAGGTAGCACATAGATTTGTGCCTCACATTCCAATAGGGAAGAAATTCCAAAACTGTGATCCATGAAAATGCTGCCTGGTCCTGTGGTTCTGGCTCCTTTCTTGTTCCATGCTTTTAAATTGATTTAAAAGCAGCTAAAGTAGATTAAATATTTTCCTAATATTATTTTGCCATATAAGTAGCTATTTCAGTTGCCACAAGGATGTTACATGTTTATGAATGAGAAAGAAAGCATCCACCCAGCAATCTTTCTATTAAGACTTGGTTCACATTATAAAGTTGTATGTTTAAGAATCCCTCCAGTAAATTTAAAACTCCTGTGTTGGAAATCATACAAAGAAGTGAAAACAACACTGAGTCAGAAAAATCTACATTTAATCATAAAGTATTATTCCTACCCTCAAATCTAGAAAAATTTAATAATAATCCAAAACTATTAATAATGGAACTATAATATTATATGACACAATGAAAACATGTTTCACTCAACATTCTCAAAATGATTTACAAATACTAAACTACACAGAAATCCTGTATGGCATGAAGTAAAACATATATGATTTAAAAAAACCCCCCAAAGATAAGAAAAAGAAAACTAATTTATGAGGAACCCCACTTGAAAACACTAGTAATCAGATTAATTTTTCTTCTGAATATAGAGAATTCCTTTTTTGGCAAAACCACGTGTTTCCCAGAATGTCATTATCATTCATATTCTACCAGCCTTTTCCAGCCCAGTAGTTATTAAGGAAACACTGCCACCTAATGGTAAAATATAGTTTTGGAAGGTTCTCCAAATCCCATACTTAACTTTAACTATTGGTGAACTGAAACACTGGAGATTAACGATGTGAATAATACTATTCAGATTAATTTGGGGTAGAAACATCAGGCAGCATACATTTCTTTATTGTATTGCATAGCTGTATGAAGGGATTATTGTGAGTTAGATGATGGCAGAAAATAAATAATTTAGAGAGGAGCTGATCCAAGTACACTTACCAAATGTATGAACCCAGCTGCTGTCAGCCACGTACTAATAAATATAGAGCACAGATTCACCAGCTTGATGGAATTACTGAAAAAAACACAAGGAACATGTATTTGAAGATGTAACAGGAACACAAATTATTTTTGTGCTTCTATAATAGACATACAGCCATCAGTCATAATAATACAGTGGTTCATATGCCACTGAACTACAGTGTCTCAAAATCATTTCTAAGATGGCTAATATGGCTAATATTGTCATATTAATGTCAATGGTGTAACAGACATCCTACCTTATACAGTGTTTAAAATATACAGAGTCATATAGAATGAGAGCCTAAATTGTGACACACAGATAATATTTTGGTACATGACACACATTTCTTAAAAGTATCTTTACACTTATGCAGAGTTTATATGTACTTCAAGACCGGAGTTCCTTGTGTTGACATCACTGGGAACAGAAGTAGACTCTATTAAGAAACTTACAGAATGATATCTACACAACATTTATTGCTATATAACACAGAATTTGCTTTCATGTTAGTTTATACAGCTTAGGAAATGCTACTTAAATGGAATAAATGATAACTGAGAAAATGTCTTCTTAGCAGTAGGTGTTAAGGTACATTTGCACACATGGCCAAGTATGTGCCCCCTAAATCAGCCCTCCAAAATTGGGGTACATATTGTAAACAGACAAGCTGATTTTCTTTGCCAGAACCTCATTGCATGAAGACACAGAAAAATGGACAGACAGCATGCTATAAGATGGCTGCCAGGTTCTTTGTGTTTCTGGGAAGGAGGAGGGGGCATCATCCAGTGTTAACTCTGTCACAAGTACTCTCAAACTGGCACCAGTTTTCGGCAAGTTTTATCTCATAACAAGGGGTTTGGAGTAGGGAAGGTTTCAGAGTGTGAGGGAGAAGGCAGTGGTGCAGTTGCACCCCACTTTGATCCCTACCCCACCCTATCTTCAAGAAAGGGAGGAAAGTGGATCTGGCAAACTACAGGCCCATCAGCCTGACCTCTATTCTGGGGAAGGTCTTAGAAAAGGTTATCAAAGAAGCCATTCTTAACAGACTGTCCGATGGCAGCATCCTGAGAGATAGCCAGCATGGGTTTGTTGCACGTAGGTCTTGCTTGACCAATCTTATTTCCTTTTATGACTATGTGACCTATCGCCTGGACAAGGGAGAAGAGATTGATGTCGTATATCTTGACTTTAAAAAAGCCTTCAATCTGATATCTCAAGATTACCTCTTAGTAAACTGGCTAACTGCAGCCTCAGCTTCGCCACAATCCACTAGCTGGAGAATTGGCTCCATGGTCAGACCCAGAGGGTGGTGTTTGATGAAAGTCAATCATCGTGATGCGCTGTGACCAGTAGGGTCCCTGAAGGCTCCGTGCTTGGGCCAACACTTTTCAATATCTTCATTACTGATGTGGACATTGGTATCAAAACTAATTCTGACTAGTTCCTTAAGGAGAAAAACCCGCAGCATGCTTATAAGCTCAGGAGTGCTACACTGGCTAGCCCTATGGATGAAAGGGACTTGGGGGTCATGATTGACCACAGGATGAACATGAGCCTGAAATGTGATACTGCTGTTAGTAAAGCAAGCAAAATGCTAGCTTGCATCCACAGCTGCTTCTCAAGCAAATCCCAGGACATCATTCTCCCATTGTACTCAGCCTTGGTGAGGCCGCAGCTGGAGTACTGCATCCAGTTTTGGGCAGTTCAATTAAAAAAGGATGTGGAGAAGCTTGAGAGGCTGCAGAAGAGAGCCATTCACATGATCAGAGGTCAGGAGAACAGACCTTATGAAGAGAGGCTGAGAGCCATGGGACTCTTCAGCCTGGAAAAGTGCAGGCTCAGGAGTGATCTGGTGGCCACGTATAAGTTTATCAGGGGTGCTCATCAGGATCTGGGGTAACATCTGTTCACCAGAGTGCCCCAGAGGATGACAAGGTCAAATGGTCACAAACTCCTTCAGGACCGTTTCAGGCTGGACATAAGGAAGAACTTCTTTACAGTCCAAGCCCCCAAGGCTGCCGCCAGAGGTGGTTCAAGCACCTACTTTGAACACCCTCAAGAGAAATGTGGATGTTTATCTTGCTGGGATCCTATGACCCCTGCTGACTTCCTGCTCCAGGGTCAGGGGGCTGGACTCAATAATCGTCCAAGGTCCCTTCTAGCCCTAATGTCTATGAAATCTATTAAACTTTAAAACCTGGAAGGAGCAGCAGCATTTCTATTTAGGCAGCACTGAGGGAATCAATTGACTTCATTGTTCATTGTAATCTACCAGATTCCTGCTTATCTCTCTTCACTCCACAGTTTCGTGAGGCATCTTTGGTGCCTGCCACTTTAAGTGGCTTGAGCAACTGACAAGTGCAGTTAGGCCCAGTTAGGCAGTCACATGACTGCAAGAGGACCACCAGCTTGGAGGAGGGCTGAGCAGCCTCAGTATAAACCTAAGCCCTAGGAGTAGAACTAGCAGTTACACCTAGGGAGCTAGAGAAGCAACATCATTCAGCCTGCAGACTGTAGCTCCCAAAACACCCACCCTCAGACTGACT
>JAGPOW010002742.1:43756104-43769546 GCA_030014935.1 Caiman crocodilus
AGGGGCCCGATGTTTCCCGGGGCTCTCTTTTTGCTCCCCACATACTTGAAAAAGGACTTCCTGTTGTCCTTGATCCTAGTCGCCAGGCAAAGCTCTACTTCCGCCTTGGCCTTCCTAATAGCCTTCCTACACTCCTGAGCAGAAGAGGAGTACTCCTCTTTGGAGGCTGCTCCCCTTTCCAAAGATAGTAAGTCTCCCGCTTTGCCCTCAGGGCCCCCCAAATATCCCTATTAAGCCCCGGGGGCTTCCGGGCACTTTTGCCCATCTTGCATTGGGTGGGAATGGTCGCCCCTTGGGCTTGGAGGATCGTCTCCTTAAGGAATGTCCACCCTTCATGGACGCCCATGTCCTCAATCCTACAGTCCCTCAGCACCTCCTCAACTAGCCTCTTGAGCTCTCTGAAATTGGCCCTTCTGAAGTCTGGGACCCTAGTTCTAGTGTGGGCCCTATCTACACTGCGTCGGACAGCAAATTCTATCAGGCGATTGTCACCGTCTCCCAGGGAATCACGTACCTGGAGCACTCCAACCAGATCGTCCCCTGAGGCCAGGACCAGATCCAGCAGCACATCCCCCCTAGTGGGGCCATGCACCTCCTGGACCAAGTGGAGGACCTGCAGCTCCGCCAGGAACCTCCGGGACCTCTCGGACTTGGCCGACTGCTCTTCCCAGCAGATGTTCGGGTAATTGAAATCCTCCATGGCAATGACATCCCTCGTCCTAGCCGCCTCCTTAAGCTGGCCAGCAAATTGGAGATCTAGCTCCTCCCTCTGGTTGGGTGGTCTGTAGCAGACACCCACCATTAAGTCCCTTTCCTCTCATCCTCCTTGCAGCCTGACCCAAATCGCTTCCACCTGCTCCTCAGTCTCCCCCAAGTTGATGCTCAATACACCAATCCAGCACCAGCATGTTCTTTGTGACACAAGAAAATTGTTAGATATGAGACTCTATAATTTTATAATCTACATTTTTTTAAAACTTTTTCTCTAAGGACTAGTACCTGCAAAATAAGTGATAGGTTTAGAATGGAAAGTCCATAAAAATAGTATTAGACTGTATGTGACCATTTCTGTATATTTTCATTTTCATTATTTCATTTGGTATGGCTAAATCAACAAAGTCAGACTCAGACCTGACTCCAACCTACAATACCAACCTTGAGACAAGGACAAAGAGAATCCCTCTGGTTGTCACCTGCAGCCTCTAGCTTGAACACTTTGGAGGCATCATTAATGATACACAAACCCTCCTGAAAAAGGATAACCATCTCAAGGTAGTCATAGGGGACAAACCTATCTTGGCATATGGTGTCTCTCAAGCATTAGGCTACCTAACTCTATTCTTACCAAGGTACCAGGCCTTGCAACTGACCCAGATGAAAGTTGTACCCCATCATCAATATAGACTACATCATCACTGGGCCAAATAACACTGAGTGCATCTACACATGTAATTAATTCGACACAATAAACACAGAGGCAGTTTAAGCCACAGCAAAATATTCCCAGGTACAATATCTACATGTGCACTCAGGACAACAGCAATTTTAACTGGAGTGGAGCATTTTCCATCAGGACTGCTCCTGCTTTGTTGGCAGGGGGTTTAGGGACTCAGCCTCAAGCTCCAGGTGGTAGAGTCAGACAACATTGGAGCTGGCTAGGGCATGAGGATGCTGAAAGTATGGAGCTGTATGGCTAGGCAGCAGGCAGGAGTCTGGTCCCTTGCTGGCTGGGCTGACCAGACTCAATTTACACCTATGGTCAGCATCTGCATTTGCATCTAATTGCAGTTAAGTATCCCATTGTAAGACAGTACTGTCCTTGACAGTACTTTATCTTATGCCAGTGTTAGTTTGCTATGGCCTAGTAATGCTATATTCTGCAGTTAATCAATCTACTCCAGAGTTAAGCATATGTATAGACATGGCCACAGATTAGGACATCCAAAATTCATTCACCTTCTCCTCTACCCATGTCATATGTGTCAACACTGGCTTACAGCACCTGTCTGCTGTCTACACTGGACAAATGGGGCAATCTCTGTTTGTAAGTATGAATGAACACCAATCTGATGCACAAGTCTGTGGCAGAACACTCTAATCTTTCTGGGCATTTGATCTTTATGTCAGTGTAGCTATTCTTAAACAACAAAACTTTAAAAATGAACTTGAAAGCAAATCTGCAGAGCAAGAAATCATTCACAGATTGGATTGGTTTAAGTATGGTCTAAACGGGGACTATGAATTCTTATGCCATTACTTGGATTTAGTTTTTGTAACCCCTTGGTCCCTGTGGGTACTTGTTTGCTTCTCCCAGCACTGCCCCCATCTCCCTGCTCTCTCCTTCCTCTTACTCTCCCTTTCTGGTCTTCTGTATTCAATTCAACCTTTCTCTATTTGATGCACTTTTCAGATCCTTGAATAGAATCTGATAAAGTAATCTTGGGTTCATGAAAGCTAATGATATGCACCTTACTTACTAAAAGTGTTGGGGTTTCTGAGTCCATAAAATAACATATAATTAACTTGTGGCTCATTTTTGGACACTGTTTTAACACTATAGTGCACAGGTCAGCAACCTTTTAGGAATGGCAGGACAAATTAGTCTGAAGGTGGGCTGCTGCCAACAGCAAGACTAAGTAGGTGCCCCAGGCCAGCAACTTCCTTCTCCATCTTTCTCTGCACAACTCACCTGCTTCCACTCCAGACCTCCTTCTTCTGTGCCAATGGCTGCTCTTTTGTCCCACTAATGAAGCCACCCTTTACCCTCACCACTGATTACCATCACCATCAACTGTCATCAAGAGCCAGTTTGGTGGTAAGAGAAACTACAGCATTGGTCAGGGGATGCAAGAGATTTTTGAGCTTAGACTGAAAGGCTGTGTATGTGTCTGGGAAAAAGTCTGTTGCTGGTAGGCTGCTGTTTCTTCCTAATGGCTATAAAACCAGTCTTTGTCACTATAAGAACCTAGCAAATATTCCAGACGGAAGAGTCTAGAGCTGGGATTGTTCAGACCAGTTATCAGTGCTCACAGCGACTCTCCAGTAGGGCAATTACATATGGATTCCATTATCCAAACCCAGAGTGCAAAGGATGTACCAAGTCCCCTGACCCATAAGGCTTGTCTAGCTCATGACCTTGTAGGGTTCTTTTGTTTTAGAATGAGTCATAGTCCTTAACTGTCAAATTAACAGTCTGAATTGAAACAAGAAAAAAGAAAGACCATGCTTGAATTTCACAGTATGCTTTGACCTGAAGTAAGAGATGTGGGATATCTGTTTAAAAATATGCTTTAAGGATTTACAGTGCTTTGCAATACTGACTGATGATTCTCTGTTGTAGATTATGTAGAGAATGAAGAAATTCAGAGATTTCCAGTCATTCTTCAAAAAGAACTGAAAGAACAGCTGCTGGAAATTAATTATAAGAGGCAGACTCGGAGCAAATTCATTTGCTCCTGAGTACATGATTGCCAGAATTATCTTATAATTTGCAAAGAGATGATAAACTATGAATGTGCCCCAATGGTAAAGGCCAAAGACCATTAGTACTAAAGCTGTATTAATGGCATGCCCAAATATGTTCACAATCAAACATGCTTCTGAAAACTGATGGCATGGTAATCCTTCAAGCATACTGTTCTGTTTCCCACAGTACCAAGATTGTTGTTATAAAAAAAAAAAAGCAAGTGGAATTATTCAGTGGTTTAATTAAAAAAAAAAAAAAGATGCCACAGATTACCACCACCTGTTGAGACAAAACTAACTCCAGTCTATATAATTTGGTTTAATTTCTTGATGAGATGAATTACACAAAGAACAACGGATGTACCCAAAATGTCTACATAGTGTATATAGTTCACTCCATTCTGAAAGAGTAACTGAATAAAACTAGCAAAACAATTACCTATTTTTTTTTATGTCCCACTGATCCCAAAACTTGTTTGTTTAGCTGAAAAGAAGTTTTTCTGGCAGCTCTCAATCTTATTAGCAGTGTGAAAATCAAAGTGTGTTGTTTTTTTTTTTATCATTTATGCATCATCAACAGAAAAAAAAGCTTTTTAATAGGGACATATATACCAATTATTTTGAAAGAGTAAGACAGAGATTCTTCCTTTTTTCGCTAGAGCTATATTAGCTTTGCATAGAATAATACACATTGATGCATGTGAAAAGTTAGTCTGTGTCATGAAATGTTGAAGTGTTATGGTATTTATCATATGGAATGAGTGCTAAATTATCTTTCTTCTATCATCTATGATTGCTTTAGTTTTTAAGGTCAGAACACTATTTCAGTGTAGTCCATTACGATTTCAGACTGACTATGGCCATGGTCAGGCATTACATTTGTACCAGGAGAAAAGCCTTTCTACTGGCACAAAAAGAGAATGTACATTCATTTAAGGGACTTGTGGTGGAAGAGAAATGGGTCTTCCACAAGTAATTTAGATGGATTCCCAGCAGGAAGATCTCCCTCCTCCTACACTAACTTGAACAGCTGTACACTTCTCTCAGGTGCTGATATCCCGCAATTCTCTGTTCTCTCTCTCCAAGAGAGAAAGAGGTTGGAAGAGTACTGGCTCCCTGACAGCCCACCCAGGGGTGAGCCATCAGGTACCCCAATGGGAATCTTGTCATCAAAAATTCAACCCCCTCTTGCCAATCAGCTATTTGGAAGGAGTAGGACATTCTACCACTGCAAGAATCCTCCTGGAATGTGTTCCTTCTGCAGCAGAATGGTCCCTGACCACTACTCCCCTCCCCTCCAATCATCCTGGAGGAGTGTGGGAACTGGAGGTAGTTGTGCTGTGGTGGCACTTAGAATATCACCACCAGGGAGAATGCCCTCCAACTACACTCCTCTGGGTTGATCTTGAGGAGTGAGGAGGGTGGGAGGGAGCAGTACCATGGTGGTAATCTCCCAGGGCTCTGGGACTGTTTCTGCTGGAGGAGAATGCCCTGCACCTTCTCTTCCCAGACTCTCCCAATTCTTAATGATTTAACTGTCATTTCAGATGAGATCTTAATTTGGTAATTTGTTGATACAGGTATGTCAACTCAAAGAAGAGTTAAACCAGTTAATGAACAAGTTTAATTACATCAATGTATAATGTTCAATGTACAATTGGCTTAATTAGATCTGTGCATTTTTTAATAAAGGTATACGCCTTATATTTATTCAGTTTCACCTGTTTAACACAAGGGGTTGTACAGCTGTCGCCAAGGACATAATTGTTTGTAAGCCATAGCTTTACGATAGTATGAGGAAGATGAAGATGAGATGGAGAGGACCCAGCCTGACTTCCAGGTGTAAGATTAAATGTACAGGAGTAATAGTCAGAACTACAAACATTTTTGGTTTAAACAAAGCATATTTAATACAGAACAAACAATTGCTAAAATGTAAGACAGCCTAAATTTCCAAAAGCACTTGTTGATTTTAGACGCCCAATTCACAACAGTATAAAAACTTCAAATTTTCAGATGACAAGTGCATATTTTCTGAAAATCTGACCCTCTCATTTTTCTCTAATTTGGTATTCTAATAGTGAAGCTACCGAAGTCACAATTCAATTTTGAAAAGTAGGAAGATAGGCTAACTTTCCAAAGGAACCTAAAACTAGTCTTCTCTAATTTTATATACGTGATATTTCCAGTGTATTAGGAAACCTACCTGCTGTAACACAAAGCCCTTTGAGACCAAAGAGAGTCTTTCTATTGACTTGGAATTGTACATCAGAACCCTAAGGGTCTTTAATAAGAGTAGTTACTTGTGTTAGTTGAAAACAGGTAGAAGGAAGAGTAGAGATGTACCTTACAGCTCTCTATTATGGGTGTGCAAAAGAGGCCCTATTCAATTTGGATTTGGCCCGAATCAGGGACAGTGATTCAATTAATTGATTCGGATCACTGTTCCTGATTCGATTCAGCCAAATCTGAATCTGAAGATAGATTCTGGCCATAGACAGAGCTTTAAATGTTTTTGCTACATACCTCGAGGTACTAGATGCAGTTTGTGAATGCTGTGACACTGGGGCGGATGGAGCATCCCACAGGATGGTAGGAGTAGGGCCCCTCACATGCTTGGCAGAGAACCCAGAAGTAGACTGGAAGTACTTCTGGTCCACTTTCTGGGTCCACCAGGGAGTGCACTGGGAGGCCCTTCCACTCCCCCCTTCCCCCCCAGCTCAGTGATTAGCTGTGGGGGGATCCTGAGGAACCAGTCACCAAGCCAAGGAGGCTCAGGGAGGGCCCCAACTGTGCTCCCCAGTGGACCCAGAAGTGGACCAGAGGTGCTTCTGGTCCATTTCCATGTCTGCTGCTGAGTGCGCTGCCCCCCCATGCTCCTGTAAGACACTCCATCTGCCCCAGCATTGCAGCACTCATGAGCCACCTGCTACCTTGAGGTATGTAGAAAAAACATTTAAAGCTGTGTCTATGTTCAAATCACTGAATCTTTCTGAATCTCTCCAAATCAATTTGGAGGGTTCTAATTTGATTCAGAGAGATTAAAGTGTCTCCTGATTCGATTCAGAGTTAGAGATTCAGCTACTGAATCAAGCTGAATCTCCACTGAATCAAATCAGGGACCGAAGCGTCGCACAGCCCTACTCTGTTTATATCTTACTTAGTCTATAAGGTGCATCTCTACCCTGGCAATCTAGTACCAATATAGTTATTGCAGAAAGAGAAGGTGGGGAGAAAAACAGCAGAATTTTAAGTCAAAATCCCTATTACAGTTCTAAAAAATGCTCTGATATGAAATTCATTTGCTTGTCATTCATGTACCTTTCAGTCCTACTGAATGAAAGCTTTCAACTGGATTAGTAAACAGCAGCAGTCAGGATTACCCACTGGTTACAAATCCTAGCAAAGGGAACTCCTTATAAGTATAATTGCAAAGCTAAAGTGGGGAGGATAGGGAAACCCCCCACAGATGGCCCAAAACACTAGGGAGAGATTTCAAAAAGCTGAAATGAGGGCTAGTAATTCCCTCTGACTTTCCTATATTCTACAAGTAAGACTCCCATTTATTTCAGTCATATTTTGCTTGCATATGGATTGCAGGATCAGTCATGGAATTACTTCTGATTAAGGGATTATATTTTTCCACTCTCATTCATGTACCTTTTGTTATTATTAGCTGCATCAGTATTTTCAGCATTTACTTCAAATCACATAAGTAAATTTTCTTTCTTCCAATTCCATAACTTGCATCTACCTAGGAGTTTCCAAATGACTTCCTGCTTTAATATAATGTCACTGTTGACTTTTTCCTCCTCTATACTGTAATTAATGCTATTCATAATGTAATCAAATATATTTCTGATGCTGATCAGATAGTAAATATTCAGTAATGCTGTTATCCATCAAAAGAAATATTTGTACAGCTATAGACTAGACTGAAATAGATCTTTAATTAATAATTTACTTTTCCTTAAGTGAATTAAACAAGGGCATATTTAATGCACTAAGTAACCAATGCTTGATATTTCATTAAAAACTGCAAATAAAAAAACATGACTTTGTGAATCCAGCTAGAATCTGACATGAACTTACGTAACAAAGTGATGACAAAACAAGAAACTGTGTCTCTCTGGGCATTTGATTCTCTTAGGATGTAAAGCCTCTGGACATATTCCCAAATTCCTGACTGCTCAGCAGAACTTTACAGATTCTACCTCACTTGGAAATCTCCAAGGGGAGAGGCTAAAAAAACCCACCAAAACACACAATGCAGAGATAATGGGTATATACTTACAGACTCTCTCTCTGTTTGGAGATAAAAATGTAAGTAACAAAACAAAATCTAAATATACAGTATAGATTATTTGGCTATATATTCCTCTGCCAATGTTACGTAAGTATACAACAGTACAGAGCAGTATCCTGCATGAGAAAGCGATTTCCCAGGACCTAATGTAGAAATACTGAATCTAGGACATTATGTATTATGAAAGGTTTTACATAGTGAAAATATTAATGTACAGCTCTTGTAGATTTTACTAAATCTACAAGCATTGTACATTAATATTTTTCATTATGCAAAACCTCTCTTAATAAAGTTAATTGCTGCCTACATCAAAAAGCTTCCTTACCTATATATTCATTCCCATTAAAATGAAAAGGACATTAATAACATTAATTGCCCCAAACTCTCCTTCTGCAGAATGATATATCCTGACTCTCAATAATTTTAGAGAGTATTAAAAGCGATTTTCAGCTGAACACTTTTCCCCTTTACATGTAGCATTTTCCTTCTCTTATGGAGATACTTAGACATCATATAAAAAAAGTTTATTGCATATTTTTTCTGAAAATTGACAGTCAAACTGTTTGAAATTGAAAAATTAACTAAAGAAACTTTTCCTTAGGGAAGAATTATGTACAGGAGCACATAAAAATCATTCAGACTACAGTTCTGAAGCAGAAGGTTTGAGGTTAGACCTGGACCTTACCCCAGTAGGAGCCAACCCTATAACAAGACACCAAGGTATGTCGAAAAGTATGTTGTTCATCCTTGTCATGGAAATTGTGTCCAGCTTTGATCCGGTATCCATTATGGAAGAGATCTCCAAGAGACTTTTTACGTCTTGTAGGTCTGTAAGTCTCAGTCCGAGTGCCCCCAGCAGGGTTGTGGTACACTAGAATCTTGCTGGGTATCATAATTATAGATCTTCGTTGGCAGAATAGTCTCAATGTTGACAAAACTGTCCCAGTCTTCAGTCACAGCATGCCTCAGTTGTGAAGGCGGGCATATCTTCACTCTTCTTTTTTCTAATTCAGTATCATATAAAAGAAACTGATGAGAGAAGTTCTTTCTTTGCTACCACTTCTCTTTGAAGCAGACCTGTTTAGCTGGGCAAAGGATAATGCAAGTATGTTGTCTTCTTTGTATGTTGTCACCAAAATGCAATTCAAGATGCCAGAGTCACAACTGCTGGCATAAAGCAAAATTCAAACCCAACCCCCTACAAACACACCCTGTACATCACCAAGTGGGTAGCCAAATCACAGCGACAAGCAGGCATGCAGTGCAGACGCTCCTCTGATCTGTGATGTACCAGAGCTTAAATGTCATCTTCTATCCGGATATTACTACATAAGCTTCTTTCAGGCGTACCAAGGAAGAACTGATGGAGACTTACCCCATCCAGGAACTACAAGGCTACTGTTTCTCAGCTGAAAAGAACAGGTTGCTCTTGTATCACATGCTCAAAGGCATTGTTTGTTGTGCAACTGTTCCTTTGACAGTATTTTAGGTCTTGCGTACTGGTTCAAGCATGAATACTGAAGGCAGAGGTCATATAGTCAGCCAACTTTTATAGGATTTACTTCTGATGAAATGAAAAACAAAAGACTCAAACTACAATAACAACAACAACAACAATAACCTTTCAACTAATCCTGGGTTAATGACAACTCTTGTACTGAATAAAATATTTAGCCATGAATCAAGTGCATTGGAAACAGGATGCACTAGCTCTTTTAAAACAGAATTGTTTCTGTGGTTGCTCATAGAAGGATTTTTGTTCAGCTCAGGTACCAATGTCCAGTTTCAAAATCACCTCTTTTTAAAACAAAATTATCACCAAAATGTGATATTTCTTCATGTATGGAACCCAACTCTTTTCCAGAAGAAAGAAAAAGGGTTTATATGCCTTCAAGCGTCTGTGGCTTTCACAGATCATTACAATATACAGCATGCTGCCTTAAACTCCTTCTTTTGCAAATACAACACAAAAGCTTCATGTTGAAGTTTTGTCTTTGTCTGCAGGGATCTGTAAACATGTCACTCTTATTAACTTTGCCCACAAAAGATGCCACAAAAAATTCTGTGAAGAACTCCTGCCCATAAAGAACAATGTAGACATAATGATACATAGTGCTATTCACTAACAGTTCGGTATGTAGCATTTTAAATCTGAAGTTTTGAAGGGTTTAAGAAAGGTTAATGAAGAATGACTGTCCCAGTTTTAGAAATGGGGGATGAAAATATTAAGAGACTTGCTCAGGGTTTTACAATGAGGCAGTGGAACAAAACTAGCCATCTGACTCTTGGATGTTATAACCTTTATACAGTGCTGATTTATTTTTTACTTTTCAAAGTATGCTCTTGTTGTTTTCTTTCTTTTTGCATTTCAACTTCCTTGAATAGTAAAACTAATTTACTTACCTCATTTTAAACATATTATTATTGCAACTTAGATTATAGACACTTAGAAAAAGAGTCTGTGCATCTTCTAAGCCTTGTATAACTCTGCTCAGTAGCAGTAGCACTAAAATAGCAATAACCTAACCTCTTGTTTAGTATACAGAACCTACATGTGCCCTTAATCTTAAACTGTCCCTTTAATTTCTTCAGGTTTCTGGTACAAGCTGAGAAGGGCTGATTACATCAGATTGTCACTGATGGGTTTTTTTCTTTCCTACCCCAATACATTGCTAAATCTCTTTCATAGAGGAAAAGCCAAAAGCATGAATTAAGTGATGAAAATAGGAAATAATCCCAAATAAGCCTACTCCACATGTTAAAAACGTGAATCTGAACCACCACATGGGCAGGATGATGCCATATGCTGTTGAATTCCAGCATTCAGCATCAATGGAAGGAGTCATGTGAAGTTATTTGTACTACATTCATCCTCTGCAGGGGACCCTATTTTCCAAAGGGGCAGTTTGTACTGCTTTGCTTTTCAAGTTTTTCATTTAGAAAAGATTGTTTTTAGGTTGGTCATGGAAGAAATAATTGCAGTTTTCCATCACCTACAGTAACTCTCCTAAATAACCCTAAGGTTAAGATCAGCTCATATAAGATTCCTTTAATTAAAAGGAATATTAATCAGTGTTTTGAGGAACATTCTTGCTTACATTATAGGATGATCATTCATATCAAACAATGAATTAAATGATGGCTTACTTTACCAATGCATTGTAAAAGATGCTTGACCAGATCCTGTAATGTTCCCTTGGGGTCAAACATACTGGGTGTCTATATACATGCTCCAGGGTGGAAGAGGCATTTCAATTAAAGCAGCTCCCGGGAGCTACTCTAATTAAAACCCTACAGCATCTCATGTATTTTGTGTTTCACTTTTCAAAATGGCAGTTGGGACACTTTAACTAAAGCTGGTTCAGTTAAAATCCCCCCACCACCATTTTGAAATATGGGACATCAACTACATGAGACACTGCAACATGCTGGAGTGTTCTAATAGAATGCTCCAGCAGACTCAATTATCACACCTGCTCTGATGTACTCTAATCAGAACACATCAGAGCACATGTATAGGCACCCTTGTTCCTTACAGTGCAGGACTGAACAAATGTCAACCATAGTGCTAGTATTTACTGTGCAGATCAGACAGAAAACCTGTCATCCTGATACCAAAGTGATTGTTAGCTGAAATTTCATCCATGCAGAGAATGAAACTAGGCTCAAAAACCAGATACAAACAATGCAAACCAAGAGGAACCCAATTTTCAACCTCATTAAATTATGGTTCCTTCTGATATAAAATGCAGTCATAGATTTAGCACAGGAAAGTTCTGTAAAGCCAACCTGATGCCCTTCTCCATTTTTCCATCTGTAAAATAGAGCTGATACTATTTCTCTACCTGATAATAATGTCAAGATTGTTTAATGCATACATAGTGTGCTGAAGATGTAAAGTACCAAGTTAGCATTAAATACTAATGTTACCATGTTACAAGTTGTAAGGGAGGAATTATAGCTGGGAGGGGGGAAGGGAAAGGGAGGAAGAGGGCATGCAAAAACAAACACACAAGCTAAGAAAAAAAATGTAACAATTAAGTTATCAGTAAACATTTCAAATTTTCTTAAATCCTACAGCCCCACCTAATGCTGAAAAACATCAGTTGAATATGGACAGAAAAATATCCAACAAAGTAATCCTCAGGCAACAGAGCAATGAGAAAACATACAGCGGCATCCTGCCCTACAGATGGCAAAGCAAATCCGTAGCATTTCAAAGAAGTGAGACACATGGGAACATCTGCTAAATATCCTTTCTGCCTTAGATGCAATATTAAAATAATCTTACACTATATTTTTGCACTGACAGAAGGTAGAACATGCTTAAACAATAGCTGTCAACCTCAGAAACATGAGTTGTAAACAGTCTAAGCAATTTGTTAGGGGAAAAAAAAAATTTCAAAAAAGCAGGTCATTTGCTTTGATAATGTTTGTTTCTAACAATTTTTCATCTATCCTTATATGGTCCCTGCGTATAAAAGCATGCTAAGAAGGTTTTAATCTTGCTTACTGAAACATGCAGGATTAAGTCAGACTGAAATTTACCTCTGTTTTACCCTAGCATATCAAGATGTTTTATTGTTCCTGAAAGCCTGTCTTACTCCTATTTAACAACTTCTGTTAGTGAGAATACGTTATCTAAAATTATAAACAGAGTTTATATATTTTCTCCTTGCTTTAAAGTTCAGACAGTTTGCTTAAATGACCTATTGCTGTTGATTATCACTGTCCCCTGTTCAGGTAATGTAAAGATACACATAGCATTTTCATATTTACAACAAGAAGTGATGGTACTACAATCCAGTAAAATTACAAACCCAAAAGAGCAATAGATGGAATGATGATGAAACATGCAACCTACTGATAAGCATCCGGGCATGTACTGACCTGGACTCTGATCTTCTAAGTGGGATAATACATTAGCAGTCTTTGAATAGGAAGTCACCACTGACAACTCAAAATGCTACTGGAAATGATGCCAATAATTCTGTTGTTGTTACTATTCCACCTGAGGCATTACTGACTAGTGACTCCCATACTCCAGTATGGTTTAAGGACCACTATTATTTAGAGCTCTACCTTTCAAGCGGGATACAAAGCTGACTTCTTAGGTCAGAGGTGGGCAGTTATTTCAGGTGGAGGGCCACTTACCGAGTTTTGGCAAGCTGTCACGGGCGCATGGGTAGACCCACCCTTTGACAGGTGCCCCACCCCCTGCTTGCCATCTTGTGACCAGAAGTCCCATCCCCTAACCCCTGACCTTTGCCACCAGAAGTCCCTCCCCTTACCCCCAGAAGTAGTGCTTTCAGCAAGGGGTTTTGCCATCTCAAAACCAGAAAAATACCAAATTATATTCTAAAAAGCAATCATCTACAGCATCCATTAACTTGATTTAAAAAAATATTTTTGTCCTGATTTACATCTGTTTGTGTAGTGTACGCAGAAGTGACTGCACAATAGCTTAAAATGAACTCTTGCTTTTGTATGTTGTGGGGGGTAGGTATAGGTTTGTGGGGGCTGTGGGTGTGTGGCTATGTGGGGTGTGGGTGAGTATGAGGGAAGAGTGGTTGGGGTTTGTGTATGGCAGTGTGAGGGGAGGTGTAGGTACATGTGTATGGAGGGGTGTGCATGTGGGATTCACTGTATGAAAACACACACACACACACAC
>JAGPOW010002742.1:43776805-43803249 GCA_030014935.1 Caiman crocodilus
TTGCCAGGCAGATTATAATGTATCAAAAATCCAATGTCTATGTTTAGTCCCTGATCTCTAGTATCCAGCAGGTTGATGAAATGGAGCTCATAGGCTCATCTCTGGGAAGTGCTGTGTATGTTTCCCTTGAGGATCAGGACTGAGAGATTGGAGAGAGAGTGGCCCTCCTGTGAGAAATGTGCTCCCACCGGTAATTGGGTGTTTCTGTCTTTGATGGATTTCCGGTGTGTATTCAAAGACAGAAACACCCAAGTACCGGTGGGGGCACATTTCTCACAGGAGGGCCACTCTCTCTCCAATCTCTCAGTCCTGATCCTCAAGGGAAATTTACACAGCACTTCCCAGAGACGAGCCTATGAGCTCCATTTCATCAACCTGCTGGATACTAGAGATCAGGGACTAAACATAGACATTGGATTTTTTATGCATTATAATCTGCCTGGCAGCTGACTCCCCAGCCCAGCCCTTGGCTTGTTTACTTTTCATTCCATCTAGGAAGAGCACACACCGACTGCTGAAGCTTCCTTAGCCTGACAAAGGGTTTTTTTGAACCCAAAAGCTTGCTTAATAACCATTCTCCAACCATTTGGGTTGGTCTAATAAAAGACATCAAATTCATCCAAGGAACCTTGTCTGTCAACTTGTGCAATTAATGCAACACAATAAACTCTGGAGCAGTTCAAGCCAGAGTCAATTGCTCTCAGGTACAGTGTCCACAAGTGTACCTGGGACACTAGCAATTTGAGCCAGGGCAGAGCAGCTTCCTGGCTGGCTGGGCTGACCAGGCACAATTTACACCTCTGGTTACCATCTATACATATATTTTGGCACAGTGAAGTATTCCACCATAAGATAGATTGCCCTTGACAGTACTGTTGAATGGCAAAGTTAATTAGTTCATTACTGGTGCATCTTTAGACAGTGATGCCTTAATGCAGAGCTAAATAGTCTACTCCGCAATAAAGTGCATGTGTAAATGCACCCACTCAGAACAAGAATTCTTCTTCAAATACTGGTTCTTGTTTCTCTACTTGCCAGATCACAAGCCTACCTTTTGGATATTATAGAGCACTGTCATGGTAAGAACTGAAAGCACATTCATCAACACCTCCTCACTCCAGGATTGACCAAGAAGTAAGAAGTAAAAAGACACAATATCGTTGCATAGTTATCTCAGTTAATAAGCATAAATGGCAGGGAAAGTGCTGAAAAGTGTAAGCTGGAATGTAAAGGTATGTTATTACAGCCTACATTTTAAGATTAACAAAGAAGGAATGAACTTTGCCCTAGGAGCCAGGTTTGGCTTATAAATATTCTTTAATGAAGAGGTAGACGCTATAAAGAACATGGGGAGCCTCCAGAATCATCAGGCAGTCATTACGATAGCTGCATGACAGCAGCTCTGTGCTTGCTGCATAAGAGTCAATGAAATCCATGTAGTACTGCAAGGATCAACCCATCACACCCCAGTAGCACCTCTAAACTCAGAGGCATGAGCATACAATCTAACGGGAATTAGAAATCCTGAAGCCCAGCCCTACTCAGCTACAGGAGTAGGATTGTAGCTGGGTGGGTGGAAAGGGTTGGAAATTCACTTAGACTGACATCTGAGTTCATGGGTATGAGAAGAAATCCTCCATACTCATTCTCCAATCAAACTGTTGGCCATCTGGTGGATGGTCATAAACTGGAACTAATGATATGCATTAGTGCAGTTTCTCATTTTCAGTTTGTAGTAAGAATCCTAAGTCAGTAATTCCTCATCTTTCCCTTTGATTTACAGTCAATAAATCATCTCAAAATAGAGTCTCTTCCCCACCTTTCACTTGGCCTTGGCTCAGCTAGAAGCCCCTCTCTGCATATATTACCTGCAATGAGAGAGTATTATAAAAAAGCCAAGCTTTTATGGTCTTTCTGCTTTATAAAGAAATTTTTTTTTAAAATCAACAGGCTTGGTACATAAATTGTGTATATAGTGCTGCCAAATAAATGTAACACAGCTGTGAATTACATGGCAATAATTCCATCAAAATATTTCTGGTGCTATCATAAACCATCTGAGCAGAGCTTTGATGAATTCTGATATTTTCAGAGGCCCCAAGGTAACATTTTAGCCTTTTTGTTCAACTGTAACTATTTTGTTTCTTTTAGATGCTTTGCTTCAATGGAAGCAAGGACAAAACTTTCAAAGAAAAATATATTCTATCCCACTCCCGTTCCCAGAAAGCTAGTGCTCTTGCAGAGACATACTTTGGTGCCTCCTAAACAAGTGGGTCTATAATGATAGTTGTGGGGGGTAGGGGTTGGGGTTTTTTTTTACTTCTACCAAAGCCATAAATCCTAGCTGTATTTTAAGGAAAAAAGATTAAAAACGAGACAATATTTTCTTCAGAATCATGCAAAGGATTCAAATTGCTTGCCCAGATTTTTCATAACATTATTTATTGTAGGCCAGTATTTACTGCAGGCCTGTTAATGGCTTACATCATTATAATACTAGCCAACTGCCTATCAAGAATGATGTGGGTTGGGGCTGGGATGGAGTGCCGCCACCTAACTCCCAATGCTGCCACTGTTCTTTCTGCCTCTTGCAGGGAGCGCAGTGCGGGAGCCAAGGCCAGTGCTGCAGGCCCCGGCTCCCCCATACTCTGTCCAGTCCCTGGCTCAACTTCAGAATCATGGCAGTGCTCCCCCATGCTTGGAGCACTCTGATTGGCTGTTTCTATCATCCAATCAGAGTGGAAATAAAGCATTACGGGCAGATAGACAGACAGACAGACTTAGGCTTTTATAATATTAGAATTTTAAAGAATACAATTTGCTAAATATTCTCTAATCTTATCTAGCATTTATTTCTATCAATAATCTACTAAGGTGAGTGATCTAAATAGTTTCCAGAAATAATACCAAATCTTTTTTTTTCCTATGTGAAAAATTGTCTCTTTACACAAAGGCACCAAAAAAAGGATAAGCTTCAAGAACTTCAAAATGGTTACAGGGGTACTGCACTTGCTGAGATAGCCTTTAAACTATTTCAACAGAAACCATCAACACTGAGATTTGCAGATGCATGAGCTGTGCTACTCTTATGCCCTATATCCAAACCCCTCAGGGGTTATTCTGCTAGAAAGGTATGCATTACAAACACCTCTTTACCCACTGGAATAGTCTTCCATTTTCATAAAAGGACTGAAAGACAAGTAATGTCATTATGAAGACTAGAACCAGTTGAATTATTCACTGTAAAAGAACCGTCATGTAAATGTGGTACTTTTTCATCTTGTGAATCAAATCTGATCTTTATGAATGCATTTATCATTTCTTTGTACAAAGCACTTTAAGCAAACAATTTTCACCCAATGGCTTGTTGTGAGCTATTCACTGTGACTATTTGTGGTGAGCACGCAGTCACCTAAGTCACATTACAGTTTCTGCTCCTTGACTAAATGATAAAAAAAAATCTTTTAGATGAAAAAGCAATGTTCATACACATATCCTTGTAAAAATTGGTGTCTGCCTGAAGTAAAACCATTCTGCATGCACTCAAGTGAACAAAAACTATCTGCACAAATTCTCACAGATAACAAAAAAACAACCAAACAGAAAACTAGTCCATAGTCAAATTGATGAGTTATTCTGGATTAGGGCACACATATGAATTCCATTTTTAGGTCAGCCCTATTTTAAGTAATCTCTCAGTAGGACAGTCTCCAATGAGTCTAAGCAAAATTGTTTGACAAACATTAGAACTATGCTACAATCGACATCAGTAAAAGTAAAGAACCTTTTTCCCTTCAGATAAAATGTTAGAATATTTTCTATAGCAAAGCAATTTAAATTACATGAAGAGTCTGTGTGGATCCCTGCCTTTGATATAAGTTTTGTAGCCCAATAATAATGACAAAGTTTCTGCTTCCGGCTGACATCTCCCTATGCAAAATCTAGATACCATGTTGCCCTTTGGATTTTGAAACCTATTTTACTAGGCAGTTATAAGGGTATGCAACCTTTAAATTTGCTTGTTCTGAGCTTCCATAAAAAGTCAACTAAAACCTATGTGCATGTCTACTTCATCAAGAAAACCCAGGAAGAACAGGTGCTTATAAGATGGAATAATATGTATTGGTTCAAAAAGTTTGACAAACAAAGACGTTAAAGGTTGTAAAGAATAAACCTGGTCTGGGGTGCATAGAGACACAATTCTCAGACTCTGGAATAAAGAACTTGACAGACTGAAGTTGCAGATCTGCTAGGAGGAGCAGTATGAGACATCTGTAAACCCTGGTAAGCTTAGCAGCTAGGTAAGTTCTTGTTTTGTTTTATTTTTAGATAATGCCACAATATGCTTTCTCTGTAAAGCTTTTCTCCTAAACTAGTAGCATATTTTGTTGGAAGCTTCCTGGTCAGAGGTTAACTCTACTGTGATTCCTGAGAAAGCAATCTGATAAGCAGATGTCTAAAGAGGGACCTGCTGGAATTATCACAGTGAATTGCAAAGGGACAGAAACCTAAAACCCTGCTCAAGGGAGAGTAGAAGATGGGTTTCCATCCAAAAAAATCCTGACATCTAGAGGTCAAAGGCTTAAGTGAGCTGTCATTCAACTGGCCATAATGCTGTTATGAGTGTCCCCAAACTGTGATATTTAGCATGAACACATATATGCAACATAGTTCCAAGGTGGAATCACAGAACATAAAAGGTAGAAAGGTACAGGCAGTCCTCACACTTACGGCAGTTCTTTACGGCAGGTTGTGTTCCTGGAAGAGGCACTGTAAGTCAAAACTATGCAAGTCAAATCTTATTTTCCCATAGAAATAATGTTCTAATAGAGGGTTACGTTCCTGACCAAGGGTCTGATCCCCAACTTTTTATAGAAATGACCATAAACACCATATTTAAATCAATTATTTAATCAACTATAAATTATATACACTGATAAATGATATACAGTGTACAGTATAAAGCTTTCTAATGTCCAATGCAGTAACTAATCACATAAAATTTTATTTAATCAGAAGGTCATGGGCCGGACACAATCGATTGACAGAACTGGAAGGGAGACACCGGGGCCAGCATGGGACACTTACTGAAGGTAAGCTCCTCAGTCCTCACACAGGGCAGGCAGTGGCTCCTCCCCAAGTTGAGGCAAGGCAAGGGCAGGGACGAGGGCTGGTGGTAGGTGCGGGCTCCACCAGCTCCAGGGAACTGCTCCGCTCACCAGCCCTGATGCTTTGTGCCTCCTCGCTCCCTGAGGTGATATGGGGATGTGGAGCAGTTTCCCAGAGCCAGCAGAGCCCATGGAGCAATTGCCTGGAGCCAGCAGAGCCTGTGCCAGCCCTCAGCCCCTGTCCCCGCTTCACCATGCCTCTGGGAGTGAGGAGGCATACAGCTTCAGGGCTGGGAAGAGAAGCAGTTCTCCAGAGCCATCCCCAAGCCCCGGCCCCCAACCCTCGTCCTCATCTCACCTCTGGGAGTACATGGGCTCAGGGAGGAGCCACTGCCTGAGCTTACCTCTGGTAAGTGTCTTGCGCCAGGCCTGGTGCCTCTACAGTGGTCCACACCCAACTCACTGCCTGCTGCAAGTGTGAGGATCGGCCATAAGTGATGACAGGGGTGTACATGGCAAAGCACCACAAGTGCAAATCACCATACATCAAAATGCCGTAAGTCAAGCACTGCCTGTACAAGTATAGAACTTATGCCACTTTACAGAGAACACATATGGCCAGTAGGGCTGTGCAAAACCACTATGTTTTGATTTGGTTTCAGATTCAGCCATTTCGGAGGACAGTGATTTGTTTCGGTGTTTCAGATCCCTGTACTGTTTCATTTTGGCTGAATCTGTTTTGGAGATTCCTTGAAATCTGTTTCAAATGGGCTGCAAGCTTTGCACAGCCCTATCCAGCCAGGAGGGCTTGGGGCCAGGGTCTGCAGGGCCCCAGCAAGGAGGAAGATGGGACTGTGAATGGCTCACCTCAGGTAGGGCTGCTGCCCTCTGAGCAAGTGAGGAGACCCCTGTGTGGATCTCTGATCCCTGTCATGCTGGATTGTGGGGCACAGAAGCAGCACACAGCAGCAAGTAAGCAAGCCTCCTGGTCCCTGCCGTGCAACTTGGCTCTGCAGGGAATAGAGATCCATGCCGTGGCTCTCCTTGCTGCCACTGCCCACTCCAGGCTGCCCCAGCAACATGGGGCACTGTGGGGCAGGCAGTGGCGGTGAAGAGACCCCAACATGGATCTCTGCTCCCTGAAGAGCCAGATTGTGCTGCAGGGACTAGCAGTGCCCTGACACGTGACCTGGCTCTACAGGGAGCAGAGATCTGCACTGGGGATCTCCTCACCCCTGCTGCCCACCCCGCGCTGCCCCGGCAACATGGAACTGCCCGGGGTGGCGAGGATACCCTGGCATGGATCTCTGCTCCCTGAAGAGCCAGGTCATGTGGCAGGGACCAGCACTTCCTTGCCACATGACTTGGCTCTGCAGAAAGAAGAGATTTGTGCCAGGGTCTCCTCACTGCCACTGCCACTGTCCGCCCCATGCCACCAGGTCATGCAGCAAGGACCAGCACTGCCCTGCCATGCAACCTGGTTCCACAGGGAGCAGAGATCCATACTGAGATCTCCTCACTGCCACTGCCCACCCCATACAACCCCAAGTTGCCAGGGCAATGGCAGCAAGGAGACCCCTGGCACAGATCTCTGCTCCCTGCAGAGCTGAGTCGTGCAGCAGGGCTGCAGCGTACAGCTGTTTCCCTGCAAGCCTGGCTCTGAAACTTCAAAATTTTCCAAAACATTTCCAAAACATTTCAGATGCCTCATTTCATTTCAGGCATGTTCCCGAGTCTTCTGTTTTAATTCAGAATTGGTGTTTTGGGCACCAAAACACCTCCAAAATGAAACGGCTGATGAAATTTTGCACAGCCCTAATGGCCAGATGCATAGAAATGCAAGGCAGAAAAGGATTATAAGGAATTTCCTTGTGAGGAGGAGACTACTGGAAGCTGCAAATGGGACTGTGTGTCAACAAAGGCCTGAATTAAGAAATGTTCAAAGAGCCATAGAAAGGAAATACACAATCCAAACTGAAATGAATACACATTCAGAATCCTCCAGTGCACTTTTAATAGTCCACTCTGAGCAGAATTACATACATGAATGGCATGCGGGTAGTTATGCAACTGCAATTTTTGACATGTACACACAGTTTGGACTCTATTTTGCCCTATAGCCACATAGAATTACCCCAAGTGTGTACATGCTGGGAAAAAATGGAGGAGGAAGGTGACTCTCCCAGGTTTTAGCTCAAAAGCCTAATAGTTAGAGCACTTAACTGCAAAGTAGCTAACTGGGTTCCAGAACCCCACAACTGGAAAGGGTTTAAACCTCCATCTTCTGCTTTCCAGCAAAATGGTCTAGCTACATTGCTACAGGCTAGGTGTTGCTCAGGCCTCACCACTTCTCATGATGCTAGCCTACTGGTGATATGTGGGGCAAGGGTGAAGAGAATAAGCCTTCTGCCTTGGATGCTGTGGAAGTGAAGTGGGCTTACATTCTAGCCTGGCTGCTGCTTCTAAAAGAGCACAATCTGTCATGGTGCTGTTTATCCATTTTTTATCCAAAGAATATTAAATGCAAGATGCAACAGGTGCTTCAAGAGGAGCACCAGAGAGGTGCTGGGTCAATGCCTAACCAGTAGTTTTGTTGTTGGAATACTTTGTTAAGAATCAGGACATGCGTGTTCTGGGTTAGTGAGTGTCTACAATGGTGCTACTCAAACTCCTCCTTGGTGTAACCCCATTTCCACAGCATAGCCCTTCACTCCCAACCCGCAGTCCCCCACAACCCCAGGTACCTCTCACTCCTCAACCACAGCTCACCCCAGGGCCAGGGCCCACAGCCCCCTGCCCTTCCCCCCCACCCAGCAGCGCTTGAGCCCTGGCTGCCAGCTGCAGGAGCTGTAGCTCCTCACCAGCCCTCTAGTGGCAAGTCACAGCTGCACAGGTAGAGGACAGTCAGAGAAGGTGTTTAGCAGGTGGTGTGACTGTTCAAAATCTGAGCTAGCACTAACACCCATCAACATCTGTGCAGCTCAAAGTTCAATGTGTAACAAGGCGCTAGGTGCCATTTAAATGCATGAAGTGAAATTGGATTTAGCTCTTTAGGTGCATTCTTAGGAAGCCTCCTTACAGGAACTCCTACATCTATGAAACCTCTTCTTTCGTCAGAGTCCAGCTCCCTATGCATGGGTTAAGAGTCTGAGGTTTCAAAATGATTTGTCTTTTGATTAATTTGTTTTTACAAAATACATTTCTTTAATGATTCAAGCTGCCCAGCGGATTCCTTCTTAATACCATAAAAACCAAGCCTCACCCAGCACAAAGTACACTGGATAATTCTAGAGGTAATTGCTGATGAATTAATGAGTGATTCACACACATCAGCAAGTGTTTGTTCCAGGGCTTAGAATTAAGGAGGAGACTGGAGACTAGAGAGGCTGTGTGAGAAGTTACATATTAAGAAGTATGTAAAAAGATTGGGCTGAAGTCTAAATGTCAGGTGGAAATCATAAACAGGGGTAAAAATTATTGAAGCATAAGCTTCCAGATATAAAATCTATGAACTTCTCATTTTTGGTGCCTGCACGATGAAACAAACAAACAAACTCTGTCATAGTAACAATGCTGTAAACATAAGAAAAAGCATCAAAGCTAAGGAGGTCTTGGATAAGCACTGGTATATTAGATTCAAGGAAGAAGAATGAGAAGCGGATTACAGTTCATAACTATCAGAACCAAGAGGACGGGGAAGCATCCAACCAGGCTAGGTACAACTGAGCACATGATAAATCAACCTAGCAGAAGAGACCCAAGTGGAATTCCATGCAGTTTGCAGCAGTTCCTCAGCATGGAAACTGAATACATCTCTGAAGAATCAACTGGGTAACTGGACTTGCTTGCTTATGAGCATCAATGGAACTTACTTAGTATGATCGAAACTTGACAGGAAAAGGCACATGACTGGAATGTTAAAAATCAATCATCATAGTTGGAATAGATTTAGTGAACAAAGGAAGAAGGGTACTAGCGCTCTTTCAAAAGTGGCATTTCCTGTTTCTGAATCATGGATAGCTTGGAAGAAAATAATCTTGATTTTTTTATGATCAATGCCCTAACATACTTCATAAGATAAAGTAACAGCTGTTGTCTGCAGCAGGCCACTCAGTCACACCTAATCAAAACTTAGCATGGAACAATCCCATGCAGTGGTACAGGATTGGGACTGACTGGCTGGGCAGCAGCTCTGTAGAAAGGAACCTGGGGGTTACAATGAATAACTTGAATATGAGGCAACAGTATGCCCTTGTTGTGGAGAAGACAAATGCTACACTGGGCTGCATCAGTAGAAGCGCTGCCAGCAGATCAAAGGAAGTGATTATTCCCCTCTATTCAGCACTGGTGAGGCCACATCTGGAGTACTGCATCCAGTTTTGGGCTCCTCACTACACAAAAGATGTTGACAATTTGGACACAATCCAGCAGAGGGCAATGAAAACTCTTTGGTGGCAGAGGCATGTGACTTACAAGAAGAGGCTGAGGGAGCTGGGTTTATTTATCAAATTGGTAGAGAAAACAAAATGGCACAAAGATAACTGTATGGCCTGCAAAGTAAGGATTTTTTAAAGCTTGTTGTGAATAAAAAGAGCCTAACAATATTAGTGATCTATTACTATATGGAAATCGCCAGTAATAACACAGAAAAGGAAACAAAATCCCTCTGTTCTCTTTTTGAGTTAAAGACAGATGATATGTCCATGTTGTATGATACTGATGAAATGCTTATGTTCAGGAATAATTTAAGAAGATAATTAAACTCAGAAAATACATTTCACAATTTTCAAATCAGCAGGTCTGGGTAACATGTATACAAGTTCTAAAAAAAAAATCTCTGGTTTGCTCTCATCATTAATGTTCATTTACAAGCAGTCTTGCTACCATATTCTGAATTGACTATATTCCAGAAGACTGGAAGAAAGTTTAATATTAAACAAATACCCCAAGCAAAATAATGAAACAACTGGTATGGGATATTATCTATAACTTATTGAAGTAGATAATATAATAAATGACAGTCAACCTGAGATTATGAGAAACAATGTATTTTATACTGTTTTATGAACAGACATATTTAGTTGATAAAGATAATGGTGCCCATGTAATTTACTCAGACTTCTGTAAGACCCTTGACATGTTAGTGTATAACATTTTGAGTAAGAAATGTGAACAATACAAATGAACACAACATGCCTTAAATGGATTAAGAATTGGCTAACTGATGGTTTTCAAAATGTAAGTGTAAATGACGAAACATTATCAAGTAGGTGTGATTACTATGCACTGTTTCAGGCTTTGGTGTCTAGTCCTAATCTATGTAATGATTTTATTAGGAACATCCTAAAAAGCAGTGTCTTAGAAAAAAGCTAGGAGAAGATCAGGGTAGAAAATCAGGTAGGTAGAAGTTGCCATTTCTTCCACTGTTTGCTTTGTTTTGTTTTGGGGACTTGGGGGTATTTTGTATCCTCCAAGTCCCCAAGTATTATTTTGTATCTTGGATCAAAGAGGCATTGAAAAAATGCATAATCATCACTTGGAATAAAGAGCAGGCTTAGGTAAGATCCACCTCTGGAGGCATTTAAGTGCTGCCCACTGAAATGAATAAGAAACCTGGGCAGTTCTGCATGGTGAAATCAAATTAATCCCTGGGGGGAATATGAACTGTATATTAGCTCCCCACTAAACGTATAAGAGAATTATGTAAGAAGGTAAAGAATGCTGCCCTGATTCTGGCCTTGTGAACTAAAACTATGCTGGCAGGTACATTTTAGACATCTAGCAGGAAAAATAGTATTTAGCCCTAAAACTAAATTTGAACATTCTTACTTATTTCAAGTGGTACCTAAATACTGGAGCATTTTGCCCATTTCAATATGACTACTCATCAGTGAGGGTACCAATATGATGATGAGGCTAGCATTTTACAAGAAACCTGAAGCAGGGAGGATTAACTAACAAAAATCTTCACAATGATAAGTTTCTGTGGTAGGAAACAGAACCTAGGATTGCAATCTCAAATCTTTTGCCCAAACTTTTTGGGCCTTGTTACACTTTACACTGTGAGCTGCACAAATGTTGATCACTGTAAGCGCTAGCTTGCACTTGGAGTACTCACATTCAGGCCCACAGGGACCTGGAAGACTGAAAGGTAAGAATCCCCCCCTCCAATTTCAGGCTATTCCTCTGTCCCCTGGGGCTCCCTTGGTTCCACCCCCCACCCTTCAGCATCTCTATCAGCCACCCCATGCCACCACTTACTTGTGGCTTCCCACATTGTCTGTCCCAGGGGAGTAGCAGGGGAGAGTTAACCTGCCTGCCCAGCCCATGGAGGAGCAGCTTGGCAGTGCCTGGGCAGACAGGTTAACCATTCCCTGTCTGCTCCCCTGGGACAGACAGCAAAGGCAGTCACAAGTAAATTGGGGGGTGGCAGTAAGCAAGGATCTGGGGTGCTGAAGTGGGTGGAGCTGACCACAGCTAGGGGGCAAGAAGTGAAGCTGGGGTGTTTACACTGAGGTATAGCCTAGAGTGGCTACACTTTAGCATAACACTAGCTAGGTAACACAGATCAGAGACAATCGTGCCCTGGAGCAGTGCAACTCTGAGCCACCTAATGAGTGCTTAAAACTAGTTTCAAGTGTGAATGTGTGGACAAGTGTTAAAAGCTCCTAGGGCCACTCAAAATTACTGTGTAACAAGGCCCTTAGATTATGCAATTGACCACCCTAGCACCAATGCCAAAAATAAAAGAAAGTGATAGAAAGGAAGTTAGGAGGTAAGGAAAATGAGGCCCAACACTTATGAAAAATAAAACATTTAAATCTTCGTATTGCTCTACTTTGGCAAATAGATTTAATGCATTTATTAAAAACATTATGAAAATTATAAAATGTACCTGTTGGGTTTACAGATGTGCAATAATATGTTAATTTTTTCCCTTGACACCTATTTCCTTTAGTCTTACAACAGGAATCAAATTCCAGGAAATCATTTGAACTTGAATTATGTTGAAATTTCTAAAGGTACACTACATATAAAAACATGCATGATAAAATTAAACAAACAATAAAGACCCTACTGAACTGTTTTAAAATCTACACTGTCAGCTTCTTTTATTCCACCTCCTTTTTCCAATCGTTTTCTGACTAACATTGTACATGATTATTTTAAGTTAGTTGTACGTCTAGGTCTATGATTACAATGTCAATTAAAAAAATCACATTTGTATTTTGTTTGCTTTGGTTTATATAGCACATATCAAGATTTGAGTAGAGCACCATTAAGGTGGTAAAATGAAAACATTGATATTGTTCATTCCTACAGTTCTTAATTCAGAGTTGTATTTGTCATTTTAGCATGTTTCCTATAGGGAGAGAGTCATCTATTTCTTCTGAAAACAGATCTGAGGGGGGAAAGCTGAAAAGTCTTTAATATAAAGACATTAGGTTCTTTTCAATATCATTTTATTCTCAAATGGCAAAGTATGGAGGGTATTAAGAAAAAACTTTCATTAAAATCTTAGTAGCCATTTGAAGCTATTCAGGGCATACAAGCACATAATATTATATAAGAAAGGAAGTGAGGGTATATAACATGCAGCTGAATCAAGGGATAATGAAAGGAGTTTCCATTTTTCCAAAGAGAAGTTTAATTTGGGAGTCTGAATGGCTTCAGACTGTGTTTTAAAAGTTTAGTGGATTTGTAACAACTGTCCTGTACACGTACTTGATGCAGGATAGTTTATAAATGCTTCTAATGGTATCTAATTACAAAATGAGAAGTTCCTGGTTAATGTCTTCTATTGGGCCAACTGCATCAGTGATTCTCAGCAAGGGTGCCACACAATGTTAGCACTGTTCACAAGATAAACCTAGAGACTTCAAATAGGAATTCATGGTGTTAAAAATATTCTGACCTGTTGAAATCTTTCTGAGTTCTTTACAACAGAAAAATTGTACTATTATTTCTATGTAGTCGATAACTAAGTGAAAACTAGGAGCTGGCATTTTCCAAGGGGAAAATGAGTCTTAAAAGGTTGAAAACCACTGAATTACATTGTTAGCAGAGACAGCAAACAAGAATAAGGGCACAAGATGCTCTTAACTCAATTCTGGATTCCAAATTGGAAAATTTAAGTGAGCTCTTTCAGATTTCTTCTTGGTCACTAGATGGCAGAAATGCACAGGACTTACAGAACAAAAGCACTAAAAATGAGAGCAAGTTTAAGACAAAAATAAATTAGGCTCTAACCTATGGCTATGAAAATGAAAAGCTGGAGGAAACCAACTCTTAGAGGATTGATAAAAGTTTTGGAATGTGTCAGCAGTTTTTTAGTCAGCAGTTTGAAGCCACAGGCTCAAACAATGCAACTGAGGTCTGCGACAAGATGGGACAGATCTGCCACCATTTCTCCCTGCCCCCTGCCTGCAGCATGGGCACAGGTCCCCACCACTCTCCCCTAGGCCAGACAAAGCCCTCTGCCACTGGAATAAGCTGAAACCCTCTGCTGCCAAAATGATGTTGAAACTCCCCACTGCTGACATGCTGCTGATGCTCCCCCATCTGTGCACGCTGGATCCAGTGGCTCTGCAGGATGTGGGTTGCCAGCGTGTTTTATATCACTGAAATATTTCCAGGTTCCAATTTATCATCATCCCAACAATATCCTTGTTTAAATCAGGGGCTGTCAAAAGGCCTGTGTTTAAAATGATATTTTCTGCATTTTATAAGAATATACTCTGGGATGCACAAGGTTACGGTCAAAGCAATAATGTGCGAGTAAGCCATAGGCTAGAATTTGTTTATGTGAAACAGTAATTGCAGCAATAGTTAAATCTATTAAAACAGAGGTCTCCTGCAGGTAATTCATGTACAGAAAAAGGTGGGAGTCCATTAAATAAAATTATGGCTGTGAAGTTTGCCCAGCATTAGACAAGGATTTTCTAAAGCAATATAATAGCAAAATGACCGATAACTGTTTATGCAAAAGCCTCCCATCACAAAGCAAGTGGGTTCCAATTACACTTAATATACTGGGCCAAATTTCCTGTTAATGTAAATATTTTGATGAAGTTCCATTGAAGCCATATTTTCTCTGATGCAGCTCATCAACTAACATCAGCAGAAAGTTTGGCTGCTTATGCTAAATTTGAGGTTTATTCAATGAACAGCAGTAGCAATGAGGTACTGGGTTTGATTTACAAAGGCAGATAAAAATAAAAAAATAGCCTGCCTCAACCTAAACCAGGGACACATGGCCCCCCATGCTCTTATGCTGATCACGCAGCCAGCGTAAGTTGGGTGTGGAATGGAGCCATGGCTCATCCGGTAGGTGCAGAGAGGGAGAGCATCTCCCGCCACTGTGCGCCGCTTGTCCAGAGGCAGTACAGCGGCTCCATCTTGCACCTGCCCTTCCCCAGTGGGGTGAGTGGCAGGAGGGCATAGCCCCCACTCCCAGCATTGTTACCACCTGCCTGGAGTGCAGCCTGCTGCAGTACTAGCCCTGCTCAGCCCAATTTGCCCTGTCCCATGCAGATCATGGGGCACACGCTTCCCCCCCATGACCTGCTTGAAGAGTGGTGGGAGCAGCAGCAGAAGCTGCTGGACAAACTGCCAGATAAGCAAGTCCCAGACGAACAGTGCACAGTGGTGGGAGCCGGCCTCCCCTCCCCGTGCCCCCCAAACAAGCCATGGCTCCATCCCGCACCCACCCCATGCCAGTTGGGCAGCACTTGCTACAGCCCCTGTCCCATCCCCAGCCTCACTCCCTCCCTCACCATGGGGCATTGATTTGCTCCCCCATGCTTCTTCCCTCCCTGCTCCCCTTCCACCACAACAGACTTACCAGCTGGACGCAACAGTATCGAGCATGGTAAAAGAACCAATCCCCCATTTATAACATTGTTCGTATGGGAAAACTGGTTCTGAGTTACAATGTTTCAACTTAAGATGTGGTTTTCAGGAACCAATTGTGTCATAAGTCTGAGAACTGCCTGTATTTATCAACTTTTGAACACAATGCTAAAATTTGTAGGTCGGGTCAGGATTGAAAACCTGCTACTGCTATGACCTTAAGCAGTACAGCCTGTACTAGTCAACGGCATGTGCTGGGTGCTAGTTAATTAACCTGGCAACATCAGGAAGGCTTCAGGTGGATGAGCACCTGAGGAGGGTGGTGGAACCCTTGATGGAGTAAATGCCATCAAAAGGTGGATGAGCATAATCACTTAGTGATTTTGCCAATGGTATCCAAACAGGGCAGACTGGACTCTTTGGCCATTGCTGGCAACCAGTCTAGGAGTGGAGCCCCAAAAGGCAGGCAGATGGAAGGCCTCCTCTGCACTGGGAACTCCTGCAGCATAGCTGGTTCCAAACATTTTGACTTCCATCCTTCCTTTGGACCAAACCAGTGAAGGCCAGAGGGCACTGTCTCCATATCAACTGTGATGTCTCTGTATCAAAGCAGTGTCTCCATATTAACTGCCCAGGCTATTTCAGCCACACCACATAGAGAGAATACTCCATCCTTGATGGCAGCATGGACACAATACTAAAATTTATTTATTAAATTTTAGATCCTGCCCTAGCCAAAAGGCTTGGGGTGGCCTATATTAAGAAAACAATGCACAGACAAGATTCCCCAAACAATTTCCCAAAACCTGAGAACTCCAATTCTCCCACCACTGCCTCGGTGCCCAAATCTGCAGAAAAGCAAATATTTCCACCAATCACTTTTCCCAACTGCTAGTCACATCCAGATATAAAAATCTTTTTCTACCTACCCTGCTCCTCTCCCCTCCCCCCCACAACTGCGCAACCACTCATTCCCACCAGCTTCACATACAGGAAGATCCCCCACCCGCATCCTTTCCAAGTCTGTATGTCCTTTCCTGCAGAGATGATGTGACACACTTCCCAACCCCAAAAACACACCTAACTCCTCCCTTCCTCCCAACAAATACAAATTCCAAAGAAACCTAGCAAAAAGTAAAAGAAAGACCCTTCATCCTCACATCAGTCACCACTGAAGGATAATGCCAAAGGGTATATACTTATTTTTTTGAAGGCTAATTTAATATTGTTCAACCCTATCCAAAGCAATGAAGATTTAAAATTAAATTGTATTATTTAAATAAATTGTATTCATTACAGCATAACTCCTGCCCCTTACAAAATGAGTCAAATATTACAGCATAATCATCTCCCTCAAAGTGAAGCCATTGTTTTCACAGAACACTATCAACTCCATTGTCTCAAGAGACACAATCTATACATAGTCTATATGAATAGCAATACACTGATATCATTTGGCTGAAATTTGCTTTCATATAACCAGCAAGTCTGTTCTTTTTGCTATCACTGTTCCCACTGGAAGACTCTCTGCTCTGCAGAAGCTGTGTTTGGACTAGAGAAATGTATCAGTATAATCACACTTGTTATATAACATTTGGCCAGAATTACTAATGATTTTATGAAGTCTTTTCATGAAGTTCACAGCACAGTCATCTCTGGCCAAGGGGAATCTTATTTTAGAATTTGGAAAGAAGATATAAATGGTCTGCACTAGAGAAAACACAGGAGTATTAGTAATCTTCTGGTCTTAAGAGCCAACTATACTGTAAGCTGGTACTGGTCTACTGACTCTGGAGAAGCAAGTTCAATCTACGTTGCTAGACAAACTGATTATAACCCAAGGAGTTATCATCTCTAAGCTTCACTTCAATCAATCTTTCATTTCAATAACAACAGTTAGGAAATGAAATGCAAAGAACGGCAGAATGTATGAGAATCAGAGCCACAAAGAAAAACAGAATGATGTGGTGTTGATAAAAGTTTTGTTGGCATGCATCTGGGATGGTGGTACTCAGAAATAATTTTGCATGAACTATACAGTTCATCCCAGATAAGCACTGAGAAATCATTTGCGTTCTATCCTACACTGCCTAGTGTGTGCTTCAGGCTAACAAAATAGAAGCTTTCTAAAGATGGTTAAAAAAAAATTTAAAACTTTTCTGTTGCTTCTACACTTGAAAGAAAAAGCCGTATAGGTTGTGGAAATCCTCTCTTCAAGGGGAGCGTATGCTTGAATTGTTATTATGGCCTGAATTGTGTTTGCATACCTTGAATAATTAGAAAGAAAATAATGTAGATCATAATAAATAAGTTGAAAAAATACCTATTTTAAATATAAAAATTCTAGGAATGTAAAAAGCTTTAAGGAATAACTGAAACCAAAAGAGGACTAGGTAGAGATACACCCTATAGACTAAATGAATCAGAGATGCATCTCTCCTAGGGCTGTGTGAAGCTTTGGGTGCTGATTCGACTTGGAAGAGATCAGCAGCCGAATCTCCAAATGCAAATCGAATCAGGATCCAAATAAAAAGGTCTGAATCTATTTGAAGCCTCCAAATTAATTTCGAAAAGATTCAGAAGCAGATTTGGAGATTCAGGCAGTCCCTGCTCACTGCTGCAGGGAGCTGGACCTGGGCTCCGTGCCGGTAAATAGGGGGCAGCAAGGGGGCCTCTGGGAGCTTGTGGCAGAGCACTCCCATGCAGCTCAGGGCAGTGGGGGGGCAGCAGAGATTGTTCCCCTTCCCTCCCTCTGCTACCTGGCAAGAGCCAGTGAATGCAGGGCTTTTTTTTTTTTTTTTTTTTTTTTTTTTTAGGCAGAACAAGTTTTCCCATCTGGCTAAAGAATGGAAATTTATCATTAATGCATATCATTGGGTTTTGCACATAAATTTTCTCACTGAAGCATCTAGGAAGCATCTAAGAATAGCAATTTGCAAAGAACGCCTAAATTATAGATCTAGCAGGAAACTCTGATGAATCACAGTAAATTCTTTCACTAAAAATCTGTTTGCTCGCAAGGAAGAAAATACTCCCTAGAACAAACACTGGCAGAACAGTGCAAAATTAAAGTATAGTACTCCAGGCATACTTCTATCTACTGTCACTCAGTAAGGTACTTAACAAGAAAGAATGAACTAACAGGCAAAAGTAAAACTGCATACAACAGTCAAGGAGATGATACCTTTGCTTGAGTCAGAGAGCATACTCCAGGCCTGGTGGTAAGTACACTGAGGTAGTAATTAACTTACTCTTTCTGCAAAGTGCCATCTGGTACAGGGTAATTGCTGAAAATTCAGTTTTTTGTTGTGGTACAACCATGAGAAATGTATGCACTCACTGCACCAACAAGCACTTGGTTAAACATATCCACTTTGTTGTATGCCCTACTTCTCAAGTTTTTTGGACATAAGCCACAGGTAGGCATTTTTTATTCCCTTAATTCAATCTCATCTGTCATACTGTGCTTTTCATTTTCAGATTTTGATCATCTAGTCATTTTTCTAATTATTGTTACCTGAAACTTCCAGGAAAATCCTTGATATGGTTACAAACTAATTCATACAGCATTACCCCCTAAATCTACTTAATGTTAAAGGTTTCCTTGTAAGGTCAATGCAAGTACAAATACATGCATTTCTCATTAGCTCATATATTTAGGTTTCTATTCCCATGTATTCTATTTAATATCGCCAAACTTTGAGGTTTTCTGACCTAAGAACTTCAGCTATGTATGAATTATTTTTACACGTGCTGATATAAATTTATGTTAGATTATGCCACTAACTTATTCAACCAGAGTTCCTGCTGTTTTTTTCTCTGGCACAAGGAAATCCGTGTGGATGACTATGGTTATATGTTTTGCACTCCACACTGATTCCAGATCATTCCATTATTTTCCCATCTTGGCTGCTGATACATCCCAAGATCAAGTTTAAAAAGGCTTGTTTTGCAAAACTCTAATATGTCTATCTAATGTGAATTTTATTTCTCTCCCTCATTCTGGATAGTTGCAGTGCAACAGTGATAGGTCACTGCATTCCCACACATTCCCATATGCATGTTTTAAATATCGTGCATATACAACTATCTTTATTAATAATTGTAGAAGAGACAATTATCTCTCACATATTATAAACTTTGCAAATTTTCATGTATTTTTTTCATTTTCCAAAGCAGCCCAAGTACCTTTTGTCAGTACTGGGGACACATTAAATTATAGGGACATTTATGGAGTTCCTCTCTGACTAAGTTAGGAATGAGATACTCCCAATGCTCCCTTGAGATCACTGCTGTCCCCTGATCTGCTAAATCCAAGTTGATCACTCTTCTCACTTTCCATGAACAAAGCTGATGTACTTTCCCAGTGAAATTCTCTTCAAACAAGTTTATTTGCCAAGAGCTGCTGTCCCATTCCTTCGTTAAGCACGAGCACTTTTGGCGCATGAGTAATACATTTCTTCTTAAAACAATGATACTGCATTACAGAACTAATGCTAATGAGACTTTTTCTTGGGTAATAAACTTCAGGGTTTGATCCATGCTTTTTCTACATAAAGGAAAGCCTGTACTTTATGTAAGACCCTCCAAGCTCTATGTTGGACATACGGGTGTTCTTTTTAGTGAATCTCTCTCTTGAGCTATCCCTGGGTTGTTTTTTTCATTTTGTGCATTTTCATTTTAACTGTTTTGCATTTGCACATTTTTGTGTCATCTTTTTATTTAAACTGATCTTCTCTTCACAAGCTCAGCAATCTTCCTAATATATGAGTCAACCTTTCAAATATATGTAATATAAAATAAGTTTTAAATAAATGTTGTTAATCTAAATGGTGTGTGGATATCTGGTGTTTATAGCAATGGAGTTCTAAAAATGAATGCTTTGGATTGTGTGTTCAGGTTGGGAACTGCGTCATGTAAGTCAAACACACCTTTTATAAACACAGCCCTATGTCCAGCAATTCTCCTTGTATGCCAGATTTCACTGCCAAGCAAATGCCATATCACCCTTCACACAACTAGCATTTGGAATTACAGTGGTCCAACAAAAGTAAAGTGGGCTAAGGAAACATCTTTTTCAGTATAATGCATCTATCTGCTGCACTGGATAGCTTGCTAGAAAGTCACTATTCATAACAACCCTGTGCAAATATGGGCTAGGTATACACATGCCTGAGGCAAAAATAATAGAAGTTATGCAGTTTTCTATAAGCGGTGTAGTTTATATTGGTAGCAAACAGAACACACGTTTGCCCTTTGATGAAGCAGAAGGGGACAAATCTTACACTGAGCTCCACCATTTTTAAACTAGTCTACGTGCACTGAACTTTTGTTCTCTTATGGGTATAGACCGGTTTTGTGTGCCAAACTTCTGTTAGGGGTATTAACTAGTTTCTGATCACTTATACTAGTAAAAGTGTAATGTCTGTACCTGGCCATAGTATCACAGAATTAAGAGCGGAGAAATTGTGCTAGCTTTGTGTGTTGTGATATTAACAACATAAAGGAAAAGGTAATTTACTTACCAAGCCAACTTCTGTTTAAATACACTGACACAAACACTGGAGGAACTGTGAAGAAATCTACCACTGAGTTAACTTCCAGCCAAAACCACAGCTTGTCATTGGCTGCTATGAACTGTAAAAGGAAGGGGAAAGAATCAAACTATAAGCATGTTGCTACAGTGCGGTGGCATTCTTCTTTCCAAAATCCAAACACTAGTATTTATCTGGGAGATACAGCGTGTGTTTTGGATTACATAGCAACATCATTGACATTAACACATAGCAAAGTCATATATTAAGGAGAGAAACTGAGAGCATTTATCTACTGACTTCTCAAAACAGTGGTAAGGAGATTCCAGTTCAACAGTGTTCTTCCCACATTTATTAAATATATAAATAAGCCTTTAAAAATAATTTATGATAAATCAGAAAAGAAAAACCAGCAGTCAGCATTATTTCCCCCACTTCAGTCTGTAGAATTCTGAAGGAGGGGCTTGGTTGCAATGACCTCCACATATTGCACATACAGATACTAGAAAAAATATGAATGATCTCAGCAGGATTATAAATACAACATGTGATCAATCTTTAGCACTAGTATTCCCTTGAAGGGAAGAGGCTCCTCAACAGTGCTGGGTTACTATTTTCATTCAAATCCAGAATTACAAATACTTGTGCATTAAAGACATTCAGTTAGAGAAACCTGTGGTAATTCATCCCAGTAAGGGCTTGAAATTTGGGGTATCATAATGAAAAGCAATACCTTTAATACTCTAAATATATTTAATACCATCTCTGATTCTACCAGCTTTACAAGTCTTTATCTTGAAGTGACCAAACCCAACCAACATCACTTCACATAAAACATGGCACATGCCATTTATACTGCAACTCTAAAAAGAAATTATTTGAGAGGGACCTAAAATGACATTACTCTTGTCATGATTATATTTAGAGGACAAAGTATTCTTTTTCACTACAGAACCGGCATTCAAATAACTGATACGTGCTTACTATGGCTGTGCGAAGCTTCAGGTGGTAATTTGATTTGGAGGAGATTCAGCCTGATTTGGAAGCTGAATCCAAATCAAATCAGAGGCCCAATTAAAAGGTCCAAATTTATTCAAAGCTCTCCGAATCTTTTCCAAAGATTCGGAGAGCTTTGATGATTCGGGCAGTCCCCAGTGACTGCAGCAGGGAGCTGCAGCCAACTCCAAGCTAGTAAGTACTAGGGATGGAGGAGGGGGAACTGGGGGAGGGGACCATGGGGGGCCCCCTGCCAGCTTCCCTGACCCCCACTCCTCCAGTCTCTCAACCCCCCACTCTGCACAAGCCCCCCAACCTCCCTGCTCACTAGGGGGTTGTGGAAGAACCCCCCATGGGGCATGGGGCACTGGGGGGCAGCAGGGATCACCCTCCACTCAGCAGTGAGTTCAGGGGTTTTCTCATTTTATTTTCTTAAAGGGCCAGAGCTGGCCCAGGCAGGGCACCCAAGGGAGGCTGAGGGAGTGAGGTGGGGAGTTGGGGGGCTCATGCAGAGCCCCATACACAGCATGGGGCAGTGGGGGGCAGCATGAATTGCCCCCCTCTCCTGCTGAGCCGGGATTTTTTTTCCAAAAAGCCAAGAACTGGGGTGGGCGAGGCAGCCATTGCTGGGCTGGGGGGGGTCGGCCTGGCTGATTTGGAGATTCGGCAGCAGCTGAATCTCCTAATCAGATTCAGCCGAATTGATTCGAGACAGTGATTCGAATCACTGAATTGAATCACTGTCCCCCGAATCAGCCAAATCCATATCCAAAGCAAATACTAGCTGCTTCACACAGGCCTACGGCTTACCGTGTTAGTCAATTAAAAGTCTTACATGAAGGCATAAGAAGAAAACTCTGCATTTAGGTGGTAACTCAATTTAATATGTTGAGTCTAGAGACCAAAGGGAATTCCCAGTCACTGAAAGGTCCTATAGATACCTATTTCCAGTCTGTAATACTGGAGCTAGTTCTTGTCAGGTTTATCTTTCTGTAAGTCAGGATTCCCTTGCCTTCAAAAAATCTAATTAAGCTGTATGTGTAATTCAACAATCAAATTTAGTTTTCTGTATATTGAAATCTTTTTTCCTTTACTACAATAGGTTTGAAAGGAAATGTTGTTAAAGTAGACAAAGAGGAACTCATTTAAATAATAAATTAAGGTATTTGCACAAATGCGATAATTGTAGCAGGTTACACTCCTGGGTAATCATTATTATGCTGCATGTTATCAGTAAGGTACCTGACAACTTTTTGTGTCTTCCTATCTGATTAGCTCTTAATAACTACAACCTTATCTTGCTTTATTACATAACAGCATAAATTCATTTAATTTAGGTTTTGGCTTTATCAGTGAGATAAGGGATTCTCTCTTGCAAATTTGGATGACTGCTGACTAAGAATTTATCTTTATGCATGCACATGTTTAGCCACATATATTCAAGACCTGAAGATATGATAATATTTATGTGATTGTGAGCTGCATTTCATTATTACAAGGAGAACAGATAGAGAAGTATGAGAACAAAAAAAATTTTTTTGAAATAACTTTACTGGTCAGTAAGTTGTTTAGTTTATTGGAATATTCTCAAAGAATCTGAAGTGGGAAACATATTAAATACTTGTGACAAGAAGTCATCAATGAATACATATATATTTATAACAGAGAATTTTGGGTAGCATAGAAAGCTCTTGGAATACTGGGCAAATGCAATTTATTCATGAAAGAGCTGACAGCTGTAATTTACCAGGGTCATGCTGGTTCAGATAACACAAGACACAATCAAGTTTTTTGAGCCCAAATAAGAAAGCACACGTTTTAGCTGTTCCATTCCAAACATGTTGATAAACTCTTTGCTAACTGATTTAACAAGAAAAAAAAAAGCAGAAAAGCAATATGAAAGCCTTGATGGAATATCCAATACAAACCAAAAGCAGCTTGTAAAAGTAAGCTCATGGGAAAGTTTATTTATAAGATTTCCAGATCACTTCTGCAAACTTTCAAATCTTCTGAGGTTTCTATATCAGTATTAGTGCCCATGCTCAGTCTGAGAAGTTTCTATGCTGTGGCCCTTTCAGCTCACAACAAACAATGTTAACTTCCAAAACATAACTCAATCCCCTGAATTTAGCAAAAACTCAACATGAATTCTAATGCTATGGCTAAGGAGAGACATTCAATATGCCTGAGGCAAACTGATCCCAATCTACATGGGTGAGTACCAGGGGTACTCTAAGCTGCGTAAACTAGATCATAAATGAATGGAACTCATGTTCGTTCACCCTTCAATGGGGGAGGGCACACAGAAGCCTGCACTAGCTGAGGCCAGAAGGCTGGGGGTGGTCCCACATACCTCCCAGCATGCCGGACACTGCTGATCCTAGACAAGCCCAACTGAGTGAGAGCCATCCTTGACTCGTTGCCTGGCACATGCCCCTGACCCCCTACTATCAGTTGCAAGAAGAAAGGAACCAGCATAGGATCTGTCTGTAGCCCTGTCACGGGAGGGGGAGGAGACACCCACCACACAGACCTAACCCCTACAGACCTAGCAAAAACAGCTAGAGGTGCTGTGAGGCAGAGGCTTTCTCCTCACTGCTGCCCCTGCCTAGCTGGGCTGGCCAGGCCAAGTTGCACAGCTATGCTCCCCCATGAGTTGATGCCTCTGAGTGGCAGGTGGGGAGGAACAGACACCACCCCCGCTGGTCCCAACCCCACCCCCCACCCCTGCAAGCTGGGGTCTGCACAGCTAGGGGAGCTCACACATTGCTGTGGGAGATTTTCACCTCCCTGGTGCCCTGCCAAGCTGCTCCCACTGCCACTTATAACCTCTTGCTGCTGCCTCTCAAAAGCAGGGAAGGAGGCAGGTGAGCAGGCTACAGGGGAATGGAGCCAGGCAGCAGGAGGGGAAACCCTGTGCGGACCTCAGCCTGGGGGGGAAGCTGGAGCAGGGGACTCATTCCCCTGCCCCTTGTCCACCCCCCTTCCTTGCCAATGAAAAGCACTAGCTTGGAGATGTGTGAAGCAGCAGATTGGCCCACCAGCCAGGCAGTGGTGAGGGGGGAAAGCCACCACCACATGCCCCTGCCCCAACTTTGCAGGCCCCAGCTGGAGGTGGGGAGGGGCAGAGCCGGCAAGAGGGCTCACTCCTTCACCCACCAGTGAAAGGCAGCTCAGGGCAGCGTCAGCAGCTCAAATGACCAATGGTGGGGAGGGGGAGCCCCTGCTGCATGGACCCCTTCCAACTGTACAAACCCCAGCTTGAGGTGCAAGGGGCCAGGGCTGGTGTGAGGCAATCTACCTACAGCTGCCAGGGTTACCCTCCTCTGCTGGTTAGAGGCAGTGGTTCACAAGGGAGCAAACCTGTGAATCAAAGGCTTTGCTGCCTCAGGTCTGTGACAGCCCAGGACAGGGCTGGCTTGGTTTTCAGCTGGAACAGACTACTGTGGGCTGAGCCTAGCCGACCCAACCTGTGAGTGGGGGTTGCTGGGGGAGCCACAAAGCATCCTGAGAGACTGTGACCGAGCTTGAGTTGAAAGGGGATCTGGCACAGAGGTTACGTAGAAGAGTCTAATATAAACAAATTAAATCTGATATTACATCCATCCACATCTATCTTAAACCCAGTTTGACAATTTCTAAACCAGTCTATGTCAAATAAGACTGGTTTCTGATCACTTTATTCCAATTTATGTACAATTTCTGTACCTAGCCAATGAATCTAGATTTATAACTGTTACTAGTAAAATATGACCCCTTGACTTCTAGATTCCTGACCTGAATTGCCTTAGGAAAACCTGATTTTCAGGAAGTGGGGGGCGGGGATTTGAAAGCTAGACCTTCAAAATATTCTTTTCTAGGATTAGGGCTGCTGAAGGTGCTACCTTGCTAGCCCTGGAGATTAGAGTGGGGCAACACAGACCATAGCATCTCATCCTCAACTCTGACCTGGAGCAGATACCTATAGAAGCACTGGCCCTCAGCCTCAGACTACCAACAAGGATGTTGGCAGTCAGTACCAACTTCTGCTGTAGTCTTGGTGATAGACATCAGTAAACTGAGAACTGGACTGAAACCAAATTCCATATAGGCCATTGAGAGGCATTAGTTATACAACTGCAGGCATACTATACAACTACTAGTCTTCTGAGTAATGCCACCCCCATAACTCTCTTAATCACTCAACAAAAATCTTTGCTCTTGAGTTTCAGAACTTGCCTTCAACAACCATAAATGAAGACTGCCTTTTATGACCAAGTAACTAAATCTTTGGATGTCTTTCTAGAGTTTAAGAGGCCTTTGACTCTGTCTCTCACCCCATCCTCATCAATAAATTAAGTGACTGTGGCTAAACATCTTCATCAGTGACTTGGACGAGGGGGTGGAAAGCACTCTGTCCAAGTTTGCTGATGACACTAAGATGTGGGGCAAGATGGACACACTTGAAGGGAGAGAGAGGTTGTTAATAGATTTAGACAGACTACAAAAGTGAGCAGATGAGAATAGGATGGGGTTCAACATAGACAAATGCAGGGTGCTGCACCTTGGGAGAAGGAATCCACAGCACACATACAGGCTAGGGAGTTTCCTTCTTGAAAGCAGAGACGGAATGGGATCTTGGAGTCATTATTGACTACAAGATGAACATGAGCCGTCAATGCCAAACCACAGTCAACAAGGCCAGCCATACCTTGTCATGCATCCAAAGATGCATCTCAAGCTGGTCCGGAGAGGTAATACTTCCCCTCTATGCAACTTTGGTCAGCCCACAGTTGGAGGACTGCATTCAGTACTGGGCGCTGCACTTCAAAAGGGAAGTGGGCAGCTTGGAGAGGGTTCAGAGGAAGGCCACCCACTTGGTGAGAGGGCAGCAGGACAGGCCCTACAAGGAGAGACTGAAGGACCTGAATCTGTTCAGCCTCAGCAAGAGGAGGCTGAGGGGGGACCTGGTGGC
>JAGPOW010002742.1:43807433-43823583 GCA_030014935.1 Caiman crocodilus
TTGATTTAACAGGCATGCACTATCCCTTTGAGTATTTTTGCTTTGCCTAAAATCCTTGTAATTGTTTTTAATCTAATAAGATTTTTGTTATACCAAATTATTTATTCTCTGTTGATATATATTTACAAACCTATGCACAGGTCTATTCAGAAACAGCCTAACAACAAACAAGGCAAGAAAACTGTCCAAAATGTTATGTCAGTTGGTGGAGGTATTATAACAAGGGGACTGAGAAACCTCAAATACCTACTGCAACAGATCACTTGACTACAGTTGCAATAATTAAATGGAAGAGCTAAAGTTAACCTTTTTTTAATTTACTTGCATAACAAGTTTGTGAAGTTCTTTATTTTTACCTCTTGTGTTCATTTTGTTCTAATTTGGAAAGCCTTGTTAAGAGATGTTTACTTTGTGCTTGTTCCTTGACCACTTAGGTGGGTTAGAGAGTGCTGATTATGGGAAATAAATTGTCTGCGTTTAAAAGGCTTTCCAAAAGGTAGCTTCAGCTTGGAAATAAAGGTTTGTCTTCAATAGCAGCAGTAACATGGTCAAGCCAACATTCAACCCGATTACCTACATTTCAATTATTAATATTACTGATTATAAATTGAGCAAGAAATTGATTATTTAAATAAAAGGATTCACATAGTCACGTATCAAGGCACAAAGTGTAGACAGCTTTTGTCAGAGACAATTAGACCAAGGCATATCTACTTTTAGCCCTTCAAGCCCTGATTTTCTATAATTACACAACTATTTAAGGGGAGAAATGTTAATGTGCCTTATTTTAAGAGACTTCCTTAATCACTTCTCTTCCAGTTTAGGATTTTAATTTTTTTTATTATATTGTTTAATGGGGCTGTTTTCTGGAGTGCAGAACACCTTCAACTCTCATTACAAAACAATTACCTAACTCTGCAGGAATTTGTATAACATACTAAATTGGACTAAGTATGATCCAACAGTATTCTTTATAGCCCTTTATAAGATTTTTTGTTTTTGAGGGAAAAGAAGTTGAACAGGTTGCCTATTTTTAAAAATATTGTTTTAGTGATATAACGTTAATGTAAAACTATGTAAGGAGCAGGAATGTCATTTAAGGAGATGTTTATCTAAAGTAAAGTGCTTCCACTTACTCATCTCTTGATGAGAGAGACCAACTAGTAAAATTGTGAAAATAATAAAAATATCTCCAATAACAGGTACATGGACACACTATGCATTTATAAACACAGACATCTAGCAAGCACGACTTAAAAAAAAAAAACGGGTGAGACAGTAAGAATGCAGTGCGTCAAACACCTATGGAGATTGATAAAGTAAATGGCAGAGATTCTTAAAAAAATAATGAAATGTCTTTCAGGTATTAATCATGTTAGCTAGATAAAGCAAGAGTCCTTAGTAGGATTCCTAAGAGTGTTTTACTTCAACACATGTATTGATCTTTTCTAAATGCAAGACACTTAGGTAAATGGCTCAGCTCAGAAGGCATCACTTCAAAGCATGACATCTATAGGCCTATTACTTTCTCCAATGGTAAATGGCTTTTAATTACTTCTCTGCTGGTTGACATGGTATGGCCCAATAACCAAGAATGCCTCATTTCTAGTGGCTTTAGGAAGCATTGCAAATGACAAATAGAAAAGATTTGTTTTCTTCCAGAGAGGAAGACCAGCCACTTGCAACACAATAAATAGAGAAAAGTGTGTAATAACCATACTGCTATCCAAGATGTGTTAGGATCTGAGAACTATGTAGTGTCCCCAAAAACCGAGATCCAAGGAAAAACAACAAAATACTCTACGATTAAAAGTTTGGGGTTGTGCATGTTAGGAGTGTGATTGTGTCATCTCCTTTGAGATTACATATAATCTAGCTGCAGCAGAATTTTTCATCCTTCTAAGTATTCATTCTTGCTGTTTTAAATCTACAGACTCAAGACCAGACTGTAACCGATAATAGCATTATTCGTACTACTGCAGCATGAAGGAGCCATTGTCACAGATCCCAGGCACTGAACAAACAAACAGACAGACAAAGATACTCCAAGTTTACATGAGTTCAACAGACAGACAAATGTGGCCCTGAGTTGAATATACTTTCTTTTGGGCTGTATTACAAGGTACTGGTACTTCTAGTATTAATTTAATTTTTAAAACTAATTCACTTTATGGAACTATCATTTAACCAAATGAGTCTGAGTACCCAATAAACTCAGGATGATACAGCTGTATGCCCCCATATTCCCAATTGTTGTCCCACTAAATTGGAATAGACAATCTCTTGAGATCCCTTCCAGCTTTACTAATCTATACATTTATTTAATTAATTAAATTCTATGAACATTTTGGAACAAAGACCAAGTTCCTTATATTTGCTTCATCTGTGCTTCTCACTTTACCACTGATACTGAAAAGTCATCACTTGCATAGTAATCCTCCTTCCCCCCAGGTTCAAAACTTTAGGCAGAGAGAGGAGGAGTAATAAAAATAATAAAGCACATAAAAGTTATTGCCAAAGGCTGCAGATTCTTTTTTCACACAACTTAATTTTGTCACAACAGCTGATCATGTCCCAATTTTGCTTCCCATCTCACTTCCCTCTAGTCTTTTCAGAATATTTCCTTTGAAATATTCCTTACCTATCACTTGAACTTTGCTACTGTCCTTTTCATTTTTTTCCTGCTCCCTAGCACATCAAGGTTACATTTTTCTCCCCATAAAGATTACACAAAATTGTTCCTTCTCATCTTTTCTTTTTTTGGTTCCAGCTACCTCAGCACAACCAAAGCACATCTACCAGGCATTATTAAATTCTGACTATTTTTGACTAACTAACATCTTATGAACTACAACGCTTAAAGGCAGTTCATCAGTTCTTCAACAATGAACAAAAAAGGTATAAGCTCTTCTCCTACTTGCCCTAACTAGAACAAGAAAAACACAAAAAAAACCCACTGTCATTTTAAAGAAACTAATCCAAACCACTGAAGGTATGTCCAGTAACATAATTCAATAGATTTTTTTTGTGAAATCAGGGTCAGAATCATATAATGTTCCATGGAATGTACAATTATGAAAAACCTATGTTAAGCCCTAAATATATTGTAATTTATTCAAATAATTTACATTAATTTAGTAACTTAGCCTCAGTAGTGCACACTGTTGCCCAAGTTCTATAACAATCCTGTTGGTTTTCTCTCTCTCAGAAAATGGTTTAAATCTGTAACAGAACAGAAGCTTAGTGCATATAAACCAATTTCTATATGACTGAAACTGGTTTAATATAAACCTGACTGAATGTAGTATCAGACTTAATCAATTTGGGCCAAACTGTCCCTGACCCCTTCCTGGTTCAAGTTGAATCACAGTCCCCCATCATCCCAGCATACTTTCCAGCCCTGGGCTGGGCTGGGCTGTCTGTTCCAGCAGAAAAGGATTGGGGAGGAGGTGAAGAGACTACCCCTCACCCCTGGCAAACCCTAGTTGGGATCTAAGGCCGGGGGTGGGGGGTGTTAAATTTCCCTTCCCCAAGTACAGAGTCACCCTGCCCAAAACTTACTGCTGGCTATGACTGTGCACTACAAATCCCAGAGGCACCTGGAAGCAGGAAGAGGAAGTGATGAGCAACCCTGAAGAGTCTTGCTGCTGTAATTCTGGGCTGCAGATCCCAGAGACCTCGGGAGTAGCAGGAAGAAGTGGTGAACACACAGCCCATGCTGACTACATGCCAGATAGTCATGCTCTAGAGTCCACCATCTTCTGGTCTGAGCCATTGCAGGTACGTGTCTACATTTACTAAATCAAAAGTGAATGTCTGTCCAGTTCTTTCTCAGTTTGATCTCTACAGCTTTGACTAACCTGCAAAGACTGAAACGATTCAGGCTTGGGCTTTTTGACTATCTGTGCTTATCCTTAAAGAACCAAATGTTAAGTGGGTCTGTTTCAGACTTCTGAATGGGAATATTATTCACGTGCTATACCAGTGGGTACATTTTGTCTTATTTCTGTCAAGTTGTATTTTGTAGTCTTCCTTATCCTGCAGGGATGACAAAGTCAAACAGTCACAAACTCCTCTGTAACCATTTCAGGCTGGACATAAGGAAGAACTTCTTTACTGTCCGAGCACCCAAGGTTTGTAATAGACTGCTACTGGAGGTGGTTCAAGTGCCTACTCGGAACGCCTTCAAGAGACATTTGGATGTTTATCTTGCTGGGATCCTATGATCCCTGCTGACTTCCTGCACCTGGGGCAGGGGGCTAGACTCAGTGATCTTCCAAGGTCCCTTCCAGCCCTAGTGTCTATGAAATCTATAAAAACAATGTAATTTCAATGTGAATTTGATCTCAGAGAATATTCAATCAATGTAAAATACACTTCTGAATATCTTAGACAGACAATACATGCATCCCAGTATAATCTTCCCTTAATATAAACTCTTTTATTTTTACCCCAGTTTATGTATAGCCTTACATTACTAAAACTTACTTGTTCTAACATAAATTTTCCTCAGGCAAAAACATAAGTAAAATTACACTGATACAACCATCACTGGTATATGCAGGTTATCCTGGGGTGGCCATTCACTAAAGGCAAACCAACTAGTTACTTGCTCCTTTCTCCTGAGTTTTTTTTCATGCGCAAGTTTTACATTCATGTGAGTTGAAGCATTTCAGATTTATACAATAATTAGTGTGTCAGGTTTTAACTGAATTTCAGCTGTATAAATTAACCTAATATAAGCCACTGCAAATTGGCTATACTCAATAATGAAGTGATAATATAAATAACATAGCTAGGAATGAATTGTTTACTAAATGGAATAAATCAGCAATGAATTAAATGTAGTCAGTTTATACAAATGTAAACCTTATTCATGTGTTTGGCTGAATTTGGCTACGTTAGTCAAGTATATGCTGCATTTTTCTTAGCTGGAACCTTGGTCCTCAGCTTGAAGAACACAGCCCCAATCCTTTCTTAATACAAGTTTTCCATAGCGTCATAAAAATCTCAGTACTTCCTCATAATAGTGTCTCTGTAAAATCCCAGCCAATATCTATCAAACATTCCAATAAACTAAGCAAGCAAGCAAACAAACCAACCAAGACACCTCTCAGTCCACATATTTAACTGTATTTAATTATTGCCATATCCACACTTTATTCTGGACTACGTAGCATTTGCAATTTGGAAACTCAAGGAAATATGCAAATTACAACTTCCTTAAATAAACAAATAAATAAGTAAGTATCACCATTTTTGAGAAAAACAATTTCTTAATTGCACCAAAGTGCATGAACAATCAGCTTTGGCTTACAAGCTAGTGTTTGTATGCACACATAAAATTAAGGGTTTTCATATGAAAGATTAAAAGTAGATTTCTGCAGACCAGATAACATGTCCATGTTTTTGACATTCTGACTTTTCAGCAATGTAGACGAAGACCCAGGCCAATATTTATAACCTTTCCAGAATAAAACACAAGTTATTCTTTTACTGCAAGGCAGGTAGGGAATGTACTCATCTTTGCAAAGCATACCACTGGATCTCGATAATTTTTAAGATGCTTCTATTTGAAAAATGCGGTTGAAATCTCATTGTTAAATCTCATTGCTAGCTGCAGGGAGTATACTGTTTTACCTTGTTATGGGTTTTCTTCTTGCTGTCATAATACTTTCTCAGGTAATTTTTAGTGATATGTAGTTTGGATATAATAGCAATTACAGGTTATTTTAATAAAATTATCTGAACAATGAATACCATTCTAGAAGAATGATACCATGATAACTCATAGGGTCACATTCTTTGATAAAATTGTGTGTGCAAGAGAACTGCCATACAAAATTGCTCTTTAATGTCATATTACTGCAATTAGGGATACATTTTCATTCTGACTGACAAACACTGAATATTAATCCACATTAGTTATTATTTTGATATTTCGGTTAATATCAAATTAACTGACTGCTATTCACAGACTTAACAGGAGAATCTGCTCTATTTCATAACCTATTTACAGAACCCAGCATGTTTGTCTTTTCATTTTAGTTATCCGTCCCTCTCCTCCTTGATTATGTTCCTTTATGGATTCTGGTTCCTCTTCCCTCAAATGTTCTCAACATTTCTTCCTTTCATTCCTTTGCCTGATGGTACATGGCAGGGATCCTAGAAATCCATTTGCCATGAAAAAACACAGAAGCTGTATTTTTACAGAGAATCTTAAGAATTGCTAGAAAAAAACACCTTACTAAAAAACTTACTGAAAACCAAATGCTGGCAGCCAGCAGTTCTCATAGCTGCTGCAGCAGCCTGCTGGGGAGAGAAGTAGCTGGCACATAGGGAAGCAGTCAAGATGGTGACAACCTCCTCCTCCCTCCATCACTGATTGGTGAAGAGGGCTGGCTGTTGTCTGGCCCGGCCCCCCCTCCACTAAGCAGCAGCAAGGGACAGGGTTGCAAGAACAGTATCCTTCTCAGCCAATCAATGGCAAAAGGTGGGGATGTCCAAAAGGCAGCCCTCTCAGCCAATCAGCAGTAAGGGGCGGAGCCAGCACCAGGGCCCCTTGGGATTTTAATGTTTTGTGTGACAGAAAACTAGAATCCCTAGTTACAAGCAACTGAACTTAAAATCCTTTTATATCTTACTTATTACAGTTTACATTACTGTTACTCTTTAAGACACTCAGAAAAGATCATGCATCCAATTATACTTTCAGTTTTCATCAGCAAGTCTTCAACTGCCAAAAACTATGAGGACACATCTAGAATGTTTCACCTTGGTGTATCTGGTGACTATTACTACGTTTGGTTACTACCTCCACAGTCCCTCATGCTAATAATGATACCAAGATATTTTAGCACCCTTCCTTTTATAGGTAGAAGGCAAGGCAGGGTGGCACCATAAAAACTAATTGGTTCAGAAAGGCATAAACTTTCATAGGTGACAGACTACTTTGTTAAATGCTATTCAAAGTTGCATTTCTAAGGTGCTACTCTGACCTGCCTTCTACCTGACTTCAGGCTAACACAGCTAACTGCCTCTCTTTTCCTTTAATAACATTCTTTGAAAAAAATCGCATGACCTCCATAATTTAAAAAATCCTTTGCCATCATTTGATTAAGAAGAGTTAGTCTAAACTGAGCCTAATATTTTTGACTGTTGTTAGACGTTACCTTTCCCAAGTTAAATTATCTTAAGGCAGGAGTGTTCACAAGTTAAGGCAGGAGAAGATGAGCTAAGTGTCATCTTAATATTATGCTTCTTTGGGTGAGGATTATTTCCAGCTGGAGTTAGACATCTTGTGTTGCAATAACAGCAGGCTGCTCCACAGGACAAATACAAGCAATTTACAGTCCTTCAGCATCCCAGGATGCATTACTTCCAGCCCCCACTCATCCCTCCCATCCCCCACATGTGAGCAAGCTCTCATCCAGAACTCTACTGCCTGGAACTGACATAAATCTGGGCAACCGTGAGTGAATGGGGAGTTGTGGGGAGTAAGGTGGTGGGCAAGAGGGGAGAAACTGGAAAGACAGAGAGCCAGGCAGCCATGGGACAGACTTGGAAGTTTCTAGTATAGCCTTACTCATCAGCCCTTCAGTGACAAGTCAGAGCTGTGCATATTAGGACATTAACCCGTAATGTGAAATTGTTCAAAGTATGCGCTATTGTTAATATCACCTAACATTTCTTAGAATGTAAACATATTCCTCAGACTATGTAAACTGTAACATATAATGACACCCTCCTTGCCTGTTACAAAAACATGTTGTACCAATCTATTTCACAGAAACAAATAGAACAAATCTCCAACTCAACTTGATGACTGATTCCTTTTACTTCTATTGGTTTCTCCAAATTTTGTCAATGCTAATATTGTTCCTCATAAATGTACAATTATTTATATAGAAAACATTTTAATGGCGATATATGCTTAATACAGCTAGTTTTTACTAAATGGTTGTAAACGTACGGCTGAAGCACAGTAGTTCTCTAATGCAACAGAAAATTTACCTGAGCAAATTAGAGATGCGCCAGTACATTGGTCCAAAATCAGATCAGTACTGATACAAAGAAAACTAGCTATATTGGATATTGGCCTGATGGGGCCAATAATTTGGCCGATAAATGCCCGCGCTGTGCACAGCTGCAGCAAGGAGCACAGCAGGCAGCTCAACACCCAGCTCCACCTACGCGCTGGGAAGACCCAGAGCTGTGCTAGGTGACTGGAGGCAGCAGTGCTGGAAGCAGAACAGCAGATAAATTTGGGGTAGATGCAGCATTCCCCTTGTGCTGCTGGCACCCACTCCAACCTCACTGAGAAGAGCCCCGTATAGCTTTGGCTGCAACCCATCCTACCCTGCCCTGCCCTGTGCAAATCTAGGGGGCACATGCCCTTCCAGGGTGCAAGCAGCAACAGGAGCCACAACCCCTCCTCACTGTGAGCTGTGACTCTGGCCCCCCATCCACCACACCTGGGCAGCACCTGACCCTGCCCATGTCCCTTCCCACTCCCTCACCACAGATGGCATTGATCTGCGACCCCCATACCCCTTCCCTCCCTCCTCCCCTTCCACCACACTGGCCTTACCAGCAGGAGGCAGCTGTACTGGAAATCAGATTTTTATTGGACAATTTGCCTCCTTAAATATCAGCTATCAGTATTAGCCCCAAAAATCTATATGTGTACCCCTAGAACAAATATCTTACATCAATGGTAAAAATGCATTATTTTAGTACTATGTTAGTCATTCTGCATTTTTGTCATCATTCTTGATATGTGCCACTAAGACTTTTTCTACTCATAGAAATATTGGCTGTCCATCTTGCATTAATTGTAACTGCAAAGTCAACAACAAACAGCAGTTCAGAAGATGCACCATCTCACACTAAAAACTTAATGACTCCTTATGCCTTCAAACTGCACTTCTCCAAGAAATCTTTGTGAAACTACAGAATATGATATTGACAAGCAAACTTGTATAACCATGGTCCCATCCCTTATTCCTGGAGGAAAACTTCATTGCCCTGTGGATACTGTTAACATTAAAGTTCCTCAGCATCTACTGATGTTTGATATTTTAACAAAATGCTTGTACCACATTTAGTGTGCGCCACATCTCCCCAGTTATGGGGAGCATACCATCTGTGGGACTTAATCATTCCAAACCCTAGTTATTACCAAGTGAATAATACTACTAGATAGGTATCTAGATAAAGATCTCTCTCTCTGTCTTTCTGTATGTATGTATGTATGTAGTATCATGATACTAGATAGATTGATGTAGTATCATTCACCTGGTAATAACTAGCGCTTGGAATTAATGTGTGTGTGGGGAGGGGTGTGAGTGTGTGTGTGTGAGATCCCAAGGATATTCTGGGCTTTATTCTGAGCTACACTTGCCTTAGGCAGAGAGATGCCCTGACTGTTTATCCTGATCTAACCCCCTCTTCCTCCTCGCACAACTATAAAGGGTCATCATCTGGTACTCTTGTTTGTCTTGGGCATCTCAGTATGGTTTGGTATAGCTGAATCTACTGCTGGGAACTTCAGGCCAACAGGAGAAAAACACTTGTAAGAAACATCTTTACTGTTTCCCTTGGCTTTCTGCTTTCATCCCTTTATCCATTTTATAGCACTGAACTAAATATTTATTCTTAGGGACAATACTTCAGAGTTGCTCCACCTGTGGGATCAGAATATATTCTAGTACTGCATTTAAAAACAGGTAACTTTACTAATCCTGGCCATAGCACTGGCTTTCTCTGGCACTACACACTTATAAAATGCAGATACTTTTCAACTTTCAGAGAAAAGGTAAATTTGTCTTGCCTATGTATTTAAATATAATGAATAGTAATTTGAGAAAGTGAAACTCTTTGCATCTATTCACTTTTATGAGCTTTTAAAAATACACTACAGATAAACAGCAAAGTGATTTTAGAATCATGTGACTTAATTCTCCTCCTCCTTCTCCTATACAAACAGGAAAAAGACCCTAGAATCAGAGGGACAACTACTAAATCTTAGTCATCTATTAAAACTGGAAGCCAAAGTCCACTTTGAAGAAGCAGATTAATAATGTGAACACTTTTCACCAGTCATTTCATCTCTGTTACAGACTGGAATTATAGGATGACATCATTTTCAAGCAGTCATTTAAACACTTATCACAGAGGGCTCACCGTGTGAAACATAAGCTTAGACCTTCTTTTCTAAAACTGGGAGTACTGAAGATTACCACTTAATATCCAACTTGGAAGGCAAAGCAGGGAAACACAGTGATATCATAAAAAGTTTATAGAACTTCTTATCTGAAAATAACAGGTATGTGCATTACAAACATTTATGAAGCTTCTCAATCCCTCTCTAAGGTAAGCAAGTATTCTTCTTTAAACCGTGTGAACAGGATGTGAGGCTAAGTATCATCATATAAGTTACTGGCAGAGATATAAATAAAACCCTACTGATTCAGACTTCTTCAACATTGAAAGGAAGGACTTCATGTTATTCTACAGACCCATATCTGACCATTTCTGGAACACTTCTGAGAAGGTGTTCTGTCTTACCTCAGTAGAAGACCAATTGTGGCATCCTGAATATGGCCAAAATCAAGGAGAAAAGCAATAGGGAAATCACAAGATATCACGGGGAAAGGAGTCTATTATAGCTATTATATAATTTATATGATTTCTGTTATTTCTTTCATACATTTTTCTTTACATGACGGTTCTTTACAGGGAGGTTCTTAAAAGATTTAAAGTATTTTTGGTTTTCCATGTATATTTCTACACTTAATTTTTATACCCTTATAATAAGCTGAAAAGAATATTAATAGCATACAAAGTTCTGTGTGTGTATATGGTTAAAATGCGTATGCTTCACATATCACAGTCTGTTAGAGAATAAGCAATCTGTTTTGGAAGGAAAAACGTAGTATTTAACTCTGAATACACACTGGACATATGATTTACCTAATTATATCTTCTAATCAATAGCACTAAGAAACTGAGTTGAAAAGAGATGCCCAAGCCAGTTTCCCAGTAGTGATATTCCATTATTCCAAGAACCAATATTATTAGCATTAAATTGCACACCTCCCAAGATAAAGATGTCTACCAGCACATCTACAAACATGATAATGAGCAAAGTATTATTTAGGATATCCAAACAGTTTGTAAAAGATTAAAATAAAGTTGCAATATTTTGTATTGCATATCATTCAATATTTTTTGTAGTGTTTATTTTTTTTCTTAATTATTTCACAGATCAAATATAGGACACACAAAACTTCAAGTTTCACCTCAAAGCTTCAACTCTGGTAAGTACAGGTAATTCACAATTTGATAGTGCTACTGCTACTAAAGTTTTGTCATCATTGGGAAGCTTAACCTGTGCTTTGAACCCTATTAACATTAACTTAGCTGATATCTTATAACAGGAAATACATAGTACCTTCTACCTTGTTCCTCATGTTCCAACTCTACTGTGGTTGATATAGTCAACAAGTTGACTATATTATCTTGGACATTTCATGTTTCTACTAGTTTAGTCATATAAGCCATTCACACTAGATGCTTATATCCAAGGTATACTCAGTTTCTAAGGTCATGTTTTTAATTCTGGTTCATGCACTTAATGCTTAGACTGCATTCAGTGTATAAGCCACACTGGCATGCACAGGCAGTACAGGAATAGAATATAATTAATCCCATAGACAACCGAAAAGGTGAAGTTGCATCATGCAATGAAACCACAGCTTGGCCTTGGCTGCCATGCAGAAAAAAACCTACATCAATGAGTCTGCAGTGCGGCTCCTAGGTAAGAGTTGATATGAAAGAGGTGGGTTATTTCAGCAATGAAAGACACAGGCTGAAAATGTTTATACTACTGTAAACAAAATACTGTACATAGTACCAGCATTACACTCTAGAAACAAAAGTTATCTGGAGAAGGATGAGGTACTGCTGGTTACATTGACAAGCCTGAAATCCAATCTATGTTTTTTCTAAGCATTTTGCTATTTTAACAAAGTAAGCTTATTAGAGCTTTCAAAGCAAATTTTAAATTTCATGAAATGAGGTACAGTTTAAATAATGAGATACCAAATCTTACATCCATTCTGAAATTACAATGTAAGTGGTGAATAATTTTATCTAATAAATACATAATCGTGGAGAGATGATTTTTCAATGAGGTGCACAAAACTTAAATCACACAACTTCCACTACTTTGAATATATAATGTATAGGACTGAACATATATTGGCAATATAAAGAAAGTATTAGGTATGAATGTTTTACTCAGCAATTTTTCTACTCCTCAATCAGAAAGCCACATCTTTCCAGCTGAATAATGCACTGATTTTCATAAATATCCTTAAATGGATAGTCATGATTTTTACTCACCTTCATGGATGTCATGAATATTAAAATATAACCTAGATAATAGAGTGACCAAGTACCTGGTGCTTTAAGAAACACATTTTATCTGGTGCCCAGTATGTCACAACCAGAATCTAGTAAAGGGCTCATATGTGACTGAATTAATTTTAAGTAATATATATTTGAGGGATTACACCATGTAATAACAACATTATGCTGTTGCTCCCTTGACAAATATATTTTGCCCCATTTATTCCAATAATTTACCCTGATTTTTGAAGGAACAATCCTTTATTTCCTTGAACTGTAGATGGTCATTCTACCTGTGCTGTAGTTCTCAAATATTTCTGCTAATCACAGGCATTTCTGGGATTACCAAAAGACAGCTTTATTAGTGCCTACAATTTTAGACAGGTATGTAGGAGATACCTGGTAACAGCCCCTATAGATCATGCTTCATATCAATTGCCTTTAAAAGCTCTGATAGTATGTGCTTATAATTCTTCAGAAGATTCATGTCTGAGCTTCAGAATTCACCACAGGTATGGAAAACCAAAGACAAAATGAAACTAGCTTGCTAATAGCAGAACCAACTCTCCTAGCCTCTAAAAACTGTTGAATTTTAATGAAAGGTTAAACAAGACACTTCAGCAACTTCTGAGCTTGACAGAAGTGAAGAAAATTCCAGTTGTAATGAACTCCAGCAAACATATTTTCATAGGCCAAAGACATGATTTTTTTCTACCTTGATAACTAATCTCTGAAAGTCAACACAGGCACCATCTGCAACAATGACTAGTACCATTTCTGGTTTGAAAAGTACTGTGTTGAAAGAAGGACCTGACTGTTCACAAGTTGCGCACTGAAAATATGAACATTTTCTTAGGTGTACAAATGTACATTTATACAAGGATGCACTATGCATGCATATGCAGTTGGTTAGATGAGCACTTGTTTAAGAACTTACAAACTCTGCTGACAAGGCCAGGAGACCTTGTAAGTTGTGTAAGCGGTAGCTGAAGGGTCAAAAACTTAGAAGCTGTACTTGCAAGCTTCTAAGACGTACCATCCAAATAGGTGAAGTGCATTCTGTACACATATACATACACACATATTTATGCATATACAATATACAGTATACTATAAATTATACATATTATCTTTTTTACACTTTCACTGGTAGAAGGCAGGGTAGCAGTACACCACATAGACTATGTGAATCAGAGATGTATAATCTTTCCTTGAGCAACAGCTCACTTCATTAGATGCTAACAATTGTTAATAGTGTTACTGTCTTACATGTTTGCACATAGATGTCAATCATTTTTTGCCTGACTAACTGATTCAAACAAGAAAAAAGATTTTATTCCAAAAATCATATCCATAGTAAACACAACATACAGGTGATTTTTTTCCCCCTCCCTTATACATTACAGAAGTATTGCAAAAATTCTGTGAAATACACAATTTGTCATCATTGAATAAGAAAACGTCATTTAAATAAAAATAAAGAGATGTAAAGACACAGAACTAGGGCACCCACAACATCCATTCAAAGTCAACAGCAGCTATAAATCCCAGTGCCTCTGAAATTTCACAAGACCTGAGGTTTTGTCATTTTAGCATGGTTCCCTGCAACAGTCTGTCAGCACAAGCACAACAGAATTAACTAACATCTATACATGCACATTACTGCAGAGTAGACTAATTAGCTCCATAATAAAGTGTCACCGCCTACACATGCACCAGTAATAGGGCCCAGTAAACTATTAGGGACAGTACTATCTTATGGTGAAGTAAATAACTGTCCTGAAATGCATATGTCGACAGTGACAGGGGCAGACTTGGAGACAAGGATGCTGAAGTGCAAGGCCTGCCTGCTGCCTAGCCACATGGCCCCACAATTTAGCAACCTCATGCCCCAACCAGCCCCTCCACCTGATGCCACCACCCAGCGCTGACCCCCTTGTCCCCTTCTAGCTTGGGGCTACTCCATCCTAGTTCAAATTACTGCTGTCCCAGGCACAGTTGTAGATGCTGTGCCTGGGAGCAGTTGACTCTGGCTCAAACAGCAGCAGAGTTTGTTGTGTCACATTAATTACACGTGTAATTAATGCACCCAATGAATAGTAACAAATCTGCCTATTTACATCAACTATTCCCATAAGTACTATGGCTTCTATATGCTGCTTGCACCAGCTTCTCTCGTTTCTTCTGTATAATAGACGGTAGAAAACAAGAAGAAATGCTGGAAGGAATTATAACATAAAGGCAGTAATATCTACAACCTATTTTCTCCTACCAATCTTATGGAAGCCTCTTCTTGTAAACAAAGAGTTATGGGGGAGTATTTCCAGTTGGAGGCATGTATTTAGTTAGTGGTAACTGTCATTAATATGGAAGCCATAAATTATCTAGCAGCATGCTAGTTTAAATGCCTCTGCATGTCATCCATTTCCCTCAGAGAGGTAATGATCACATGTTGGGTCAGTAACTAGAGTGGGTTCTGTTATACAGCACACACTGCCAAAAGGAGTCACTGGAATAACAAGTATTTACTGAGAGAAACATGGAATGGATGTCAATGAATCTACAGGTTTGAAGTTCGTGTTCACAGATGACAGATTTTCCCCAAGCTGAAAATTCATTCCCCTGACCCTCAATACAGCTAATATACTTATCCCCTGAAGGGGGGATTTTCCTGAAATTGGAAAAGAAATAGGGACATTTTTCTCCCCATCCTGTATATTTTGTCTTTTTAGTTATTTTCACATAAAGATTCTGTGTTAATCTAACAAAAATGATTTATTCTTTGTCGTCTTTCTTTACCTTAACAAAAAAGTAATCACAGCATCATAGAATGCCTGCACTTGATCTTAGCCAAAGGGCCAAGAAAACACTGCAAAACAATTACTTCAAAAGTTTTGTATCATTTCAGCGGTTTAAATAAGATGCAAGGACAGATCATTTGGTACATTAGCTTTTGGTTACACTAAAAGTTGTACCAGTAAAACTCCTACAGTACAACAGGTGGCTCTGTAGCTTTCAGTTAGTTGTTTCCTTCCAGCAACACATTGAATACTCTGTATAGCCTCTGTGAAAAAGATGAGAGACCTAGGCTGAATACACACATCCAAACCACCTGGGAGAATTCTCCGAGGGTTGTTCTAATAGAAAAAACTGACACAGACCCTTGAACAAATATTCTAATGCTGAGCCCCTGGGAAGCAGAGAGCTTACAGTACTGACACTGCACAGCCAGGGGACCCCTGTGCACATGTGTGTACTCTGCAGATTCCCTCAGTCTGCCCAGAGACAGATGGCAGCAATTCATAGGACAGTCCTGATAGGCTAATGCAAGCTTCTCTCTATCAACCTGTATCTCCTTGAAGCATGTGGGGATTGTGAAGAGGGCATGTTCTGCTCCCTGCACAGCTGCAGCAGTCAAGACAAGTGCCACACTATCTTCCTTTGGGGTAGGAGGTGAGGAAGCAAAGCACTGTGGAATGCTGGAAGACTGTGCTTTGGTTTCCCTCAGAAGAGAAAAGAGATAGTGTACAGACATTCACCCTCCCATGATAAACTCTCCTGGGGCTTGCTGATTTAATGTTAGTTGTTCCAAGGTTACTTTTATTTTATGTTTTTTTTGGAGTGGCCATCTTTTTGCTCTGGGAGAAAAATCCTGAATGCCTAATCAGCAACTCTTCCAGTACAAACTGGGTATCTGTATGTGGCCTTAAACAGAGAGAAGGCTCTTTGAAAAAAA
>JAGPOW010002742.1:43844590-43868321 GCA_030014935.1 Caiman crocodilus
TATGCTAAGCAGCTAGTATTTGCTTTGGATTCAGATTCGGCCAATTCAGGGGACAGCAGTTCGATTCAGTGATTCAAATCACTGTCCTGATTTGATATGGCAACAGCCGAATCTCCAAATCAGCCAGGCCCATTCCCCACCCCCTTCCAGCCAAGCAATGGCCACCCTGCTGGCCCCAGCTCCCAGCACTTGGGGAAAAAAAATCCCCAGCTCAGCAGGTGTTGCTGGGTGCGGGGCACTTCCCACTGCCAAATACTGAGTGGGGGGCTCTGCACGAGTCCCTGAACACCACCCCCTGCTCCCTCACAGGTGCCCTGCATGAACCAGCTCCAGCCCATTAAGAAAAAAAACCCCTGAAGAACCCCAGGACTTATCATTCCTTCTGGCAGGGGGTGATCCTCTCTGTCCCATGCCACATGGGGGGCTCTGCAGGAGCCCCCAAAGCCCCAAGGCTGCATCAGGAGTGGCGAGTCCCAGGGCTTTTCTTCATTTTTTCTGAAAGGGCTGGAGCCCCAGCAGGCAGAGCAGGTGTGGGGAGGGCAGGGGAGCAGAGTGGGGGTTGAGGGGACTCATGCAGAGCCCTCCCATGCAGCGTGGGGCAGTGGGGATCGCCTCCCACCCAGCAGCACCTGGTGAGCACTGAGGCTTTTTTTCAAAGTACTGAGCTGGAGCGGGCAGGGCAGCCATGGGAGGGCTGGAGGAGTGGACAGGGATTGGGAGGGCTGGGAGAGTGGGGTGTTTGGGGAGGGGTTGGCAGGAGTCCCCCTATGGTCCCAGCCTGCTTCCCCCGCCCCTAGTACTTACCAGCTCGGAGTGGCTGCAGCTTTTTGCCAAATATTTAGAGAGCTTTAAATCAATCTGGATCTTTAAACTGGTCCCCTGATTCAATTCAGATTCAGAGATTCAGCCACTGAATCCGGCCAAATCTCCTCTGAATCAAATCACCACCCAAAGCGTCGCACAGCCCTACCAGCTATACAGTCCAACTGAGTTCTTACTCCAGCTAAGGCTCTCTCCCTAGAAGAGGACAACTGATTCTGCATTGCCCACTCTGACCTTTTTTCCTTAGTCCCTTCTCACAAGCTAGATACCTGCCACAGCTGCAATGAGTAAAACTGTTCACTGCAGTTTATGGGCTCTTTCAGCCCATGTGGGATTTGTACACTCCATCGTAGGTGGAAAAAGATCTCTTCAAATACTTTAAGCTACAGCAGTTTTGTGGGACCATGAACTTGATGACAATTGATGTAATCTCTTTAGATTAATTATACAAATATTCTCAATGGCAAACCTGACCTCCCCCAGATGCCATCGTGTGAGGAAGTTAATCTGATACTAAGAATAAGTGGACCAAAAGTCGCAGCATATTGGCTGTACTCTTAACACAGATTTAACATAGGACATTGCTTTAATCCCTCCTTTATCATCTCTTTAAAACTTATTATTGATACCTGATATGTTTAAAATAGCTTGAAATGTACATGGGCAAAATAAATCTATTCTTTTATCAAAAAATCTTTTTTAAGAAAGTACAATGACAATTTATATACAGCACCATTCAAGTACTGGGAATTTCATTACCTATAATCAGCAGTGTAACACAGGGAAAATTAATTTATTTATTGATTCTATTGCCTTGCCAATTATTTCCTCTCAATGTCGTCATTTTGTTGGAGATGTTTTCCTGGAAAATGTTGTTTCTTTGTCAGTAATAATTCCTTTAAAATAACCCTCTTTAAAGTACTGAATACACATTCGGGCGATCTTTTAAATTTGCACTCTGAAGACATTTCCTCTGTACTACTTCACCTACTGGCAATCCTTTATGAACACCAAAAAGAATATAGCTCTGAAGATTGCCTTTTCCTCAGCATTCTGAAAAACAATCTTCAGTATGTGTGATGCTTACTAGTGTTAAGATCCCAGACTTATATATATATATTACCTCTCCCTAAATAGAGTCAATTCTCTTAAAAAAAAAAGTCAATGATCTTTTCCTTAGTCTGAAACCCCTCCATTCTTTATTCACTCTATAGAAATAAGGAAGCTGATATCCAGCATCTGAATGACAGCCCACAAGAGCAATTTCTTCTTAGAAGTACTATTTCTTGCTGATGCACTGTTGTCTCCGTAAACTAAATGGAACACTTGTATCAGTTCTGCTTGGGTCAACATGAGCCACCCTGAGAAATCTCCCCTTGGGTTCAAATTCAAATCTCCTACATGCCCTATGTCTAATGAAAAACCACAATTTGCAGAAAGATTTTCACTAATGTACCACAAGGTGGCAGTATTCTATACTAATATTTTATTTTCCAGCATTTGAAGATATACCAGCCTTTTAATAAGCATAGGCTGGATCTCCAGTGAGAAAATGTATCGTGTCTGCATACTTATTTACCAACAATAAGTTTTTAAAAAGCTTACTAATATGATAATATAATTACTAATATGATACTACTATAGGGTGAACCAAAACAAACTAACATTTTTTTAAATACCACTTGTCCCTGCACATTCCATCAAAGCATATGAGCAGTATCAGTGTTACCTGCTAATTTCCTTTTGTATCCTTAATTTCTAGTAAACACCTGGGAGATACAACTGAAAAAGAGCTAAAGAAAACTGACTTTCCACCACTTCTAAAAGGGGCTCTCAAATAAAAGACAATTTTTAAACAACCATTCTCTGTCTTCTTGTGCTATAAGAGCTCAGTCTCACTAAAGGCTTCACTTTGTTCCCATTGAAGTAAATCACAAAATTTCCATTGAATTCACTGATGCAGGATGAGGACCCGGGGTTCTATTCATTTACAACTGAGGAATAGAGATTTATGCAGGTAACTCTTTAGAATGGTAATAAGAATCATGCTTATAAGGTTCCTGTGCCTTAAAGATGAATAACAATCTCTGAAAAAATGCAAAGGCACAAAATAAAAAATAATCATTCTTTGACTGTTTCTGGGGGAATTATTTAATACAAAAATAATAATAAAGGAAGATCCATTTAAAACAACCTTGTTAAATACAAAAGTCATGCTAGCCATTTATACATTCCCTGGAAAATTGACTCCTGAAGTACTATTAAGATGCAACTAAATAAACTGAAGAAGATCCTATGGTCCATGTGACCAGAACACTTTGACATCCACTGCAAGTAAACAACATAACAATATTTTTATCATTTAAGCATCTTTTTTTCACACCTCAGTGGCTCCACAATAGTTAGAAGGCAGGTCTAGTACTTAGCACTTTGGAGGTGCTCTGCCAAGTAAAGTTTGTAATTTTCTTTAAATATACTACAAATATGTGTCTAAATAGCATCTAACCTACCAATTATATATTTTGCGTAGGAAGACTTCCATGTGCGGTCAGGGAAACTGTTGACCAGTCTGCTGCCAAATGTGTTCATGTTTCCATCCCTAGAACCCTACTCCCCTCCCAAAAATATTTCCAGGCAATTGTCTTAATTAGGCACAAAAGCAGCCATGACAGTGCTCTGTTATCAGAGAAGGCCCTATTTACTGTGCCAAGTTCCAAAACAGCATGCTTATTAGTCATGCTTCTGTAAATTATCTTTCTCCTATATGTTATTAACTTGTGAGGAAATTCCTGGGTTTCTTGTTGCAAGTGCATATTTAGGAGCTGCATTTCAGTGTACTAAAGGTGTCATGTTTAGGCTAATATGTGTTGCTTCCTAAAATCAAACAATACATTTCTCCAAAAGCATGCTCTTCAAATTCCTAAATGTTGCTTTCCAACTGCAGTCCTATTTACCTAATCATTTATACTGAGACTAATTCTGCCTTCTGAAACACTACACCAGCCCTATAGAAATCCATGAAGTAGGACCAGGACTGGATTAAAGAACAGAGAGGCTAGATGTTAATCCAGGGGCTGCATGCATGCTCATTCTTCCACAATGACCATAGTATTTATGTGCAGTAGTACAGCAAACTAAGTCTACCATGCATGAAATAGTGACAGGAAATTTTGAAGGCAGAGACTCTGTTCATGAGCTTACATGCAAGAGTAGACTGTGCTGTGTTCACGCCAGGGTGTTAAATTCAGGTGATTGCAAACAACACATTTGCCTGGTCTTGGGTTAAAAAGCAGCAAAAGCACACACTAGTGTAGTGTACAACCACCTGACCATAACACTATATAGCTAAGGGTACAGCACAGAGAACGTGTGGCCTTGTGATTTAAAAATATACCGCTAACATTTCATATAAATTGGAATGACCCCAAAAATTGGGCCCCACTGGGTTAAGGGCTCTGTGCCATGGCGTAATTGGCATATCGGTTAAGCTGGCTCTGACTTGACCAGATGTAACAGAATTAAGAATGTGGATGATTGATTTAAATTATATTTAATGTTCATATTTTTGGCCTCATTTGAACTCAAATCACCACTTATGCCATTTGTTCATACACAGTCATTATTACCAAACCTCTTAAAAATACAGTCTGGTTGTTGTAGTAATGATTTGGGAAATGCTCCCCAAACTTGTAGTAAAACTGTTTGTTTGGATATGCAATAGCAGATCCTATTACATTCCTTGACTCCCCTTATACTTGCATTAAGGCAATTCTAAGCCTGTTGTTATCAAACTGAGATCTCTTGGGATGCATCTGTCACACAGTGGTATCCATGCCCAGTTGGCACAGTGTCTTTAGATTCAAATCATTTGTGACTTCTACTGGTAAACTATTTAGAAAACTAAATATTAGAAACTGAAGAGACAGGAAACAGACAGCTCAGTGCTGTGACCAGTGCTCAATAATTTTGTTGCAATGTTGTTGTTATACCCTACTGAGTTAGGAGAACAGTGGTTTTCCTTTTTAGCGTCTATCAGGTCACTAATGAGCACAATCTTTCTTCCATTATGTGTTTAACCCAGCTCAGGAACAGGATATGAATCTGAGGGCATTGCAGAGCAGGATTAAGAAGTTCTTCAAAAGTGGATCCAAATTGCTTTTAACCTCATGGAATTAGTTTGCAATTATCAAAGAAGGGAAGTAAGATTTCATTAATTGTTTGTATTTGTTTTGCTCAGACATGAAGGAGGCTCTGTTTTGCCAACTTAGTGATGTGAGTTGGGAAAACAAAACATAGAGCAAAACCAACAGGTCTACTAGAAGATCACCAGTAAAATCATGGAAAGAAAATAATCTCTCTTTCTTGTTTTAAGATTTTGTATGCTAAATAGTGATCACACACAGATCCTTTCAACTGTTCCTCCAGAGCTGTCTTGTCACCATGACCTCCCCATCTCCTTCACTGGGTCCTCTGTTACCAAATTGCCCATTGCCCTATTCCTGCAGATACCTTCCTAGTCTCTTCCTTTATATTTCACTCACATGGGACTTGAGAGAAGTGGAGGGAGGTATCAGATAGGCAGGTATCAGAAGGGGGTATTCTTTGGGAGGCCCCACTTTCTCCCACTGCCCAGTCACTTCGTAAACCACCAAAACTGTGTCCAGGGTGGATGACTGAACTGTTGACATAGCAGCTGCTTGGTGCTCCCACTGCTGCTATTGCCTCTACCTGGTGCTTTCCTGGGCTCCCTAATCCACACATATAGAGGAAGAAATTGAGTGAAGGTCTGTTAAGAAATAGCTAATCTGGGAGCAAGCCCTCCTGTTAGTTTTGAGTAGGACCTGTAAATCCAGTTACCAACTGTAGCTGCAACTGTAGTCTCACAGGGAAGTTAGCCAGAAATTTCTGAGCTGAAAGCAGCTGTTCAAAAGACTGAGAGCAGCTGCCAAAAATGACAAAGTAGTGAGAGCCCCAAATATTTTGTGAGAGTTGGCAAGCCTGGAGATAAGACAATAATGGTTATACACACTCAGCCAAAGCTTTAGCTTTAAAAAAAAAGGTACAGTACATTGTCCTACATGAAATGAACTTGAGTGTCTCTGTCTATTTTCCAGGAGACATGTTAACATCACTTAGGCCAGTGATGAACAGAGACATCTTTCTGCTTTGTTTTTTCTCTCTTCTTACTTCATTCTTCTAGTCATGCTCACGTGTCTGTTTTGCCCTCCTCTTTCATTTTGTTGGAAACAAAAGCTTTCCAGGGCAGAATTTCCACTTTCTTATTTTTCTCCACTGTACTTAATACACACTAAAGTCCTGATTATTAGTTGTCACATACATGCATTACCATGGTATTACTACTAATAATAATTACAAAATCTCCCATCACAACTTGATACCATTGAAGGAGCAGCAGAATACCAGGTGCTGAATGAATAGTTAAGAGTCAGCTTTCTTCTACTGCAGAGGTCATTCCTTCAGATCAGGCTAAAAGCAAATTAGCCTGCACTGCTACTGCCAAAACTGCTCCTTTTAAAGGATAATATTCTCCACAGTGGCTGATCTTGCACAAGCACTGAATTCGTTCTCTCATGCACACATGCAGACACCGGTACCTCACATAGATGTTACCACATTTTGAACTTTGAAGAAAAGGTCTGAGCTACTACTAACATATTGAAGTTAAACTGTGAAAGCCAGTTTAAACAAGCATGGAGGAGAGGCATGTTTATAAATATGGAAATGCAATATAGTAAGTGGATCTGAGAGAAATGAAGGATGATTTGGTGACTAATGCAGTGTATTGAGACTCAAATACCCTGGGGGTTCTGTTCTTGTTCATCTGCAGTAACCTTTCTGGACAACCCTCTGTTCTACAGCAGAAAAAGGGTATTATAATAATTTAGTTTCACACACAACTGTTTTGTCTTGCTACCATTAGGACAATTTTTCCTGCATTGTGTGTTTGTAGTCCCAGTGAGAACTTGTTCTCAGTCAGGGACTACAACTAGTGCTGCAACAGAAAAATAAAAAAAATCCTAACTACTAATATTTGACACTCCACTCCCAAACAGCATAAGAAACCTGGGAGTAAAGTTAGGAAGGCCTGGGAGTACTGAGCTTACTAAATGACTTCTGAGGAGATTATTCTCTAGCACTTGGAAACAGCACTGTATCTCTACCTACACTCCTTGGGTTGGAAGCTGACCATAAGAAGGAACTAATCTAGATTCACCCTAGCCTGGGTTAGAAGGGTGAGTGGACACCCAGCAGTACTAAAAGCAAGACCTGTCAAAGGGCAGATGAGCTCCCTGTGAGCCAACAGCCAATCCATACCTGGAGAGGAGATGGGCGCCACCAGGTTACTTTGCCTGAAGAATGACCAATGATGCACAGCGTCCAAGGTGCCCCAACGATCTCAGTGGCCTAGGGACTGACTTGACTTTGCTTGATTGTGTAGTTGATTATGGTTTAGGAGCTAAATTTTCTTCTGTGCACCAGTTTCATTCCAAAATAGCCCGTGGCATGTGAGACCACAACATTTGGCTCTAAACACTTACAAATATTATACCTAATTCTGACATATTCATATTGGCTAGGAATTGAGAGCTACTGTTTTGTTGCTGTCATATATCCTGAAAGTTCAGCAATGGCTTGTTCTCAAAATTATTCCTGTGACAGAAAGTTGCTTCCAGGCACCTGTGCATTTTAAGATTTAACTTGGGGTAAAAGTTTAATAACCTATAAAATCTATAAAATTAAGGATTTTCATAATGGAAATATTAACACAATTTCAAGTCTGGCAGCACATCTGGAATTTTCCAGAATACAAGTAACTGCTTTAAAGTAAAAACTACAATATGCTCTCTGAGATTGCTTTTTTAATGTTTTCCCCAGTAAGTAATGTCAACATTGACTTCTATCCCAAACCTTAATTTATATTGTTTTAAGTAAGTGAGGGGAGAAAAGAAAATATAACCTCCTGACTATTTGTCCCCAAAGATTTAGAGAAAAGCCACAAAGTAAGATGGCACCATCTCCAAGACATTTATTTCACTTATTTACTTGCTTTTATTTTATAAATGCCAGCTTACTACTATCACACATTAAAGTATGTGTGGGGGGGAGAAACAATTGCAAAGATTTATAATACTAAGAGAAATCCAGGACTCTCATATAAATGTTCTATGCTCTCTAGAAGCACTGGGAAAAAATAAAGCTACTTTGGTTTCCCATAAAAGGAATACAAGGAGGGAGAGAGAAAGAGTCTGAATTTTCCTGACTAGCAAAACCCTATAATATATAGATACAAATATATTCTGTTTGGGAGGAGGAGAAAAACATATTCTAAATGTCAGATGTTATGTGTTATTATATGTAACTTCAGAGCTCCTTGAGCCAAATTTACAAAGATATTATTTTAAAACTAAAAAAGGACAATAAAAAGAAAGAAGAAAACAAAGATGAAAGGGGAAAATGAGTGCGTGTGTTAATAGTGCAAGTAAAGAAAATTCCTTTATGTATTCTTAAAAGTTCCTTGATTTTGCCTTTATACCCTGAGGTAATTACTAGGCAAAACTGTCACATTTTGATTTTCCTTGAAACAATATGCATCATAAACAAAGGACATACATAGACATTTGCAACTAGGACCTAGATACTGATAGCACTCTGTGACACTGCTGGACCCAAGGACTTAAATGCTGGGGGGGTGGTATTCATAACAAAAACCACTTAGCATCAAAAGTTTAAAAGGTGATGTGCAAGCTAGTAAGGCCTTACAGAGTTTTCTGAAAATGAAGCACAGGGTTTTTTCATGTTAATTAGGAAATCCAAATGGGATATCATCTTCTCTCACCTTTTAAAAGCAAGTCTGGAAATTAAAACAAAAGAAGCTGTCTTCTTGCTGCATCTTTCCTTAACTGATTACAGGTTATGGCCTCATCGACTCCTATGTATATGCTGACCTTTCACTGAAATTATTAGTAACATTCACAAAGACTTGTTTTAGTCTTGGCCAAAAAATATCATTATGAAGGCACTTTAATGGGAGTCAGGTACAAATTTGTGAAGGCAGAATTTGGTCCCTGGATTAGGATGTGTACCCCTTTCCACTACAGATAACCTTTCTCCTCAAGAATTTTGCCTATTTTAGGATTTCTTGCAAATTTGTCAGAGTAACCTCCTGGCATAAATATTACAGTAATTTTATAAAGTTTGGAGAAGTTCAGTGCTCTCTTAAACATTGCTTTTAATGATATTCTCAAAGCTTCTGGGAAATCTTGAAAGCTTTCTTGACTATAAAAAGAATACACATCATTGTTAGAGACAGCTAACATTCTAAAATTCTACCAAGGTTCGACAATTCAACACAGTGAACCGCAAAGGCCTCTGGGAAATTATGAAGTAGTACGGATGCCTCAGAAAATTCATCAGTATGGTTTGACAGTTCCACAATGACATGATGGCATGCATCCTTGCAAAGGGTGAATGCTCTGACCCCTTTCCATTCAGAAATGGCATCACACAGGGCTGTGTACTCACTCATACCTACCCTCTTCAGCATGGTACTGTCTGCCATGCTGTCAGATGCCTTCCAAGATGATGACCTTGGTATGGGGATCAGGTACTGTTTTGACGGAGACATCTTCAACCTGCACAGGCTCCGAGTGAGGTCCGAAGCCCAAACAGCCACACTTCACGACTTTTTTGCTGACAACTGTGTGTTATGAGCAGGCTCACAGGCTGACATGCAATGGTCCATGGCCCTATTCTCATCAGCCTGTGACAACTTCGGACTCACTATTAACACAAAGAACACCGAAGTGATGTTTCAACCTGTGCCTGGCACAACACCCCAAGAGCCACATACCTCAGTTAAAGGCCAAAAACTGTAGATGGTTGGCAAATTTGTCTGTCTAGGCAGCACACTCTCCCGTGCTGTCCACATTGACAATGAAGTCAACCCAAGACCAGCAAAAGCTAGTGTGGCCTTCGGCAGACCCTTTAAGACAGTCTGGGACTACAGAGGCATCAGAATGTTGATGAAACTGAAGGTATACAAAGCCATCATTCTCTTGACCCTCCTTTACGCCTACAAAATCTGGACCATCTGCCAGCGTCATATCAGGAAACTAAACCACTTGCACCTGTGCTGCCTGCAAAAGATACTAAAGATCAAGTGGCAGAACAAGATTCCAGACAATGAGGTGCTCAGAAGATCAGCTCTCCCCAGTACTCACACTCTACTGAAACTGGTACAGCTAAGATGGGCCGGCCACCTTTCACGAATGCTTGATGCCCACGTGCTGAAGAAAAATCTTCTATAGTGAAGTGTCAAATGGAGTAGTCAATGGAGCTCTAGTGACACACCAAATAAGTGATACAAGGATACCCTAAAGGTTTTCCTAAAGTGTTTTGGCATTGACCCAGAGTTATGGGACCAAATTGCTTGCACCATCCATCCTGGAGGTCATCAATCCAGAATGGAGCACTGGCCTTTGAACAGCAATTCACAGCAGAAGCAATGAAGAAACGCGTGGCCAGGAAAACAAAAACCTCTCATACCCAGTCCTCATCACTTTCCTGTCCCTGCTGCAGTATATTGCTCAAGTCTAAAATCAGGTTTATAAGTCACCTGTGTACTCATGTGATTGAGCCTACACACCGCTCTTTTCTCTTTCCTCACATCCTTTTCTTCTTTTTCCTTTTTTTCTACTTTTCTCTTTTCTACCTCCCTGTTTCTTTCCCATTTCTTTTCTCTTTTCTTTGTCCCCTTGCTTTCCCTCTACAGGGATGCAGTCAGTCATCCCATTCCCTCATGAAGGACGAACAACACAATTCTATGTTTGTTGCTACGTTGTTACTACTTACCTTTGATTAATAAACTGGTTGATTCATTCCAGTCCCAACCTTGTGAGTTCATGCTTAATTAGCTGCGAATAGAATTTTGGACAGGACTAGTAAGGTTTGGTCCAGTCCCAACCTTGTGAGTTCATGCTTAATTAGCTGCGAATAGAATTTTGGACAGGACTAGTAAGGTTTGGTCCAGCTAAGTCTCTAATTAGCTCCCTGGCCCACAAAACACTTAGAATGCAGAAACTTCCTTTGATTAATCAGAGAATAAATTGGCCATTTTGATTGATTTCTTAGGATCTGTGACGTTCGTGGACCGCACTGGATGATGCCCCTCATGGGTAGCCCCTCCCCCTCATCTCGCTTGCCACGACTTTGATGGAAATGAGTTACTTAACGGAGGGGTTCAGTGGAGATCTTGCTACTAGAGGGGTCTTCCCAGCGAGGGGTACTCACGGTTGCGATGTCTGATGTTCCACGGGGCTCCGTCACCCCTACACCCCGCCAACCAGTTACTTTGAGGGTTTGCCGGGACCTCGATGATAGAGGCAGGTCTATAAGCTGGTCAGTGCTTGCCGCTTCCTGGACTTGAGCTGATACTGGCTCCCGGCCAGCATCCTCAAACCCGACTGTCTTCCTCACTATCGTGGGACCTCTTCCTTTCTTTTGACTTTAGAAGTAATACTCTTCGGCCCCTGAGAGGCTTCCTGGGGCAGAGTACTGATCCGGACAATCTCCGGAGACCAAGCCCTTTGCGACCTCCCAGGATCCGGGTGCCCAACCCAGTCGCTGGGCAGAGAGAGTGCTGTCTGCCTGTGAGGCTGCCTCCAGTGGAGCTGCAGCACCCTGATCGTGCTGCCTGCATGCTCCCTCTCCTTCCCTCTCTCCCACCGCAAGGCTTGCTGGGGTTTTTAAACTTTCCAGCTGCAGCCGCACCGGCTTCCATGATTGGCTCCGCTGTTCCCCTTGCCGGAAACAGTTGTTTAAATACCCGGTGAAGCAGCGGCCGCTGCTGCCGCCGCATTCCCGGTTCCGGCACTGTCGACCCTCCGGGAGGTAAGCGGGTTGCCTTGGGGTCCCCTAGAGGGTCTGCTGGTCCCCTGTGACCCTTCTCCTGCTTTCACGGCACCCATGATGGTGGCACGCCGCCGTCACAGGATCCAACAGATTAGTGCCCTTTGGGTGGGCAAATTAACTTGAATATTTTGATTAAAAGATTCACAGTCTAACAAGCCAAGGCTTTGTCCAGCTGGGTCTTAAAACCCTCCAAGGGCAGAGATTCTACAACCTCTCTGGGTAACCTGTGACAGTGTTTTACTACCCGCGTAGTGAGAAAGTTCTTCCTAATATCTAACCTAAACTTCCCTTGCTGCAAATAGAGACTATTGCTCCTTCTTTTGCCATCGGCCATGACTGAGAACAGTCTAGCTGCATCTTCTTTTGAACCATGCTTCAGGTAGTCAAAGGCTGCTTTTAAATCCCCTCTCAGTCTTCTCTTCTACAGACTAAATAAACTAGTTTCCCTTAGCCTCTCCTCAGAAGCCATGTGCCCCAGCCTCCTCACCAGTTTTGTTGCCCACCACTAGACTCTCCAATTTAGCCACAACCTTTCTGTAGCAGGGGTCCAAAACTGAACAGAGTACTCCAGATGTGGCCTCAACAGTGCTGAATAAGGGAATGATCACTCCTCTCAATCTGCCGGCAGCACTCCTACTAATGCAGCCCATTATGCCATTAGCCTTCTTGGCAACAAGGGCACACTATTGGCTCATATTTAACTTATTGTCAACTATAACCCCCAGCTCCTTTTCTGCAGGGCCGCTGCTTAGTCAGCCCCAGCCTGTACTGGTACATGGGACTGTTCAATCCCAAGTGCAGGATTCTGTACTTGTCTTGCTGATCTCATAGGATTCCTTTTGGCCCAATCCTTCAATTTGTCTAAGGTCACTCTAAATCCTAGCCCTACCCTCCAGCACATCTTCTACTTCCCGCAGCACGGTGTCATCTGCAAACTTGCTGAGGGTGCACTCTATGCCATCTTCCAGGTCATTAATGAAGATATTGAACAAAACCTGCTCCACGACCAAAGCCTGGGGCATTCCATGTGATACCAGCTGCCAATTAGACATCCAGCCATTGATTGCTACCCTCTAAGCCAAATGCTCCAGCCAGTTTTCTATTCACCTTACAGTCCATTCATCCAGGCTGTATGTCCTTAGCTTGCCTGTGAAACTATTGTGAGAGATGGTATCAAAAGACTTACTTGAAACAAAATCCACTGGTCTCCTCTCATCCACAGAGTCACTCATCTCATCATAGAAGGCAATGAAATTGGTCAGGCATGACTGGCCCTTGATGAATTGTTCCTAATCACCTTTTTCTCCTCTAAATGCTTAGAAATGGATTCCTTGAGGATCTACTCCAAGATTTTATTTGATTTGGATCTGGCCCAAATCAGGGTACCTCAAGGCACCAGGCAGTTCATGAATGCTGAGATGCAGGGGCGTATGCAGCATCCCACAAGAGCATGGCAGGCTCCCCAGTGCACTCAGTACCAGACCTGGAAGTGGACCAGAAGCACTTCCAGTCCACTTTGGGGTCCTTGTCCCCCTGGGGAGTGCACTAGGGGACCCTGCTACACCCTTCTGGCTCAGCGATAGGTGCCTGCTGGGTCTGAGGGGGGCACCCAAGGTCCCCATGGCCAATTGCTGAGCCGAGGAACACAGGGAGGGTCCCAGCATATCCCCCAGCAGACCTGGTGCTTCTGGTCCACTTCCAGATCTGCTGCCAAACATGCTGGGGAGCTTCCCGCGCTCCTGTGAGATGCTCCATCCACCCCAGCATCACAGCATTCATAAGCCATGCCTGGTACCTCAAGGTAATAAGAAAAAAATACTTAAAGCTGTGTCTATGTCCAAATCATCAAATCTTTCCGAATCTCTGCAAATCAATTTGGAGGGTTCTGATTTGGTTCAGATAGATTAAAAAGTCTCCTGATTCAATGTGGATTCAGAGATTCAGCTGCCAAATCAGGCCAAATCAAATCAGAGGCTGAAGCTTCATGCAGCCTTACTGCACAGTAGTCTTATGTAGATGCAGTCAGTAGAAACTGGATGTAAATTAAAGAGTTATACTAAAAAATAGAAGGTGCAGATAGAAGTGACAATTGTCGCCCAATCTGGCCCATGAAAGCATTCTATAGCTGTGACCAAACATAAGTGCATGGCTGCAAATTACTTTAAAAGGGCCTAGGCCCATGACAACCTGAACCTTCAGTGTTCACAGCTCAGCCTTGCTCCTGGTACTGTCTTCAGAATGGGAGGTGGGGAAAGGAGTGAAGGGAATTCAGTTTGGGGATTTTTTCAGTCAGTGCTGGAGGGTGGGGCAGGTAAACTGGAGCCCCCTTGAGGTGGGGGGGCTCCATTCCACCCACCCCACCCTTCAGCACCAGCCAGGCAACTCCCAGAATAAGCTCCCTCCGCTCCCTTTCCCCACTCCCATTCTGAAAGCAGTGCCAGGGCTGGGAAGAGTGAGCAGCACTGCTAGAGGAGAGCAGGCTTGTAACCTCTCTAAGCAGCAGCTCAATTCCCAACCCCCTGGGACCCAACAGCAGACATCTGTTGGGTTCCAGGGACTGTTGCAACTCATGGTGCTTTGCAGGAAGCATCATGAGTTACAACAGGGAGCTGTTCTTCTGTCTATCTAGAGACTATTCTACAGAAGGCCTAACTAGGATGTAGTTAAACAGAAGGTGCCTAACTACTGAAGTAGCTAATTAATTAAATTTATGTACATATAATACATATAACTAAGACAGTGAGATTTGGTTTAAGCTAGTACACCTCAGCTCCTAAACACTGCAGTATTCCCAAAAGCACTGAATGTGATTAGATAATAAAACAAAATTGCATTAAAGCAGGCACTAAAAATAAGAAAAATACCTGTGATCTTTGTGGTGCCCCTATTATGTACATGATTCCTATTGGTAGATAACAGCTCAAAATAGATGATGTGAACTGATGCTTCATATCCAATTTTTGTCTTATTTTTGTCTTAGTACATTTGAAAAAGGGAAGATCATTTGTAAAATAAGGATCTGGGTTCTGATTTGTAACACCACAACAGCAGCGGGCTAATTGGGAACCCTTGGGATGGGGATTTGGGGTCTAAGTAAGATCTATTGGCTTCCAGTTATTCTGTTATGCTACTGAGGTTAGGAGGGGACAGATAGAAAATGCAAACCCCAACACCAATCATTTCAATCCCTCTGAAGTTCAGTTTCAACTCTCTTTAGGAGTTCAAAGAGTTCTTGCTTCTTTTATCGGTTATGCACCATTAGCCTGCATTGGTTGTGTGAAAATGCTGTCACACATTATTTCAGTGAAACCATTATAAAATCTCACACAAATGACTGACCCTCCCCCTCACTCCTTCAAAAAAAAAAAATCCCACAAAAAACATGTTCACTATGTAAAACAAAAAGTTTTGACAAACTGTCTAAACTAGGGTGCACTTTTCTGAAGCAAATTAAAACATTTTCAGTTTCCCCAACACCAGGTTTTGATATCCACAAAATTAAAATTATAAGCACTCCAAAATCCATTAGATTCCTACAAAATTGAAATACATGTATCATATAGTTCTGGCCATTGAGTTATGTATCCATTACCAGTTTTACCTATTAATCTCCAAAACTTGATGGAGTCATACTAGAATATCAGAGATTAGAATTTGGCTCACTGAGGATAAATATAGTTTTGAGCCAGTTTATGGATTGTTATTTAAACTATCTAATATATTCCTTGCATTCAATACCAATAATTTTATGGAATTAATTGCCAATGAGACCAGACTCTTTCCTGAAGTTTTATCTATTTCTCTTAGCCAAGAGCAAAGGCTAATAAGCTAAGTAGTAAAGAGTAAAGTAGTTTACGTCCGTCAAAGAACTGATAGGGCATTAATAGTTATTCTTTTCACAGTGTAAATGAAGAAAGGAAACAGCATGTATTACTTAGCATGCTTTGTTGAACATAACGAGGCCTACTCCATTAAAAGACTGAGAGAAGGCTTTTCTTTTTGTATGGAACAGGTCAGGTTTACTGAAATGTGTACATAGCACAGTAATTTGAAGTTTTAGGACAGACAGGGCAAACATCCTGACAGCTGAAATGGCAAACTCCAATTCTTTTTTAAAATACAGTCTTAAAGGAAACTGAAGGTTAATGGCTATCAATCCCATGTCAGACTAAACCCAAGTCCTTCTTTTTAGTAACTGCCACCACTGTCTGCAGAAACCTTTAGTTAATTCATTACTTCACCCAGTTCCTTAAAAAGGTCTGATCCCATGTTTTATGCAGGCTATCAGTCAAACATTTCTACAGTACCTTTCTGCAAAAGTTTCATAGCTTTTAAAAAATAATTAGACCAATTGGCTAAAACATTCAGCAAAACAGAATATAACGGCAAACTGAAGAGAGCTGGGCCTGTATTCTTCCTCTGCAAGTTAAATTCTCAGAGAAGGAAAAAAACCCTCAGTATTTTGTGAGTGCCTGAGTCATCATTGAATGTATAACTGAAAGGACAATTTAACAATTCTTTCAAAAAAGGGAACAATGTTCCTGAGAAATGCCTGAAAACCCTCAGGGTTTCAATGCCCTTGACTTCTAATGTCTGAAAAATGAGTTTTCCTGTTTTTTTCTCCCACACTTTCAGTGTCCTCATGTCATGGTCCCTTCCTCCTAGGTTACCATCTATCACAGTCTTTTTGGTATCGTGCTTTGTAATCCTGGGACAAAGGACATGGTTCATGGTTAAAAGAAATGTCTATAACAGAAAACAGGTAGTCTGTCTTCTACCTCATTTTACATAGTTTTTCAGTACTTCCAGTTCAATATACAAGTCAATTAAATGAAGTTAGCACAAAAGAAAAAGAAAGAAATGAAACCAAAAAGGTTGCTATTTTTAGACTCAATTTAAATGTAACATCATCTGTGAAGAAAGGAAGTTAGCAACACTGGAGACAGACAAAATTACACATTGAATAAGATGTCAAAGCATGCCATGTATGCACTCCACAAGACTGTTTTCATTTAATCTGCAAAGGAGCAACAGGTGAATCTGGAGAAGCACATTATAAGTTCTTATAAATGGAACTGAGAAAAAGTACACAGGACAAGACAATTTTCAAAATAGGGCCTATATCTTTCCCAGTATTTAATGGAAATGCAAACAGGAGGTCAGAAAGACCTGTGTTCTGGTTAGCATTTAAATAACATGTTCCAGAGACAGTAAATTATGCTAATGAAGTCCCTTAAGGAAAGCACTTAATATTGGATGAACACACATCCTGTTTTGTTACAAAAGCCCTGTTCTAAGCATGTGTTTGGGCATCCTGGTGCTTTGGCCAAATGTTCTTGTCACAGTTTTGAAGGACACCAAGGACCTGTTTAAAATAGGACTGTCCTGGCAGAAACAGAACTGCTTCACTACCTCCACCCAGCTCTCCAGTGTGTTCAGCTGACAGTGGAGCTCAGAGAGTGGAATGGGAACAGAAAGACCCATTTTGACATTTAGAAAATATGGTCACCCTAAATTAAAACCAGGATAGGAAACAGCAAGGCACTCACTTAACCATTAAAATAAACTTCCATGCCATAACATACTTGGAAGCTGGGCTCTTGCTAAATACTATGTTTTGGTGCTCAATACACTTTTCTCCGTCTGCTTCTACATTGTCTTAATGAGTTTGACACCTGAGAACGGTGTTAGGCTGTTAGTTTGCAAAACTGTTGTCTTCTATTTCACTATGTGCAAATAGGTGAGGATGAGTCTATTCACAGTGCTGGTCACCAGTGTGTATGAATGAGACCTGAACTGGAGGGCCTCTCTTACAACTACCGATGAAGAGAACAAATACTGGCAACTACAACAGCAAGGTCCTAAAGCAGGGATGGATCTTACAGGTATCTTTTTCAGGACTAAGCATAACAAGAAAACATTTTCAGGTAATCTCATTTGATATGTTTACTTGCCACCCTAACAATATTAGACATGTGCACACTTTGAACACACACACTCCTGGTGCACAGAGTGCTTCATATACTCATGCTGTTATTATCAATGGGAGCCTTTTAATAGGTTATTGAGAGCCCATTGAGTCTAATTCTGAAGGTAATGTAATATACACTAAAATACACCTGATTTTCCATCCATTTAACTGTAGAACTCTATCATGGTATGGTGGTCAGGCACAATAGACCCAACATTGTTCTCCTGACTGATATAGAACTAATGGAGTCTCCTTTTACATAGTATATTTGTTTCCCCAGTGCCCAGCTTTTATTTCTCTGATTGAGTGTACCAGACCTTATCTTACCTCTATAGCATTTGAACTATCATCTGTAGCTGCCCAACCTTCATTCTCTTCCTATGGTGTCTTCTCTTATACCCCAAGAGATTTAAAGGAAATTTCCCTTTGGATTTCTTAGGTCTCTACCTTAGTTCCTCCTGCAGCTGACATTATCTATATCAGAGAATTCCTTATGTCAGATAGGGATCTCATCACAGTCTCCCCTTGCTACATCTTATGGGATCTACTTCAGAACATCCCCTGCAGCCAATACTGGAGTACAGCAAAGCCTCCCTGTGCATTATGGGAGTTGGCAACAGAGTTTCCCTGTGTTGGATAAGGATCTGCATTCTAGTATATTCAATTTTACCAGCATTTGATATGAAAATTGTCATCAGACTGACTCTAGGTGGGGGTTGGGAAAGATCTAGCAGCTGGCATGAGTGGGAGTAAGCAGCCTAAGGACAATGTGCAAAATGCAGCAATGAATGACACTTCCATTTTTATCAGAAGCTAAGCCTGAGGTTGTTAAAGAACCTGATCTGCTACTTAAAATTATACTTCTAACCTGCAAGTCTTTCTTATTTTTACTTCCAGCATCAAACTGCATTGAAATGCAACAGAGAAGGGTTCATTAATATCTGAAAAAGAAGGGCAAGTTATCACCCCAAAGAATTTCAGCATTTCTTTCTCTTTCATCTAGGACAGCCTTGGATGTAAGTTTCCACTTTCTCAAAATGGAGAGTAGAATATTTAAATACATATGTATGCAAAGAATGTACATCTATACACTTATATGTCTATATGCTCACACACACACAGAGTTTCAGAAATCCTATTATAAATCAGTGGGAGTTGGATATCTATTATTCTAGAATCCTTTGAAAACAGGAAAATAATATAAAGAGATACAAACATGCATGTGAAGACACAAATATCAGCCCATAAGTCATGAAGGACTTTATTTACAAGCTGCTTCCTTTTATTTATTTCTTGGATTTACATGCTAACCTTTAGGCCTGTGCAAAGTGGCTAGTATTCGCTTCAGATTCAGCCGAATCGGGGGACAGTGATTTGATTCAGTCATTCAAATCACTTTTTCAAACTGATTCAGCCAAATCTGATTCAGATATTCGGCTGCTGCCAAATCTCTAAATCACGCAGGCCCATCTCCTGCCCATTCTCCCCACCCCAGCAAAGGCTGCCCTGCCTGCCCCAGCTCCCGGCACTTTGAAAAAAAAAAAAAAAGCCCCCCCTCACTGGATGCTGCTGGGTGGAGGGGCAATCCCCACTGCCCCACATTGTCCTATGCTGCATGGAGGCTCTGTCACAAGCCCCCTAACCCCTCCAGCTGTTCCACCCCCTGCATGGCTGCCCCGTCTGCTCTAGCTCCAGCCCTTTAAGGAAAATAAAAAAACAAAAAATCCTGAACTCAGTAGTTTCTGCCCAGCCCACCAAAGCCCCGAGGCCACTACAGGAGCTGGTGGGTTCGGGGGGGAAGTTGTTTTTTTCTTTTCTTAAAGGGCCAGAGCTGAGGTGGGTGAGGCAACTCTGGGGGACGCGCGGGCTGGGGACAGAAGGTGGGAGGTTTGGGGGGCTCGTGGCAGAGACCCCCCACACAGTGTGAGGCAGTGGGGATCACCCCTTCACCAGGCAGCATCCGGTGACTGGAGGCTGTTTTTTAAAGTACTGGGAGCTGGGGTGGGAGGGGTAGCCATGGGCAGGCTGGGGAAGCAAGCAATGGATGGGACCTGGTGGGGGTCCCCCCATGGTCCCCTCCCTCCTCCTCCAGCCCCCCCCTTTCCCACACCCTAGGTACCAGCTCTGAGTCCAGCTCCAGCTCCTTGTGGCGGCAGGTGGGGACTGCCTGAATAATCAAAGATCTCTGAATCTTTTCCGAATCTATTTGGAGAGCCTTGAATTGATTCAGACCTTTTTATTGGTCCCCAATTCAGTTCAAATTTGGAGATCTGGCTACTGAATTGGGCCGAATCGCCTCCAAATTAAATCAGCATTTGAGCTTCACACAGCCCTACCAACCTTTCCAATAAAGGTTCAAGGGGACTTACAGCAAGGGACAAAATAACTTATAAAACAAGTGGTATTTAAACAATAAAATATCTTAAAATCCTAAATTATCTTAATAGAAGCAAAAACATAAATAAAATATGTGCTTAATACACGTGAAAAACCACCTATATTGCATCTGTTACATCTATCCACTTATTAAAAGTCTGTTAAATTAACTCACTGCAAGAAAAAAAGTGTGGCTATGAAGCAAGTGTTTATAAGAAGCAGAATATACGGTTTGATCTTGGAAAGTACCAAGAATCCTTAATTTTCACTGATGTGAATTATATCAGGCATTTACATGTGTATGAATCATTCCTGAAAGCTATCAAAGGGAATTACTATTTATAAAAAACAAACAAACATTAACAATCTGCTCTGAGGGACAGATATCAAGAATATTTTCTTATTATAAGATCTCTTTGATGTTAAATCACTTTGCTCTAAAAGTGTTGTGTCTCTACTTAATTTGTTAGCTTCCCCTTTATATTACACAGGAAAAAAAGTACATCTGTGAAGCAATGAAACACAACTGATTGAATTTCTTGTCTTCATCCAGGTGAATCATAACCTGAACAATTTTGGTTTTATTTGCAGACTTCTCACTAGCTTCAATATGTGACAGCGATGAGGACCTTAGCCAAGTGAAATACACTTGTCAGGACAGATTTGTTGAGATTTCAGATTGAAAGCAATTTCTTACTATAAAAAGCATTTATCAAGGATGGTGTGTCTGAAATAATTCCATTTCTAACACTTTTCTGGGAGGAATAGAAATGAAAAGTGCCAGTAGGTAATCTACACCATGACCACTGGGGGTCATTCATCTTACACAAATGTGCCAGTGCAGTACAGCATTTGGTGTATCATTTGAAAAGGAATAAACCATATTTTTTTCCCCAGCAAAATTCATTCATTTCTAGAGATGGAGAGATTATCCATGTGTGCTTTCTTTTTTAAGCTGACAAACTGAAACAAAAGCAAAATTTGGATGCTGGCCTTCTACAGTGTTCACTAAGCATCTTGTCCCAACATCTGGAAGTACAGGTAAAACATTATTAGGAAGAGTGCAGTGGTCTCACACTTGACATCAGATTTATCCATGTACCTTTACATAGCACAAAATTCTCACACTCAGATTGCTAGTGCTTCCCAATACTTTTAAAATGATCAACTGAATTACTTGAATTATGAAAAGTGGAAAACAAGACAAACTTTATCTAAAATCACAGAATCATAGAAAATTAAGTTGAAAGGGACCTCAGGAGGGCAGGACCATCCCCAGCTATAGCAGGATCATTCCCGCCATCCCCAGCCAAGGCCAGCCTACATCTCTTCTTGTATATGCACCTTGCATGCATAACTACTTAGTCAGCATTTATTTGCATTTAGTCTATCTAGGCACTGTGTAAAAGCCATAATTAAAATACAGCTGAGTTCAAAGACTGAAAGAATAAACAGTATTCTGCAAAATAAATGAAAGGGAGAAACGGGAGGGGGAGTGGGGAACCAAGTCTACCTTCAGAAGAAATAGAAGGTCAACCTTATTTTATTAGGGGATCTATTGCAACTTCTAATGTAGGGATCTAGTGATAAGTTCAAAGTTAAACATAAAAGTTCATGACCTCAAATATTCACAAATTTTAGTAAAATAAATAATTTCTTTCTCTGTATTTATATGCCACCTTTCATTCTGTAAAAGCTATGCACACTTCAATGGCACACTACTTCATTATGATTTCTAATACATGTATACACTGGGTGCATCCAGACAAGCATGCATTTGTGGTATGCAGTGCTGCACACCTGTCTGTGGCACCGCAAACTACACATGCTGCACATGCAGGCATACACAGTGTCTCAGTGTCGTTCACTCATCTCTCAGTGTCAAAATCCCTTGACACTGAGAGATCCAGGTGTTAAAAAAAACCCCACCCCCTACCCTACCCAAGGCAACCTGCCACATGCATGCACAAGTGCTCCCCAGGGACAGATAGTGGCAGCACATAGTTGTTATTTATTTGTCCCTGGGGAAATGCACATGTGCACTCATCTGGATGTGCCCACTGATGCACAGAGTCCTAGTGATTAATTTAAGATATGATGAGGCAGTGATTGTGCAAGGAACAGAAACAAGCAATTCCAATGCCTGGTCTCTTGCTCTGACCAGTAGATCATGGGGAAAATCATGACTCCACAAATGTCAAGATTCATACTGGGTTACAGTGTGACTAGTATTTCACTCCATTCTTTTCCACTTATCTTCCTAAGTTTAACTGACATATATATTTGAAAAAGACATATAAAAAAGTACTTCTTTTTTAACTTGCCTTCTAAGTCTTGAACGTGGTCGTGAACCTTTTCCTACAGCTGCTGAAAGTGGCATTAAATATAAAAAGCAGAGGCAGTCTACTGTTCATCAGGCACTAGAAACATACAAACCTTAAGCACAGGATTTGTAAGATGTCTTTAAATAAAACCTTAAAAGCAATCTTATTCATATACCAGAATCACCTCTTACTTAAAAATTACAGGCCAGATTGTGTCACTTTTATCGTCCTGTGAGAGCACTCATTACTTCACAGAATAGTCCTGTAGACTTCAATATGACTACATTTTCTTGTCCTAAGTAATCACTGATTTTTTTTACATGTGCATGTGAATTCTTCATTTCATTGAGAAAGTAGCCACTAGTGGAAGAGAAGTTTTAGTAAGTCTGGTAGACCGGCAGGCAACAAAGAAAGGGGTAGGTGAAGGTATTTTATTGCATGTAATTCAGTTTCACCTGAAATATTTTGTATTCATTCCATATACTAAGTAGTTGTACTAGTTATTTAAGCAAGTAAAATACATTCACAAAAGGCTACTATATTAGCCTAAACACTTATCAAGTTTTGGCACACAAGCAAAATACTACACATGTATCCTCCCCACTGAAAATCTGGCCCTTTATACAACACTAAAGCCAGACTTTTTGGTTTACTATGAATTTCTATCTCCAGCAGAACTGTCAAAAATTACATATTTAAACAAAAAAGATCAGATTTAAGTTCTGAGACCTTTATATTTGCTATTTCTTCACTACCAGACTCTCTTAAATTCTCTCTTCATCAGGAAAACAAAATTGCTATTAACATTAATGAAAGCTGTGTGTGTTTACCAGGAGAAAAATAGTAGATTTAAACATTTTTATACCTATAATATTGTCTGTATGCTACTGTAACAGGAAACACTAGCCCTGTCACCAGAAGACAGGTCAGCCCCTTTAAGGCCAGAACTTTCTGGGCACAGAGTGCCGGTAAGGAGGGGGTTAAATGCTGAGCCTGGCCAGCTAGTCAGCTGACCGTAAGGGGAAGGCCAGGACTATAAATTCTCTGGACAGAGCAGCAGTAGAAGTCAGCAATCAAAGGGGAAGGAATATGTCCTAGAGCTCCATGGAAAGGCTTGGTGACCAGTCCAAAGGCTGGAGAGGGGAAACTATGAAGGACCCCAGAGGGATGGCAGCAACCTCAGAAGAAAGACCATAGTTGATGAGGAGGAGCCGAAGCACGAAACCTGTGTAAATGTTAAGATGGCATGCTGCCTTCTTTAACTGCACTTTCTGGGTAGCACTTATTGCCCATGGAGAGGACTGTT
>JAGPOW010002742.1:43913537-43930953 GCA_030014935.1 Caiman crocodilus
TTTTTTAACGGTAAGGGTGGCCAGAATCTGGAATGGGCTTCCAAGAGAGGTTGTACGATCATCTAACTTGGAGTTCTTCAAGAGGTGGCTTGATAGTCACCTGGCTGGGGTCATCTGACCTTGGCTCTCTTTCCTGCCAGGGGTAGGGGGTCAGACACAATGATCCATTGCAGTCCCTTCTGACTCTAAAATCTATGAATCTATGAAAGGGAGCAAGCAGAGTTCATCCTGAGGGTTTTCATCCCCTGCAGAGAGTTTCACTCCCCGCTACTCCCCCAGAGAGTGGGGCAGGTGTACTGAAGCCCCTCTAAAGGTGAGAGGGCTTCCCTTCAGCACTAGCTTGGAAGCCCCAAAAACAAGCTTCCTCCACTGCCTTTCCCCACTTCTTATCCTGAAAACAGTGAGCACTTGCTGAGAGCTGTGGCCATTGCTATGGGCTGCAGGCTCCCAGCCCAGATTTCATGGGCAATGCCTGGTTTTGTGGAATCTGCACATCACTAATTCAGTTAGGTCACTAGGTATCTATTGTACTTCTGAATGCTCTGAAACCACACTAGGACTTGGGAATCTCCTTGGTGAGGAAAGTAAGTCTACCAAGAAGATTTCAGGTGAGGATATTGCCAGCTATGGACAGGACTGCAATGCTGTGATAATTGTTGCAGTCCAATCTCTTTCCTTTTTTTTTGAGTATGGTAATGATTCTGTGCATCTCTCAAGACCCTGAGAATCTGATATATAGTTTTTTCCTTGCTTATAAATGTTAGTTGGTGTTCCATCAGGAGACATGCTTTTTCATTTTTTATTTGCTCAATGGCTTTCAAGGCCTCTTGATAAGTTGGTGTGTGTGTGTTGTGGAATGGCTTTGATGGTAATGTCTTCAACATTAGAATCTCAGTTCAGGAGATCTTGAAACTGTTCCTTCCACTGTGCATTGATGATGGAACTTCTTTTTTTTTTTAAAGGATTTTTGATCCTTGGATCCCAGAGGGATGGCTCCTTGTGCGTTTAGCGTATGGATTGCTTTGGTTACACTGAAGAAACTACACTTTTTTTTTTTTTTTTTACACTTATTTTTCTAGATCTCAGTTTTAACATGGTGATAAATATTTTACTTCTGTTTGGAGCTGATGTCATACTGTCAAGTTTTGAAGGCTCTCCCTCTTTCTATCAGTAAAAGCTTGAATTTCCCTACCATTTTCATCAAACCATTCCTTATGTTTCTTTGCAGAGAGGCCTAGAGATTTCTCATATGCCTCATGAATGCCTTCTTGAAGGTCTCCCAGTGATCAGTGCTGTCAACATAATCAGAGAGTTTCTCCCTGAGGCACTGCTCGAAATGATCACTTTCAGCAATATTGAACCTCTTCCTTGGTTGCTTCTATTGGTTATGTTATTTTACAGTAATATGAATGGTCATAATACAATGTATCTAATGATGATCTGTCCAGCAGTTGTCTGCAAGGGGGATAAGTTCTGGTGATACAGATGTCACAGGGCTACCAGGCATCCATTGTGGCATAGATAATCAGATAACAGTGTTTTGAGTGGAGATGCATTCATGATGTCTTCCATTTGTTGTTATGGCAGATTAAGGAGTCAACAATGATGAGAACGTGTTCCAGACACTTGTTCAGGAGAAAAATTCCATTTGAATTCACTTTTCCCACGCCTTCCTTTCCCAGTGTTCCTTTCTGTAGCTCAGAGTCTCTGCCCACTCTAGCACTGAAATTACCAAGAAAAAAAATATTTTATCTTCTTTGGGGACAGATGATAGGATCTGGTGAGTTTAGAACAGAATTCATTTGTTTCATCATCTGCATCAAGGGTTGGTGTGTATACACTGATAATTCTTGCATGTTGTCTGTTGGTTAATTGAAGATGAATGGTTATGAGACTCTTGCTGATCCCAAGTGGACACTCAGACATCTGAATAAGTCTTGATCTTGATAGCAAAACAAATGCTGTTAATATTTCTGTCATCTTTGGCTTTTCCTTCTCAAAAGAGGGTGTAGCCACTACCATTCTTCTCTCCTGTGCCTCTAGTGCAGCAGTGTCAGTATCAAATTGTAGGTTTTCCAGTCAGGGAAAATGAGACAAACTATGCTTAGGGCACTTCTCCTAGCCCCCCTTACACCCCACCCAGTCAGGGTGACCAGATTGGATCTTAATTAGGCCTGCTTAGTCATGATTGCAGCTGCCAAAATGCACATCTCTCTCAGTTCTAAGTACAAAACAAGCATCATATAATCATCACTAGGGAAAACTATGTTGCCCGCAATCACCAGGAAATCCAGCACCGGCCCCAATTTCCTGTTAAATCAAACCAAAAAAAAGCAGTAGTAATGTAAGCTGAATGAAAGCACCCTCTGCCAACCAGCAGTGAGGGTTGGAGCTACTGCAAAATCAGCTGTGTGACACGAGCAGGCTGCAAAAATCTGTTATCTCACTGCGACTTAGGTAGGTCCCTAATCATCATCTCCATGACTAGGGGCTTCTGGTAATCATCAGAACCTGCCTTTGTCACTGCTTGCTCACCACTGTAGGACTTGCTATTGAAGGAAAATGCCTACACATGTCTACTTTTGATGGGGGGATGCCATTGAGCATCAGTAACCACATGATACTTTGCAGAAAGGGAACCTTAAGCCAGTGGCAAAGAACACCTATACAACTGAAAGTTTCTATTCTGCTTCTACCTTCATCTATCTTTGTAACCATTGTTGAGTATTCTTCCTTCATCATCCTGCTCCATCATTGAGGACTTCAATTTTTATTTTGGGATCACTCATTCTGGAAAATTTGCTCTCGACCTTGCCACAGCTGGGCACAGTACTACAGCCTCCAAGGCCAGTGGGTGTGGGGGAGGGGCATGTTTCTCCCCATCCCCCATTCCTCCACCACTTTGCCTGTGTTCCCCCATCCGTATGAGCATGCACATGCACATGGTACCCTTTGTGTCCTGCTCCCCACAGTCCTAAGCAGCCCTTTGCAAGATATATCTCATCCAGTTTGAAACAGGAAACTCTCCATTTCCCGTGTTTTTCTTTTTCAAAGGAGAAAATCTGTATTTTTCTCCTTTAAATGGAAAAATATGCATTTTTCCATGTTTTTTCAATGGCAAACAGAAAACCTGGATCCCTGGTCACATGTATCCATTTAATTGAAGAGCTCCAGGTCACTCGTGATGGCATCTGTGAAGCAGATGAAATGCTTGGTCTAACTGTCAACTTCATGAAAACCAAGATGCTTTACTAATGCACCCTAAGCCAACCAGCTGCTCCTCCACTTACTACAATTAGAGGGCAATCCTTGGAGAGTGTTGAGTATTTCCTTTCCTTGGGTAGCTACCATTCCTAAAAAGTAAATATAGGCAATGATACTTAACAGTGAATAAAATCTGCCAATGTTGCCTTTAAATGCCTCCAAAACCATGTCTTTGATGACTGTGACATCAAGACCAAAAGCAAACTTCTCATCTACCAGGCTGTTGTCATCCCTACCCTGCTTTATGGGTGTAAAACTTGGATGACAAATCAGAAACACCTGAAAGTTTTGGAACATTTCCATCAGTGATGTCTTCAGAAAATCCTCCATATAAATTGAAAGGACAGAAAAATGAACATCAGCATCATGGCTCAATCAAGCACCATTAACACTGAATCCAGGTTTATGGCAGGTCCTGTCCAACAGAGCTGATGCCATATAAAGATGCTTGACAACTGACTCCCAGAACAGATCCTATCCCTCTCTTCCCCCACAGCCCCCTCACCCAGAGCCAGACCCAGGCCAATCACCTAGCCATGCCCCCTCCTTGAAGGCTGAGGAGGGAGTTGTGTGGGGGAAACACCCCCTCTCCAGCTCCAGACCTCTAGCTGGCTGTGCTGGGAGCAGGGCAGGAGAGAAGCCCACAGTGGAGGCTGTTTTTCCCTCTGTCACTTCCTCCTCAGCCAGCCTGCTGGCCAAGGAAAGGCAGTGGCTAGGTGATTGCCCCAGGTCTCAGTTTGGGTAGGAGGAGTAAAGCCTTCACTCTGGGCTTCCCTGAAGCTGGGAGCTTGGGCAGTTACCTGGCTGCACCCCCTCCTTGGCTAGCAGGTCATCTGAGGAGGGAGTAAAGGGGGAAGGGACCCTGCCAGCCAGGCTGTGCCCAGCATGGGGGGAAGCCTGCAGTGGAGGCCACTTTTCCCTCCCAGCCCCTACTCAGCTGGCCGGCCAGCCAGGGAGAGAACATAGCCATGTCATTGATTCAGCTCCTGGCTTGAGCAGGGGAAGTAAAACCCCCACTGTAAGTTTCCCTGCAGCTGGGAGCCAGGGCAATCACCCAGTTATGGTTCTTCTTCACCAGCTGGTGGACTGGCTGAGGAGGGAGTGAGAGAGAAACTGGTCCCCACTATGGGCTTCCTCCTGATGCTGGGCAGAATTTGGCTGGGGGTCCAGATCTGGGTGGGTGGGGGCCTTCAGCCCTCTTTTCCACACACTTCCACCTCAGCTGGCCTGCCACCCTGGGAGGGGGCATGGCTGGGTGATCACCTTAGCTCTCGGCTCTGGGGAAACCCACAGCATGGTCTTTACTCTCTCCACCCAATCTGCGACCTGAGGTCACCTAGTCATGTTTCCTTCCTGGCCAGCAGGCTCACCTGAGGAGGAAGTGTGGATGGTGGGATTGGCCCCCCTCTGCCTGGCTCTGGACCCCCAGCCAGGCTGTGCCTGGTTCAGATCCCAAAGTGGGGCTTTACTCCCCTGACCTGAGCTGGAACCTGGGAGCCCGGTTGATCACCTAGCCATGCCCCCTTCTCGGCCAGTGGGCAGGCTGAGGAGGAAGTGGGAAGAGGGGTGGGAAGTGGGAAGAGGGAACAGCCACCCTTCCCTTCACCCTCACCCTCCCCTACTCTAGATCCACATGTCCTGTTGCAGTGTGGACAGGTGTTTCTGGGAGGGATGGGCACTGTGTTGCTGAGTTGGATGCTCTGATCTTTTTGACTGTTCCTCTTTTCCCCTTCTGCCCATTGACAAGCTGTTTCAAGGTATTGAGGTCCCTCCCAGAGAATCTTCCTCCATTTCAGTCAGTCCTGAGCAAGGGTCTCCCAAGTGCTAATGTTGATGTTACACCTCTTTATGTTTGCCTTCAGGGTGTCTTTGAAGTGCTTTATTTGCCCAGCCATTGGGAGGCTGACTGAGGAGGATGTGACAGAGGGAAAAACAGCCTCAACTGTGGGTTTCTCTCCTGCCCTGCTCCCAGCACAGCCAGCTAGAGGTCTAGAGCTGGAGGGGGGGGGTGTTTCCCCCACTCAACTCCCTCCTCAGCTAGCCAAGGAGGGGGCATGGCTGGGTGATTGGCCTGGGTCTGGCTCTGGGTGAGGGGGTTGTGGGGGAAGAGAGGGAGAAATGCCCTTCTTGGGGCTTCCTTCTTTCCCCTGTACCCTCACACAAGAGACACTCCAGCTGGGGGTCTGGTGCAGGGTAAGGGGTTCCCCCCACACTCCTTCCTCAGATGTCCCAGATTGAGGAGGAAGCATGGCTAGGGGAACCATTTCTGGGCAAGGGGGAGAAAGGGAGAAATGACCCACTGGGAGCTTCACCCCTGCCCTTCCCCAGTGCCAGGGGGACCCTGGCTGGAGGTCAGTATGGGGTAGGGGGGTTTCCCCCCATGCCCCTTTAACAGCTGGCTGGAGGCTAAAGAGGAAGCAAGGATGGGAGAGATGCTCATCTTCCAGCTGTCTGCAGTGCTTGGCAGGCTAAGAGGCATGCTTTAGCAGCCCTTGCCTCCTGGTATGGGCCACTGCAGGGATTTGACTGCCTTCAGGTTTGAAAAGTGACTATCAGTTCATTTTCTTATAGGTTCAATCTAGGCAGAAACCTGCCAAGATTGAATTGATTCAGCCTTAAGCTTTTTGACTGTCTGTACTTAGCAGAGGTGGGCAAAAAAACAGATTCAAGGATACCTTTAAAACCAATCTGAAGAAATGCAGTATTAATACCAATACGTGGGGCACTCAAACACTGAATTGGTGCTGTGATGTACAACAAAGCATCAATAATTAAAAAACAAAAACCTCACTTCACTTTGGAAGAGGATAGAAAAGAGGGAGAAAGAGAAAAAGCTGTGACATGACAATATCAGGATCTTTGCTCTGAAGTATTTGCCACATCTGCAGTTGAACCAGATCTTAAATTGACCTCCTAAGTCCTCTACAGGCTCATTGATGACTTCCCTATTTACTGGAAGACTGTTATCCTCATACTGAAGGAGCGCCAGCAATATTAATTCACTCTACTTAGATCCACAGCTGAAGTTGGGCAAGAAAAACTGATGTGAACATTTACCCAAAGCTGTTCATAGCATGCATGTTCCATAGAGCTGAGATGTTGTTAGAGGCGCATGAAACTGCCTCTCAGCTCACTATGGCAGTTAAAGTGAAGTTATGGTACACTCCAATGGTGCCTCAATGTTAGAGCTGATTGTATAAGTGGGTTATTAAAATATTTAAAAAAAAAAAATAAAGAGTTCTTGTCCTGTGATTTTTCTTTTTTTTTTACTTTTAAGAAAAACTCAACAAAAATTACACTTAGTTTCATTTAAAGATTTGTCAAGAACTCTCAGGATTTTTTTCTCCCTATCCTCTCCTTACAAAAAGTGTGCATGTGTGGTGGGGGAAAGAGGACTGGAAGGCCTTTAAAAAAAAATGGTTTGTTTGTTTTTAAAATATGTTCAGGCCTAAAAATCCCCACTAATTTGGTATCACCTCAGAGAAGCAACATGCACAGTGAATGTTTACACTCAGAGGCAAAGATTCTGGAATTATATTAACCGTGCCTCTGGTGATGCTGAAGCCACAAGAAAATCTAACTCACCTTCTCAAGGTGGAATGGAAGTTCTAAAGAGGACTAAAAACCTAGAAAATAACTTTTTTTTTTTTAATTAGGACACAGTTCTATTTGATTCTTAATATGCATGGGGAGCAAGTTGGCTGAGCAAGAGGGCATCATTATTACAAGATCATTTTGGGGGCATGTACTGTCAGCATCTGACTTTGTTGTCCTCTCCCTTTCTGCTACAACCTCAAGATAATTCACAGGAGGAAAGACATATTTGGATTATCTTTGGGTTTATATTATCTTATTTTTTTAATCTACATAAAAAACCAGCATTTTTGTACAACTGTTCCCCAGAGGTATTCATTGTTTAAAACAATGGTGGCCAACCTTTTTGCCCTGTGGGCCAGATAGGCCATCTCTGGTCTACTTGGAGTCCAGATTCCACTGGTAAGCCTGATATAGCATCTGTGCAGGGAATACAGCTTGGCCCAAATCTGGTGTGCAGGAAGTGGGGGTATGGAGCACATCCTGATTTGATCCAGCCGGGTATGTTGGGAAGCAAAGTGGGGAGAGCAGGCCCAATGTACCATTCCCATGATCTGGTCATGGGGACAAAATTGTCCTGGGCCTGAAATGGTCATATGCAAGGGGAAGCAGGCCGGACACTAACCCAGCCATGCAGAGGTGTGGTGGGGTAGGGAACTCCCAGACCTGATCTGGCTGCATGAGACTTGGAAACTTGCAGCAGGGAAGAGGTGGCAGTGTTAATTGTCACTGCTTCCCTGCCTCCAAATTTCCCAACCCATGGAGAACTTAGCAGACTGGATGTCATGACTCCACAGGCTGGATCTGGCCCATAAACCAGGGTTGAGCGCTGCTGGTTTAAAAAGACATGTTACATTTTAATGTCAAAACCAAAGCAAAAAACCTAACCAGCCCAAAAAAAAAGTATTCACCTTGATGGTATGACAACAGGGATGCTTAAAATAGTTAATTAAACCAAACCAAACAAAAAATATCTGAATCTGAAAGCAAGGTTACCTAAATACCCTACAACACAGCAGGCAATGTACAATATTGTATTTTATCCAATACAACCTTCCTAATGCCACAGTTGTCATTTTAAAACAGCAAGTGTATTTGCCCTCCTTATAAAGACATGAAGGGCACAATATTAGGTAGACTTTTTCTGGTTTTCCCACTAGGATATTAAAATAAAAAAGGAAGTTGCCACTGAGTGCGTTTGGCTATTAAGTAATGGATCTGATTCCAATAACCTATAAAACCTTGATCAACATAAACTGAGTATAGAAAAAGTCTAAAATAAAATAGTACCAAATGAGAATTAGCAGTGGTTTTTTGCTGGGCAAATGATTATAGCATAGTTTGGAGAATGGAGAGAAGGCCCTGAAGGGTAGAGATAGACTTTTGTTTTGCCTTCACACCGATTTGAATATCTGTATCATGTTAATAAAGAAAAGCCATAAGCAGAGGAACTGGAATTATATTGTTATTTTTGAGCATGATTTTACCTCCCCACTTGCAGTTTTGTCCCCCAAGTTAAAAGTAACATCCTGGAAACAAAAGTTAGAACATAGGCATGACTCAAGAAAGGTCAAAGAGAAGGAGGCAGGGGAAAAATATACATAAGAAAGGAGAATCAGATTCAACATGTGTAATGGCATGCTTATTACAAGCTGCACTCTCCTTTAGGTGCTGATTATTATTATTCACAGAGAAATGTGAAACAAAAAGTGAAGATCAATTTTTGTGCAGTTAATAGTCAACCCCAATTCTGATTGCCAAGTCACTAGAATTCTGACATCTTCAAAATATACTGCACAGCAAGCTAGTGCTTTGCATCACTTGAATAGTGGAAACAAGTTTAGAACTGGTTTTACTAAACACCATACTTGACAATTAATGTACATTAAAAGAGTATATTTCATTCCATTTGATTCTACACTGACAATATGGATGGAACATCACTGTGTAATACAAATCAGATTTTTTCAGTGCAGGAAACTGAATGTGTAGTTACCAGGTCTGAATTAAACTAATCAAGGTTATTTTCTGCAGGAATAAAAAAATTAAAATAAATGATAACATCCTAATGGAATCCATTGGCTTGAGGTTACTGGATGGTGACTGCAGTTGTGCGTTAAACATTAGCTAAGTCCACTGATGAGACAACCTGCAGATAAACTTCTTTTCTATCCTCACTAGGCAAGAAATAGCAATAAGTCTGAAGTATTCCACAAATTAGGGTGTGTGTAGAAGAAACAGGGGCCCTAAATTGAAGCGGTGAGTTTTTAAAAACACAAATTCAATTTAGGGCCCTTTAAAACCTCGTGTTGTATACACTTGTATAACTTACCTGTACCTGCCTCTCTGGCAGTGGAGGGGAGAGGGCAAGCTACCAGCAGGCGGAGAAGTCCTTGGACTTGGGGAGGAGGAGCTGGTGCTTCCCTCTGTGGCAGCAGCAGCCCCCGGCCAGGCAGCATCCACCTTCAGGCACCCAGCCTGGGTGGTCCCAGGGGGCACCACAATTGTGGAGGGAAACACCAGGCCCCTGCACAGCTCAGGCAGGCAGTCAGGCAGGCTGCAGGGGAGTGGGGATCAGGCTTGCTGCTGCTTTTTTTTCCTTGGGTGGAGCCTGCCTTCCCAGGCTTCTGCCAGGCTGCCTGCATGGGCTTCCTGCAGAGCCCGTGACCTGCCTGGAGCCTGGTGCTTCACTCTGCAGCTGCAGGGCACCAAACTAAAACTCCTCAGAGGAGTTATTATGCGCATTATTTGGTGGCGCATTATGCCACCAAATTTACTACAGCGGCTGGAATTACTGCGCAACACACTGCCAGTGTGTGCAAACATCAACACTATTAAAATGGTGCAAAAGCATTTAGCCTGCTTTAAAGTGTTGTGCACATATGCCCCTCATTTCATCTACACACAACCTAGGTGGCCCATATAAAGCCTAACCATTCCCAAGAAATCTCCCATTAAGTCAGAGTTTCTCTCTGCTGAAAAGAAGTATAATAGTCAAAGGCTTCCAGAGGCCAACTGACTAAAAATCACTGGGTAGACATGACTCTAAAAATGCTAGGGTACAACATTGTTTCACAGAAGATATGTAGCTCCAGGAACAAGTAACATTGTTCCTGCAATTAGAATTCAATTCAGCGAAACTTAAAACACAAGCAGAAACAGATTTTCATCTGTCCATGACGTTTTCATTTTACTGACCATTTCAACAGGGAATTATATGCCTTTTATGCACATAATGAAGTGTCACCCATACTTCTAGGAAAAGTCTGTCTATTCAAGGATACTTCACTATTGTCCTCAGAAAAAAACAACACATGCTTCTTTGATAGTGATAAAAAAAATTGGCTACAAGTTCATGAAAAATCTGGTCTCAACGTTAAGAATCAAAAGGGCTTTTCCTCACTACACTGCCAGAGAGAGAACCTGAGGTTTTTACCAAAACCTCTAGCTCAAGTTAAATTTTACTATAGATTCAATGTAACTGATACAAAAAGGTATGATAGGATTAAAACCTGAAGTGATATTGATGCTTCTGCTTCTGCTAGTAATTTAACAGGGGATACAACAGCTCAAAACCCCATACATTATCAACTCTTAATTCAGTCTCTCTGGACATGTCAGTGCAAAACTACGTGTGTCCTAGCTCATGTGCACACAGGCACATGCTTGAGCATCTGCACGGAAGAACTTCACATGACCCGTAGTCATAGATCTACATCCCACTTGTACAGCAGTCACAGAAGTTTGGTGCTAGGACTTCAGATTAGGCAGCCCAGTGTTTTCAGTACACCACTAATCTGGTATGGTTTAAGAATCAGTTTTGCTGTCTTTTATGAGAATTTGATAGACTTTTCTGAGTCCTAAGCAGAAGTGTTTTTGCTCTGACAGACAACACATTGTGCTGAGGTCTTTCTGATTCTCCACTCTCCTTGCTTCTAACCATTCCTGCCAGCACCAAGCCATAGATACAGCCCAGTATGACCCATTGCTTCTAATTTTTTTCAAAGGGTAGATGGTTTGCAATCTGGTGGAGAGCATTTTAAGTGCCATTCTGAGCAATGGAAGGTGATGTGACTGAGAAGGGAGTTTGCCATGCAGAGACCAGTCCTTTGTTGCGATGGTCTGGCTCTACACAAACATTTATGGTGCAGGACAGTCAGCACTGAGCAGTGGGATCATGTCATCACACCAACCCACAATGAACAACAGAGCCTCCAAAACTTCTGCATAGAGAGGCAGGCATTCCTAGAGCTATGCAAGGAACTTGCCATAACACTCCAGTGCCTGGAGAAACAAATGAAGGAACCCATACATGTTTAGAACCAGACTGCTACTGACATCTGCAGACTATTCCAAACTGCTGCAAGTCTACCATTTTGGTGCTGACAAGTCAACTGTTACCGCTGCTTGTGTTTATGCAGCTAAAGAGACTTTACTATTTGTCTTAGTGTTTGGAAGCTTTTTCATTATCCCTAAACTTCTTGACCCACAAGAAATAGCACAGAGGAAGAATAAGATGTCTGAGTGAACTCAAGAGAAATAAGATGACATCCAATAGTACAAAGTCCTCCACCATGCACTTAGAACTAGAAGAACATCTGATATAATCAGTTGAAAATGACGGAAGAGGAAAAAAACCTGGTTGTATTAGTTCACGAAAAAATGCAGCCATGAAAAAAAAGAAATGCTATCTTGTATCCTTAGTCAGGGTATTTCACATAGACATAGGAAAACTATTAAAGACAAGGTCTGGATACAATTCCATCCTGGAACACAGTTTCGGTACAGGAAAAATTAATTCAAAGTGAAACAGGTACAGGGAAGTATGACCAGGAAAGTGAGAATATATCCTTTAAGAGGAGATTAAAAGACTTTGGCTTGTTTAACCTACCAAAGCCAAGCCTAAAGGGGATCTGAGTAGTGGAGATGGGTAAATTCCAGAGAGGGAAAAGTATTATTTAGCTAAAAAACAATGTTCATGCAAGAACAGATGGGTTTAAACTGCCCGTGAATATATTTAGACTGAAATCTGAAGGTTTCTCACCAAAGACAGGAGGTTTTAGACCAAAGAAAGGATGGCTTCCCTTTAAGAATAGTGAGAGCAAAACTAGTTTTAAATGGACCTTGATCATTATGAAGAGGATTATATGACATGGTTACTTACAAGGGGACTCAATAATACAGTACAGTTCACCATACCAGTCTTATGAATCATGTGCCTACAGGGTTTGGGGACCACAAAGACAAGTTCATAATTATCAATGCAAAATTTCAGAAAAGGTGCTGAAGAGAGTGGGTGCTACCTATTGGGATAAGCAGGGATGTTATTCCCTCATAAAGATGTGACCTGTTTTTCTGGGAGACCTACTGTTATGCCTCAGGAAACAGTGCCATAATTTCAGAACTCCTGGCAAATGCAGATTTAATTATACATTTACAGGTGCAGAAATGTGCATTTGGCAAACTGAAATCAAGATGACAATTCCTCCAAATCTGCTAGAACATCAGTTTGGTCAACTGCATTTGTAATATTGTGCAGTCCACATTCTACATCACCTTGTGTGGAGAAAAGCAAGAATGTTTTGAATGCAGCAGACTGAAGCTACTGTCAGGTTACAAACCCAATACAAGCAACCATAAATTGCAACTGTCATCACCAGGACAGGTGAGAAAAGGAAGTAAAGGGGATTTTTTATGTCCCCAGATTTTACTTTGCAAAGAAATGTGGCTGAGGAATGACAGAGTATCATGTCCTGACAAGGGGGTTGCAATTTTATGCACTGTTGTGGCATACCTAACAAAATATTTTCTATGGCTGACTTGGTTCATAGCTAAAACACATACCTACAGATTCAGAGAAACCTCACTCTACAGTCAACCTAGCTGTAAATGAATACCTGGCATAACATTTGGAATGGGAAATTGAAGGTAACTGCATGAGATTCTAGTATATCAATCCCTTTTGTGTCCCTGGTTACCAATCTGTCATTCCTTAAGCACAGTGGATCTCATAATATTGGGAAGACTTCTGATTCTACTTTGATCATTGATGTTTTTCTATCATGTTTGACATGGATTTATGCAATCTTAAATGTGATCCTTAATTAAAACTTAAAGAAACAACTTCTTGTATTATCCTTTATTCCAAGCACTAATAGGCCAGTAAAGTGTAGACCTAGATGAACAAAAATTATGAAAAAAAATCATTAACCTACTGAAGAACACTTTTGTAGGAATACCAGCTGCCAGTTCTACAACTGTGTGAAATGACAGACCCTCTTCGACCCTCAAGTACTGTTTTGCATTGTCTCTTACTCAAGCTAGGATGGATCATCCATTTGGAATACCTTGAGTTCACTGGTGCAATGAAGACAAGCCCAAAGATATTTTTCAGTGTTTTATTTGTACATTCCTAAAGCATAATATACCACTATAATCCTCTGATAGATTTCCTTTTTCCAGAGGTGAGCTCAATACTATTAAAAATCTTCTTACCAGGGCTATGTTTGTGAGATGCTAATGATCTAGACAAAAGTTATATATCAGCGCCACACTTATGTTACAGTAAGAAAAGCATCTATACAAATACCTAATGAACCAAAATGAGACTATAACTAGTTACAGTATTGTGTAACACAGAGTTTGCACCACTGTGTCAGGCAACACATCATGATAACAACATCTTAGCTACCCCCTGATTCATATCACAAAGTATCACGAGGCAAACATCATTTGACCACAACTTATTCATTCCCAATAATGTTGAGCTATTCTATCTCTAGCAAGCTTACTTCACATGACAGAAAACAAGCCCATCAGACTCAGAACATGGAAATGGATCACAGGGATAGATATAATTATTATGACTTGTTTTGATGAGTTCTCAGAGGTGTTCCTGTAAGTTTGGCTACATACTCATTTATTCTCCTGCATGGTCTGTGACCTCTTGACTCACATTTCCTACATCCCATACATTCAAATTATAAACTTGAGGGATTCAGAAAATCACAGTGGAACTGAAAAATTAAAATTCCCCACAGGATATATCATCTAAACCCATAGAAATTATTTCTCTTTCTACAGCTCCAAATGCAATCAAAACCACACAGTTAACAAAAACAATAAATCGTGTCTTCATCCCTGAAACTAGCTTGGAAGACTATACATTATTATAAAGTTCTTCATATTCAGAAGATGAAATAAAGCATTGACTTGAAGTAGATGAATGGAGCAATTTAAAGAAGCATAATTGCTGTAGGAGAGGAAAGAAAATTTATTAGAATACTCACTTTGACGAATCTATGAAGTATATTACAAGAGCACCAATACTAAGAGCGAAGACTAAGACAACCTGCAGGAGACAAGAAAAAGTGTAATTACTTAACAGTGTTACACTGAAACATTTATTCTTTTAGAAATGAAAGACAGAGAAAGTAATTAAAAAAAAATTATTCATTTTACATTTGCCTGTCATTTGCTTTACAGAAAGGAATCTCTCCTGCTTGTATCCCATGCACTACATTTATTACTATGACTTATACTATAAATATAAGTCATTTATATGACTTATTTTCTGCAATGGGAATGAAAAGGATGAATTCTGTCTCAGGGAAATGCAGACTACAAATAGATCCTACATTTTAATCTATGCTAAAATGGATTTATTAATTTCAAAAGACAGGCTTCCCCAGTGCATGGCATTCAAGTCATATTACAGTTTTATCAGAACTATATGTCAGCTTTACAGTAAAAAATTCTGCTTATACCTTGTAGGTAACCAATAAAGATGATAGATCAGATTGCATATACGTTTATATTACATATGCAGTGGTGAAATCCATATGATAAATTGTAGAACGGTGTAGAAATTTGAATTTACCTTTCACCTTTGATCATATTGCTGACGATTAATAGCACCTTCTCTCTTGGGACGTTTTCTAAAATTTAAAACCCTCAAATACAGGTCTTATTTTCCTTTCACCATCCTACTGGAGAAATAATCCTTCTTTCCAACCAGCCATGATATAAAGGTGAATCTTTGGCTAGGGAAAGGTTTAAGACTCTCAGAAATGAGGAAAACTAAAAATTAATGAAAAAAATCTGAGAAACTTCTTTTAAATAAAACATTGGTAATTAAATTATGATCTAATAACCTATCAAATACTGTATCTTTTGGATTTATCAAAATATATTTTAAAGCAAATTGTAGATTTTTCTCAATATAAATTAGTTATAATTTTCTGGTTTTGAGTTCTCTCATTTGATTGCAGGATACTAAAGACCCTGGGTATATAAAGAAAAGGCATGTGAACATGGCTTTACAAGCACTCGTGGTGCTCTGGCCAGGTGTCAGATGACTGGAAGAAAGCCAACGTGTTCCCCATCCTCAAAAAAGGGAAGAAGGAGGACCTGGGCAACTATAGGCCCATTAGTTTTACTTTAATCCTGGGGAAACTCTTTGAGAAGATCATCAAGGAGCACATCTGTGATGGGCCAGCAGCAAGGATGATGCTCAAGGGCAACCAGCACAGTTTCATTAGGGGCAGGTCCTATCAGACCAACCTGATTGCCTTCAACGATCAGGTCACAAAAGTATTGGACACAGGTTCATGGTAGATGTAGTCTTTCTGGACTTCAGCAAGGTCTTTGATGCTGTTTCCCATCTCATTCTCATCAAAAAACTAGGTGACTGTGGAATAGATGCCTACACAGTCAGATGGATTGCAAATTGGCTGAAGGGTCATACTCAGAGGGTAGTGGTGGATGGGTCTTTTTCAACCTGGAAGGAAGTGGGCAGTCGAGGCCCCCAGGGCTCGGTCCTTGGGCCCGCACTGTTCAATTTCTTTATTAATGACTTGGACAATGGGGTAAAAAGCAGCCTGTTTAAATTTTCTGATGATAGCAAGATTTGGGGTGAGGTGGGCATGCTAGTAGGGAAGGACAGATTACAGCAGGACCTGGATAAGTTACAGGGGTGGGCTAATGAAAATAGAATGGGTTTGAATACTGATGAGTGCAGGGTGCTGCATTTGGGCAGTAGGAACCAGCAGCATACTTATAAGCTGGCAACTCCCTTCTCGAGAGCACAGTGGCAGAAAGAGATCTTAGAGTTATTATAGACTCCAAGATGAACATGGGCCAACAATGTGAGGTCACGGTCAGTAGGGCTAACCGTACCTTGTCATGCATCCACAGATGCATCTCAAGCAGGGCCAAGGAGGTGATCCTCCCCCTCTATGTGACGCTGGTCAGGCCAGAACTGGAGCACTGTGTTCAGTTCTGAGCACCACACTTCAGGAGGGATGTAGACAGCATTGAGAGGATCCAGAAGAGGGCCACTCTCATGATCCAGGGACAGCAGGGCAGACCCTATGAGAGAAGCTACGGGACTTTAACCTGTTCAGCTTTCACAAGAGAAAGCTGAGGGGGGATCTGGTGGCCATTTATAAACTTACTAGGGGGGACCAGTGGGGTTTGGGAGAGACCTTATTCCCCCGAGTGCCTCCTGGAATAACAAGGAATAATGGCCACAAATTGTTAGAGAGTAGGTTCAGGCTGAACATTAGAAGACATTATTTCACAGTCAGGGCAGCCAGGATCTGGAACCTGGATCTGAAGGCACTACCTCACAGTCAAGGTGATTAGGATCTGGAACCAGTTTCTAAGGGAACTGGTGATGGCTCCTACCCTGTGGGTCTTTAAGAGGAGGCTTGATGTCTACTGGCTGGGGTCATGTGATTCCAGTTTTCAATCCTGCCCAGGGCAGGGGGGCAGACTTGATGATTTACAAGGTCCCTTCTGACCCTACTTCTATGAATCTATGAAAACCAGTATCAATTAAAATCTTTTCTGACAAATTTCTAAAACATTTTTCTCCATTAAAATACACAGCAAACAAATATGGAGTAAAGATGTGTTGTAATCTAGATGTTATTGGCTCTTGTTTAAGGATAATTATCTAAATGTGTCCTAAACTTATGCCAATAAAACCTCTGTTACACATCAAAATATATGTATACTATGCAGCTATATACACATTGTATATATTTCTACCAAATAGATAGTTAAGTAAGTCTATCATTATAGCTTCTCTACTATGCTTGGAAGCTAGGAAGACCTTGGACATTTGCCCTGCAGGTTGATACAATTCAATATTGAGTGGCAAGAGAAGAAGAAAATATACATCAAGGAAACATAAGAATTTCAAATTATAAGAAGTTATTAGAATTTCTTATGAGTTAAAGTAATTTCATATTATAAACAGCATATCTCAATAGATCCTTTTCAACTTGAGAAATGTTAAACCATTATGAAAGTATGTGCTGAGTCATTCTGAACCTAATCTCACTACTATAGTAAATAATTCTGATGTAGGCAATTACTGATTCAAACAAACAGAAAGCACTGGCTCAGATAAATGTTAGCCTCCTCAACAATGCAAAGAAAAACAGGTTACAACTATGTGACGGCGCCGGGCCGTCCCTAGGGACCCGAGAGGGACCCCGGGGGGCGAAGGAAGGTGCAGGAGACTCACCGGGGACGGGAGAACCGGACGGCG
>JAGPOW010002742.1:43931053-43979950 GCA_030014935.1 Caiman crocodilus
GCAGGCGGATCCCAACTATAAGAATAATACCACTGACCATCCTCCCCTTGATATTGCAAAACATCAAAGTCGTGGCGGGCGAGACAAAGGGGTAAAGGGGCGACCTGCAGGAACTACACACGACCCAGGGGCCCATCGCGGTCACAACTAAAACTCCTGCAATTTGCCAAACCATTGGATACATAAGGATCGATTTCTATCCTCAATAGCTTACACCTTTAAGGTGTTTCAGAGTGTCATTGGCAGCCTTACCAATGACATCATTGGGTGCAGGATGGACTATGACAGGTTAAGACCTCTAATTCAGCCTAAGAGGTAAAGTATTGATTATCCAAACCCTGTTTTATTCTTAACATTCCTTCAAGCATATGTCTGGTGTGACTCCCTTGTACACACGTCTCCACATTTTCCAGTGATATTAGAAATGGTCCAAATCATTCAAATACTCAGGATTCTACTGCATGGTAGAAAAATGTGTCCCAAGGTTAATTTCATATCTTCACCAAAACAGCTCACCTTCTAATAGTAAATAGTACTGTAACATTCATAGTTTTTGCAGTCATCTTTTTTTTTTTTTATATATATATATAAAAGACCTATAAGCACACCATTGCCAATTAATTGCGACTGAAGTTGGATAAATCCAAGTGCTGCCTATCTGTCTGATTACTCTCCAAATCCGATTCAGAATTAGGAAGCATGAGCTGACACAATAATAGCGGTCCATTTTCTTTCATGTCCAGCAATGTGACTCCTATGGGAGGAATAAGACAAGCATCTTGTCTGCTGTAGTGAGAATTAAAACAGATGGCAAATGGTGTCTCTTATGACTGTTAACTGGTCTACAGAAGCTATGCAAAGTCTCTTTTAATCTTCTGGCAGGCACTCCATAAATTGCTATCCTTTAATAAGAAACAAGGAGTTAACTGTTCAGGGCCCAGGAAACGGGACACGGAGCCTCTGATGTCTAAACTGCCAGCAAATCATCTGACTTGTCAGTTTCAATTAAGTCCCAAGTGAACAGATTCATATGCTCACTGAATGGGAATGGAAACAGAACACCAGGCCATCGGGGGTTAACACCATTTCTATTCTTCTAAGATGTTAGCAAGAGTTCTTTTACTGGGGATGATTCTGAAACCCTTTCACTGAGTAGCAACACAAAGTCAATGGAACTTCTTGTGGAAGTATCATTTAGCATTATTTTAAAAATATATTATTTGATCTAAGGAAATTTTGAGATCAGAAATTAGAATTTTTTATCTTTTCAACTTGACACAGTATATCACACATGATATTGCAAAGTGAAAAAAAAATAGTTTTACAATACGCCATTTTCCTTGCTAAACCCCCTTATTTTTAATTGACCTTGATGCCTTTGAACTAACAGGTCTCTTGTGTGTTTGTTTCCCAAACACTGGATTGTAATTAATCCCCTTGGGCACTGGAGACATAACAAGAGGATATTTCAGAAGGCATTATGCAACAAGGAACAGTACTGCAACTTGGAAGGGGTAAGCAGGAATCAACCCCAGGTGCCAATTCAGAGTGAGAACCAAACTGACACCCATCAAGAAGCCTGAGCCACTGCTACAGCTTGTGTCGAGGAAAGCTGCACTGAGACAATAGCTCATGCTGCCTGAACAAGGAGATAAGGGCTCTGGCTCCTGCTCTACCCTGAGCACCAAAATTTAAAAGTAAATAATAAGCAGGCACATGAAGGCTGACCCACTGCTTTGCCCATTTTAGAGTTTGCTTGGGACCCATAAATCAACCTTCTCCACAATCTCTTTGGTGTGGTTATCTCAGGTAGAGATGAGTCAAGACCTTAACTGGCTTCCAAAAAGATGGAAAAATAGAATTAGCTTTTTCCTTCCCTTTGCATCCCAGAGATTATGTTGATATAGTTAATATTCTTGAAATTGGAGAAAAAAATTTAAGGGAAATCTCAAAAGTGAATTTATTTTGTGGAGGCAGGAAATCTGGACAAAAAATCTCAACATGAAATAGAACGCAGATTTTTCATACCAAGATGGTTTGCAACTCACTTCATTCATGGTAAGTTGCTGAATTAAAGATGAACTTCTTAGCTGATTGCTGCAACTTTTACTTTAAATGTTGCCACTTCTTCAGTCAGCTGAAGCAGATCAGTGGTCCTGTGCAGTTGACTAGAGAAGTGCACCTTTTGAAATAAAAAGCTACAGCAAAATGCTAAAGCAACTCAGCAATCCAATGCAGCTGTTGATTGTGGCTACATGTGCCCTTCACTAGTTTGCAAGCCCTCATCATTGTAGGGGAATAAGGAACCTAACCCTGGAAAGGATCTGGCTTCTACTGTCTTACATTTCTGAGCCAACAGCACTCTATCATATAATTCTGCAGAAATCTGTACTTGATCTGTTTACTATTCTAATATTATAAAAGCCTAAATCTGTCTATCTGTCTGTCCATAATGCTTTATTTGCGCTCTGATTGGCTGATGAAAACAATCAACCGGAGTGCTCAAAGCATGGGGGAGCACCGCCATGATTTCAAAGCCATGCCAAGGACCAGACAGAGGGTGGGGGAGGCTCACCAACCCTGCTCCCTGGAAGAGGCAGAACAGAGGCAGCATGGGGTGTTAGGTGGCAGCACTCTATCCCATTCCCCCCCCGGCCCCCCCCATCATTCTTGACAGGCTAGTATGGTTATAACATCAGTTTAAATTATTCAACTCTAGAGTAATAAACCCTTTTATACCACCTAAAATAAATTAAATAGGTCGTTATTAATATTTTTAAAGCTCACAAAACTGAATTTTCAATATGAATACATTCAGCTTCCTAACAAAATGTTGCAACTGTTTTTATAATATTTAAAAATAAAGCTCTCTTTTTTAGCCTTTCTGTCTTGAATTACTTAATAATAAGATTACAAGCTATTGCTTACTACAGTCAGCTGCATCTTACCTTAGCTCAGGGATCCACTAATTTAGAAAAACCAGGGGCAAAATTCGTAACTGAGTAGCTTCCTGATGCTTCTACTTCATTTGAAAATAAATGTATATAATTTTAAATATCAATCTTCCTTAAATAAAAATAATGAAAGATAGTTGTATGACTTTTACAAAGAAATAGGAATTGTTTGTTTGGTTTTATTACCAAGAAACATCTGCATCTGGAGAGGCTTGGCAAGAAGAATTGTGAGATCACAAGGCATAACTTAAAACTTCATGATCAACTGAATTTGGGGTTGGACATCTTTCTTATAACCCACAGGTTTGTAAATTTCCACATTGCAGATTATGACATGTTGAGGCCTTAAACTATGTCTAGTTTAAAAGGCGCTATACAATAAAAGTCATCCATGAAATCCACAAAACTGGATTCTTGTGAAATTTTAAAATGAATTATTGTTATTACTGCACACATTCATGAATCCAATATGAATAATAACTGCGGAGCCATAGATACGTATATTTTGTCATATTAGAACAAAAATGTCCAGTTTATTTATTTTTTTTCTTATTTAGAGGCCCCTCATATTATGAAGCCCTAAACAGTAGCTTAAGCCTAAATCTGGCACTGAATTTCTATATCTGTTCCATTGGAGATACAGCGTTGGTAACAGAAGTGGCAGCTCTGAACAAGTCTAGATGAAAATGCGGTGATGAAAATGCTGATGGTTTATTTACGCTGCTGATCTAATTGTTGCTACAACTTCGAAGTTGTCTAGAAGCATGGCAGCTGTTGGAGGTTTCTAGAGAGAGCTCCACTTAAGCAAGCCATAACTAGCAGAAAGTTGTCTATTAATCATGGTTGAGGGTTTATCTGCTAATTCCCCATACAGAAATAAAGCATGAGCAAGTTGCTATAGAGAAATATGAACATTTTCTCTGAAAATCAAAGCTACTCTTGCTCATTTTGTGGATGATTTATTTTACCTTAAAAAATGTTTTTGATATTGTCTTAGGACATCTCTTACTGTGATAAACCACATGGAGCCGCATCTGCTACATCATTTTAAACTATGCAAAACATAGTAATTCATACTAGCAAGATGTTTTTCAGTACGTAGCATTAAAACAAATTAAACGTGATTAGATAAAATACAACTTTCTGGTAGGCAATGAGTAATTTGTGATAAAATGTGCTTTGCTTTTTAAATTAAACTCTGCTCTCAAGAAGTGAAGCAGGTCATGTTTTAGAATGGAAAAACCCACCAGCAGGATCCAATATCACGGAGCTGTCCGCAGGCTTTTTCTAGACCTGCAAATCTCTCCACACACCCTTCACTGTCTTCTTCTTTCCTTAGACATAATGAAGAATGCCTTGCATTAAAAAGCTTGTCTAACTTTATCCCAAACATTCACGAGATCTAATAAAAAATATTACCCCCAAAAATCCCTGCCTCCAAATATCCAGTCATTCTTGACTCCATGCTCTTCTTTGGCCTCTGTAGGCCAGTGGTTTTCAACCTTTTTTCATTTGTGGACCCCTAAACAAATTTGAATGGAACAAGTTTGAATGGAAGTGTGGATCCCTTGGAATTGTAAGTGTGAGTATTCACATACTTTTGATTGATCATAATCATCTTTCACAGACCCCTTAGACATAGCCTGCAGACCCCTAGGAGTCCATGGACCAAAAGTTGAAAATCACTGTTCTAGGCCAATCCATAATATAAAAATAAAAGAAATTGTTGCTGAGTAGGTGATGATGAAAGTGAGGAGCATTACAGATAATATTTTCCCTCCTGCTGCTTAATCAGCACCACAGCAGATCTAAAGTGAGGCTTTCATCTTCTACGGGTTGGTAAAGTCATTGCTATTCCTGGCAAATTATATGTTCATAAATTTTAAAATAATTTCTTTAAATGCTAACTTCTCTTTAAAGAAAAAAACATGTCAGCATTCCGGATTAGTATATTGAGACATAAAAAAGCTAAACCTAAAAACAAAACAAAGTTCCCTTTTCACCTCTCCAACCATAAGTTCAATTAGATTGGCCTCACTAGGCCCCCATCTAAGTTAAACTACATCCAAGGAAGGCTTAAATTACATCATATCAGACATTTTTAGACTGATCTAACCTCCTGAACTTCTGTACAGTTGCATTTACATCAACCTAACTAGGGATCTAAATATACCTGCACCTAGGTAAAATAAGTTAGATTGGGTGGCCATTTTTAACCTCCCTGAACATCTGAACCTAGCCACACAGTTGGGAGATGATGAGGAAAAGAAACTGCCCACAAATCCTTCTCTGCTGTGCATTCCAAATTTGGCATTTGGATTTGACCCAATTCTAGAAAGTATTAAATTAATCTGCCTTGGGTAGACCATGAAAATTTATCCATAAAAATTAACAAGGATCTCTTTTAAAAAGTAAAAATAATTTAAATATCAGAAAGAGTGATATGTTCTACTGGATAAGGCTGTGAAGTCAGGAAATCTGGGTGCAAATCCACTACTGTGCCACTGATCTCCTATGTGACAATGAGTGCCTCACTTCCTCTCTCCAGCTTTGATTGTCTCCTCCTATCCTTTTTCTATTTTGTCTCTTTAGGCCAGGGATGGACAAAATATGGGCCAGAGGCCAGATCCAGCCTTCCAATAGGTTCATTGTGTGAAGATGAATGGCCACCAATTTACTGGTTCTGGCCTGTGAGCAGCTGGCACACCAGTTGCCACATGGTGACGGACAGGTTCAGTGGACTGCTTTGGCTCAGAAGCATCAGACATCAGCTGTAGACCCAGGCAGGGCTTTCCCTGCAGTGGGCAGGCAACTTCATCAGCTGTGGACATGTCAGGTAGGTTCTGGATGCCAAACCTACCGGTTGTGTCAACAACTGACCCGCCACCCTCCTTGTATGATGGAAGTTCCCACCTGGAGCCCTGACCCAGAACCTGCCAGCAGCACCAGCTGTGGACCCAGGCAGGAGCTGCTGCCATGACAGGCAGGTGGCCTCATCTCTCTCTGTCTCTTCTCTTCTCTCTTTTCTGTCTCTTTCCTCTTCCCTTCCTGAGTCCACAGCTGAGCATCAGGGCTCCTAGTGATCTACAGTTTTGGCTGGGTTCTGAAGGAAGGGAAGAGAAGGGAGAAAGGGAGACAAAGAGAGGAAGAAAAGATAAGACAGAGAGAGACAGAGATGGTTGTGGCCCTCAATAGGTCCCCAAAACTCATTAAGTGACCCTCCAGCCAAAATAATTGCTCACACCTGATTTAGACTGTAAGCTATTTGAGGAACATCTGTAAAAACTGTAACACTATGGGATTCCAATGTCAGCAGAGGACTCTAAGCAATATTGTTGTTATTATAACCAAAACTGAATAAAAATGAGTCTGACAATTTATAGAACTGTAAGCAATATAAAAAAAGGCAAAGAGACTGCTTTTGTACAAGATGTTTATTTAAATATCAAACTTTAATGCCCTGGCCACTTATTTCTTGCTTTTTTTTTTTTTGCTTTATTTTTTTAGTTGAGGCATATCAGCCCCCGGTGAGATTGGATTTTATATTACTGCTATACTGATTACTGTTTTCATATTCCTGCTATTACTGCTGCTATCATGATTTATACTCCATGACAGGTACAGGCATTACACTTTTACAAGGGATCAGAATCCCAGTCTATACATATATCAGAACAGAAGTTTGGCATGCAGACTAGTTTAAAAATGATGGAATCTGGTCTAAGGTTTGCTCCCCAACCAAAGGGTGAATGTGTATTCTGTTTGCTACTGATCTAAACTACAGTGCTTATACTAAACTTCGTAACTTAGACCAATTCTGCCTTCAGCTTTTTGAATGCTGATGCCTAGCCCATAAGTATCTATGCAAGAAGACAAGTGCAGCTGTATGAAACGCATTATTTATAGCATTCCTTCTATATATGTGTGCGTGCGTGTATTCTTGTATGCCTGCATAATTACTGTAAATAAAAATCCAAAATGAAATTGGACTGTGAGATTTTATAGCATTAGCTATAATAGAATTAATAATAAAAAAAAGTTCAAGTGAATTTAGCCTGATCCCATCAGGTAGCATTCTCAGTTCCCACAGACAGTACTTCTATATCAGGGTGGTAGAAGTAGGGGTCTGAGATATATCCAAAACAGGGAGGTGGGACTCCGCACCTTGAAAGGTAAGACCTATACTGTGAATGACTTGATTATAAACAAATAAAACATATTAGTGAAGAGACCAAGTCAGTGAGCCTAGGTTTGCTGACTTCCTTTAAATATAACCTAACACACAAGTGAAACTCACTTATATCAACACACTTTTTTCTCTTATAAATGCAGATATGACCTTCACTCCAAATTTGTCACACACTATGTCTGTAGCAAGACTTCTAATTGCCTCTAATGCAATGAGTTTCGTGTGTTGAAGAGCTTTAGGTTCCAAAATACAGGTGTATTAAAATAGGTATCAAACCAAATGTGGCTGTTTAATCAGGAATGTTTATTAAAAAACTAGAACACCAAACTGTGATGAACCACAAGTAGAAAACAGTTTAAAAAACATGAAACATCTCATCTTAGAAAAAAAAATGTAAAACTAGAAAACAACAGTTGAAATGTTCAGTCCTTGACAAGCCTCTAATCTTTACTCACTCTATTTCAATTCTATTTTTCTTTCTTTATATGCATGCTTTCTTTTTTAAAGTTCCCACAGACATATTGGCAAGCCAGATGAAGTCTTCTGTTCAATTCCTAAATTTTAAAGACAGAGATTTTTCTAATTAGTGAAAAGCCTATGACAAAAACCCCATCTGTTAATGGTGCTCTATAGCTTGAAGTTAATTAGGTTTGTTGGTGAACTGCTTTGTAATGTGACCAGTTTAAGTGCATGCAGCTTTGCCAATACTGTATTTAATTTAATTAATCCAAAAAACAGCAGTAGTTTCCATTCACTATGTGCGATTCTCTACTGCTAAATGCTGAGCTGGTGGCATATATATAAATTTTGAGATAAAAAGCTCTTCTATCTGATTACTTAAAAGTAGCCAATGGTTCCAAACCTATTCCCATTAAAGTCAATAACAAAAATGTCAGTGATTCAATTGATGAGAGCAATGGCAAAACTCCCATTCATTTCCAATGGAAGCTAAACAGTGCCTTAGATAGTCAATGAAATTAAGCAAAAAAGATATACTGAAAAATGTTATTGCTTGTATTTAATCCTCCAACTCCTTCCAATCATAGCTGCATCCTGGAGCTAATAGTTTAAGAAGTTTCCAATAGATCTCTTTATCAAGTCAAATCGTGCTAATACAAATTCAAATCAAACCGATTCAAACTCAGAAGAGGAACAGCTTTAGAGACGTATCTTCCTTCTGGATGCAACAAAATACAAAACCCTTATGCAAATGGGTGCTTGTTTTCAATAACATGGTCAATAAGTCTTTAAAGGCTGCAGCCACCTGAGCCCATGTGACCCCGAAGAGTGAGAAGGGTGGGACAGGCATGCTGGTGAGTGGTACCTGAGCTTGCGGTGGGGGTGTTTGACCCAAGGCCGCAGTGTAGGGGGCAGAGTATGTGCCTCAGTGGAGGCGGAGGTGCAGAGCAGGGTCCAAAGGGGCACCTTTATGGCTTGCATCACAGTGGCAGTTGAGAGGCCCTGGAGTAAGGGGTGAGTAGAGAGTGGGAGTAATGAGGCCCTGTGAATGTGGGGGCCTGACATGAGGCCCTGTAAGGAGGGGCACGCAAAGTGGGCTCCAGTGAGCAGGGGGCTTGAGAGTAGGTTCCACTAACATGGGGACCAAATTAGGTCCAGGTAAGACTTTGGGCGCCTGAGGCCAGAGGTGGGCCAGAGGCTGACGGAGTATGGTGGCTGAGGAAATGCCACAGACAAACAATGAGGCAAGTCAAGAGCCCCTTATTGAGAGCAGCTGGGTGAGGGACCCAGCAAGAGACCAAAGCCAGAGTCAAACCAGTGTTTTGCAAACTGCCCAGCACTCTGATGATGGCAGCAGGAGATGCCTGAGAGGCCACATGCTTTCTGGCTGGGAAGTGCATTATAAGTGTGGCCCTGAATAGGGTGGAAAACAAGAGGCCTAACACTGTGATAAGTTGGGCCTAGCCTCAGTACAGAGCCAAGCACAGGTGTTAGGAACATCTGCAAAGCTCAAGATGTAGTACAGGGGTGGTTGGAGCTGCATACATTGGCCCAGGAGAACAGGACAGTCAAAGGGCAGCCTCCCACCTAATTACAACCATAATTATCTAACAACAAGGTGTGGCAGGAGAGAGAAGAGGACAGTATGTCCACAGGCAGGTGTGAGACTAGCATTGTGCCTGGTCAGGGAGATCCCACTTTGCCACAGCTCATCTGTGAAAAGTGTTTTGTAAATTCCCTTTGAGAATTAGAACTGAGAGATTGGATAGAGAGTGGTTTTCTTGTGAGAAATGTGCCCCCACCATCTGTAATAGATTTCCGGTATGCATTCATTCTGGTGCACAGTTGTTGTTTGGTCTCTCCTACATATTTTCCATCGGGGCATTTGGTGCATTGGAGGAGATATATAACATTTCTGGATGTGCAGCTATAAGATTCAGGAATGCTGATGGTTCGGCTGGGGGGTGTAGTAATTGAGAGGTTGGTGGAGATATACTGGCAGATTTTGCATTTCTTGTCCCAATACTTTTTACAGACGAGCCTATGAACTTCACTTCATCAACCTCCTGGATACAAAAAAATCATGGACTAAATAGAGATATTAGATTTATGTCACATTATAACCTGCCTGACATCTGACTCACCAGGTACCTCTCCACTATTTACCTGCTGCTTTCATCCTCCTTCCCCCCTGGTCTCTCATCCACTACTCCTCAATTTACATCTTCACTGACTGGCTTTCTTGCATGCAGATCAGCCTTTGGCTTCTTTAATATTCATTCCATCCAAGAAGAGCACACACCAACTGCAGATGCTTCCCTAGCCAGACAAAGGGTTTTTCAACCTGAAAGCTTGCTAAGAAAAATTTTCCAACTATTTAGTTGGTCTATTAAAAGATATCAGATTTACCCAAAGAATCTTGTCTGCCTATAACCTTAGACCAACGTGGCTATATACTATGCCCCTGGAATTTAAGTGATGCATTCTAACTGGAACACTCCAGCAGACCTGATCGAGTCTGCTGTGATACATTCCAATTAGAATGCATTGAAGCAGGCGTTGGACATGTATATAAGTCCAGATCAGGGTGGTTAGCATCTTGGTTTGGAGCTAGAACTCTGACAGCTCTGTTACAGTACAATACAAAACATGTACCTCCCATATATAGAACTAGAACAAGTTCTCATATAGGACCCAACATTCCTAAGTGCTACTTTTGGAAAGGGCATGTTATCAACACCAGAAAAAGAGGAGATAAGGGAGGATTATTCCTGCAACATGTACATGAGTAGTCTCATACGTGAACCTCCTTCACTTATACAAATATGTAAGGATAATTGGAAAGAATAAAGGATACAAGATCTGGCTGCAACAACATAATCAAGAAGCAACAGCAGAAAGTTGTGTAAATTGAAGTAGATAAGTGTTAGCTTACTGAGTTCAAACTGAAATAAAAGGAATATGCAAAGATATTGGTTGTTATTAAAAATTCAACAATTGTCAAGAAATGGACAATCTGTGGACAATTGTCCACAGAGCTGGCGGGGGGGAAATATCATTGAAAATAGTCTCTGGATAAAACATATTGGCAGATTTCAGCACTTTAAAGGCAACACTTGTAGTTATCTAAGGGAAGGAATGGTTTTGCTTCCATATATTTTCTTACTTTAAAACACAAACATGAAGGTTTTCTTCTGCTTCCTAAAATAAACCCAACAGCTGTTGTTGTTGAGCTGATGATTTGTTAACAAAATAGACTCCGAGTAAAAAATGAGATACAGAGATATTTACAGGAAAGAAAGTCAGTGAAACATAAAGAAAATATTAGACTGCAGGATAAATTAACCTGATTGAGAACAGGGTGCTCTATAATAAGTTTAAATATAAAAATTTGAAAAATGTTTTTGGATATTGTGGGCTAGGGACAACTATGAACCAAGTATTCAGAAGTATAAGTGAGGCTGCAAATTTAAACCATCTAAGAGTTAAGAGCCTGGTCCTGAAAACTATAATGCTGTTCTATCTTTGGTTTCAGATTTTATTGCTTTAACATAAGATAATTAAGAAGAATGTGCTCTATAATCCTCACATGGTTACCTCTAAGAACAGAGTTTAATGAAATAGTTTACCTAAAAAGCAACTTTCAAAAGTCAGTACTAGAATGCCAGGCAAGACCAAGACAAATGCCACACATTACTTTGCTGGCACCACAGGTGGTACTCTGTGAGTACCAGGTTAGGGTGTCAGGGTGGAGACTGCACAGACCTGAGATCACAAGTGGACAGGCCAGGACTGTGGGCAAACATATTAACCAATGGAAGTTAGGGCAGGGTGGCAACTTAAGGACTAACTCGTTCAAAGAAGCTTGAGCTTTCAGAAGAATCAACTTATGTTGTTGAATGTTGTGAATAAAAGAAGGACAGCGTATTTCACAGAGTACCACAGATCAAAGCAGAGGAGAGACACAGTCTCCACATAAATGGCCCTGACCTACTCTATCTTCAGGTTTAGAATCAAACCTGCAACCTGTTCCACAGACTGGCAAACAGGGGAATGATGGAAAAGGATCTCTGACACAGGATCTTCTCAGAGTTTTCTTTCCGATGCTCAGAGCCTTATTGAAGGTTGAACCATGGGAATGTTATTTTTTCTTATTCTACAGTCACTGCCTTGCTTTAAACTAGATACTTTGCATTCATATAGGGAAAACGATTTCTCACTCATCAGAGGTGATACACAGGGAAGGGAAATATGATTGTAGACTGTCATCTGAAACATGAGAGTTACTTATTTTTCCTTTCCTGGATATATCTAGGTGAAGAGAGTGAAATACCATTTTGATCAAGAGACTTGAGTGAGGGTAAATGGTGAAATCCCTCAGCTTGCTAAAACATTAGTTTTGGACAGAGCAAGTATAGTAGGACAGTAGATTTGCAGATAAGTCGGGATAGAGATGATCCTGTCTCAGGCAGGAGGCTGGATTAGATAACTGCTTGAGGGGTTTTTTTAGCTCTACTTTTCTATTGATTCTAGGATTTTAAAATATAGAAACAAAACACACGTCTCAGAAAGGAAAGGAACTATTTATTCTTGATGAATTTAAAAAGCAGGTCCTAGCTGGAATATAGTACCAGCCAAACTTCTTCACTTAATCTGAAGCAGTTTACTTTTCAAACCTTTCTTTCCCAAGGAGAAATTTGTTCTGATGAAGACACAGAATCATTCAGAAACTTGTCAAGTAATAAGCTTTCCTTTCTTACTCCAAAATAAATAGCAAGGAACAAGAGTTACTAGTAGTTACCAATGAGCAATGTCTCAGATCCATTCATTTCCTGTTGGGAATAAAGAACTATGGTATTTCAGATATATTTGTAACAGGTAATTATTGAGAAATGTTAACTTTCACTTTCTGTATCTATACCTCTGTTTTCAGAAAAGATCTGTATAAATAAAAGCTCTCTTTACTTATTAGTGGTTCATTCAGTGATGGATGAAACAGAGTTTACTACTAGTAACCTTACTAGTCTTTCTTTGGCAGCTAAAGGAAAAAAAGAAGCATTGAACACCAATTAATGAAATTAATAATAGGAAAACACACTAATTAGAAAGGAAAAATATTCAATTAAAACTGTTTTGAAAATCATAGTTATAAAGCTCTTTTCTTTCAGCCTTTCCCCCCACAGGGATTTTTGTTTGTTTGGGGGTTTTTGTTTTGTTTTCTTTTTCTTTTGTTTCATGGTGCCTTGTACTAGGGTCATTCTACCAAAATTGATAACTTTGACTGATGGTTACAGGAAAGCATCTCCCATGCTGCTCCTCCCTTTGAAGTATGAAAAAATGACTCTTCTGATCATTAGAAACATATCTAAGCACACTTAATCACTCAGCCTTGTATGAGTACCTGACAGTAGTGAACAATACCCTGTAATTAATTTACAAAGAAAACTGTAGACACAGAAGCTGCCTAGCTTACAATAGTAGTCATTACAAATCTCAGTCACTGAACAAAGTCATGGTGCCTAACGGCTCTAAGTAGGGTATTCAAACCATATCTTAACTTAATAGACTTTAAAACCAGTGCAATATGTTTTTTATGGATTCTACTTTTATGTATAGTTTTAATCATAACCTTAAACGTAATACTCCCTATTCCTTTTGGTAACACACACATAACAAGCAGAAACCTTTTTGCTTTTAAACACAGGTTAAGTGACATAGCCAATAATTCTTTCCTTGATAGTTATCAAAATGATGGTGTTTCTAGGATCTTCTCCATACTAAACATATAACATTATTTAACAACTAACAGTAAGGGCCAGGCCCATCAATATAATCAATCAAAACTATCTGTAGTTGTAGTGTTGGCTCAGGCAGCAGAGGCTTTGTGGAGTGGGCTCCCTGGGAGACACCCCTGGTGCTATGTTTAGGTGGCGGGGATTATGGCACCCCCCCCCCCGACAGTCAGTGCTTAGGGTTAGTTCCCCACTCAACCCCTCCCGCACCTCCATAATACCACTGCTATGCACTATATCAGTGTTGGCTCTCATGTAACCAGAGGCTGATAATCATATCTATTAATGCCAAATTATGTGTTTATTTTGAGAGATGGAAGAATGGGAATAAAATAGAACTTGATCTATCCTATCATTTTCTAATCTGGCCTAAACTAAGATTAAAACCTAGGATTCCTGTGCCCTGGGGTCCTTATACAAACAGTGTTATACAAACAGTGTTATATCTTTATATCACCTGATGGTGTTCTAGAAAGAAAGAGGCTATTTCTCAGATTTATACTGGTACCAATGAATCAGAACAAGTCTTCCATTTCAAGAATGAGAATAGTTTATTCTAAAAGTTCTTTGCTTCTGATAAACTAGGTTTTCTCAAAGAAATTATATAAGGGAAGATTTAAAACACTGGAGTTATGTTTCAGATTCAATACCAGTATTTTGGGGGCCAAATTTCATTCTTAGTCATACATGATTAGCTTTTATCACTCACTGAAATCTCATTTCATGGAAATCAGCACCACCACCACATGTTTTACAGCAATCAGAAGAATCAGCTGACTTTCTGACAAGGCTATTACACACATATTACCAGCCCAAATCAGGTGACTGAGGACAGGAAATAGATGTCAGCCACCCTCCAAAACTATTCAACATTACACCTTTATTAAGATGTGCATGCCCATTGGCTGGATTTAACCTTTAGAGAACACTAAACACTACTAGTACTAGTACTACTTTTCATGGCTACATGGTTGTCATGATTGTTCTAGGTTAAGCTTTTGCACATCCACAAGGTTTCTTTTAAAAAATATGCCCCTTTCAGGAATATATTAGCAAATGTGGAAAAAATAAACATGGCAAAAATGCTGTGCATAATTACTGTCTACTGAGTTGACAATTAAATGCCGTCACCATCAACACATCTACTCTCAGAAAGCTGAATCTATTTCAAACTATTAATCTTTTTCCAAATATTTTTCTAATGTTTTTTTCAAAGATTTTTCTATTATCCAACACTCAATAATTAAACCCTCAGCAGTTTTCACCCAAACTGACAATAAGCTTGTAAATGTAGCTTTAGGTCTCCTGACATTTGCTTTTTGTCTTCAGTGCAGATCTCATTTATTATTAAGAATATATTCACATCAGGTGCCTGGGTGCCTACAAAGCCAACACAAAGTCAATGAAACATCTGCTATTTTGAGAAGGGGCATCTGTCCTTTAGGAAATGATAAAAAGTACCTATTTCACAGAACACCTACGTGAGATTTTTCGTTAAATACTTTATTTACCTAAGAACTCAACAATGAGCTCTCTGTTCAAGCTATCAGCAACATAACTAATAGCATGCAGTTTGGAAAAGTCTAAATTATACTGAATCACAACAATGAGCTAGCTATGCTAGCTAGCAATGCTGGGGTGGTTTTAAGGTCTGAGCTTCCCAAATACAGAGGTGGACCGAGGCACTGTGAAGTTCTTTGCTTTTGTTATGCACAGTAAATTTGAACCAGGCGTGAGACAAAGCAGAACTCTCACAAATACCTAAAGTATGAAGTGATCACTGAACTCCATGACTGTGAGATCCTGAAAGATTAAAAAGAGTGTTATCCAACTGGAAGCCTGCAGGCCGCACGCTCCCACCATTACTCACCCTGCTACTACTGCAAAGGTCTCCAGAATCCCTCTCCCTCCTCCAGCTTCCACTTCCTGTTTTTCCTCCTGCTCCTGGGCCAAGGCAAGGTATCCTTGCAGGGCCAGGGGAGCTTGTAGCCAAGGGGCCAAAGGATATGGTGACCACATGTAGTGTGGGCTCTAGTGTGGTACAGCTGTGGGGTGTCCACCATGTGAAAGGGGGGCCCACACAGGGTCTCAGTGCAGTGTTACAGGAAGGTACCAACCACAGTGCATAGCCTCCATGGGATGCAACCAGGGAGCACGCACCCTCGACCACTCAAAGGCTGGACAACCATGGATGAAAATATCCATACCCTAAGGATGATTCATTTCACAATGTTCCAAATAAGGAACTATAAGACAATAAAGCCCAAAGGAGCACTCATATAAAAATCTATGGACCACACGCACAAACAATTTCCTCATGCGATCATCAAATTTTCCTCTCATCTTGTTGGTATTTTTCCCTCCCTTTTAATATGTTGGTATTGTTTTGAGAGACAACGCAGTTATAGACATTACATCGCACGTAACATTGTGGATTGATATTGACTTACATATTATTTCTTGTATGTTTGTATATTGTATATTCCTGTGACAGCTTCCTGTCTAAGGTAAATTAAATAAATGGATTAATCAAAAGATTTAATTTCAGTTTAGGTAACAGTTAACAATTATGGAACTGCATATTTTACATCATGATGTGAAATCAACATAAATTTACCAAACCATTTCATGACAAATTAAATCATTGACAATATCAAAATTCTTGTAAACATTTATGGTGATATATAAATAAAGTCTGGGCATCTCTCCAGGGGTGTGCAAAATACGGTCCATGGGCTAGATCCAGCCTGACAACTGATCAGATCCAACCCGCAGCTGCCCTTATGTTTGTTTCTCCAGCTCCCAGTTCCCGCCCCAGGACAGGCAGGCAGACTGGATGAAAGGCAACTGGGAGTTTCAGGCAGGCAGCTCCTCCCCCAGCACATGGGGGTCTGGCTACAGCTCCCAGCTGCCTTCTACCCACTCAACTCACCCCCCATGAGAACCTAAGTGGATGGAAAGCAGCCAGGAGCTGGAGCCAGAGTGGAGCCACGTGCTGCAGCAGGAGCTGCCTGGCTGAAGCCTCCTTCTGTCCAGGAGCAGCACAGCACAAGGAGGAGTGTTGAAGGAGAAGGGAGAGGGAAGTATCACCTAGGTATCTACAGTCACACCAGAAGCAGCCCTACTGTAAGCTGTGCATGCTGGCCAGGGCCAGGGAACAGCTGGCAGGCATGGGATAAAGCATGGCATGGACTGCCCCAGGTGAGAGAGGCTGGGGCTTGGCCCCATGCCAAGCACCATGGGGGCAGCTGTCGACTGCACCACCAAGTCAAGCTATACTGTACATGCCCCCTGCCTCCTCCTCTTTCTCCTCACCCCCAGCTGGCTTCTGGGACTGGCAGACCCCCCCACAAACATGCATATACATGTGCACATGTACATACACATGTGCACATGTACACATATGCCCCCTCCAATAGAGCAGGGTTGTTTCATGACCCCACCCCATGATTCCGGCCTTGTCCATCCATCTAACTCCCAAACATTGCTCCCCACCCACCTGCAGCCCCATCCCACCCACATAGGGAGTTTTTCTGAGTTGTTGCAGGAGAAGGTATTTAACTTGCTGAATGAGTACTTTGCATCAATCTTTCACCAGTCCCATGGGACAACGCTGCCATTTTCGGACAGAGAGGCCCAGGTGAGGGAGATTCCTTACCCCCCATCAATGCTGACCTTGTGAAGGAACACCTTGAGAGGGACACCTTCAAGTCAGCTAGCCTTGACAGTTTACACCCAAGGGTACTCAAGGAGCTGGCTAGCATCGTTGCAGGTAGGTCTTGCTTGACCAATATTATTTCCTTCTACGACCAGGTGACTTATCACCTAGACAAGGGAGAACAGATTGATGTCATATATCTTGACTTAAAAAAAGCCTTCGATCTGGTATTCCATGATCATCTCTTGGCAAAACTGGCTAACTGCGGCCTAAACCTCACCACGATCCACTGGCTGGCTGGGAAATTGGTCTGCAGTAGGATCCAGAAGGTGGTGCTTGATGCAAGTCAATTGTTGTGGTGCCCTGTGACCAGTGGGGTCCCCCCAAGGCTCTGTCCTCGGGCCTATACTATTTAGCATCTTCATTAATGATGTAAACGCTGGTGTCAGAAGTGGACTGGACAAGTTGGCTGATGATACCAAACTCTGGGGTAAAGCGTCCACACCTGAGGATGGGAGGGTGATCCAGGCTGACCTGGACAGACTCAGGAAATGGGCAGACGAGAACCTGATGGTGTTTAAAACCGAAAAATGCAAGTTTCTCCACCTTGGGAAGAAAAACCTGCAGCATCCTTATAGGCTTGGCAGTGCTACACTGGCTAGAACTATGGATGAAAGGGACTTGGGGGCCATGATTGACCACAAGAAGAACATGAGCCTGAAATGTGATACGGCTGCTAGTAAAGCAATTAAAAAGCTTGCTTGCAACCATAGATGCTTCTCAAGCAAATCCCAGGACGTCATTCTCCCATTGTACTCAGTCTTAGTGAGTACTACATCCAGTTTTGGGCTCTACAATTCAAAAAATATGTGGAGAAGCTTGAGAGAGTGCAGAGGAGAGCCACGCACATGATCAGAGGTCAGGAAAACAGACCTTATGAAGAGAGGCTGAGAGCCATGGGACTCTTCAGCCTGGAAAAGCACAGGCTCAGGGGTGATCCGACGGCCACCTATACGTTTATCAAGGGTGCTCATCAGGATCTGGGGGAACGTGTGTTCACTAGAGCGCTCCAAGGGATGACAGGGTCAAACAGTCACAAACTCCTCCATGACTGTTTCAGGCTAGACATAAGGAAGAACTTCTTTATTGTCCAAGCCCCCAAGGTTTGGAATAGATTGCTGCCGGAGGTGGTTCATGCACCTACTCTTAACGCCTTCAAAAGACATCTGGATGTTTATCTTGCTGGGATCTTATGATCCCTCCTGACTTTCTGCCTCTGGGGCAGAGGGCTGGACATGATGATCTTCCAGGGTCCCTTCCAGCCCTAATGTCTATGAAATCTATGACCTAGCCCATGACAGCTCTTGAAAACTCCCTATGTGGCCCCAGGCCCAAATAATTGCCCACCCTGGTCTTAAGCCCAACATAAGCCTTCACCGTAGACCTATTAATGTATACCTCTTATGTAGGCATCATTTAATTTCAGATACATCTAAACTTTATAAATGTATTCACAAATCCATCTTCTAGGGAGATAGCCTGGGCTCAGATATAGGCATTTAAAATGCACTGCATTAGCAGAAGTGAATTGTGAATCAAGGAATTTTCTCTGTAACTCTCTGTACTCTGGGTAAAATGCCATAAAGGAAGTGTAAAAACCCAGATCTGCCTATTATAGCTTTCATCTAATGCACGAACTGAAGACTCCTGGGCCACCTTGCCAATGGGAACAGTATTGAAATGGGAGATGGACAGATTTGTAGTGCTGAAAAAATTCTGGGCATCACCAGAATAGGGCATGGCAAAAAGGCTACTGTAACAAATGAATACCCAGGGCAATCCAAGGTCCAGTACATGCCTCCCTAGTACCTGAGAATGAAAGAAATAGAAGCAGTGACCTAAAAAAACCCCACTTCACCTCTTATTTTCCTTGTCTTAGGCTACAAGTTTTGTGCTGAAACTTCTTAGGCTCTTTTTGCATGGGGAAATTTAGCATAATAGGTATTACACAACAATATGCTGTGCAACCTATATGTGCTGGAATAAAAGTCAGTTTATTTAATAACGAATAACTGCTCTGAACATTTCTCAGAAAGCAAATCAATTATTTTTTATTATACATGATTTTAACAGAGTCACTTTTATTCCAGAATAGTGTCCTTTTGGGAAGTTATTCCATATTAGCTATTTTGCTTGATTTTCATCTGTGAACAAGGACTGTGCAGCATAGCAGAGTCCCACAACATTTTCTTAAATGGGACAAAATCTTCCCCTTCTATTAGCAGGAAAAGGCCTGTTGTGAGAGGGGCTATGTTAGGCTGGTCCCTAATGTCAGCCTGCTTGCCTGTCCAGGGCAGTCTGTCCTGTCTTTCCTGCCATGACTTGGTGTTTTATAACTATTATGAAGCTGCAGGAGACTGCCTGTTTAGTATCCCAATGCCTACGGTGTCACGCATGGCTCCAACCTTCCCTATACAGTGTCCCATGCCCCACAGATGACAGTCAAGATAAGTATTCTGCCACAGGCGCGCTGATGCTTGCCTGAGTCTCGTGTCCTCTATCTGGGATCTCCATCTTCTGCCCTCTCACTATTGCCTTATGCCTTCTTTCTGTGGCTTACAACTCATTGGTGCCACCCTTCAGGTCCATCTACTCCAAACCTATTCAGCACAGCCTGGCCTCTTATACCCTACATGCCCCCTCTGTGGGGCTCCTTTGTTGCCCCCTCACTGGGGCATTGGGTTCTCACACCCCCTAGGCTCAGGTGCCTCTTCCTAGGTGTACCTGACCCCTTCCTGTCCATATTGCCAGCTGTCCATTCGATTGTGGGGGCAGGGGTTATAAGATGTCCCATACTTGCCTTTTACTGGGGAGACAATTGGCATGGTACTTCCTGGGGACAACCCTGCCACAGGTGGACTCACCATACCATCTTTCCTCCAGCAGGGTGTAGTTTTATGTCATATCCTAGGACCAGGAACTTCTTACCTCCCATATAGTTTCTTCCTGTACCTCCAAGATGTGAGCAGCAGCTCCAGCCAGGTGGTGTTTTTCTGGCTACATGCAGCAAACTGCTGCCTCTGCCCTAAGGGCCTGGGTTAATGTGGAGGCTGTTCTACCCTATCCTCCAATCCCAGGGCCCTCCTGAGGTCATGTGACTACCTTATCAGGGCTGGTCCACACCTATTGGCCACCCTACTGCCTGTTCTGGGCCTTAAAGTGGCAGGCACCAAAGGTAACCTGCCATACCTGTATTTTAAAATATTTTCCACAAAGTAAGGAGAGGGGATTTACCATTAAATATAGTGGAGTAACAAGGATGACATACATCTATCATGAAAGATTTCATCATTTTTGTGAGAAGCAGAAAACAAAACCTTTAGATCCAAGAGCATTTGTTTGGGGTTGTTTTGGTTTTTTTTTTAATTAAATCAGCCATTTTGGCCCTGATCTTTTATATTTTGGTTATGTTTTTGTCCCTTATTTACTGAGGGAATTCTGATTAGTTTCTTTTCTTCTTCTAACTCGTATGCTTAAATTTATTAGGTCACCTTATCTGATCTATGGTCGCAATGGTGATATTACTATTGTCTACTGTATATGATAATATAGCAAAACAGAATGATTTATTGTGCTTTACTGTGTTCAACAAGACGGTCTTCTATGAAAAAACATGCTTTCCTTATTTCTGTAAATCAAAATCTGTAAAAGAAGAAAGTTGGGGAGGGGCAATCTGGCTCCCTCTTGAACATAACACTCTTGCACAGTGGCACAATAATACCATGCCAAGTCATTCAGTCATTGCTGACTCAGAGTAAAAAGTCTTACCTACTGAATCATTAAAGCTATTGTCAGCAGCACTAGCATGTTTCTTGAAGATCTCTTGCTTAAGCAACAGCTGAGTTCAACTCCCGGTAGCTAACTTGCTTACTGTGGCTAACGGTGGTAACTACCTTAATAAACCCAAAACAATCAGATAAGCACCTGCAACCTGCATATATGTATATGTATAATACACACACACACACACACACACACACACACACACACACACACAGTTACAGATACAGTGGAGGGCTGGACTTGATGATCTTCCAAAGTCCCTTCCAGCCCTAAGGTCTATGAAATAACGTCTATGAAACATAGATATATGGTCTATACTAAAAACAGTTGGACAACAATATTTTGAAAGCTAAGACACTGTTAAAGCTTCATTTTTCAGCTAAAAATAATTGCATGAAATGCAGTCAGTCTTAAAATTGTAATATTATAGTAAGTTACAGTATTTAGTCCAATTACTGCTAATGAGAGCAGTATTTATACAGTATTACTTGTCATACACATTACAAAATTTATGCTGAGACATAAACATTCTGGGATTGGGTTTAAAATAGGCAACTGATCTTGAGTTCTCTTTAACTGGCTTATGGGTTTTTTTAAGTTTCAGGATTAATTCTGGTCATATATTCTGGCTTTACTTCATTATGACTAGAAATTTACTTAAAAAGTTCTTGAGATTTGTACATTATCATTCAGTTATAGTTAGTATGGATTTAAGATAAGCATAATTTATTGCAAGAGTTTAGATGAATTAGCAAGTTTGTAACACTATAGCAGAGTAATGCAAACTTCAAGAGAAAGAGAAAAAGTCATGTTGGATCGATCCCCTTTTACCTAAAAAAGAGTTAAGGAATATATTTAAATTACATAATTATTATTACTGTAGGCAGAAACATCTAGCTTCTGGGTTTTATGAAAAAGGAAGCTATTTTTGCAAAAGTATCAAATGTCTTTGTGAAAACTTAGATACTTCTAATCTATACATAATCCTCTCTCAGGCAGATATGTTAAATGTGTACTAGTTTCTACATATCTGCATTTGTGAATAATTAACGATTGTCTCAAAAATACAATCTCATGCACTTTCAACCAACTTTTAGGATCCTAGAAGAGCCGCTTCAGGAGATTAGTGTAAAAAAAATAATTTCCTGCAGGTGACAGAGTCAGCATTATATAGCCTCAAATGGTCTTCAAAATTTAACTAAAATCTCAGTGGCTGAGCAGATTTTTATTTTGAAAAATAAAAACAAAGCAAAAGGAAAAAAAGTGAATAAAACTGTTTATTTCTAAATAGATACTCACTGTCAAGTAGTATTTGCTCATATTATAAAAAGTATTTATTTATCTATTTCTTATTTTCTAGTAATGGAAATATTTGCAAAATATAAAAATGAAAAGGTTTCTCCTTCTCTATTTTAAATGTAACTTATTTAATTTAAACTCAAGCACCTACTTTGCATTAATAAAAGAGAGCCACATGTGAAATGAATTATAAACAGTAAAAGTAATTTCATAATAATGAAATTAAGTCTCAACACAGCAATATCATAAAACAATTTAGTCTAGTTTTATAATAAAATGAAGTGGAATAAATAAGCATAAACATAAACTAGAATATACAGTGAACATAAACTAGATTTCTAATATTCCTTCAATTGTAGTAATGAAAGGAACAAAACTTTTGAAAATATATTTTATATAGGACATATTTTAAACTATATTAGCCTAAGTTTTCCAAAGGCGCTTATGATTTTAAGGAAGCTTTGTTTTTAAGTGCATTAAAGTTGTAGGATCTTGATAACTATATTATAGAGGTAGGAAGCGCTTTTTTTTACATACCCAATGGGAAACAGTTAATTTTTTTTTGAAGCTCTTGTTGGTGACATTGGTGCTACACTGAAACATGTTTTCTGTTGTCACCGTTCGTTTATCTTCATTGGGTATCCAATCATATTTTCATGTTATTTCAGCCTTGCCCTACCCCCTAAATAAATGGTATATTATGATGTAAGCTAGCTCAATCCAGTAAAACAGTTTTTCAGGGAGTTTAGTTAAATTGTATTCTTTACTTCCTTCAGATCATTTTCCTTGCTTTTTATTCTGTATTAAGACACAAATTCTACCATCTAAACAACATATTAGACTTCTCTTACAATAGCTTCTTAGGCTGAGAGTTCATGATGATAATTGTTTTGAGAGGGTGATCGTTGATTTGCCAAGCTTAGATGGTAATGATTATTGTACTTTATTAGGTAGAGTAATCTAGATTTTATTTTCCACCTTAGCAAAGTTTAACATTTGAGTGGCTGGTTTCTTTAAAACATTGTCTAATGAGCAATTTACCATTTTTTTTTTTAGATTACATTAAGCATGGGGCATGGGCATTATCCATGGATAAGTTGTTTATAGATCAGAATAGGATTTTAGTTTGAATTTCTTTAGGCAAAAAAAATATTTTATTCTAAGAGGATTCACATTAGAACCCTTCTCTCACTTCTTGACTCCACTTAAAGGCTAAGATGCTGTCCTAAATTTATCCTTTTCGATCTAAAAACTGTTCATCATTTTTATTTATTTGATGCGACTCAAGTCAAGTGGATGGATTTTTCCATCTCCAACAGATCACAAGCAAGGCAGAAGGCAGAGCTGGTAGCACCTTAGACTATGTACAAGTGTTCAAGAAGCCTGAAGTGGAAGCACTCCAACTTTTGAGCTTTACTGTAAGTGTGTAAGGTTATATCAGGAGCAAGCAGAAAAGGCAGGGGCAGGGAGGTAGGGGTGTTGGAGCCTGCTTGCATAGCCCAAGCCAAGCAGGTGGGAGGGGAGAGTGTTCTTGCACACCTCCCAGTTTGTCCTGGGGACTTGCTGGACTGCCAAGGACTCCCTAGTGGAACCAAATGGCTGAGCCACCCCTGATTGGCTGGTGGGAACGTCACGGCCACTCAACTGGAATGTCCCAGCCTCCACCAAGAGACAACTGTCTCCTGGCCCTGTGTTAACTGCCAGCCCCTGGGGAGCCTAGAGCTTCTCCTCGCGGCTGCAGGGGCCCAGTGCAGGGCCACAGGGAGTGGGAGCAAATCTGCTCCTGTGTCCCAGCATGTGTAGATGCATACCCAGGACAATTTACTCTAGAGTAAACTGATCCTGCATTATTTGCATGTGTAAACTCACCTACTGATTGTCAAAATCTGATCGGATGAAGAATCTAAATTTTTGTAAGTAGGAAATAAAGGGAATAAAAGGGTTGTGCTTAATTTCTGTTCATTTACACAAGGGACTCAGACATAAGAGAGTGGCTAGATGGTAATACATTCTAAACAGCTAATAGGCTGGGCATGATGTTACTTGCTCCCAGACCAAAAACAATTTGGAGCAAAAATAATACAGCTGGCTCAGCAACTGTGCTGATCTGCAGCTTACACCTTTGCTGTTAATGGCAGGAAACCTAGCTGAGAGACTCCTTTATTAGTGTGATCTCTGAATATCATGTGTATTAGAGCAGGATTTGCTCATTCACAAAAGCTGCTCCTCCTGACTATATTTTGTGCAGTAGAAAGATCCTCTGTAACATATTCCAGTTGCCTATGCAACTGTATAGATATATGGTCTATACTAAATTGTGTAATGTGTATGACAAGTAATACTGCATAAATACTACTCTCATTAGCAGTAATTGGACTAAATACTGTAACTTACTATAATATTACAATTTTAAGACTGACTACATTTCGTGCAATTATGTTTAGCTAAAAAATGAAGCTTTAAAAGTGTCTTAGCATTCAAAATATTATTATCCAACTGTTTTTAGTTTTAATTGCAAGACATTATCTCACAATGTCTTAAGACATTGTTAAGATTTCCTGCCAGATACGCAGTACATTAAAAGTAAAGCGACCCTTGTCCCAACAAAATGCATATCTAACCAAAGTATTTAGACCAGATAAGTGGATGACCAAAAATAGGGAGGAAAGAAAACAAAGACGAACCAGATTTCAATAGTAACAATTAGGTTTTCTATTTAATAAACTGCATGAAAAGGGGAAAAAAAGACCTCTACCATACCTAATAATAAAGTAATAGACTAATGTTGTAATGGCTAGGGAGATGGCCAATGAAGTCAGTGACTGGGGTAGTCACTTAACATTTGGACACCATGGTTCAATTCCTTCCTCTTCCTTTTACAGACTAGACTGGAACCTCAACATCCAGTTTTCCAAAATGAATACCTTGCAGCATGTATAGATGAAAAACGGGCCTGAAACTGAAGTGGTAGGTTTTAAAAACTGGTTAAACCCCCATGTTGTGCAGACACCCCACTGACTTGCCTGACTCTCTGAAGGGGAGTGGAGGGAAGGGGAGGGGTGGGCGGAGGGGAGGCTAGTGTTTCCCTCCATGGCAGTGGTGGCTCCCTGCCAGGTGGCACGTGCCCGCAGGCACTTGGCTTGGGTGGTCGGGGTGGGGGGCACTGCAGCCATGGAGGGAAGCACTGGGTCCCTGTGTAATTCAGGCAGGCAGGCAGGCTCCAGGGGGGAAAAAAAAAGATCAGGCTTGTTTTTCTTGTGTGGAGCCTGCTTTCCTGGGCTGCTGCCAGGCTGCCTTCAGGGCTTCCTGCCGAGCCATGGTGCTTGCACAGAGCCCAGTGCTTTGGTCCACAGCTGTAGGGGCAGCAAACTAAAACTCCTTGAAGGAGTTTTAGCTTGCCATGCCCCAAGTCATTTAAGGTGCATTACGTCACTGAATTTCCTACAGTGGCTGGAATTAATGTGCAATAAGCCAATGTGTGCAAACACCAACACCATTAAAGCAGTGCAAAAGCATTTAGCCCACTTTAAACTGTTGTGCACACATGCCTTTCATTTCGTCTACACACACATTCGGGCACATATTAGGCTATCAGGTAGCTTGGTTTCAGTCCATACTTAGAGCTGTTACACCTGAAACACTAAAATATGCATTGCCAGAGTCACTTGAGTGGTGTTCTAACAACTCGTCTACTATTATTCTGGAGCAAACAAAGCTTTCCCTCTTGTTTTTCATGAAGCTTACAAGGATCTTGGTTTTATCCCCATATGAACTGGAAGGTTTTTGAAATCTCAAGTTCTTACGGAACAGGAACAGCTGCTTCACACCTACCTCTAGATTTAAAAGCTTGTATTTCTACATTTTACTGGAAACTGTATATCCAATGTATTGTTTATCAGCATTTTTACAGAGTGCTTTTTTACATGGCAGGTATTAAACCCTATTCTGAAGCTGTTTTTGGAACAGTCTATTCCTAAGTAGAAGCTGGAGGGAGCAAAAGCAGGTCTTGGTGTACAGGTAATTAAAAGGGCTCTACAGACAGGGAGCCCTTTGAGTACTGTACATTTTTGATATGGACAAGATTTCAGTTTTATTCAAAGGATTTTCATCTTCAGCCCTAACTGAAGTATCTGCCTTATATTTGGGGATGTCAGCTTCAAGACATCATGCAGGTTCACAGAACAGTTTTGTGCCAAAGAAGCTGCATCAAGCCTTGAATGTTTTGACTCTGGGCCCAGTTGATTCTTTGGCTACATCCATGCTAGGAGTGTGTGAAAGGATAAACGATTAATTGTTTAAACAATAAGTGGAGTGATAACTGGTTAGCTTACCAGTTCTCCTTTAGCTCAGGATGAGTGCAATCTAGCAGGCAAGGGAAGCCACGTGGTTTCCCAGAAGTAATCATAAGGCAGTACAGAAGGCAGGATAGAGGGAGAGGGAGAAGGGGAAGGAGTGAGTGGGGATTAGTACCCATAGTTTAAGAGGTAAACAATGTAATGACTCATCAATTTACTAAGCAATTAGCTGCTCATTCACAAGTGCTCCTTCCCTCCCAGCACAGGGCTTCAAGTGGGCTGTGCTGTCTAGCTGTTTCCCCATTTCCCTCCAGTCAAAGGGCCCTGGTGCTCAGAATGGCACTGAGCTACTGTATTATTGGTTAATTGTTTAAGTGATATAATTAGAGAAGGTTACATTAATATTTTTAGAAATTATATTTACATCCCTAACTCATGCATGCAAGACTTCTTATCCTTTCCTTTGGTAACATGCTAAACTGCTGGCTTATATCTGCTTCATCCCACATTTGAAAATCTTCCTTTCATGATGACAAAACCTTTCATGTGCTTAGGAGCACCACCATATCTGTCACTGAAATCAATGCAAAACTGGAGCTGTGGGGGTCTGAGAGCAAGTCTGAGTTCTGTGCACTTACTTTTATTAGAAAATTTTAGAGCAAGAAAATCCAGTCTCAAATGAATTATTGAGAAGTTATACTTATCGGATACTGATATTGTATAGAAAATCTTAAGTGCCAGTGCAGAAGCTTCTAATTGTAGACACTTCAAGTCATTGCAAGTTTGATAATAGTTGAGTGAAAAACACAATTAAGCTATAAGCATTTAGAAAAATAAAGAGAAGCAGTGTTAGCTTTAATACAGAATGTAAATTCCAAGAAACACTGGGCCTGATTCTTGGGCCCAGACAAGCAAGACCTGAGTTTGCCAGTGTAGGGAAGGAAGGGGGAAAGGAAAGATTGAGAAAACAATTTTTATACCATTAAATATCCCAGATTCTAAATTTGATCAGTGGCAGCTCTGGCCCAAGATGATTTACGCAAGTCTTAATGTTCTGGTTTGCTTATGGTTACCTAAAGCCCTTGGTCACACATACCCGCTTCTCTGAGCCATGCCCACTACCTGTGGTATTGCCAAGAAGGCTGGCAGGAGCCATGACTTCTGAGGAAGGATTACCACTTTGTCAAATCTGCTTGATCTCTGGTTCTTTTCATACCGGAATTAGTGCAAAAGATGAGGCAGCACAGGAAATTGGACCTACTGGTACTGCATGCTAAAATGAATCATTTGCCTTGTTAACGCATACCTCTAAAGCAAAGTTCTAACACAGCATGTTAAATCAGCTGTGCTTGTCTGTTGAGAAACTCCTGGACCAGAAACAGTAAAGGAGACCATGGAAATAATCTTCCAAACTTTGTTGAAAGACGCTTGATTAGATGATAAAAACCAAACAGTAATTGTTATTCAAATGTTAGAAATAATAGTAAGAAACACAACCATTTTCTTTTTTCATAACTGTCAGTTCTATTAATGTATGTTTTTGGCAATGAACCTTATTAATTTATGGCCAAATAAAAGCACTGGCAGTGCTGAGACTAGCAAATTATGTGGGACTAGTTCATCAAAGCAAATAGCAGCAAAGCTGACACAAAATAAGAGCAATGCATTACACATCAAAAGGCAGGCTGCTAAATCTCAACTCCATTTGCTATGTAAGAAATTAAAGAGAAGAGACTAGGGGCGTGAGTATAATGCACTTGATAAATGGTTGTCTCTTTTAGTAGAAGTGGGGAGAATACTTGACCAGTTGTGTGGGTTGATTTGGCGTTTTCTTTTAAAATGAGGTTTGCTTCATAAAATATCATAAACATGGGGGGAAAGAATGATGTGGGAGTTGTGAAGATGGGAAGAATTCCAATTATTTAAAAGAGAATTCAATTTCAAATAACAGAGGGGAAAAAAGGCAGCCAAGAAGCTAAAATGGATGAAAATATATTTCCACGTACTTTTGACTCTCATCCATACAATTCAAATTACTTGATGTATTTGATTAATTAACCTTCACACACATAATGACACCAAATTACTCTCTCAAAAACCGAGGAAAATGGCAGATAATTTGACTTCCCTAAAGACACAGACATGATGGATGAAGGCCTTATTCACAGATACCAGTAACTTTATTTAAAATACTAGTTGGAAAACACTAACTAATTAAATCATGGTAATATAGCTGTCAATATTATTCTGCTGTTAAATCCATGCTAAGAAGCAAGATGGAAGCACTGGAGATTTAGTGTGAGAGTTGAGGTTTGTGAATCAGTGAAGTGACTTTGCTTTCAGTGGTTTCCACTGTATCCCTCTCATTTGTAGCTAGGGAACATAAACGGTTAAGGTGAAACAGTCGTTGAAGAGAAGTAGTACAAGCATCAGCACATGAGTCACTTCAAACTGGATTGAGCTATTCTGGGTGTATTTAGTCCAGATGTTTGCAGTCTAAATAATTTAAGAGCAGTTATGTTAAACAGACATCAAGGAACACGTGTGGGAGTAGCATTATGAATAGGAAAAGCATGCATAATGAAACACTGGGCAAAGAATATGTTCTTTCAACAACAGAATGAATTAAGCATACGAATGCATGAACTTTATTAAAATGTATTACTTCACAATTTAGAAATCACCTAGAGTAAGTTTACACAAGAGCCAAATTTGAGTTTAAACTACTTTAATTTGACTTTACCTTTATGCTTATATTTACACTATAGTCCTTTACAGTTTTCATTTAATCTCTCAAGGGAGCAAGGTTATTTGTAATTTGTATATGGAATGTAATGGGACATTTTAAAACAAATAAGTATTTTTATTTAAAAATTGGTTATGAAAGCAAGAGGATAATTCACTATAGCTAAGTCATGGACTGAAAGACAACAGATAAGGCAACCTTCGTGGGGGTCACTTAGGTCAATTCTTTCACAATAGTTTAGCGCACAGTCACTTCCATTGAGGCACTGCATTGATATGCAACCAGATTTTCACATGAACCTATTGCTTATCTATTAAGCAGACACCCCAAAATGACTGTCATCCTGTTGTTCCAAAGATTTGTGGGTGCTGTGCATCTTTAGGTATCAAACTGTTGATGGCTATGAATCTGTTGTGGGAGTTTCTCTCCTCTTTTTACCAAGCAGCTTTTAAATCCTAGGGCCAACACTGCCTATATGTTTGATGTTCACTTTGTAGCTTTTTGATATATTTGAGCAGTTCAGAAAAAATAAAAGAGTACAAAATCTCCTTTTTGTTCCTTTGTCATGGCAAATTATGTAATATTTATTATCCTGTGACAACCAGGTAGGAAAAAAGAGTCTTGATAGGTGACTATTCCTGCCTGACATTTACTGAGATTGAAAGTATGAGGATCTTATAACCTTAATTATATTTATTCTGTGTTTGTTTCTGTCCTTAAGTATTGCCTAAAGCAAACTGACAGAAAGTACAGGAGCTGGTAATTCTTCACAATGATGGAAAAGGTTTTAATGGACAAAGCTGTTGCCTTCAATTAAATGTACCTTAATTGCTTAAGTAAGAAGCAGAATGCACTGAGAAGCCTGAAATATTACACTGCAGAGTGCTCTGGTTGTTATACAAGGGGACATGACATTAGATTTTTAAAAGTTTTCTTGTGTTTCACAGATTTTAAACCTACAAGCCAATTTCTGATCTCAGTAGTCACACCCCTGTAAATTTAAGGGAATTACATTCCCTTAATATTCGTGCAACTGAGGTCAGAATCTGCTACATTCTAGATTTCTAAAGCCACTGTTTATAACTTACTTTTGCTTATTTCTTAACAAGTAATCTAAGATTAACATTTCTGTACCAAAATAAATTTGCCCCTATGAGCTGTAGAAGCTTTGTTGCTTTCTGGCTGAGCTGTGCGGCTAGACAAGAGGATTGTATTGCTGGAGAAGATTCAACTCTTTGGGCACGTCTACTAGGGGTGTGCAAAATTTCTGCAGACACTTTGTTTCGGAGGTGTTTCAGTGCTCAAAACACCAAATCTGAATCTAAATGGAAGGCTCCAAAACAGCTGTGAAACTAATTGGAAAGCTCCAAAACGTTTTGGAAATGTTTTGAAGAATTTCAGTTTTGGCCTGCAGAGAAACAAAAACTAAGAAGAGGGTGGGGAAAGAATGGGGAAGGACTGCTCTGATATTGACAGCTAGCTCCCGGTTGGATTCCCCCGCTCTTTGATCACTTCCCCCAGCTCTCTGATCATTTGCTAGCTCTTCCCTGGGGGGGTGCAGGTCCCGATCTGTGCATGGGACTGTAGCAGGCTGCTGCTGCAGGATGGAGCCAGTGGCAGGTGCTTGGCACAGCCCTCAATGAGCACTGGGAAGACTGCGGTGCTGCTGCTGGCCCCAGCCTGCAGCAGCAACCAGCTTAAACCTAGCATGCAGGTCAGGGGTCCCACACCACTAGGAAGAGCTGGGGGAATGAGCAGAGAGCTGGGGAATTGAACCGGGGCTGGTGAATCGCAGCCATGTGACCTGGCTTTGCCGGGAGCAGAGGTCTGTGCCGGGGTCTCCTTGTCGCCGCTACTTGCCCTGCACTGCCCTGGAACGCTGCTCTCTATGGACCCAGGTTGCACAGCAGGGTAGTGCTGGTTGTTGCCATGTGAGCTGGTTCTGCAGGGAGCAGAGATTTGAGCCTGGGTCTCCTCATCACTGATACCCACTTCATGCAGCCCCCCCAAGATGCCAGAGCAGCACAGAGCAGGCAGTGGCAGTGAGAAGTCCCTAGCATACATCCCTGCTCCCTATGGAGCTGAGACATGCAGCAGGGAGCAACAGGCTTCCTCGCCACTCTACACTGCTTCCCTGCCTCGCGACCTCACATGACAGGTGAGGTCTCCTCACCTGCATGGAGGGCAGAGGCCCTCGCCCTCACCCTCCCCTGAACCTGGATCAGCCACCCATGGCCCTGTCCTGCTCCCCACTGGGGTCCCAAGCCCCAAGCCTGGCTGGGTAAGGCTGTGCGAACCTTCCCTTGCAGCCGGTTCAAAACAGATTTGGAGGAGATTCAGCAAAACCAAATCTCCAAAACAGATTTGGCTGAAACAAAACAAGACACAGCTAAATGAATCACTGTCCTCCGAAACGGCTAAATCTGAAACTGAACACAACCATTTTGCACAGCCCTAATGTCTACACGTGTGATTAATGTACATGAATAAACTTTGGAGCTTATTCCTACAGGTTTTTGGTTCCTGGGCATGCTGTTGGAATGTGCACCCCAGAGCAAAAAAACTAGGGACCACATTGCTCTGGAGTTCATTTGTGTACAGCATGTGGAGCCTGCTTGCAGCAGCCTGGGCTCTCAGGGAACCCAGAGGTGAGCCCACCAGCCCAGAGCTGCTCTGACTTGGCTCCACATGCTGTAAAGCAGCTGGCTGAGGAACAAGGGTGCTTCAGTGTGGGGGCTGCCTGCCAAAGAAACACCCCATACCCCAGCCAGCCAAAGCAGCATCTACACATGCACTATTGTACACAAAAAAGCTGCAGCAGAGTAGTACTGTAGTACAGAGTAGTACAAGAGTATTGTATTTACCAATACTACCCTGCAGTGGAGTTTATTAGCTTTGTGTGTCCTAATAGGGGCATATGTGTAGCCACCAAGACATTTACTGTGCAGTTATACTTAGTCAACTGCTCAGTAAATCTCATGTAGATGCACCCATTAAGCACCAAATGTTCTAGATCTATGACTTTCCTCCCAGGGGATTAATTAGTGAGTACAGGAAGGATTAGATAAGTAGCACAATTTGCATGATATTTGATTTCTATTTCGTTTTTATTTTGAGGTTTTTTGGTACATTTTATTTATTGGTGGGTCCCAACCCTTTTGGCAATCATTACACAAATAAGACCTATGCCCTCTCTGAGTGCCACTCTGATCCCCTTCCCCTGCCCAATATGCTGCTCTGCTTTCTGCTTCCTGTTCTATCTGCTACATGCCATACGTGAGGGCTCCTGTAGCACTTGAGGCACACATGCCATAGGTTCTTTAGCTTGAATAATCAGTATCGTGACACCATGTGTTAGTTAGCTTTCTAAACTTCTCTGCAATAAAAATGCATTAAAGCATAAGCTTAAGGGCTGTTTCAATTGTTATTTTATGGGGCCCTGGTTTAATATAATATATGTGCATACATTTTTACAACGCAAGTAGCTTAATTCTACTAATCACCAATCAGCTAAAAATGATTTTGTTAATAAGCCTCTTTATTCTTCTTCTTCTTGAATTATATTGTGTGAAGGAAGTTTTCATTCATGGCCCTTGACCTACAGGCTTGAAGTTACAAATCACAAATTTATTCTAATTTATTACTTCCTAATAAATGGTTACTAATATGGAAATGCACATCAATATATATGCAGAAGATGCAAAAAGAGCAGTAACTTATAAAATATACTTCTTGTATAATGTGTTTCTTCTGCAGCTCTTCCACTACTGTTTCCCAGTACTGAACAGTATATATAACAAGATTAATATTTATATAGGAAATATAAAAGCTATTTAAAAGTTAGTTGAAAAACTGACATAAACCATGGGCACACCTATATGCTGACCTCCTCATGTATTCCTCCTGGAAGAGGAGTTGATAGAAAATTGTACCACCATACCTACACTATACTTTTGCTACATAAATGACATTTTCATCGTCTGGACTTAACACTTGGACGTACTTATTGATTTCTATTGTCAGTTTAAAATCCACCACTATTCAATCAAATTCCTCTGAAATACTCCTACACCAGAAATCTATTACAGACAAGAATATCCATCTACCTGTGAAGGAACATTTCTCACAAGAAAGTCACTCTGTCTGTAGTCTCTTAGGCTTGATTCTCAAAGGGAATTTACAAACCACTTGTCACAGATGAGCCTATAAACTTCACTTCACCAATCCTAGCTACAGAAAGTCATGAACTCAGTATAGACATTGGATTTATAACACACTATAACCTGCCCAACATCTGACTCCCCAGGCACCAATACACTTTTACCTGATACATCTCCCTTCCTCCCTGCCCTCTCAGCCTGTCCCTCACCCTGATACCTCAATTAACATTTTCAATGACTGGCTTTCTTGCCTGCCAGCCTTTGGCTTCTTTACTAGTCCTTCCATTCAGGAAGAGTACACATACCAACTGCAGATGCTTCCTCGGCCTGACAAAGGGTTTTAAACCCTAAAGCTTGCTAAGATATATTTCTCCAGGAATTCAGTTGTTCTAATAAAAGATATCAGATTGACCCAAAAAATGTTGTCTGCCTTGTGTGTGTTAAGGCAGAGTGGGATGAATGCAGCAGGAATGGTAGCCTGTAACAGGGGGCCTTCCTGGTGCAGGTGAGATCTTGGCCTACCCACCTGTTTCTGGCCCAACTGCCCACCCCTCTTTCTCCTGCCACACCTTGATGGAAAACCGATTCAGATATTAGGCAGAGGCACAATGGCAAGGGAAGCTGTGCCACCTGCCCCCACAACCTCCACAGTGCCTTCTGGAGAAGGAGACTGGCTCTAGGAAAACTTTGGAGGGTGTGGAGCACAAACTCAGATTCACCCTCCTTTACCAGAACTTCTCTGGCTATGGCATTCAACTCCACTGCTTCCAGATCCAGCTCCTCCTCTAGCACTGGAAGGCTCAGGCTGGGAACTGAAATCGGGGTGGAGGAGACTGTCATGCTGGTGGTGCTCGGAGTTATTATTGCTGATATTAGTGGAGGTGGGGCAGGTGCAGACACTGCTCCCACATCCTTGCTGCCACTAGCAACAGAAGCCTCGAGTCTACTAGGGAAGAGGGTGCATCTAGGTTTGGGGAGGGGGGACTTGAAGCTCTCCCTCTGACTCCCCCTGCGAGAAGACCGGGCACCTGCCTTTCCAGCACGATTCATGTTTGGTGTGCTAGAAATTGTGTGGCAGTGATGAGACACTGCCAAGCAAAGCACAGCTTTCTTTTTGTTTGGGGTGAAAAAAAATAACAAGAATAAATAACGGGATTTTGGGGGAAGAAATATTTAAAAGGGATTAGCAATAGGGATGGTAGGCATGGATAAGTGGGAAAGGATTGGCTAATGGCTAGCTACAACTTGGTAGCAACAGACTACCTACTGCTACCAGACTAGACCCTTTAGATGCTGTGCTCTACTGCTCGTGCTGCAAGAGACAGATCTCGCAAAAGGCAGAAAACAGTTCACAAATAGGCTTATATGTTCTTTGTCCATCCCTTCCCCAGAGCACTGGGACTGGATGGGACTGCAGGGACAGATCACAGACAGTGGCCAGCTTCAGATGTCAATATCAGATCAGTCCTTCTTCCTGCACCTTCCCTCTTATGAGTTTGTTTCATCACAAGCCTGTCTCCAAAACATCCAAAACATTTCAGATGGTTCCGCTTCATTTCAGAGATGTTTCAGGGCCTTCTGTTCTAATTTGGAATTGGTCTTTCAGGCACCCAAATACCTCCAAAATAAAATGGCTGCTGAAGTTTTACAGCCCTAAAGTTACCCCCAGCATTCCTGGCCTCTCTATGCTTCCATAAAACCATAACTTCTCTAAAAATAGCTATCATATAGTCCATCTAAATGTTATATTGCTTATTTATCTTAAAACATTATCCACATGGAATTACTTCTCCCTCTCAAAGGGCAGACTGATTTAGTTACTTCCTCTGTAAGTGTCAGCTTTGTAAAGGGTCTCATTAAGAATCACCCATTAAAATGTTTACTGCTTTGTTCCAAAAGCAAACACTGGAAGATGCTGTTGGGAAATGGGAATAGATACTTCCAAACACGGTTATTAAAAAACAAAACAGGGAGTACATTGACAGGGTTCTCTCATTGTCCTGAACTTCAATACAGTATCACAGTATAGCAAGGCAATTAATGTATAATGTATAGCAGTGAGGTGATCACTTTCCATGATGTGAATGCAACTGCATCCAGGTTTTTTTCTCTCTCATTGTTTAGCTCCAGGATAAATTTTTAAACTCATTGACTGATTTGCCACCTTGAGTCTGAAGGGATTAACAGAGAACACTATGTTCCTTCTCAAATATTATGTGCTTGACAACTGGTATCTAATGGTTATGCAAACACAAACACAAGCAAACAATCTTTCCTTGCATCCTTAGCAAACTTCAGAAGCAAGGAAAAGAATAGATTTCTAATTTTTGGCTAGAAAATTATATTCTTTGATATACTTTGTATGCAAATGACCCTCTTCAGCAGGGGTGGGCAAAATACAACCTGCAGGCTGAATCCACCCATGAAGCCATTCTATCTGGCTCGTGGGACCCCTAAAAAATGTAGAAAATTAATATTTTTCTGCCCTTGGTGCCTGTCAAAAATGACAGGCACCAAGGGCAGTAGGACCCAGGGGAAGACCGGTGGGCTCCAACAATAGCAGGCGTGCCTGGCCCTGCCTTCCAGTCAGAAGCCCTAGCCAGGGTTCCTGGGATGGGAGCATGTGGCTGCTTTGCGCTGGAACCGCAGGTCGGGGTGCAGGGGGAGAAAGGGACAGGGGAAAAAGGGAGGTGGGATTTCTATACTACAATGGGGCATGAGGCTGAAGCCAGATTGGACCAACTCTGGGCAGGAGCTGCTTCCACAGCCTAACAGGTGGGACCTAGTTCAGGAGGGAGCACTGCAGTGCCATGGTAAGGTGCAGCAGTGGCAGCAGCAGGGTAAACTTGTGCCCCCACTGCTACCGAATGGGCAGGGGGCACCTCAGTTTTGCTGCCATGGTGGTGCAGCGTTTCCTCCTGTGCCAGGTACTGCACCCTGAGCCATGGATACGGCTCCTAGTCTGGCCCCACTGCAGCCCTGTGCCCCACTATAGATGCAGAAACCTCATGGGGCACATGCTTCCCCTACCTCCTTGCCTGTGCCCCCCCCACCATGTGGCCTGTTCCCCTTCACCCCCAGGCCAATTCATGGCCTTTGCCTCCCACTGCTGCCCCCATGGACTTACCTGGAGAAAGCTGTGGGAGCTGCTCTCCGCCATTGCCTATATATCATGTACATGTGCACATACACAAGGCATCCCCTGCCTGATCACTCCCCACAGGCCCAAGGAGCCCCTTGCAGGCTGTAAGGCTGCCAGCCTATAAGCAGAAGCCCATGGTTTCATGTGTTTTTATCATTTAAAAAAGAAAATTTCATGTTTTTCTCCTTTAAAAGAAAAATTCCACATTTTTCCACAGCAAACAGAAAACCTGGATCCTCAATAATCAGTATACTAGGTGTGCTGGTAGCTCTGTCCAAATAAAGAAAGCTCACATCTCCATGCAATTTAAAGCGCTGGGGGTAGGCAAGCAGTATCATACAAAGATTATTTTATGAAACACACTCAGAATATAATAGCAAACTTCTTAAATGGAGGAAATTGCTTTGCTTGAGTCAAAGAAACGAGTCATGGGCTTCGACAGACCTTATTTTTTCTGGGTATTACAGCCTGTACCAGATTTATAGTTCAGAGACCAAATCCTTTCTTCCTTTTTAGCAAAGCAGTCTCCATAGATGTATCTTTTTACACCATCCTCTAAGTTTGCAGTGTCTAGTACTTGGTATTAGCTAATTTTCTGGCCCAGGCCACAAAGCAAATCTGGTGCAGTAGGTCTGAATTTTTTTTTTCCACAAATCATTTTATTTGCTACACTTAGTTAAAAAATGACCACAGCCAAATGTCAAGAAGGCATTTCCTGACAGCTTAAACAGACAGACATGTATTTTCATGCAACTTTTGATCCTGGCCAGCTCCTGACATACAACAGCAACTGTCTGTCTGTCTTCCAAGTCAAGTGACATGTGACATTGGCAACAGAAAGTAGCAGATGAAGGGTCTGAGCCAGCAGTCAGGGTATGCAACTGCTAACTGTAATGGAAAATAAATACATTTCATGGCTTTCAATGGAAATATTGTAATCTTTAAGACTGCAGGATTGCACCCATTGAATATGGATCAGTGAGGCACCATTTTGCCTTTAGTGGAGATGGCATTAAAACTTAACTGGGCGAACATTAATTTTCAGTCATTTGTTGGATGTCGAAACACATATATTGCCCCATATAATTGTAATAACAAAGCATTTCTTGTATTACTGGGAAGGAAAGTCTTTTTATCAGTTTTTAAATTTCAGCTCCTGTAATGTTTAATGATTCATTTATGATCACATAAATCAAATGAGTTATTTTGTATAATGCTACTGTTGCACTTTAAAGATACATCTATGTCGTTACTACTGTGACTGAAGTTTATAGTATAGAAGACACAGGGTGTGTGTGCAAGTGTTCAAATGAACCAGTGGACGTGTAGTAGCTCTGTTTGAGAGGTTGGAAACTCTATGGGTAGGGGACTGAACAATAAGAAGACGACAAGGCTGGATGCCCTGAAGGCAGCCAGCACTGCCAACAGCACCCAGCCAGAGGACCTCAGTACACTCATCCCAGCATGTTTTGCAAGCTTCCGTCTGTCCATAGATTGCTGGTACAACCAAGGCACTGGTCAGGGCTGACTGGCTGGAACACCAAAGGACCATGTCTCCCACTCCCCATAATACTCCCACTGTCCCTGTCAGTTTTCAGAGACAGCAGATCCAGAGCACTTGCTGTCACTTCAAACCTGTCAATTTTCTCCACCCTGCCCTCCCCCTGCTGCCCTGGCCACCCTCTACACACACAGATATGTATAGTGTTACTGCAAGGTCCCCACCCCCCACAGTGTTTATCTGCAGGGGGTTAGGTCCAGTGCATGGCGGCGGATCCAGGGAGTCAGGGGTGAGTGCTGACAGATGGGATTTCTTGGCCTGCTGAGGGTGGCATGGTTGAGAGCTTCACAGTCCCAGGGACTGGGCTTTCACAGCCCCTCAGCTGCAATGCTGTAGCAAGCGGGGAGGGGGAGGCAAACAGGGAAACTGCCCCAGGTGCAAAGGGGTGCCAAAAGGAACTGCCCAGCTGGGGTGGGGCATGGGACAGAACCATGAGTGGCTCATTTGGAGGGAGGGGAGCACAGGGATAGCAGGAGGGCAGCTCCTGCAGCTGCATGCATTCCCAGGCAAGCATGGGGGAGGCATGTGCCCCCTGGATCTGTGCATGGGGTGAGGGCAGGCTGCCACTGTGGGCTTTTACCCAGGTGCCAAACTTCCTTGGCATAGCACTGCTCAGCTGTCAAATGGAGTGGGTGCTGTGTATAGTAGGCTGCAGCAGTAGAGTGGAGGCAGAGTTACAGACTAACTCCTGAAGGGAAGTTGAGGCCCAGAGATATTAAACTCTGGAGAACAGGGTAGCCGCTTCTGTAGGAGAAGTAAGTATACAAGTGTTCACTTCTCTAGTAGAAACTCTACCAGAGGCCACCTGGAACCTCATCAGAGCTGGTAGAAAATTCTATTGGACCTGCTAGTTTTGGTCCAGTAGAAACTGTTTGAACACTTGTATACCTAAGGTTTACACTGGTGGAAGAGCATTTACACTGGTAGAAGAGGAGTTCCACTGGTAGAAATGTAATGTTTCTATATACAACTTGGAGTTAAACCAGCTAGTTGGAATACCTACTACAGTTTAGCCTCAAGTGGTACAGAATCCAAATGTGGGCTGCAAAACCTGCCTGAGAAGCTGGGTAACTACGTGGGTAGTTAGCCTGCACTGAGTTCTATGCTGTTGTAACTAAGGTACTTCCAAAACATGAACTAACTAGTTAAAGCAAGCTCAAATATATCTACAAAACACAGCAGTCACAGCAGTGACTGCAATATACGTATGACCTCAAACAAGATGAATCAAAATGATTCCTCTTCACTAGGGAGACTTTTTGGTTTCATCCAAACTACTCAGGAAATAATGCCCTCAAAGAGAATGTAGGATATGGGTATTGGTATATACTTCCACTTTTTATGGTATCTCAGTAAGTCAGCACTTAGTCAATGGTATTGTTATAGAAACTATTTAGATCAATACCAAAGTCCCAGTTTAGCCAGGCTGATTCATGGTGAATGCTAAGAGCTAGGATAAATACTCTCACTGAAACTGTACAGACTGTTCAGAGCATACTACTTAATGAAAACAACAAAAACTAACCTCCCTCTGCTCGCACTTTTGGGCATAGAACACAAGTCCTGTAAGACCATAGAAGTAACCTCTCAGTATTGGAGACTGTATCCTGTACACTGGCAGAGAAGCAAGCAGTGTTACATTTCCTATGTTCTTTGTCGAGTGGCCAGAACTGTAATCTACCCAACCGTTTTTACAAATCCCATAGAAAAATAATAGTAAAATACCAAACCAACCAATAATAAAAAAATCCTACTATTATCCACAAATTTACTTAAAGCAAAATTAAAACTAACTCAAAACGCACTGAATTGCTCACTCAAACTATTTAATAGGTTCACAAGCCAAGGAGTTTTTACATCTTCCCCTGCATAAAAAGAAGCCCATGAAGAAAAGAATCCCTCTACTATAAATTGTACAATATAAATGATACAGTATAAATATAGTATAAATGCAGTATAAATGACATTTTAAATTTAAGTGGAATCTCTATTATCTTCTGTTCCCTTTTATTTACATTAAATTATTTTAGTTTCTTTCTTCTCTCTATCATATTTTTTCACTGAATTTTTCTTTTTAACTCCTTAATCTAGCTCTTCTTAAACAGAATTCCAAAATATTATTGAGTTATAGTTGAACTACTAAATTTAAGTGGAATCAATACAAGGCAAAAAAGAGTTTTCTCTTCCTTAATATATTAAATGGAGAGGGGAAAAACTTAAGTAGGAAAAAATACTCTGAGTATTCCACAATCATGAAACTACTTAGATTTCTAATTAACTTAGTATATAGCATATTACAATGTAAATAGATATTAAACACTGTTGGAATTCTCATAGAATATAAATGTCTAAAAAATCATGATTAATATGAACACTGTGCATACTAGAGGAAATATATCAATAATGGATTTGCCATTCTTCAGTGAGTGGAAGTTTATAGCAGTGTTAAGTTAAAAAGGCGCTACAGCAACAGGATGCTGCTGATTACAAAGCCTAAGTAGTACTGAATTTCTCTGGGACTCAGAGAAATTTAGGCTCCTGGGGGATTACTGTGTCATATCTATATTTTTTTAATTCTTAAAATAGTGGTAAGGGAAGCCAATAAATTCAAATAGGATGGTCTATACAGTTAGTGTAATGGACATTAACTAACTTCAAAACAGCCCCAGCCATTAAACATACCTTGCAAAATGGAGAAGACTGGAATAATAGCATACAATTACATTGTAGCTTCCATCCTAGCATTTAAAAGACCACAAAATTAAACCTATATTAATGAGTGATTTCAAAATGGATGGACATTTTGGCATTCAAAATACAAATCCCAGAACCACATTAATCTTCAGAGGAAGTGCTTATATACCAACATAAATGTTGTTGACCAGGTGAATGGAAAACAGTCACACGGGCTAGGGATAGAAATTACACATAAATTGATATAAGGATGATCAGAAACTGGACTAAACCTGTAACAGAGCAGAAATTCAGAGTCCCCCTGCCCAGGCCTGGGGTCCTCCAAGGCCTGGTCTGCCCTGCTGCAGGAGCAAAGCGGGATTCTGCCCACCAACTCCCCACGCAGTCAGGCAAACTAGGGCTCAGGAACCCCTTGAGGCATTGGGCATCCCCAAATGGACAGACTCCTGGCTCAGGGGAAGGGGCTGGCATCAGCTCAGGGACTATTCTCCCCTACCACCACAGGAGTGGGAGGGGTTAAGCCATGACTCAACCATGTTGGGGATGAGATGGAGGAATCTTCCTGTGTTTCCATAGCATGGACAGCCAGGGCTTGGGGGATCCCAGGCTGGGGCAGGGAAACACCCTGAGTTGCAGGGCCCACACATGTGGGCAGATGCCAGACATGTGCTGGAAAACCAATGAGAGATGGCCTCCACTTGACTGGCAGGCTGGGAGGCATGCTCCAGTGCCCCACCACCTTCTGGCCTGGGTTAATACAGGCATCTAGCTGCCTTTCCCAGCTGAAAAGTGAATGTGATGTCAGCTCATTATCGGTCCAATCTAGGCAGCTCAGAGTAACCTACAAAGACTGAATCAACTCTGGCTTGGGCTTTTGGACTCTCTGCACTTAGCCATGCTGTCGCCCATGAGATGAAGGCCACAACCCTAATAAAACCAGGGGTAGTACAAACATGGGGATGACTGGGGGAGGGAGACATTAACCTTGTCCCAAAAAGGGCATACAGGCGGTCCCCAGTTAACAAACAAGTTACGTTCCTGAGACTGTCTTTAAGTCGATTTTGTATGCAAGTCAGAACACATACCTTTTTAATGACCATGTGGGTGCAGCACCCAGTGGGACCCTGCGCCCCTCCCAGCCCACGCCAACCTGGGCAGCCTGCAGCTTTCAGCTAATCGTTTGCACCCAACCAGACGGTCCCAAGTCCCATCCCCATCTCATTTGCACCCTGCCTTCCCTGGCCCGGAGCTGGCGGGGCACGAAACTCACCGGCTTCAGCTTGTTCGTAAATACGGATGTCCATAACTCGGACGTTCGTTAACTGGGGACCGCCTGTACTCTGAGTAAGGAGTTGCTACAATAGTGTACTAAAGTTACATAAAAGGAGGGGTGTCTACGCGAGATGCTTAATGAGCAGAAGACTAATTCTACTGCGCAATAGCACAGGAGGCAAAACCTGTGCTGATATTCAGTAGATTTAATCTAATGTGCATTAAAACATAACAAAAAAGCTTTCATCCATGTTAATGTGCAGTGGCACCAATTATAGCACACTAAGTTATTACCTGTCATTATATATAATAAACTTAATGCACCATATTTACTGTGCATTATTGAACATGTAGATGCACCCAGAAATTATCAGTTCAAGATAGGCATAATAGCATGTTTGTCATACACAAAAGCTAAACATAAAAAATAGTTCCTTGGGTAAAGGGAACAAAACAACTGATATATAAGCTGACTTCCTGCCCCTGGGGCAGGAGAGCGTTCCAAGGTCCCTTCCAGCCTTAATGTCTATGAAATCTATGAAAATTCTATTAAGTATTGCAGAAGTAATGTAAGATACTGAAAATTTACCAAATGTGTTTTAGTTATTTTATTTTAAGACTCTATTTGGCTCCACTATGAAACTAGAAAAATAGAAATGTATCTGGTTATTCCACTCAAAACTTTTCCAGATAAATTCACAGAGGATTTTTTTCCCCTCATAGCAGTATACAAATTACATCTGTTCAGAAATTTCACATACCTTTTATCTAAACTACAACAAAATTAACATATATGGAGAATTTTAAACTAAAGTAATATTGATAGTTCAGACATCATAACTAACATGGGCATCAAACTAATGCCAAAGTATCTCATTCTTATTTTCAGCAAGTTTTCCTCTCTGATATGAGGTACATATCCTGCCTTGTGAGGTCCCTTCTAGCCCTGATTTCCTATGATCCTATTCCTATTATCCAACATGAGCTGTAAAACTACCAACCTATCTGATATCTTCCAATTTACCTCTAAAATAAACCTCTCATTTTAATTGTGAATATTATTTTCAACTGCAAGCCAAGTTTTCTGTGGCAATTTTTATAAATAGACCTTGACCTGAATATCTTATGAGTAGGCAAGCCTCATAAAGCGCTACAGTGAAAAACATTACCTGCAGACTATTCAAATAGACAGGTAATCATGTTTCATACTAAGTTCCAAGCTTCATCTAATACAAATGCCACATTCACTTAGGAATAATATCTGTAAAAGGTAAACACCACTGGTCTCAACAAATTTTCTCCAAAACATGCCACTCAACATATTTGATCTCATTCAGTGAGTGCCATATTTAATGGAAGCCAACATTAAGTGGGTTCAATATTTGCATTGCTTTAATTCAGTGCGTACAAAGCCAGATAGACACATTTAGAGTATATTCCCCACTTCATGTGCATGTAACTCCTGTTACTACTAATGACACATAACTGTACTCACTGATCCTATTCCACCCTCCTCACTCAGACCTATCGACTCTGATGGGACTTGTGCTTCACTCAGAAGTACTGAATTCAACCCAGAAACAGGAAAAGAACATCTTTATCTGCATGTTAAGAGATGCTTTGCTTCTTTTCCAAAAGCTGATTTTTTTTATTTATAGTGAGACCATTGGCTAATATAACCTGCCAATGAATTTAAATGGTACTTGATAATTTTCACTCTTCAGACACTGCTAAGTCTCTAGGGAAATGATTTAGCATCATCACACTTCTTTAAACCAGAACCAATTCATTTGTGAAAATACAGGAATGCCACACAGAACTTCACTAAAGATATAAACTGTGATAAGTGAACTGCACAAATAAAATATAGAAGAGGAAAAAACAATACTTATTTTTTGGCTGGAAAATTATTGACATTTAGTTAGCAACAATGTCCTGGCTCCCATCACTGAAAACCATATCACTGCATACCAAGCTGCTTGTTATATCCCTTCTGTTCATGATTTGTTTAAACAGCAGATATTAGTGCACTGTACTTTAAAGAAACCTTGCTAAGGGTGCAGAAATGAACCATTCTTATGCACAGGACGATTAGCAAGTAAAACAGCAGACCGACTCGACCTCACAGGGAATTTTTCAATGAGCTAGAACACAAAAAGGAAGCTTACAAGAAGTGGAAACTTGGACAAACTAGGGAGGAGTTTAAGAGTACTGCTCAGGTGTGCAGGGATGAAATCAGGAAGGCCAAAGCACAATTGGAATTGCAACTAGCAAGGGACATGAAGGGTTTCTACAAATATGTCAGCAACAAGGGAAAGATCAGAAAAGTGTGAGTCCCTTACTGAATGGGGCAGGCAACCTAGTGACAGAAAGAATTATCCTGGCACATGTCCAGGAAGGACCAGCAGGGGAGGTTATGCTCAGGGGCAAACAGCATGAGTTCATTAGGGGCAGGTCTTGTCAAACCTTCTATGACCAGGTCACCAAGTCCTTGGATGCAGGTGTTGCAGTGGATATAGCCTTTCTGGGATTTAGGAAGGCCTTCGACACAGTCTCTCACCCCATTCTCAGTAAGAAACTAGGAGACAGTGATATTGATACCTACAAGGTCAGATGGGTCACTAACTGGCTGGTGGACTGCACCTAGAGGGTGGTGGTGGACAGGTCTTATTCACCCTGGAGGGATGTGGGCAGTGGGGTTCCCCAGGGCTCGGTCTTTGGGCCCACACTATTCAACATCTTCATCAGTGACTTGGGCAAGGGGGTAGAAAGCACCCTGTTCAAATTAACAGATGACACTAAGTTGTGGAGTGAAATGGGCAGGCTAGTAGGAAAGAACAGGCTGCAAGTGGATCTAGACAGGTTGCAGGGGTGGGCCGATGAGTACAGGATGGGGTCAACACTGACAAGTGCAGGGTAATGCACCTGGGGAGGAAGAACCAGCGGCACACCTATAGGTTGGGGAACTCCCTTCTCACCAGTGTCAATACAGAAAAAGATCTTGGAGTCATCACTGATGCCATAATGAACATGGGCCAACAAATTGGGGATGCAGTCAGGAAGGCCAAGTCATGCACGATGCAGTCATCGTGCATCCACAGATGCATCTCAGGCAGGTCCAAGGAGGTGATCCTCCCCCTCTATGCGACACTGGTCAGGCCGCAGTTGGAGTACTGCATCCAGTTCTGGGCACCGCACTTCAGGAGGGATGTGGCCAATATGGAGAGGGTCCAAAGGAGGGCCACCCATATGATCAGGATCAGCTGAGCAGGCCCTACGGGGAAGGCTGAGGGACCTAAACCTGTTCAGTCTCCAAAAGAGAAGGCTGAGAGGGGATCTAGTGGCAGTTTACAGATTAGTCAAAGGTGACCAGCAGGCATTGGGAGTCTCTGTTCCCCTGAGTACTCCCAGGGGAAGAAACAAGAAACAAGGGCCACAAGCTAGTGGAGGGTAGATTCAAGCTAGACATTCAGAGGTACTATTTCACTGTCAGGGCGGCTAGGACCTGGAACCAGCTTCCAAAAGAAGTGGTGCTGGCTCCTACCCTGGGGGTCTTTAAAAGGAGGCTGGATGAACATCTGGCCGGCGTTGTTTGACCCCAGTACTCTTTCATGCCACAGCAGGGGGTTGGACTAAATGATCTCCTCAGATCCCTTCCAGCCCTACCAACTATGAAACTATGACGCATGATGCAGAAAAAGCTAAAGTATTCAATGCCTGTTTTGCCTCAGTCATCATGGCAAGGTCAGCTCCCAGACTACTGCACCTGGCAGCACAGTTTGGGGAGCAGCCAACAGTGGTGAAAGAACAGGTTAGGGATCAGTTACAAAAGCTGGACAAACATAAGCCCCATGGGGCTAGACACAATTCACCCAAGGGTGCCAAGGGATTTGGCTGATGTGCCTGCGAGCTGCTGGCCATTATCTTTGAAAATTCATGGTGTATGGGAGAGGTTCCAGACAATTGGAAAAGGGTAAATATAGTCCCCATCTTTAAGAAAGGGAAGAACTACAGACCAGTCACCCTCCCATCAGTCCCTGGAAAAATTACGAAGCAGGTCCCGAAGGAATCCATTTCTAAACACTTGAAGAAGTTGATTGAGACGTTAGCATGGATTAACCAAAGGCAAGTCATGCCTAAGCAACCTGATTGCCTTCTATGATGAAATGACTGGCTCTATGGATGTGGGGAGAGCAGTGGATGTGATAAACCCTGATTTTAGCGAGGCTTTTTGACAGTTTCTCACAGCATTCTCACAAGCAAGCTAAGGAAGTATGAGTTGAATGAACTGACTATAAGGTGAATAGAAAACTGGCTGGATCATTGGGCTCAAAGGGTAGTAATCAATGGCTCAATGTCTAGTTGGCAGCTGGAGTGGAGTGACCCAAGGTTCAGTCCTGGGGTCAATTTTGTTCAATATCTTCATCAGAGATTTAGAAGATGGCATAGAGTGCACCCTCAGCAAGACTGTGGATGACACCAAGCTGGTTGGAGTAGTAGATATCCTGGAGGGTAGGGCTAGGATTCAAAGAAACCTAGAAAAATGTAGGATTGAACCAAAGAAATCTTATGAAGTTTAGGATGGAACAATCCCATGCTCTAGTACACATTGTGATCTGACTGGCTAAGCAGCAGCTCTGCAGAAAAGGAACTGGGAGTTACAGCGAACAATAAACTAAATATGAGCCAAAAGTGGCCACATCTACACATGCAGTGTACTGTGCAGTTGTTACTGAATAAGTACTAAATAACTGCACAGTACTGCATAAGTAAGTACTAAATAACTGTGCAGTAACTCAGGTTACTGCACAGTACTGTTGCTACATGTTTTTTGCCTGATGCTACTGTGCAGTGTCATCGCCACCTGGTTAGTGCCCAGAAACATTACTGCTCAGTAGCAACAAACTATGGCACAGTAGCTCGTTACTACTGCACTGTAGCATCTCATGTAGACACAGCCAGTGTGCCCTTGTTACACGAAGGCTAATGGCATACTGGCTGCATTAGTAGGAGCATTGTCAAGAGGTGGAAGGAAGTTTAAGGTAAACCTGGATGGATGTAGTATCAGACTTACCTGATTTAAGTTAAATGGGTTTATTGAACTTCTGTCCCAGATTCCCTTCAATATCAAATTAACTCACAGTCCCCCAGCATCCCAGGGTGCTTTGCGCCTCTCCAGCAAACCCCATCTCATAGGCTGGGTGGGCTAGCTTTGGCCCAAGCTGTCTGCTCAGCCCAGCAGGGAGGTGTGTTCTAGTGTCCCCCAGCTTCTGGTCTGGGTCACTGCAGGCATGTGACTGCATTTTTGGAATCAAAAGTGAATGTCTGCTTTCTTATTGGTTCAAGCTATGCATCTTAGACTAACTTGGAAAGATTGAATCAATTTATCTTCAGGCTTTTTGACAACCTTACCCTCTATGACTTTCAGGAATTACAGATAGATACAGAATTGCATTTGGGAGTCTCAGCGTACATCATGGATATGATTGGAAATATTAACAAAGTTTGAACAGATTCAGAGTCACCTCAGAACTTGAAACTGTAGCTGTCAGAGGCACAAACTGCAATCAGGACATCAATGACTCTAAGATTCCCAGGCTATGAAATTCAATATAGCTGGCATTTTTCTTACATGCTATAGAATTCATCATTATGCTACATCCTGTTGGCTGAACATTTTGTTTTCCATCCCCCCATACATGTGTCTAGATTCCTAGCATTCTTCCCAAAGAAAAAGATAATTGCATTTTCTCCACATTTCTTCTGGGAGCTTGTCAGCAAGGGTCAGGGAGCCAGAGCCAAAATGCAGCTTGTAAAAAGTGAAAGGAATGAAATACATCAGTCAATTCCAACAGTGCAGCTCCATGATGATGAGTTGTTGACACTAACTACAAGCACTAGCTCTGCCCTCCTCCCTGCCTTTTATAGATGTAAAAGGAATTTCTTATGAGCTGCGTTGCAAGAACATCACAGAAATTAGAAAATGAAAAGTTGAAGCTATCCCCCACCCCCTAAAGTATAACTAAAATCACCTTCATGAAAATCATTGTGGATAAATGAAAACCAAAAAATGACAATAGAATGAATATTGCCACAGAATTTGAGATATGCTGATGCGCTCTAAAGCACTGTTCAAAATGGAGGATCATATGAAATGTTAAACAAAGTAAAAAGTTGATAAGTCTAAAAAGAAGATTAAAATTTGCTTTTTATTTATTACTTCTATTCAGACTTCAGTTCTCCATCACTTTCATCCTCTTAGGATACATTATGTTAGTCCACTGAATTTAAAAATGCTTCTGGGACTATAGAACCCCTAATTATAGTCCCATAGTCCCAGTGAAGTACAAAGGAAAGTCTATACACTGCTCTATGCTGTCCTTTCCCAGCATCTAATGAAGTGAAGTCAAGTTCACAAAAGTTTGCGCTCTTTATTTATCTTAGTTAGTCTGTAAAGTGCATATCTACCCCACCTTCTGCCTAACTGCAGACTAATACGGCTAACCTTTACCTATCCTCAATCTATCTAAATTCCAGACTCATTGCTGGCACAAGCAGGTATATCTCCGTTAACTTCAGTTACTGTGGCAGGGCACTTGGTATGCCTGCCACTTTAAGGCCCTGGAGCTGGCAGCCTCCAGGTGCCTGATGAGGGCAGCCATTTTGAGGCCTATATAAACTCAGGCAGCAGCACTGCCCGGTCGGAGAGCTGCTAGGAAGAACACTGGAGGTATGGGGATGGAAGGAGGCTCCTGGTCCTGGGCATGACCTGAAAACTGCACCCTGCTGGGAGTGGGTGGCCTGGTGGGGCTCTCAGTGGCATGGGAGCCCCC
>JAGPOW010002742.1:43980050-44062528 GCA_030014935.1 Caiman crocodilus
GTAAGGGCTAGAGGCCCGCCCAACCATGGGAGTACCCTCAACTGGCCCAGGCTGGGGCCAGGACCCAGGGAGGGGTCAAAAGGGCCAGGGGGCCCACCGCGAGGGACACCCAGAGCTGGAGGCCTGGGGTCCCGGCTGGCTTGGAGGTAAGCCAGGGCAAGTCGCCATAGGTCCAGGAGGGACCACACCCGAGAGGGGAAGATGGGTTTTGGGGGGGGGGGGGGCAAGGTAGCCCGGATGACGGCGGAGAGGCTGCCTGATTGAGTGGATTATGGACAGGTCCTGGAAGGATGTGAGTGGGCCCAGTACGGGGGCCAGTGACTAGAAGATCGAGATGCCATCTGCGAGGCTTGGGCTGCAGTATGGGGATGGAAGGAGCCGCGGATAGTGCCCCCTGGCATTGGGGCACAAATGGGCAGCCTCCCGCTTATGGAAGATCAATTATGAACCAATTAAGATCAAGTCGTGGTGGGTGAGAATAGGCAGGTGGTTGGCCCAAGGACAGGTGGACAGGCCATGGAGAGCAGCCCTGAGGAGGCCCCCTGTCACAGTTACATTGTACTTTAATTTACAATGGTACACTGGACTGTAGACATCTAAAATACTAGGGATTTCCTATAATGAAAAGTGCTTATGGCATTTGGATAAATAACTGGGAAATTCTAACATTTAAATAACAAAAGCTATTACAGCTAACAATTCACCTTCTAGTCAAACCTCCAGGAAAAGCTTAGTAAAGATATGATCTAAGTGAGAAGAATACTCTCAATGTATTGCATATAGACATCAGGATAATCTGCATATATATTTTTTAAAAAGAAAAGCAAAAAAGTGCAAAGGTAATATTTTTATTATTATTCAGGCTGACTGACAAAGCAAACACTTTAAATTACTATCAGAGAAGCATTACCTTTACTTTGACTTGTGTATTTTCATTCATATCTTATAATAATTATAAAAATATAATCCAAATACCATATTTCCATATGTTACCAAAATCAAAAAGAGACTTTCATATTACCAGGAAGTATATAATCTGACTGTCCCCATACTGTTTTGTGAACCAAAGAAAAAAAAAGGTAGAATACATATCTATAAACACATTTGTGGAAGTTCTTCAGTTTCCATGACCGTATAAAAAAAAGTACATGACCAGTTGGCATGGCTAATTCTGCTGTTCTGCCACCAAGGGAGACCAGGATCACTCTGAAATTCTGTCCACAGAGAAGTTGATTGCAAAATGCCCATTTTAAATGGGAATTTAACACATACAATTTATAATAGAATGCCACTTATTAGAAAATCAGAAATGCCCCTCAATACCTGAAGAAACCCCCAAAGGTAAACTGCCTAACCCTCAAAAACACTTGAAGTCATCAAAATACCTACTTAAGTAACCCTTTTAATATAAAGAAAATCTTTTGTTAATCTTTTATGTGCTGCCCTCAACTTCTGTGCTGAGCTGATCCATTGATTTATGGCTCAAAATGGGTAAGTAGGTATTTTGTAAAGTAGTTGAGTGTTCTTTTAAAGCACTTAGCTAAATATAAGTTACCAGCATGACTAGGTTGAAAAACTGTGGTCATCATCTTCCTTGTGACTCTCCTATAATTAGATCCATAACAGGGTTGCCAACCCAAGATGTTTTTTTTTACTGACACTGCAAACTTTTTACTAACAGACAGACTTTTCTTGCTGACACATTTTTATTGTCAGTAAAAAAAAAAAATCTTGGGTGGGTAACCCTATGTGACTACAGCAATGTTTTTACACTCGATTGCCCCTACCACAGAGAATCCTTACTCACCCTGACATCCAGGTATCCCTTGATAGCATCTTGCACCATGCTATCCCTGCTAACACATACCCCAGCTTGACCCCTATGGCAAAGGTGTGGGAGGGGGGTAAATTATGCTGACCACTGGAGAGATGGAACTGGGGTGAGGGGTAACAGCAATTTTACCTGTCCCTCCTCTCTGCACTCTTAGCTACTACAGCTCCTTTTGCAGCAGTATGTGTTTGGCTGCTTTATCTGAGGGACAGCCTTACTGCATACTGGTACAACAGCCCAGATGGTGTGGGCACAACAGGGCATAGACCCACACTTGTTTGGCTCCCTACAGCTGCACAGGACTGCCACTGCTGTGAAAATGACTCAGGGTTGGGGGGAGGCGCATACCAGTGCCCCCCTCTAAGTCCCTTGCCTGCCCTAGTTATACTACTTTTCATCTCCTGATGAATCCCTCAGCCCATCCCCAGCCTTACCCTGCCAACTCTGACTTGCCTCCCTCTGATCCTGGCACAGACCACCACCAACTCCCTCTTCTTCCTCTCAGCCCAACAGTTCCCTCTCAACTGTATCACCCAATCCTGGTACATTCCAGGCAAGCTGCGGTAAGAGGCAGGGGACAGACAAAGTGACCCAGCATCAGCAAATGCGTACAACAAATGGACTGGGGCTATGGAACTACAAAGCCCTGAGAACAATGCTTCTGGTGTGGTGCTGTGCTCCTGCTCAGATGTGAGGTGGTGCTGCTATGTTCCATCTGTCCAAGAGGAATCAGCTTAATTTTTTATGGAGCACTCATTTTTCTTACTGATTTCATGGATAAGCATTTATGCCTTTTTTTTTTTAAAGGGCATTAGAATTATGGACAGTTGGTAACCTCAAACCATAACTTCTACAAATTTAAAGAATAAAACATTTAAGAATCATGTGAGCACCCAAAACAGAGGTTCTGCTCAAACACCTGCCATTAATGCAGGGAAGAAGAGCAAAGTGTGCCTCCATCTCTGTAATCATTAGATGTGGTCCCCCATCCAGAAAGTATTTGAATAATCCCTCTTTTGCATTTCCAGGGCATCTGTTGACTTACAAATAGCTGTTGAAGATTCACTAAGTTAACAGAATTCTCCTGTAAATTAGTACTTCTTAATATTAGCATATGACTGCTTCTTTAGCCAGCATGGGTAACAGACTACATCAAAAAGCTGAATGTCTCATAGAATCATGGAAATCAGACATAGAAAAATCTAAGTGGACTCATTACCCTGTTTCTTTTTCATTGTTTTCTACATCCTATTATATAGTTTTGTCTAGTCTAGTTACAGAATGACTAGAGCAAAAAGCAGCAACTACTTCCTTTAGGGAGCTATTCCACTGTCCAAGAGACCTCACTAGTAGAAAATGTTTATTGCTATCTAACCATTAGTTTTGTTTTTTTGATCATTATAATCTAATTTATAACTATTTGAACTCTCCAACCCACCAAAAATATCTTCATGTTTACTTCTATCAATCTAGGGTCCATCTAATGCTCTTTATTTCAATTTACATTAGTATCACCTTTGAAAATGACTACTGATGTTGAGGGTCAGTTTAAGTTACTGCTAGGCATATATTAACATATTGTTTTATTTTTTGCCATTGCTCCTATAAAAGGTCTGAATTTAAAACATCATTAGCAAAAATACTTTGTAAAATGTTACATACTGAATAGTATAACAAATGAAACTCTAGCCTTGTTACGTGTTGAAAAACAAATCAGCATCTTCATATGCATATAATCTTAAAATAAAAAAGCTCAGTTATGTGCAATTATTTCTGAGTGTAGATGACAATTTCTTTGCCTCAAGGCTAAGGAGTCTAAAATAATGTGGGCCATTAAATAGTACCTATTCATCCTGTTACTCACTGTACTTTCCCCCAAACTCAAAATACTTCAGTCAGATTTGGGAGAGAGGCTCGTATCAGTAATCTCAGAATGATGACTGCTTTGGAACATATTCATTAAATAAAAAGCACCAATTATAGTAATTGCCCTGGGGGAAAAGAAAAAAAAAGAGAATACAAGGTAATGTCTACTTTTAGAATCTGATCCCATTAAAATACAAGAACTAAGATTATTTTACAGTGAACACTGTAAAAATTGTAATATATATAGATGTTAGTCACAAAACTTAGATTCAAATATCTTCAAAGGTCTGGGGTATTTTCATCCAATAATTTTGGTCATATTTGTATTGCTGTAGCACTTAGGAGCACAATAAAATGACAGTCCTCACCCCAGGGAGCTTAAAATCTGCGTTTAAAAAAGGAGACAACAAATGGACACAGAAATATGGGCAACTTCAAGGAATCAATGAGATAGTACTAGTCACTATGAAAAGCAGTGGTCTTGGTATGAACACTCCAGCCACTATCAAACAATTGTTACTGGAAGCATAATGGAACGAGAAGATTTTCATAGATTCATAGAAGTAGAGTCAGAAGGGACCTTGCAGATCTTTTAGTCCAACCCGCTGTCCTGGGCAGGAGAGAGAACTGGGCTTAAATGACCCCAGCTATGTAATCGTCAAGCCTCCTCTTAAAGACCCCCAACCTACAAGCCAGCACTACTCCCTTGGAAGTTGGCTCCAGATACAACATAGAAAGAGAATTAATAACTGTATCTTTTCTATAAAAATGTCTATTTGTAGAGCTAGCCAAAATCTGTCATTTTTTTTAACAAAAATATCATTTTTGTGAAAGATGAAATATTTTAATGTAGATTTAGAAAAACTCTCACTTAAAAATCTCAATCATTGCACTGAAAAATGTTGAAATGTCCCAAATTGATTTTTTTATGAAAAGTTACAATTTTTATTACCAAACCAAATTAATTTTAATGGTATTCAAAAAATATACAAGCTCAAAACTGAAACAAAAATTGTCATTTTATGAAAACTGAATGTTTTGATGGATTCAAAATATTTTTCTAAAGTTTTAAAGCTTCTTGGTTTCTTTTCCATTCTGAAAGTAAAATTTTCAAATTAAAATTGCAAAATCACAAAAAAATTACTCCTGGCGGCTTCACCCTTTTCAACCTATTAGATTAAGTTGCCACAGCTAAACACCAATGAGGAGATACCAGAAAGACAATCTGTATTTGTTTGCATAGACTAGTTTCAAGATGAAAGGTAGTTGTGAACAGAGGAACAATAGCTGAATTGTTGTTTACATTATTTCTTCTCCCACATAAAGTACAATCCCTTGATTTGGTCTTAAAACTAGACTAGCCCTTAATTTTATTTTAAGGACAAAAAAGGAACAAGGACTAGGATAAAATGGACTTCATGTAAGAAGTATGTGTCTTGCCTATAGCAGACTACATACAAATACATGACAATGGCTGAAAGAGAGAGACTATATTTCCATTTAAAGGGTCAACATATAGAAAATAATTAGTGCTACAAGATTTACACTCTAGGGACCATCCCTATTTGAGAACAAACAATCTAATTGACAAGAACACTTACCACAATACACTATAGAACTGTTTAGACTGTCGTTCCTTCTTCCCCTATCATCTTCTGGTTTATTAAGCTTTACAAATTAGTCTTTACAACAAATTGTGGTTGAAATGTATTTAGTTTTTTTTTTCTTAAAGTCTTAGCATTCATGGGATTATGTGAGAAAACTGAGCTTGTATTTAAAATTAAAGTAAATTTCAGACCTCATGGTCGGGGAGAAAGGACTAAATATAAAACTACCCAACAGCTTTACTATCAGAAGGTAAATTAAAAAGAAATCTGAATTCACTATTTAGAGCTACTGCAATACCTATTCTATTCTATATATCAGAGCAATGCTAATCATTGCTCAAATATGTTCTGTTAGGATATTATTTCTTTCAAATGGACAAGAGAGGAAGCCTGAACAACATCATATGAGTTTTTATTCTTGTTGGGAAAAAATGGTTACTACTTGCAACACAGTCATGATGGAAAATACAAGTTATCCATCTATAATCAGAGATCTTTGAGGGTGACTCTGCATCTTCCCTACTCGATTTCCAGAGTTGCTAAGCAAGAATGACTTCAGTTGTGCCACACAGCAACTTTGAAAACCAAGCTATATTTGTGTGATCATGAAATCCCATTTTGAAAGTTTTTTTGTTTTTTTTATCCTTAATGCTTTGCTTCTTGACACTGGTAATGTCCTACCCATTGCATGGAATAGTTGAATACCTGGGTTTGAGTTTTATCTTAGTACCCATGAATTCACTGAATATAGAAATTATTATTATTATTATGTGGCAGCAGTACTGTCATGACCTGCAATCTTGTCAAATTCCATCGTTTAAACAACGTTGACCCTGGTCAGTGCTTAAATGAGTGGCCGCTAGAGGGGAAGGAGACAGAAAAAAATATATTTTTTGGACAGCATGAAGAAGCCATTATTCATTTCCTAAATGTCATTTCCCTTCAAGAAAATTCATTTTAGTATGTGTTCCTTTCATTTTTGGGTTGCTTTATATCTGTTTCAATTTTTTAAATGCCAGGACCTCTACTGTGTGTTTCATTACAGGATCATGTAAATACAGGATTACAAAAAAGCGTACTCATTTCATAACATAGTCTTTGGCAAACAAATGAAATTATCCAAGTTTTGCAAGCCTGCAAAACTAATGTCAGTTCCTAAACTATCCTGAGATGATGATGATGATCATCATCATCATAATTTAGATCTATTTTTATTTACCTTCTGGTAGTAAAGCATTTAGGCTGTTTTAAACTCGGTCTTCTCTCCACAACTTTGAGGGCTAAAACTTTCTTCAATTTTAAATGCAAGCTCAGATTTCTCACATAATCCCATGAATGCTAAAACTTGAACAATAAAATTAAATACATTTAAACAATGATCTATTTAACAAAACCCTATTAAAATACATTAAAATCACACCATCAACTGATCATTCATATACTCTACAAAACCAGTCTCTACTTCTTACTGAAAAATACTTAAACCTCATAATACCTCTATAGACAGGAGGAAGGACATATATTTAGTGTATCTGAAGGATTCTTGTTCCTAAAAAAAATCATGCAGGGAAGAACAGGACAAACATCTTCATTAACAACTACCTACCCTTAGCATTAAATAGAACAGCAACACAAGATAATACAGTTTGGCCAGCACACACTGCTGATGTGGTACAGAACATATATACAGATGCTCAATATACAACACCCCTCCCCACCTCACTAAAATCCCTTAGGACATTTTGTAAGGTGGCCATCACAAGGTTATGCAGTACTGTTAATTTGATACCCAATGGATTCAAACCATTCCCCTTCGTGTAAACTTGCTCTGTTACCATTAGCAATTACTAGACAGAAGACTTCTCAGTTCTGCCCACAGTGAATGTTGATATAACATGCACCCTGCAACCCCTTTGTTCATTATAATCTACTAGCTTGACTTCACATGACACAATAGGTGGACAAATTTCCAGGTCACTGTGAATTGTACCTCTCTTCTGAGATTAAGGTAAACTCAGATCCTGAATCTACCTCCATAGTACAAGGTGCTATGAAGTATCCTAGTAGTGTAGGTAGTTTTCTTCTGTGGGGCTGTTGTTTCCACATTACTAACAAATGCAGCAGTATAGGCATCAAGGGGTCACTCACATGCTGTAATTTCATTTAAATCAGCAACAGTATTAGTGGTAACCAGAGGCACACTCCGCTTAGTTGCCTTCATACTGGATATCTTGGTCTTCTGATGACACGCATGTTCAATGCGACTCTTGCTATGGCAATAGTGGCAGTCAGCATCATGGAAGTGACATGTACCATATCTGTGATTTCTCCCACAGGTATAGCAGCTTCTTTGGGAAAAAGAAATTGTGGCTGCTTGCAGAAATTAACCCCCACTCCCCATCACCAAAAACATGCTTTACCAGAAGAAGCACTCCATTATTTTAACTGGGCTCCTCAGCATTTGTATAGATTGGGTACTTTAGTGGGGCTTTTTGGCCTTTTTAGCTAAAGCTGATTCAATCAGTTATTAGATAAAAGCATCAAAAAGCCTCATTAAAATGTCCAATCTATACAGATGCTGGGATGACCAAGCTGAGCCTAACTAATGAGCTTCCTCTTCTGGGCATGTGCTGGGCTTGGCACAGGAGTGCATACAATTTAAAATAAAGCATTGGGGCTTTTGGGGGTGGGTTTTAACATCTTCAAGCAGTCTGTATTTTTGTGTATGGGTGGTGGGTTCCTTGGAGATTACTTCCTCAAATGCTCCCGGTATACCTCAGCAGATATTAATTTTGCTGACAATGCTCAAATTTCCCTTGAAAGGAATGAAGCATTTTTATATGCAAGGGATTCTTGAGCCATGGCAAATGTTAAGTTATGCCTTGCAAGAAGTCTGCATTATAGGGCTTTGTCTCCAACCTCACAGTCAAGACAATCCTTAAGAAGAGACTAGACTCCAGACTGGTGCTGAAATTTCAGTTCTCAGATAATCAATATAAATCTGTTACATATGCAGCAATTGCTTCCTCTGGCAGTTGATTTCATTGATTGAAATGGAACCGGAGATGGTTTTGGAAAGGGTTGGTGAAAAGTGATGTTTTTCAGCAATTGGAGGATCTTGAGGTAGGACTTACTATGGAACTTGGCTGGAGATGCAAGTAAGCAAATATTCTGAAAGGTCTTTGAGCCAATGACAGCAGCACTACACCTCTCTGGTTATCATCAGTAATCTTATTAGTTTCCAGAAAGTAGTCTAACGTATGAGTACCAGGTGGATGGATGGACTGGGTACATCACATTCTTCAATGTGATCCACAAGTACCCATGTTAGAAAGCAACTGCACAAGCCAGCACATGGGAGGAAGAGTCCTGGCCCCTGCTCACTTGCAGCATGGATCACTGCAAGTTTTTTTCCTTTGTTCTCTTGACTGAAGTACTGGAAGCATCCTACTCACTGGGATCCCATCCTCATTGCCTATTTATTGTATCTATGGGGTTCCTGTCCCAAACAGATCACTTAGGGAAGAACAAAAGAACCTTCTTTATTGACAACAACTAACTACCCTTAACACTGCAGAACAGCAAACAGCAACACAAAATAACGCACTTTCAGCAGCATCCTCTGCTGACAGAGTATAGAACATATATATGGATACTCAATACAACAATCTAAATCACTTAAAGATGGACAAATTATTTTTCCCAAGATTACAGATGGACACAATGAAATAGTAAGAAATAGAATATGTACATGTTGAATTCAGGTCTTTAGAAAACAGAAGATGCACCTTCCTTTTTGTCATCAGCAGTCCATAAAATCCAGCAGATATTCCTTGTCTTAGTTAAATACATATTAAAATATTTTAAGATTTGGAGAGTCATGCTTGACTTTGCAATTAGATGTTTACACCATTATTTTAATACATCTCAAAACACTGTGAATTATTTATTAGGTAATATGCTATTTATGTTCTAATTACCATCTTCACAGTAAAATACCAAGTTATGGCACTTGCATAGATATGCAAGTCTGAATATACTTTGTTTTATGGAAAAAATCAAGTTCATAGACAGCCAGCATTAGGAATATTAAGACTGTAACCAAATTCTGGCTTTCCAAATACTGTTTGCAAGACTACAAAATAAAATGCAAAATGTAACTACACATCAATAAATCTTCATATAGGAAAACTAAAAATTATTACAATGTAGAAGAAACATACTGAATTGTTTCAGTGCTTCACAGCATGGAATTCTGTGTGTATGGAAGTCTGTTAAGAAATCAAATGATAGCGGTATAAGGTTTTTGCATATAGCATGAAAATATACATGGAAGATGAGTTTGGGAAATCTTAATATTAGTCTGCAAGTAGATTTCTTATGCTGACACCCCTTCATTCAACTTATCCCTTTTGCTCACTTATCCCTTTTGCTCACAGAGAATGTATTTTTGATCTGTGTTTGTAAAACATCTGACACAATGGGTTCCTGGTCTAGTTGCATCTCCTAGACTCTATGGTAATATAAAAACAACACTTTGCAAATATTTATCATACCCTGTCATTTTATGTTAATGGGTGTTATGCTAGGTCAAGATCAGGTCAAGTGAAAGATATTTTGACCAATGGCAAATTATCACACATTGTATTTTGGGACTTTGAGCCCGGAAATCCTTTTTATAACAGACTATATGTCTATAATATTATGTCAGCTTTTGTTTGTTTTTGCAACCAATCCACAGATTTCCCCTCACTTCAGTGAACCTAGGCTCATTACAAGCCATTTAAAGAAATGGCACCTTAGCTGCATCGTTCATGAGATGATTTGTCAACTCTGTGATATGGCTGTATAAAAGAAACAGATGCAAGGGTCCCAACTGCCAACTTGCTTAATGAGGAGGATAAAGTGTAATGGGAATGGCTGGAGGTTAATGTAGCAGTTGCAGAAAGGAGGAGAAATAAATAAAAAACCCTGCCAGAACAGCCCAGTTTGTTTCTGTTGGAAAATCTGACAACACTCATCTAAAGTCTGTGAATCTTTCAGACAATTTCCCTGTTATTCTTTTAAAATTATGAAACTTAAACTATTCAAGAAAAGGAATAAACCAGAGAATTCCCTTTAAATTTGGCTAAAATAGTGCAATAGGTAGCTCCTGGCAATTCAGAACAGATTTCTGTATGGAAAGCATTTTTCTTGGTAATACTTAAATTAATTTTCTTAGGAGAATGGAACATGGAACTAACAAATCACAAATCAACTAGCAGTAAGCATGAGCAGAGTGATGGGGGGTATGGTGAGTAATGACATTTGGGGGACGTAGGCTCTTGGGTATCAATGCTGATACACAAAGCCTGATTTTTAGAAGTGGGAAGTGGACACCCAGAATCTGAAGCATACAAAAAAAAAAACCACTGGTCAGTCTTGAAAACCTTAGCCCAAACTATTTTGTTTGATCTCTTTGCTTTATGTGAGTATATCAATTTTACATAAATCAGTTACCTTTCAGACTACAGCCCCCCCCATTTCTCAATATAAAAACTAGGGATCAGATCACAGAATTGAAACACAGGACTATAAGAGTGCCTATACATGAGGACACAGGCTCTTCTGATGTGCTGGAATTAAGCGTGTCAGAGCAGACTTGATTAATATAGTCTGCTCAAGCATGGCAATTACCATGCTGCAGCAGCCTCCTGCACCTTGTGTATCAGCACCCCCAAGCTTAAAAATGGTGGCAGGATGCTTGAACTAAAGCTCATTTGATGCTCTACTTACCATCTTGGTAAGCACCATTTTTAAGTGTGGGGATGCTGATACATGAGACGCAGAAGCATTTTAATTAGAGTAGCTCCCAGAGCCACACTAATGAAAGCACCACCCCTCCCACCACCAGAGAACATGTAAAAGTGCCCAAAGAGACCTTGAGATGATCGTCAATACTAGAAGACTGTGGTGGAGCATCAGTGGGGTGCTCACCACTCTGTGGCTATTACAAGCTCCATGGGAGCTTGCTTGCAGAGCAGCAAGAAAAAGCCTCCCCCTGGTGCCAGTTTAAGAACACATTACATGTCTGCCACTTTAAGAGCTGGGGGCAGGTGTTGCCCCAGCTTTGATGAGTGGCAGGTGTGGCACCTGAGCCCATGTGAGGTGCAAGACCCCAGAGAGTGGGTAGTGGGGCCAGACATGGCTGCAGCTACTTGAACCTACATGGGGTGCAAGACCCTAGGGAGTGAATAGTAGGATACAGGACCCTGGAGAGTAAGACGGGTGGGCCAGGCATGTCAATAAGTGGCACCTGAGCCTTCGGAGGTTGTTCAATCCCAGTGTAGGAGACACAGTAGATGCCTTAGTGGAGGCAGGGGTGTAGAGTGGGGTGTAGAGGGGCACCTAATGGCCTGCACCACAGTGGCAGTTGGGAGGCCCTGAAGAGAGGGACAAGTAGAGAGTAGGACTAATGAGGCCCTGTGGCATGGGGGCCTGAGATGAGGCCCTGTTAGGAAGTGGGGTGAAGTGGGCCCAGTGAGTGGGAGGCTTGATGGTAGGCCCTGCTAACATGGGGTCTGAGTTAGGTTCAGATAAGCTTTTGGGAGCCTGGGGCCACAGATGGGCCAGAGGCTGATAGTGTGGGGCAGCTGATGAAGTGCTGCAGACAAACAGCGGGGTGAGTCAAGAGCCTGATTGAGAGCAGCTGGGTGAGGGACCCAGCAAGAGACCAGAGACAGAGTCAAACCAGTGTTTTGGAAACCACTCAGCGCTCAGTTGGATGAGGGCAGCGGGAAATGCCCATGAGGTCACATGCTTTCTGGCCAGGGAGTGCAGGGAACCAAGCCCAAGGACCCTCTGAGTGAGGACAGGGTGAGTGTGGCCCCAGGGAAAGTATGAGTGTGGCCCTGCAAAGGGGCGGTAAAAGAGACACTGCATGAGAGGTGGTGGAGAGAGAGGCTAGAGGGTTAGAGGGCATGGTTAGAAGGTCTGGTACCAATGACTCGGATTAGTGTTGTTTTATTAGAAATTCTGCTGGACTGAATGTAACCTTTGCCTGAAATGTTTAGGCTTTTTCCAAAAGGAAATAAGTCCCGATTAATGTATGACCCATATAAGATTAATTTAAAAATTATAAGAAATGCAGGTATGGAAAAAGAGAACAGAGCACTATAAGGTAACCCTATCCACTATATATATTTTGTATATACATTTTCCTATTCTTTGGATGGGCAAAAGGAGTCAGATACCATTTTTACTCAAACATAAGATGAGGTGTTTTCTCCCAATCAATATAGGGGTGGGAAACCCCTTATTTTATAATTGCATTCAAGGAAAACTTCATTAAATACATTAGCTATCAATAAATTTCTGCCAAAGGTACAATGCTGAGCATGTACTCAGTAATGGAAACCAACTATGAAGTTGACTAAATGCAGCAAACACTAAGCCAGACTTTAAAACATATGGCCCATTTTAGATAAACATACTGATAGGAACCTACCACAAGGATAGATTAGTACAGTCCATCTGAATCGCATATATGGTATTGTCCATTGCACACAAGCCCCCTCAGCACCGACTCTTATTCAAGTTATAGTGAGCTACTACATTAAATACATTTTTACTGGCTCTTCACTCTCACAGCTGAAGAACACCTTTTTTCCCTATTTTCAATTATTTCTGTTTCTTTACAAGCCCTAAATGTCTGGCAAGCAGCACCAAACAAGGTCCCAAAGAGATCACCCCAAACCCTTCTTTCACCCTCTTTATCAGCCTGTTGCATATAAAAGTTTGTACACACAGAACAAGATGGTGGGAGAGGGACACTGCATCCTGGGATGTTGAAGGACTGCAACCTAGGCAGCTCATCTATGGGGAGTGGTCACATATTAATGGAACACAGTATTATGGCAACTTCCCTAAAGTAGCATATCTTCCAGCCACCTTAAGTGTGCTTAATACTAGTTTCAGGTGTTAATGTGTGGATAATCTAGGGGTTAAGAGCTCTAGGACTCACCTACAATTAATGTGTAACAAGATCTCCAGTTATCAGCTAATGGGACTAATCAGGAGAATTTTGTCACCACCATGTGGTGGGGTTACTGTACCGCAGAAACTGTACTTTCTGCTGCTACTTTAGATCAGCTAGAGCACATCCTGCTGGGTGTTACCACTGAAGATTCTTGGGCAGCCACAGCAGTACAGAACAAAAATAGGAGCTTTAATTGAGGCTATTTCAGTTCACCACTATGATGAGAGAGGGATTTTATTGCACATGCACCCAGCTTTCTGGTCACTACTGGCAGTTTCATACTTGACTTGGCACATTGGCTTAGTTTTAAATGTCTCCGCTGATTGATTCTACCTACTTTCCTCTTCAGAGACAAAAGGTTTAAGAATGTGTCTCCTAGAAGACATCACTTTTCACAGAATACAAGCAAACTGTGCACAAGAACAAGCAATCTAACTAGCAGGAGCAGCTGCAGCACTAGCCAAAACAAGGACAGCTTTACTGTGGGGAAAGGGTAAAATGGGATCCCCAACAGAAGCTACCACTCCCCCCAGACTTCCCACTAGGACTCAGAATTTGCAAAAGAGAGAAAACTTGTATCTTGTGGGTGTTTGTATGCAGGTAACACTTTGTGGTTCTGCGGGAAAACTACAGTAGAACCAGGCAAAACATCTAGTTAATCAGAACAGTTCAGACATTCAAGGAACCTCCTTCAGGTCTACGTTTCTCTACCTTGTACTGGCTGCCTATGTTTGTTCCAACTTCTCTCAGTCTCAAAACCTCTTCATGTCAGCATCATGTCAAACAATTTCTTAACCTCCTTCTTCCCTACCCTGTCTACTAGCCCTCTGTTTCTCCATTTAGCTTATCCCTTCCTAAATCAACTCCTTCTCCTAAAAAACATCATGAAACTAACATGACATTTCCACCTACCTAGAAAAATGACTGTCTCAAGATAGGCACGGAGGACAAACCTGTCCTATTTTAGAGACAGCCCCCCCAACCTCAAGTGGTGTCTCTCAAGCTACAGGCTACCTCATTCCTATTCCTATTGAGGCACCAGGACTTGCAACATACCCAGATGCAAGCTGTACCCCCTCATCAATACAGACTTGTGGCAGGGCACCAGGGTTGCCGCCTACTTTAAAGAGTCACGTGGTCCTGAAGAGCCTTTGGCAGGTGTGGCCATGCCTAATCAGTGGGACAGCAGGCTCAGGGACTGATGCCTGAGGCTGGTTAGGAGAGCTGCATGACTGCTGAGAGGGTGCCTGATGGGAGGAGAGCTGGGCTGGGTCAGAACAGAAGCCTGGCCTGAAAGAGCAAGACGGATGACACATCTAAGGAGCCAAAGGAGCAACACCCACCAGCCAAAAGACCACAGCTCCCGAGGGCCATCTGAAACACGTGAGAGAAAGGAGCCAGGGGCCATGCAACCTGGATGACAATGGCTGTTGCCGAGCCATCTGAAAAGGAGGGGTCTAGGCCAGGGGTCTGAGTACCAGCTGAGGGCCAGAGAGAGACAGCAAGAGTAAAGATGGTAAGCAAGCAGCCTGGAAGAGTCACAGGACATCTAGGGGTAGCCCAGAGAGATGGCTGGAAGATCAGGTAGGCCTGGAGAACTGGTCCTGGATAACACCAAAAACTGCACCCTGCTGGAATTGGTTGGTGTGCTGGAGCTGCCTGTGGTGGGGCAGTTTCCAGGAAATACCACATCTGCACCACTCCAATGCAAGGTGAGGATGGAGTGCCAGAAAGCCTGAGCCCCCACTGACTCCAGGTTACTCCATAGAAGGGGAAGGCTAAGTGAGCACACCCTGACAGAAAAGCATGGGGTAAGGTAGAATGGATGGATCGCTCAGGTCCCTAGGCCTACACAGGACCAGGCCAGGCCTGATGAGAGGTGAAGAGGCCTGAGTTGAGTTGAGAGGTCTGACCCAAGGTGTATTGCCCAGTTAGGGGCATGGGTCCGAATGAGGCCCAGTTGGGGGCATGAGCTGGCTATGACACACAGGAATTGGACATGGTAGGTGAGCCACAGAGACATGTGACTGGCCCAGGAAGTTAGAGGCCAGAAGTCACAAGTCACCTTAGGAAGATCAGAGCAGCTTCCCACCATCTATATAACTTATATATATATAAAATTAACAGCAAGGCACAGTGGGTGAGTGCGGGGTGGACTGACCCTAGACAGGCTGAGAATGTTTTTTTGCAGGGTGCCTTGGTACCGCCCTGTCACAAGACCACATCATCATTGGACCAAATAACAAGGATTATACCATCCAACATTCATTCAACTGCACCTTTATTTATGTCATATATGACATTACCTGCTTACAGTGCCCTGCTACTGTCTTCATTGGACAGACTGGTTAATCCCTAGATGTGAGAATGAATGACCCCCAATATGACATCGGTTCCAGAAAGACATACAAGCCTGTAGCAGAACACTTTAACATGCCTGGACATTTCATTACAGACATCAGGATAGCTGTTCATAGACAACAAAACTTTAAAAACTAGTGCAAAATTGTGGAACAAAATCATCCACAGACTGGACTGTGTTTAAGTATAGTCTAAACAGGAACTATGGATTCCTATCACATTACTTGGATTAGCTTTTGTGACTCATCTCTCCCTATAGGCAGGCACAGACAATGCACATTTACCCAGATAAGTAATTGGAAACTGGCCTTTACCCATAACAGAATGGAAGTCTGGCACATACAAACTGGTTAAAAATGGCAGAATCCAGTCTAAGATTTGCCCCCCTACCAAAGAGTGAATGTGTACTCTGTTCACTACCGAACTACGCCACTTACAGAAAACTGCATAATCTAGATCAATTCTGCATGGGCTTTTTGAATGTCTGTACCTAGCCCAAGGGTTCATTACTTGTTTGCCTCTCTCATCACTGCCCCACCTCTCTCCTGCCCCCGGCGCCCACCAAACCCCTTCCCTGTCTTGTGCATTCAAACCATTCTTTATTTGATACACACCTCTTTACATGTTGTTTCACAACACTTGACGACAAAGTTACATTGGGCTCACAAAAGCTCAGGCTATACTTCTCTGATTTCACTAATCTATAAGGTGCAAATATACCCAGGCTTCTCCATGTTTGCTGTTACATTCTTCAGCCCACCTATTATATACCTTCCCACTATTTTATCTCTTTTGATTGTTGGATCTTTATTCTGCAAAGTGTTTTGCACAACCAGGACCTTTCCTGGCCAATCCTTGACACTACTCTAATAGACATGAGATAATAATATACATCACAAACCACCACAATAAATCTCAAAGCCCACATTTATATGGAAAACAATATTCTAATTGCCAGACACTGGACATCTAAAAATCATCAACAGATAAATCAGTTCAAATTCATATAATACATTTTTTATGTTGTTATAATTGTATTGCATTGACAAGCAGTCCACAGTTAAAACTTGTTGCCTAATTGTTAAGTTTTACAGGAAGCTAATATTAAATAGAAATATTTTCAAATATTTCTTCTTATTATTTCTTCTTTATACAAGTTCACAAATGTCTATATAATTGGAAGAAATGCCCCTTTTTGTAAGAATGTTTAGAATTTTTTTTTTATTTAAAAGGGAGTTTCTTGCCAAGAAATTTAAACATTTCTATTATTCCCAGTATATTTCTAAGATATTTAATTGGGTTAGTAGTGTTTTGTTAAACAGAAAAGATGAGGTGAAAAACATACATAGGTCTGTATTTCACTTGTATATAGATGGCATGTATGCAAATATATTAAAATGCCAATCCACAAAGAACTAGGCTAGCACAGAAGAAAAGGTGAGTGAAACAATCTCGAACAAAAGTACACATTTGCAGTTCAGCTTTACTTTTCAAAAGGAATGGAATGTAAAGAATAAACCAAGAGGAGTGACAAGTAAATTAGAGTGCTTAAAGCATTTTCCTGTTTGAATAGTTCCCTTCACTGTTACCAAGAGAACATATAAGAGAACTTTACTTTTTTTTTTTTTTTAAATAATAGATTTTTTTTCCTGGGAAAGCTATCAGTATGGATAATTAGCTGAGCTCTGATACTTGGACTACCTCCTCTGGGCATTTCTGTTCTTTATCTAGCAGCCTGTACTGCATTAAAAATCCCACTCTTATGTATGGGAGCTGGCAATCCCACATGTATATTGATTTATTTTCTTCCTTACTCAAGATTTAGGCTGGTGTAAGGAAGAAAACAAGTGAGCTAGTTATCATGTGATAGATAAGTTCTGTTAGGAAAGCTGGAAAGCAAAAAGTGTGGCAGACTGAGCATATATTTAATAACATTCAGGAGGTGTGCTGTCCATACATGATGATGCATTTCATTTCATTTTTATGTATGTTTTTAACACTACACCTTCAATTAAATAGTGTTCTACAGCTCCTCAAACTATAATGTTTCTTCAGGTTAGTAACAGAAAAATGGTGGACACATCCAACATCACGACCTATCATTTCTCACTCTCTCTTTTCTTTTTTTTAAAGAATTCCTGCCCCTATTGATATGCACTGTATCAGAAGCAGCTCCTGACAATACTTCACTGGTAAGGCAAGCTATAACAGCACTGATTAGCCAATTTTGATTCAGACATTATGATATATATCTGCTGTTGTAAATTTTCTCAGAGTACATCTTTATATGGGTATTTGCGCTTACCTATTTTCAGAGGCTTGTAGACTTTACTGCTTTCAACATTTAGTTCTTGGTTCCCAGAAAGTTAATTAAATGAAATATATTCAATTTGCTATATCATATTTGAAAAGGCATTTCTTCCTTGTACATAGAGGGGAGAAGGCCTACATTACATTGTGAAAAATAATTAATCAGCTTGGAGAATTCTGTGCAAGTTGTATCCTACCTCCTTAGATTTTGGGATCAAGATGAACAGGGAAGAGAAAGGTGGCTGTATGAAGTACAGGCACAGACATTACACTTATACTGGTAAAAGTGATCGGAAATTGGTCTGTACTACTAACAGAAAAGAAGGTCAGCATACAAAACTGGTCTATACCTATAACAGAACAGAAGTTTAGAACATATAGACTAGTTTTAAATGATGGAATCCAGTCAATATTTCACGCCCCACTTCACCAAGAGGTGAATGTCTGTTCTGTTCACTATTGATCTAAACTATGCCACTTAGAGAAAACCATGCAACTTGGATCAATTTCACATCAGGCTTTTTGAACATCTGTACCTAGCCTAACAGTAAGATTTATAGCCCTCTTTTAGCTCAGGTGAACTAATCATTGTGTTAACTGACCAGATTAAAAATTCTAACCTAGATATTGCACACACATTTGTAATTTACCCTGGGACATGAAAAATGAAAAAGTGGTGGGTACTTTTAAACTTGTTAGCTAATATATTTTAATAGGCAAAATAAAACCAGTGAAGACAAGTTGTTTTTAATAACTGTTTGCAGGCTGAAACAAGGCATTTAAAAATGTATCTAATATGGACCAGGATGGGACAGGAACTCATTGATGGTGGTTCTTTTGTCAGAAAATGTTAATTTGTCAAAAGCCCAAATTTTGTGGTAAACTTGAGATCTTTCATATTTCTGCATTTGTTGGCCAAATTCTGCCCTGGCATACTAATACAAGCCATTCGACTCTGTTTAAATGTGGAATAGGTTAGAAAATGACCCAGGTCTTGGATCTAAACTCTGAATATATTGATTGTCTCACACACAGCACATCTCTGGACTCTGATTCGATTCTGCTGCATTAAACTGAAAATCCATGTATTATATATAAGCATGGTATAGATTCATACATGCTCAGAATAGATTTATTAAAATGTAACACTGCTCAGTTGTACTTGATTCATTCATTTAACAGGTCTCGATTAGAGAGTAGCTTGATTTATGTAACATTGACATGAAGTCATGCAGAATTAATTTATTCATTGACAAAGTTTATTTACTCTTCATCTAAAATACATCTCACTAATAAAGAATCTCAAACTACAAAGGTCGCAATGCAGTACACAAGTGCATTTTGCTTGTTGTGTTTGATGTGTTTGGGGGTTGTTCTGTTTTTTTAATTTAGGCTGTTGACAAACCTGATGATTCAGTCAAGATTAGATCAATGAACCTCGAGATTTTGACACTGTTGTACCCTAACTGCTGTACTCATGTCTTACATTCCTTCCTTTTTGATGTTCAGATAGAAAGGGAAGCCAACATACTGGTAAAATGTATACATTTATGATCCTCCTGTTCACCACTGTCACAGGGGACTGATTCTACATTATCAAAGTAGAGGGGAATTTAGCCATTGACTTAATTGGAACTCAAATCAAAAACTTTTTTTTTCCTTTTAGATGCATATGTAATGCTTTTAAAATGGGGATGGCGATCAATTGTTCTCTGTGTCCACAAGACACAGGACATGAAATAACAGGCTCAAAATGAAATGAGGAAGATTAAGTTAGTGAAATAAGAGAGATTTTGTTTAAATAGTCAGAAGAATTTTCTAACTAGGGTTAAGTGCTGGAACTGATTACCTAGAGAGGTTATGGAAACTCAGTCACTGGAAGATATAAGGGCAAGTTAAACATTTGTCCGGAATGCTTTAGACAAGAATAATTCTGATTTAAGCAAAGGGATTGACTAGATTGTCTTCTGTGGTCCCTTTCAGTCCTATTTTTCTATGATTCTGTCTTATTTTGTAAATCAAATATGTCCTCTGCACTTGGTAAGGGTCTCTTACTTCTATCATGCATCCCCAATGCCTCATAAAATTTCTTCCTTAACACCAGAAACATCACATTCCTGACTTCTCAATCTCTCCTGCAAGAGCTGTCCTAGCCCCTTCTCTCATCCCTCTTGGACTCTAGGCTACTAAGGGAAGCAATACAGACTCAGTATTTTTGAAATGCAATGAGAGATGAAAAGCAGAAGACAACATAAAAGACTCCCTCCCCTCCATGTTTCTCTCATAACCATGTAGACACCTAGATTGTCTCATACATTGTTTATATTAGAAAGTAAAGGCCTGATTCACAGCCAAGTGAATTCAATTGGAGTCTTTCCACAGATTTTAACTGGCCTTGGGTCATACCCTAAACTGGCACAGATAGAGGGGAACCAATAATTGGTCCAATATCAGATTGGTACCAATATAAATAAAATTTGCTGTATCAGCTATCAGCCTGTTAGGGCCAATAATTTGGCCAAAAAATGCCCATGAAGCACACAGCCGCAGTGCAGCATCCAGGCAGTGAGGAGCAGAGTCCGGCAGCATGGAGAGCTGCCTCCAGCTATGAAGTCCTGTGTGGTGGAAGGGGTGGGAGGAGGGAAGGGGCATGGAAGGGCAGATCGATGTGTCCCCCCCCCCTCCCCCCCGTGCTGAAGGAGGGGGCAGGGGCAGGCACTGACCAGGCAGGGCAGGGCTGGGTGCAGAGGGGCTAGAGCCATGGCTCCTGGGGGGTGGGGGAGGTGGGTCCTGCCACTGCTTGTACCCCGGGAGGTCATGGGGAGGTGCCCCCCTGATCTGTGCAGGATTGGGTAGCCTGCAGTTGGTGTTGTGTAGGGCTCTTCTCAGCAGAGACTGAGCTCAGAACGGGCACCAGGAGCATTAGCAGAATGCTGCATCCAACCCAAATTTCACTCCCAGAATTGCTGCCACTTTGCACCTGATGTAGCCCCAGCTCAATGCCCCACCTCCACCCACATGCTGGGAAGAGCCAAGTCTACACCAGGTGGCTGGTGACAGTAGTGCTGGGAGTGGAGCAGCAATGAAATTTGGGATGGATGCAGCTTTCTCCCAAGGCCACCGGCGCCCACTCTGAGCCCAGCCCAGGCCAGTAAGAGCCCTGCACATCCCCGGCTGCAGCCACCCCACTGCGCCCAGTGGAGATCCGGGGAGCACATGCCCCCTTGTGCCCTCTTGGGGTGTAAGCCTGCCCCTGTCCATCTCTCTTACTGCAAAGGGTGTTGATCTGCCCCCCCGACACGCACCTCTTCCCTCCCCCACTCCCCTTCTACCATACTGGACTTACCAGCTGGAGGCAGCTGTATCCGAAATCAGATCAGTATCAGCTGATATGCCTCCTTATATATTGACTATTGATATCAGCCCCAACTATCTCAGTGCACCCTTAGGCACAGATCCTCACTCACATCCTGCTTTTCTCTTTCCCCACTTTTCTTAATCCTTTTAGAGTGCTGCCTGTTCAGACTATCTTGTACACACTTCCATCAAGAAGCCCCTGAATGCCTATGGAATATTCTCCCATTACAGAAGGAATCGTGTTTTGGGTGTCTTCCAACATGTGACACACCTTGATTTGACACACATGGCATTTGCTCAATAAGCCCCAACAAGAGTGCTTTTGACTCTTCCTTTGCAACTTGATATTTCAGAATTTAAGAGTTTTATCATACAGTTAACAAAGGGGTGACATCTCCCATCCTCCAAACACCAGAGAATTCCTGACTGATAGTACCTTAACACTACTTCCATCTAAGATGTAAATGCCATGTTGAATTATTTTTATCTAAACATTTAATATTGAAACACTGTTCATCCATGGACTTTATTTACTTTCCTTTAGTGAAGTGAATACAATTGGTTCCATCACGGTTTTGTTTTCAATACTTAATGTATTCCCTTCCCCCACCCCACTAAATCATTATTTCTCCCCTCCCTTTACTTCCTTCCCTAACAAAAAGTAATGGCAATTGCTTCACTGACAATTAAGAAGCATCTTTACTTTGGAGAATTAGAATGCAACTACACTGTAATTGACCCCCATAGGAAAATGTATCCCTAAGATGTTACTGTTACTAAATGTTTAATTCTAGAAGAAAAAAGCAATCCACATAGAACTCCTAGGGTGTTTTCAAAGATGCTTTTAAATCACAGTAGTGGGAACATCTAAAAGCAGTTTAAATGTTAAACCATAAGAAAGCAACTCAGTATTCCTGGAGATTTAAATAAATCAGAAGCAATTAAAATGGGGTGTGAGATGGCCCATAGAGTGTTCTTCACTACAGGCTCTTCATAAGCTCAGCACTGGTCCCTTCAAAGCTCTCGATATGATCCCAAAATAAAATGGGCAGTTAAAATGGGGCATGATGGAGCATAGCAAAAGAAATGGAGCCATGTAAAGAATCTGCAGGAGGATCTGTAGTCATTACAGAGCTAATAAATGTGGTCTTATAGAAATTCACCATTGCTAATCTAGTCTCTCTTCCACTTCTGCATCTGATTGGCTCATTGAATGAACTACTGAATGAGGTTTAGAGATGTTTTCTTCTGAGTAGCTATGTGAAGCAGAGTAGGAGGTATTAGAGATAAAACAAGAAAGAAAAGGGCTACAGAATGGTAGGAAAATATATTTCTTAAAGCAATCCCTTGCCACTGTTCTTTTTTAGGTGTTGTTTCTACTCCTGGTTTCCTGTGGGGATAGAGTAGTCATCAGTATCCAGAAGGCACTTAGCCCATAATAGAGTAAATATGTGAACTAGAGTATGGTTAGACTCCAAAATAGGAGCAGATATTTAATAACAGAACAAATTAGAGAGAATAACCAGAGTTTTCCTCCAACATTTCTTTTGAGTAGGTGGATGGTCACTATTCTGCAGGTGCAACTCCTGAAGGTGGTGGCATGAGACAGGAATTCTAAAGGCAGCAGAGTTTTCCCATCTTTCAGGAGGACATATACACATGCCATATGGAGTCATTGCAGTAGTTTAGAAAATGAGACATTAAACAATTCCACATTCACATGTACTGGGACAACACTGCAATAGTTGCATTTCTGACACTACAAGCAAATTAAACTAACCTAGAGCACACCTATGAAACTGAACCTTAATGGTATTAACCTATATTTGATGTATTCCAAAAACATCCATAATTCTAATATTTTAAAAGCCTACGTCTGTCTGTCTGTCCATAATGCTTTATTTGCACTCTGGCTGATGGAAACAGCGAATCACAGTGCTCCAAACATGGGGGAGTGCTGCCATAATTCCGAAGCTGCACTGAAGACCAGATAGAGGGTAGGGGAGATAAGGCCAGCAGCACTGGCCTTAGCTCCCCCAACCCTGCTCCCTGCAAGAGGCAGAACAGCAGCAGAATGGTGCATCAGCTGGTGGCACTCCATCTCAGCCCCTTGGCCCCCTGCCCCTCATCATTCTTGATGGGCAATTGGTTAGTACTTTCATATATGTACATTCTTTCAGTACAGAAACATGTATTTAAAAATACAGTGCTTACTACTTGTTAAGACAACTTCTGGTCAGGTTTACTACAACCCCTAAGGCTAGGAACAGAAGTTACACATAAACTGGTTTAAGTAATCAGAAACTGGTTTAAACCTGGCTGAAACTGGTTTAAGATAAATCTGATCAAATATAGTATCAGACTTAACTGATTTGGGCTTATGAAACTTCTGTTCCAGACCCCTTCCTGGTTTAAGTTAAATCAGAGTCCTCCAGCATCCCAGCATGCTTTGAAGCCCTGGGCTGGGCTGTCTGCTCCAGCAGAGATGAGTTGGAGGTGAGGGAGAGTGCCCCCCGTCCCCCCAGAAACACCCCCTGGCTGGGGCCAGGGAGGATATTAAATCCCCCTTCCCCTGAGTACAAACCTGCCCTGCCCTGCTAACCTTACTGAAAGATACCGTTGGATGTGACCGTGGACTACAAATCCCAGAGGCACTTGGAAGCAGGAAGAGGAAGTGATTAGCAATCCTGCAGAGTCCTGCTTATGTAATTCTGGACTGCAAATCCCAGAGACCTCAGGGATAACAGGAAGAGGAAGCAAACACACAGCCCATACTGGCTACATGCCAGAGAACCATGCTGTAGCACCCTCTGGCTTCTGGCCTGGGCTACTGCAGGAATGTGGCTGCATTTTCTCAATCAAAAGTAAATGCGTGTCCAGTTGTTTCTCAATTTAATCTCTGTACTTTAGACTAACCGGCAAAGACTGAATTGATTCAGCCATGGGCTTTTTGTCTGTACTTAGCTTAAATGTCTCCTAAAGTTGCCAGGGTTCAATCTGCATTAGGAGGCCTAATGCACTGTTCAACAATATCCTTCAAAGTAGTCAGCATAAAAATGGGCCTAGATAATTAGGTTATCTTACCCTGGATTGTGCCTGCAAAAGCCACAGGAAAAAAGAAAGCAGCTGAGCCTGACAACATGGAGTTCTTAAGAAATACCTGATGGATTCATCCTGGCAGACAGCACTAGCATTACTTGAAGAATGCCTGAGGAGGAAGGGGCAGCAATGTTAATTTTATACTTAAAAAAGAAAAAAAAATAAGGAACAAAACCAGTATAAAGATCAATGAAGAGAAAAGTTTTCCCTAACAGTTACATCTATTACAAAACCTTCATTTGGTTTTACTTAAGACTTATCAAGAGGCTTTCTTTTACCAAGGATGGTAGCATCACCACTGAGAATTCAAACATTTTTTACTGCTTGAAGCACCTGTTCAAACCATATGTTGTCAGTGTAAATCCAGCATAGACCCAACTCTAAACAGAAGATATTATTCATAGAAAAAAATCTCTTTTGTTGGCATGTATTCTTCAGGACCAGAGAGTACAGAATTCCCTCTAAACAGAGATTTATCTCTTAATCACCATCCAGTTCATAAATTTCAGTCCTAGAACACAGGTGAAGAAATCTTTTTTTACTTTGGAGGGGGGAAAAAGCAGTCTTGTGGAAAAAAAATTAAAATCTTTGCCGTATTTCTGAAGAGTGTTTTGCACTTTAAAGAATGCAAGACAAATTTTCAGAATTACATCTGTGTTATATTCCAAAAAGTTTCATAAAATCTACATGGCTATATTCAACTTTTAATAAAACAATAGTGAAATGATGGGGGGAAATGTTTCTGCTCAAAGCTACTTTAATATTACAGTACAAAAACATTACTATACAGTGTTTGTTCATCCCTCTCAATTCAGCGCACTACAAACTCCAATGTGTAAATAATGAATTAGTGGAGGCGCTACAAAATGTCCATAGATTATTCAAATTACTTGAGATTAATAGGTATCTAATACTTTAAATATCTCCTTTAAATTCTAATATAATACTAGTATATAGTATGGATCTGATTACCAAAATTTATTTTCTCCATATTCATACACCTTGGAACTAAGGTGGTGTTGGAATAGGAACTAAGCAGCATAATTAATTGTATGGTTTGTCATATTCATCTCCCTGCCACTGAATATTTTAGATTTCCCATCATACTGATGTAACTCCTCGGAAACAAAAGGGGTTGGGGTTCACATTTCGTGGTACCCCATAAATTATACTAGTGGCTCAAACTCCTACCCAGAAATCTAGGAAAACTGAATTTACTGGGACATCCCATATAAACAAAACTGCCTTCTTACAAGCAGTATAGAGACAAAATCCCAAATTTATTACAAACAATAAAAATAAAACAAACAAAAGAAAACCCCAAATATATACATATATACATACACACACACATTTTATATATATATATATATATATATATATATATATATATATATATATATATATAAACATAAACACTAACTACAAAGCAAAGTCTATAAGTGGCACCCTCTTGTGGGGGGAGAGGGGACTTCACCAACGTCCAGACAATCTGGGAATTGGGGCTTCCCAAAGGGTAGTTCTGGGGGCCTGCAGGCCTATATCTGCCCTTCAACAATGGGCTGAAAAAGGGGGCCCACACCAGAAAGTCCTATGAACTGCTCCTTGGACTCACCGTGCTGCAGAGAGTTGCTGCTCAAGAGCATGGGTCCTTTTGAGCTGCAAGGGGTTCCTTCACTCATGGAGAAGTGGTAGAGTGCTGAACTCCACTTCTGCATGGTGGCTTTGAGGGGTTAACTGTGTTTTTTGTCACCATACTACACCCCAAAATTCCTAGTCCCAATCCCAGCTCTTCTGAGCAGAAAACAACAAAAGGACTTTGAAGGAAAGGTCAGGCCTATCTTGGCTTGGGCCTGAACTACAACTAGCACCCAACCACACCACTTGATTGGAATTTTAATTACAAAAGGGGCAAAAGAAGGCCCAGGCTTACTTCACTGGGCCTGAACTGGGCAGCAAAAGCCAATCAGGCCTATACTCTTGATCAACAAGAAGTGCCAGGTCCCAACCTAGCCCAAACCCTGTCAGGCTTCACCCTGGTCCAAATCTGCCAGCCAAATATATGGCTGAGACTCAGCCACACAGCTAGGCTAAAAAGCAATGGCTGTAAAACAGCAAAAAGAGACCAGGCCTATGGCTGCAGCCATGACATCTAATTTCAGCTATACTACTAGGCCAAGACATTACAATTACAAAACAGAGCGGACCAGGCCCATATGGCCAGTAACTGCCAGGACTCCATTTTTTATTAGAGTCTGATGGGGCCTCAAACTCTGAGACAGACTTTCTCTCCCTATACCTGAGGCTTTCCCTTTACATAGCTTTTGTTCGTCTCTCTAGTGAAGAAGCGGGAGGAGGGGTAGATGCATAGCCGGTGGAAGGCTGGGGCTAATGGGGCTCAGCCCCCACAATGCAGGGCAGTGGGTAGGGCTGCAAAGCAGCTCAGCCACAGGCTCCAGGCAGCTGCAGCAGGGGTGGTGAGGGGTGTGCATGCAGCCAGGATTGCAACCCAGCATGTGGATCACTGGCTTTCCAGCCCAGCACTACCAGTCAATTCTGTGAAGGGAAAGGGGTGCGGGCAGGGGGGCACAGTGCGCAGATCAAGTAAGGCAGAGGCAGGAGCAGAGGCTGGACTGAATGGAAAAATGGGGTCCCAGCCAGGCCGTGGTGTGGGACAATCGGATCCCAGGAAGCTCATCCAGGGGTATGTGGGGATTCTGTCACTGTGTGCACCCTGGCGGAAACCTGGGGGGCACATGCCCCTTGATCTGTGAGTGGGGTGGAGCCATTGCACACTGGGCTCTGCAAACTGCTACAGCTACCCTGGGAGCAGCATGACACCACATGCCTGCTGCCACTGGGCTGCACCACACCCCCTGCCCACTCCACAGTGAGACTCACATGGCAGCACACAGCTCTTGAGGCAGCAAGGTGCAAAGCCCAGCATGCAGCAACAGCTGCCTCTACCCTGCACACAGATCAGGGGTGCACATGCCCCCCCGGGCTTCTGCCAGGTTGCGCACAGCAGCAGGACCCTCCCCTCCCCTCACATCCCTAGACAAGCCACCCAGACTCCAATTGTCCCACCACCCGGCCTGGCTAGGGCCCCATTCACCCCAGCTCCTGCCCAACTCCCTCCTTCACTGCTGTGCCACAATCGCCACCCCGTAGCAGCTGTTTGTCCTCCCCCACCCCTTCCCTCACAGACTCACCTGCTATTCCAGGTGAGTTCCTGCTATTCACCTGCTGGGTGGGAAAGGAGGGTGTGCACATATGCACATGCATGTTCAGCACCGCCCCCCCGCCCCAAATAATTTTTTCTCCCTCCACCTATGGATAGATACCTGCTATGGGAAGCAGTTTTCTCTGGCTCTCAATTCAACTGTGCAGCTCTTAGCAGCCCAGGAGAAGAGAGAGAGAAACCTCCATTGAGTTCTTTTTATATACTTGGTGTGACATCACCCAAACCTTGTCCAATTCGGGAGTGACACGCTCCAGCCTCTCTCTTACTCAATCTGCCTGAAGAATCTTCTGCTCCCTCTGGCCTTGTTGGCCAGAGGATTTTAGATATTTGGCCAGATACAGGCCCCGGCTTTCCATGTGATGAGCACATGGGTGTAACAACAGGGGCCCTGTTGCCCACACACATACACACACACACACACACACACAAAAACCAATACACAACAACCAAAACACACACTTTACCATATACAACTCAAGTGTTTGTGGGTGTTACACTAAGAAGAGTTTGTAACTAGCAAATTATATGTAATTAAAAGTCAATAGCACATAACAGATAGATTCAGTGTTTAGTTTAAAGGAGATGAGATGGAAAAGGTGCAGAAAGAAAAGGAGGACTAGAACTGCTTGAGTTAGGTCATTATAAAATTCTGCTTTGTGTTCAGTAAGTACTTGAATATGAAGGCTACTTGTAAAGTTAAATAATACACTGGAGTCACATTTGAAGACAAAGCCCCTTTCTAAACGAGTGAATTTAGTCAGGCTCCCCAGCGACCCCCAGGAACCGTGGAGGACCCTGCTGTTCCCCAGCACAGAGCCGGAGGTAAGCAGGGCCTATGGTAGGAGAGACATAGACCACCTGCGAGGCAGCTGAGTGGAGCCGAGGAGGGTCTCGCTCATCTCTGGCTCCTACTTGGCCCAGTCCCCAGGAAGACAGAAGATGTGGGAGAGGGTAGTTACCAATCCCTCTCTGGTAGATCAGGGTTCCCTAAACCCCAGGGCTGGGCCCTCCGTTGCCCAAGAGCAGTGTGGTGCCGGCAGCAGGCCCACTGCACATGCACAGAGTCTAAAAGAGCCCGCCAACCAGAAAAAAAAACCTCAGTTTGGCCCTGGGAGCAGTGTGAGACACACAGGTGCAAGCCCATTGTGCCCCTGCACTCTGAGGCCCCCCCAGAGGCCTCCAGTAACCATGAAGCACCCTGCTGACTCCCAGCACAGCTGGAGGTAAGCAGGGCCTGTGGTGGGAGGGACACAGCCCAGCTGCGAGGCAGCTAAGTGGAGCCAAGGAGGGTCTCACCTCTCCTTGGCTCCTACTTTGCCCAACCTCCCAGGGAGCCATGTGACTGGAGCTTCACAAACAGGCTGCGCAAACAGGCACACTTCTGGGCCCAGTGTGTGAGTTTAGCATTGGTGTTTGCACAGAAGGGTGACTGGAAGGGCCTGAGGCCCTGCCAGTGAGCCCCTTAGGGTAGGCAGTTCCATCAGTAGCTGACCTACCAGCAGCACAATGTGGATGGGCACACACTGCACCCGAGGGTCCCCTCAGAGTCTGCGGCCTCTCCCTCTGGCACTTCAGAGGCCTCGACCCAGATGGAATCCATGGTTCCAGGATCCACACAGATGAAGCCTCTGGCTCTCAGTTGCAAGGGCTGCCTGGCACATTTCCAGACTCATGGGACTGGGAGCAGGACCACCTCCCTTTGCAAAGTTTGCTCCATTTTGGAGTCTCTGGGACACCAGATAGAGAAGCTCCAGGCCACAGGCCAGAGATTGTATGCTATCAGGGAAGGTGAGCAGAAGACAGACTCCTACTGCCAGGCCCATCACCCACTGGAGGTGGAAGGTAGACCAAGGTCACCTTCCAGGACAAGGGATGACTTGGGGATCTAACATACTGTTCAGCCAGGAGTTTGGACCAAGGTGGTCAAGGGCCCCAATGCCCACTGCACCAAGGTCCCCTCCTCTCTGGGACTTGTCAATGGGTTTGAACCTCTTGCACCCCAAGTTGAGCCTGCAAAAATGCCAGCTCCTGCAGGCAAGGGATGATAGCCCACCCCTACTCTCCCTAAGACTAAATGCAGAATGGTTGTCATGGGAGTCTTCCTCCTAAGGGGGACTGAGGGGGCAATCTGCTGCCTCAGCCCCCTAGCTTGGGAGTTCTGCTACTTCCTGGGGGCCTGCATCCAGGACATAGCAGAGAGGATCCCAAAGAATATCCAGCCCTCTGACCACTACCCTATGCTCCTTATCCATGTGGGTATTAATGACACAGCTCAGAGCAATCCCAGATGGGTCATGAGAGACTACAGAGCTCTGGGAGCAGGGATTAGGGGGTGCAGATGGTCTTTTCCTTATTCCTCCCAATTATGGGTCATGGGCTGAGGATGGAGAGACGGGTTGAGGTAGTCAACCAAAGACTGTGGTGTGGGTGCTATCATGAAGACTTCAGATTCCACAATCACAGTCTGCTCTTTGGTGAGGGAGGTGGTAGTGTGCGGGGGAGAGATGACCTCTACCTCACTCCACTGGGGAGGAGGCTCTTCTCAGCCAAACTGGCTGACCTGCTCAATCAGGCTTTAAATTAAGCTTGCCAGGGGTTGGGAGGATTACCACCACTGCAAGCCCATTGAGCAACCTTTCTAAATCAATCAGGCTAAGGCACATAAGGGAACCCACCGCTACCCTAGCCCTGGATCAATCTGTGGGGAAGGCAGGAGCCCCTAATGTGCCACCTGCCTGTCTGTACACCAATGCCAGAAGCTTGGGGAACAAGCAAGAGAAACTGGTCCTCCTGCTAAACAAAAACTTATTACAACCTCAGAGGGATATAAAAGACACCTAGTGGGACTCCACCTATGAGGCCACAGGTATAGAAGGCTATACCCTGTACAGGCGAGATAGTGTAGACAAAAGGGTTGGAGGTATGTCAAGGAAAGCTACATAGCTGGGTCCCAATCCCTGCAAATTGGCATTGGGACCCAGAAAGGATGACTGGAGTCCCTCTGGCTTAAAATACATGGACAATGTGGCACAGGGGACATCATGGTAGCAGTCTACTACAGATCTCCTAACCAGAAATGAGAGCTGGACCAAGAATTCACCAGGTAACTGGCTGAAGTTGCATGCTTTCAGTGCATGGTTGTCATAGGAAGCTTTAATGACCTGGACATCTCATGGGAAGAGTACTTGGCCAAATCTGATTGGTTGCAAAGCTTCCTCATGTGCATAGACAAGCTCCACCTGACTCAAGAAGTCTATAGGCTGACAAGAGGTAAACTGTTGCTGGACTTCATACTGGCCAAAGGGGATGACCTAGCCAGTGTCCTAAGAATTGATGGGAAGCTGTGTGATAGTGACCATGGGTTGATCACCTTTACTATCCATTACAAAGCTGGCAAGTCAGTCAGCAATACAGAAGTCCTCGACTTCAGGAAAACTGACTTTGACAAGCTCAGGAGGCCCACTGTCAAGACCTTAGGATGACTCAACGGGAAGAGGAGCCCAAGAGGAGTGGTTGCTCCTCAAGGGAGCAATCCTGACAGCACAAAGGATAGCCATCCTATCTCAGAGAAAGGGTAGAAAAAGGGAACAGCAGCCCCCTGGGCTCAACAGGGAACTTGAGGACCTCCTACTGCTCAAAAAAGAGTCTTATAAATGATGGAAGGCTGGAATTACCACCAAGGAGGAATTCTCAGCACTGGTCTGTACCTGCAAGGAATGGATCAGGAAAGCCAAGGCTGCAACCAAGCTGCATCTGGCTTCATATATAAAAGATAACAAAAAGTCCTGTTTCAGATATATAAGGAGTCGGAAAAAAGGCAGGCGTAGCATTGAACCCCAGCTGAACCAAGCAGGATAGCTGATAACCAACACCCAGGAAAAGGCCAACTTGCTTAATGTGTACTTCACATTGGTCCTTCATCAGTCCAATGGGACTCCCCTACCTAGCAAGATGCAGGATGGCCAGGGTAAGGATGTATTTATACCCCGCATCAGTCTTAATCTAGTAAAGGATCACCTTGAGAGGCTAGACACCTTCAAGCCAGCTGGTCTGGACAGATTACACCCGAGTACTCAATGAACTGGAAGGTACAATGCAATGTCACAGCTGGCAAAGCAAACCAAACTCTGGCTTGCATCCATAGATGCTTCTCAAGTAAAACTCAGGATGTTGTCCTCCTGCTGTACTCGGCCTTGGTGAGGCCACAGCTGGAGTACTGCATCCAATTCTGGGTTCTGCAATTCAAGAAGGATGCCGAGAAGCTTGAGAGAGTCCAGAGGAGAGCTATGTGCATGATCAGAGGGCAAGAGAATAGGCCTTGTGAAGAGAGGCTGAGAGCCATGGGACTCTTCAGCCTGGAAAAGCACAGGCTCAGGGGGAACCTGGTGGCAGCTTTAAGTACATAAGGGGTATACATCAGAATCTAGAAGAAGTTCTGTTCATCAGAGTGACCCAAGGAAAAACAAGGACCAACAGTCATAAGCTCCTACAAGACCACTTTAGGCTGAACATAAGAAAAAAATTGCTTTACTGTCCGAGCCCCCTAGATCTAGAAGAGACTCCCTCCAGAAGTGGTGCAGGCACCTACTCTGGATGCATTCAAGAAACGTTTGAATGTTTATCTTGCTGGGATCCTATGACCCCGGCTGACTTCCTGCCCCTGGGGCAGGGGGCTGGACTTAATGATCTTTGAGGTCCCTTCCAGCCCTAAAGTCTTCATCTATGAATCTAAATTAAACCTTAAGATTACTACATCCCAAAGAATCCTGAGAAGTGTAGATTGTGATAAATTATTATACTGCAAGTTCTTCCATTCTTTTTTCTTTTTAAAAACTCCACTCACTGACTAAGTGTATCTGAGGAAGCAGGGTCTCAGAAGACCCTTACTTGAAATAAGTAGAAGGAGGTAAAATATATAGCTTTGTGAATGGAAAATGGATTATAAGTCTTAATATCTAGATGATTCAAATATACCCTATGCAACTAGGTTCTTAACCTTAGAGTTCAAACCCTCTTATTTGTGTTATATGGAGGCATTTTGGTGGCCTATATCTAATACATTTCTAGTCTCAGTCTCATTTCTAATGCAAAAATATTAATTTCACAACATGCATCCTAATTATCTAAGACACGGGTGTCAAACTGGGTATTCCCTGCTCCTCTATCCACTCCCACTCCACAGGCGGGATCTATACTGTACAGCTCCTTGCAAGCCAGAACCAGATTGACCTTCACCAGCAGGGTGAGCAGTTCTATGCAGAGAGCAGCAGGGATTAACATAGCCATCACTTCCCCTACAACTACTGAAATAAATCCCAACAGGGCTTCATGCCACAGAATTTGGCAGTGGGCTCTGCCCTTACCAGATATTCCAGGAGACCTGCAAGCTTGATGATACAGTTCCATGGACCAGATCTTTCACACCCTGATCTAGGACCTTTTGTGCCATGAAAATTTACCTACAGTTGGCTGGAGGCACAACAGAAGAAAACCATTAAGCACAATGGAAGAACACAACTGCTGAGTTCTTAATACATGGTGTTATGCAGTGAAATTTGCAGTCTTCTTGACTGCCAAACCCATGCCCCTCATCTGTTTTAAATTCACTTAAAATAAAAAAATATATATATATATGTTGCAAACTAGGGAACTGGATCCAGTTTCTTAACATTAGATCTTACATATGTGTAGAATTAATTTTTAAGATTTTTGTATATACACAACACAGTTAACCATGACAAATATTTGTAAAGATTTCCTTTATGTCACCAATTACAACTAAATGCTCATACTTGGCCAAGAAAAACCAAACAAGGAAAAGAACCTATATTTATTCATAAGCTTTGAATACCTAGTGTCTCATTAGTGCCCTGTACTGCGATGCATAGAATATCAGACCTATAAAACTAAATGCATGATGTCAGCTGCTGTGTCCGGATGCTGCAGATGAACAGAAAATGTCCTAATGCTGTATTTAAATTGACAGGGCTTGCTATATTGGGAGTTTTTGCTGTTCCAATGGAAGCCTGAGGATATGGCTGTCAAACCAAGCACCTAGGAATGTCCTGCAAAGGAAGCTCTGTCATCAACTTTCTCTTCTTCAACAGTAAAATTTTCCTTGTGTTTTCCACTGCAAGACTCTTTGTTTGAATCTCAGGTCCTCACCTTTGTGTTATCATTCATTTGAACCCAACCTACACTATGACAAAAAAGAGACTAACAAGTATTAGAGCCAATTCAACATTTAGTGCTTCGTGGTCAGGTATTCACCAATTAAATTTATTGCCCAAGACATCCCTAGTATAATCCATCCCCTTCCTCTCAGTGGAACAGAGCTGTGCTGAGATGTTGTCACATAATTCTTTCAGAGCACGTTAAGACTATGGAGCATTGTCTATAGTATGCCTGACTTGAATCGGTGCTTTGAGATTCCTGCTTTCAGAAGTACCCATGAACACCACATATACTAACATCAATAAACCCCCATCCCTTCACCCCATTATAGGTCTACATATATGTGGTTAACACTGGTTAAAGATAAGGAAAGTAGTTGGCAGGTCCTAGAAGCCAGGATCCCTAGGTTCTGCTTACTGGATAGGTCAACTTTTGCAATGAATGTTGTATATTAATATTTGTTACAAATGAATATGTTAGATGTTTTGAGCTTCTGACAGAAAAGGATATTATAGTAATGCTAAGTGTAATATGCATATGCCCCTAAGACCTCATCTGAACAGCCTTATTCAGCTGAACACATAGTTTAGTTTCCTGAAGTAAAAATTTTAGGACTGGGCCTGTCAAGGACAAGAATGGCTTTTTGAAAATCAGTATTCATGCTCTTTGATCCCACGGGTTAGGGACAGAAATTACGCATAACCTGGTATAAGTGATCAGAAACTGGTTTAAATCTGGAACATAACAGAAATTTAGTGCACATAAACCACTTTCAAAATGGCCAAAAATGTTTTAAGAAAAACCTGCCTGGATGCAGTATCGAATTTAACTGATTTGGGTTAAATCAGTTTATTGAACTTCTGTCCCAGATCTCCTCCAGATTCAAATTAACTCACAGTCCTCCAGCATCACAGGATGCTTTGCACCTCTCCCACAAACCCCCCTTCACAAGGTAGGTAGGCTAGCCTTGGCCCAAGCTGTCTGCTCCAGCTGATCAGGGAGACATGCTCTAGTTCCCTCCAGCTTCTGGTCCGGGCCACTGCAGGCACGTAGCTATATTTCCAGAATTAAAAGTAAATATCTGTTCACTTGCTTATTGGTTCAATCTACACGTCTTAAAATAACCCACAAACACTGAACTGATTCAGCCTTGAGCTTTTTGACTGTATATACTTAGTCAAGAAAGACAGACCAGCATTTTGGCTTTTCTTATTTTTACATAACTCTGGAAACATAGTTGTATAAAACTGGAAATAGGTGGACAATTTAAATAATTCAATGAACATAACACAAGCAAAAGGTTACAAATGGATTTTGATATTTCTTGTATATTACTACAACTTATTTTTATACTAAAGACAAGTTTGTAAATGTAATCTTTAAACACTATTGCTTTATTGTATTAACATCAAGAAAGGAGGAATGAGGACAAACGATATTTTATACCATTTCCTTTTGTCAACAAATAAAGCAGTTTAAGGCATCATCATAGATATGGAAAGTCACAAACTCTGAGAATCAGGCTCTCAAGCTTAAAATGGTTGGACAAGATTGAGGCCTTCAGCCCTCAAAATTAGGGTTTTATTCTTTTTTCCACAATTTATCACCTATGAAATCAAGATAGATTTAATTGCTATGATATAAACCTGCAAGGTCTTGAGAGCTACTTGGGAGCTTCTCAGTCTACTATTAGAGAGAGCTAACATGTTCTGCATCTTACAGAACTTATTGAAGCCACCTGCTGAATTTGTAATGTTTGTAAATCAGTCTCTTCAGAGCTAGTCATTGTTAATAAACTAGTTTGGAATTCATTATCTTTCTCAAATGGATCATTTATTTTATTAATAATTTTCCAATAGCCACCCTACCTTAATTTTGAAGTATGCAATCATTAGTTAATCATTTATTAATCATCATGACCCAAAAAAAAGCATGTCAGTAGTATAAAAATCAGTGAGGCAACAGCTCTATCCAGTCAAACTTAACACAAAATTGCCTGACGGATGGACAAGTGATATTATAATGCTGCCTTCCTTTGCAGTAGCTGGATCAGGAGGAAAATAAATTAGATTTATTGTAATTAATTTTGATACCAAATTGGAAAACCACAATCAAACTGACAAATAAAGAAAGACATTTCATCTTGCAGCTAAATTCAGCTGGAGGTAGTCATTTGGAAGCCTTGAAAATGTTATAATGGGCAGTATTGTAACTTTTCAATTTTTAAGCAATAATTCTTTAGGCTAACATTTACATTTATATTCATGAATACTTCTAGACATTGTATGTTTATGTGCCAAGCTATATTACTAGGCAAAACTATATAGTTTGAAAATAACAATACAGTAGGATGTTGCTGTTTGAATGAAATATTTCAAAGAAGATCCTTCATTTATCATACTGTTAGCCTATCTTATTCAGCTTAAGAAGGCTGAAGAAGTCATTACAAAAAAAAAATGACTGGAAAAATGTCTTAATGTCTAGAAAATCAAAGCTGTGAGAATTGTATACTCAAAAAATGAAGATGCTTGCTTCTAAGTCATTGTTAGCCTGGGACAGCTGTAAAAATGTTCTTCACCTCATACATCTTCAACTAAATTGCTTCTCACTCCAGAATTTAAATATTGTGGATGACAAAGATTTTACTTTGATGATGACAGTGAATTTGTCAGCACAGACTATTAGGAAAATCTTGAGCACAACAACAAACATGGAGTAGACAAAGGGCTAGAATCCAAAAGCATTTGCGTGTCTAACTCTTCAGAGAAACCAATGGAAGTCAGGTGCCCAAGTACTTTTTTGTGGTGTAGAGCTAAGTATGAGATATAAAAACATAAGAACTGCCATTTACTGGGTAAAACTATAGGTCTATCTTGCCCAGTACCCTCAGTCACATAGTGGCAAAGAGTGGAGGCTGAAAGGGAAAGTACACAGGTTATGACCAGGGTTTGTTCCCTACTCTTCTCCCACTTGCAGCCTCCAACATTTAGGCTAGGGTCAGAAGGTAAACATAAGCCAGTTTAAGTAGTCAGGAACCAATTTAAACCTGTAACAGAATGTAAGTTCAGTGCACATAAACCACTTTCAAATTGGCCCAAACTAGTTAACCTAGGTATACGTAGTATTAGAGTTAACTGATTTAGGTCAAACTGGTTTATAGAACTTCTGTCCCAGACCCTTTCCAGGTTTAAATTAAATCAGAGACCCCCAGCATCCTGGCATGCTGTTCAGTCCTGGGCTGTGTTCTCTGATCCAATGGAGCAGGGCTGGCCCCACCCCCAGCTACCAGCAGGAACTTCTTCATCCCCAGCATTCAGGAGCAGGGCGGATTCCTCTGCCTCACCCACTCCTCTGCTGGAGAATGCACCCAGCTCACAGCTGGGGTGGGGGAGTAACGCACCCATTATTGGTTTTCCCCCTCCACTGGGCATGGGGTGGGTGTTCTTCCCACCCCAATCCCTCCTCAGCTGCCCCACAGGACCTGCCAGGCTGCAGGCCACACTCACAAGGGAGCCCCATGCTGCAGGACAGGCTGGGGCGGGAAAGCTGCAGCCTGGAATGCAATACCCCTCCCTCATCCAGTGTCAGCCACACTGCAGCCTTGCCGGCAGAGCAGGCCAGGAGCCAGAGAGTCTGTGCCAGGCATAGCTGACAGGCAGCAGGAGCTAGCTCTAGCCATTCAGGGGGGAAGGACTCACTCGACACCCCAGCTGAAACAGGGATGAGGCACCAGGCTACAGCTCTGCCACTGGGCAGCCCTGGTTCTATGACCCCCACAGGCTGGCTCCTGTGAAGCAGTGGCACCAGGAGCCATGCTCACTCCACCACTCCAGGTGCGGGAAGGGGGAGGAGGCTGCCATTTTTCCTCCCCAGTCCCTTCTCAACTGGCCTGCCAGTGGGGAAAACATTTTACAGGGTGATCCACCCAGCTTCTGCCTGCAGAGAAGCCCACAGTCTAAACTAAGCCAGAAGCTGGAGTGGTCACCCAGCCATGTTCCCTCACTAGCTGGCAGGCTGGCTGAGGAGGGGTGTGGCGGGGGGAAAACAGCCCCCACTGTGGGCTTCCCACTTCCTGTGCTGGGCAAAGCTTGGCTGGGCTCCAAAGCCAGGCTGGGGAGGGGGGCTGGCATTTTACTCATCACTTCCTCCTTAACCAGCCTGCCAGCTGGAGAAGGGGCATGGCCAGGTGATTGGCCCATCTCAGGCAGTGGAGTAAAGCCCCCAGCACAGACTTCCCCACAGCTGGGAGCCAGGCTGATCACCTAGCCATGCTCCACACTCAGCCAGCTGGCCAGCTGAGAAGGAAGTTGACCCCCTGCCTGGCTTTGGACTCCAGCCAGGCTGTGCCTAGCACATGGGGTAGGAAGCCCACAGTGAGGGTCATCTTTCCCCCCACTCTGTCTTCAGCCAGCCTGCCAGCTGAGCAGAGGGCATGGCCAGGTGATGTGCCCGCCTCCTGGCTGTAGGAAAGCCTGTGGTGGGAGCTTTAATCCCATGCCTGAGCCGAGATCTGGGCCAATCACCCTGTCACACCTCCTGCTCAGCCAGAGAGCCAGCTCAGGAGGGAGTAAAAGGGGAAAATGTCCCCCACTGTGGGCTTCCCACCCCATGTGCCAGGCACAGCCTGGTTCAGGTCCAAATCAAGGAGCTGGGCAGGGGTCAGGCACCTGTCACCTGCTGCCTGCTCAAAGTGGAGCTGGGCACTTCAGGCAGGCTGCTGTGGGCCATGTGAGTAGGCAGTAACAGGGGTAGGCAATGGACAGCCACAGCCCGGTCCAGTCTGGCCTGGCCCTGCAGCCCAGGGACATAGGCAGTGACAAGCCCATAGCAGCCCACTCTGAGTGCCCAGCACCACTGTAAGCAGGCAGCAGGTGACAGGTGCCTCACCTCTGCCTGCTGCAATAGTTTGCTTCACCACTACTGATGGGGGAGGCAGGGGACAGGGAGCCATGCTCCAGCCTGACTGCAAACCATACCATGTAGGTTAGAGGCAGCAGGAACTGCCCCCTGTCCTCTAGGGCTGCCCCAGTCTGGGAAGCGTTACCATAGCAAGTGATAGCAGTGACTTGGGCTCCTCTACTCCCTGCAGCCAGGTCATATCTCCCTTCCCCAAACCCTCCCCATGGCCAACTGGCTGATCTTTGGAGGGACTTAGCCCAGGGTGTGTGTTGGTACCCCTGCTGCTCCTGCCTGCAATGGTGAGAGTAAACCCAAACTTCTACTCAGGCTACTGGCATCTGGCTCCTGTGGCCCTGGGTGCATAAGCATTTCCTGTCAGTCCATGCTCTGCCTACCCCCCTACAATGAGGGGATTAGCCCCTATTTCTCCTCAGGCTACCAGGATCTGGTCCTGCCCCTACTCCTGCCACCAGGCAATAAGTAAGCAGGGGTGGGGGACCTGGGGACCCTGATGGGGGCTGCTTCTCCACTTGTCCTCCAGGCACACCCAGGCAAGGGTCTGTGTTTAAACCCCTCTCCAGTCACAATCAGGTCTGCCTGGGACATCCCTTCCTTCAATTTCATTTCCCTCCAGCCAAGGGTTCGCTCTACCACCCCCCCAGCCTCTGGTCTGAATCACCACAGGCATCATTTCCAGAGTCAAAAGTGGACATCCATCCATTTGCAAATCAGTTCCATCTATGCAGCTGTCCCAGGGATGCTGGGGTTACAGGAGAACCCCAACCCAAAATAGAAGAAAGCCCCAACTTACTATCTGCAGGGGCCGAAAGGAGTGAGAAGGCACATGCAGAGGAACCGCCTGCATGGCTCATCAGCCGCATTTATATTCAGCTGGGGCCAAATGATGTCAGCTGGAGACGCCACCCAGTGGAAACAAAAGGCAGCCCCAGAGGCACAGGAGGGAAGCTGGTGAGTGGATGCTCAGCGGGGAAGCCCACACCCCAAAGGGCACAGCCACTGTGTTGGGCAGCCCAGGACGATGGGGGTGGAGCTGGTAAAGGCACCAACAGCAGAGCCGACAGAGGAGCCGGCAGCAGAGCCAGCAGAGAAGCCAGAAGCAGAGCCGGCAGTGGAATATGCAGCGAAGCTGGTGGAGGCACCATCAGGGAAGCTGGCAGCAGAAGGCACTGTCAGGCAGCAGAAGATACTGGCGGTGGAGCTAATGAAGGCACCAGCAGCAGAGCCGGCAGCGGAGCCAGCGGAAGCACTGACTGGCAAGCTGGCAGGGACACCAGCAGGGAGGCTGGCAGAAGAGCCGGCAGGGAAGCTGATGACGGGAGCAGCAGTGAGTGGCAAGAACAGAGGAGGAGACGAGTGCTGAGGAGGCAAGAGCAACTACAGGGAAGCCCAGAGAGGAGGTAATGAGGGTGGGGCCGATGGGAATCCCAACGGGGACAGCCACAGGGTGCAGCAGAAGACCCCAAGCTGGGACGGTTAACCAGCGGATGGGCCCACAACATCCCCCAGAAGAGTCAACTGGGCTGCCATACATGAGTAGGGTCAAGCCTAGGGGAGAGATAGGAGGCCCTGAGTGGGGCAAGCAACTGCAGCTGGGACACATAGGCACAGGGAAAACACAGGGCCCATAGGCTAAGGGCACAGTTTATTCCTTTGTGGCCTCTTGGTCCACCAGTCAGATCTCTGAGGTTCATTCAAAGTTGTGGCAGGTAAGTTAAGGGGATCCCCAGACATCAGCTGGGGTAGCCTTTGGGGTCCACTCACAAGCCAGGGACAGGCAAGATCAATAGACCAGGCTAAGGCTGCACAAGAACACCCAGTAGAAGAGAGGCGGGCACAGCAGGATTCAAGCAATTCAGGCTCCGGCTTTTTTAATGTCTGTCCCTAACCTTAAGGTCTAGGAAATTCTGATTTAGAAGCTGTACTCCTACTCCCATGCTCAGTAGCTACTGATACACATCTCCTCCAAGGATATGTCCAATCCCTTTTTCAATCTGACTCAATTGACAGGTTGCACAACTAATAACAATGAGTTCCACACTTTAATTACATGCTGTATGAAAAAGAACTTCCTTTTGTTAGTTTTAAACTTACTACCTACTAGTGTCATTTTATAACCCCTAATTGATACTTGGGCTAAAAAACAGACCAGTTTAATCCAGCGATGATTGTTTTGGGTTCAAAACCAACCAGGACAACTGGCCAAGACAGTCATTTGCTCACAGGACTTGAATGGCAATCAACTCAAATTAATCTTGATTGGGCCAGAGCAAACCATTAATTTGGCTACTTCACAGGTGCTTAAAGTGGAACAATGAACTTGTATATCTGTAGGATCCCAGGATAAAAATCTCTGTCCCCGAGATAATCCAGTCACCTACTTTTTTTAAGCCTCAAATTAGAATCACTCTAACAAAGTTATTTGTCAGACTACAACCACAGTCTTTAGTAGATATCACAGATCTTCCTATTTCCAAATATAAAAGCTGAGGGATCCTTCTCCAAGAACAAGGATATAAATGCAAGACTACTAGGTGTTTCTTGGGTAATTAAAGGTCCTTGCATAAGGAAGGGGGTACACTCAACTGTGGCAGGTAGGTCACCAACCAGTTGTTATGGAAGTTTTCTCCCCAACCAAATCAAAATTAACATTAAGTAAAAAATGAGACTGCCACCTTTGCTCTAATTATATAGCCTAGTAAACACAGCAGCAAAATTAACCTGTGTGAACTAAAGAGAAATTATTGCCAAATATAATTTGATGCATTAAACTTGTAAAGCACTTCTCATATGAGATTCAACAAAGTCAAAATGTGGCTTTGTTTCATTCAGCCTTTTGTTTCCCAGCAGATTAACTCTTCTTTTCAGTTCAAGCAAGATACAAAGAAGCCAGGTTCTTTTATGAGACTGAGTCACTACACATTCCAATCCCAGAAAAAAAAAAGGAATGAAAAAAAGCTACTGAAAGGCAAACCGATAATGTTGCAAGGCCCCACTGTGCAACAGTGTCAAAAAGGTCAGTAACAAAGACATTTTAATTGGGAAAAGGATTTAACAATCCTGAAAAATGTCTTGGGCTTACCAATTAAGATTTCTATCAAATTCTGAAAGAAAATGAATCCTCTAGGATTATTTCAAATGTGTGTTTAAAATTTAGTCCTAAAACCCAAAGAGATGGATTTAAATTAAAAGATGGCTACCAGCAGTCATCCACTTGTGCAGCCTTAAAACATCTCATTGCTACTTATATTGAAAAATAAGATAATCAAGGACTAGAGAAATTAAGCACTATAAAAAAAGAGGAATGGCAGAGGTGGACTTGGGGGGTTATAACTGGAACAATAATACTGGGATAATACTGAATAAAAAGTAACATGTTCATAAACAGCAAGAAAAGAATCTTTAAACAATGAGTTTTTATAAGTGTAAAAATCTGGCGAAGTCAGCATTTTCAGCCTCTCTTTTGCCTTATTTGTAACTAGACTTAAAAAAAACTGAAAAAAACATACTGGGAGGAACGGTCTTTCACAATTATGGAGATGGATTCAGTAGGTTTTTTCAACCTAGAATTCTAATTGACCTATAAAGGGGAAGAATTGGAGAAGTGATAACATCTGTGACAACTGTCAATAATCCTCATGTGAAATCACCCTAACCGACACCCAGGCCCCATCCACAGTAACGTCCCCATCCCATGAATTCTTAAAGCTATCTATATTAGCCTATGAATCTTCTGATGTAGACATATCATAAGCACATACATTGCAATCCCAATTTTATTAAAATTATGTGATGTGATGATATATCTTTGTAAAATTGGTATATTTGTCACCCAGACCCCCTTGCTTGAGAGTTCTGCTGGTTGTCAGGAGCCAGGATTAGAGATGTTACAAGAAGGATCCCTAAACTGGTCACTCTATTGACCATTGCCCCATTCTTCTTGTCCACATGGGCACTAACAACATGGTGAGAAGCAGCCCTTTGGAAAATTATTAGAGACTACAAGACCATGGGGGCAAAGCTCAAGCAAATAGGAGGTTTTCTCCTCTATCCAGGTGGTTTTCTCCTCTATCATCCTGGTCAGAGGCCATGACAATCACAAGTATGAGCGTATCGAGGAAGTCATCTAAAGGCTTAAGAGATGGTGTCATCGTGTGGGCTTTGGATACCTCCCCTTAGTATGCAGTTCTACGACAGCTGTCTACATGCAAGGGATGTCAGTCATCTCACAAGCAGAGAGAAGCTCTTTGCTACAGGAATCACTGACTTGCTGAGGAGGGATTAAAATTAGGTATATCCAGGAGCTGGGGAGAAGGTTCTACTGCTGTGCTTGAATCCTCTAGCCATAATGACACAGGGGAGGATGATCAAGCAATGGATGGCCAGATAAGTACAGACATCTTGAGACACTGGAAGCATGACAGAAAACCTGAGGCATGTAGGGAACAACTCAGATATCTTTATGGGAATGCCAGAAGTCTGGGAAATAAACCAGAGGATCTAGTACTCCTTCTGGCAGATGAGGAATTTGACCTGATTGGTTTGACAGAGACCTGGTGGGATGACACACATGATTGGGCAGTGAATATTGAGAGCTATAGGCTTTACAGGGGAAGCTATAGGCTATATATGGGAAGAAGGGAGGAGGTGTGGCCCTCCATGTGAAAGAGTGGCACCCCTCCCTGCAGGTCACATGAAAGAGTGGCACCCCTCCCTGAAGGTCATGTTTGACACCAGGGAAAGTGCCCTTGAGACTCAAGGTATCTGGGTCAGCATATAAGGGGGATCAGGAAAGGGAAACCTGATGGTGGGAATTTACTATAGGCCTCCCTCCCAAGAAGAGGAGAGCGATCATGCATTCTCCAGAGAACTGACTAAGGCAGCTAGAACCAGAGAGATGATTGTTATGGGTGACTCCATCTACCCTGACATCTGTTGGGAGGACCATTCAGCCAGTTCCAGCTGGCCAGCCATATGGTCTTGGCAACAATATATGATCTGTGCCTGACAGGTTGTGGAAAGGCCTACTAGGAGTAAGACCACTCTGGATTTAGTACAAACCAAAGAGGAGGACACAATAAGCAACCTGAGGACTGGTGGTCCTCTAGGCAACTGTGATCATGATTTGATTAGGTTTATCATGATTTGATTAGGTTTACCATCTACCATAAGACTGCGAAATCAGCCAGCAGAACAGAAGTCCTTGACTTCAGAAAGGCAGATTTTGACAAACTCAGGACGCTAGTGGAAAAGGGCTTCTGCGACCAGTGATGGGACAGTTTGGGACTTCAGGAACAGTGGTACTTCCTTAAGGAGGCAATTCTTACTGCTCAGAAATGGGCCAGTCCCTGAGGACAAAAAACAGGAAAGGAGCCAGGAAAGCTGCCTGACTCAACAGGAATATAGGAAACTATTAAAAAAGAAGAAAGAAAAATAGAATCAATGAAAGAATGGTTCAACAACCAGAGAGGATTACACCTATATTGCCAGGATCTTCAGATATGAAATGTGGAAAGCCAAGGCAAGCGTGGAACTCATACTGGCAACTGAAATAAAGGACAAGAAAAGGTCTTTCTGTAGATACATAGGGACCAAGAAAAAAAAGTCAGACTCCGATGTGGGACCCCTACTGAGCACTGAGGGGCAGCCCACAGTCAATCCCCATGAGGGCAGAACTCCTAAATACTTACTTTAAATCAGTATTCTTGAAATCAAATGGGAACTATTCACCTGACCAGAGGTCCAGGGAATGTGGGGAAGACCAAAGACTACATGAAATCAGCCCTGAGCAGGTAAAGAATCTCCTAAAACACTTGGACATTTTCAAGTCTTCTGGGTCAGATGATCTGCACCTGAGATTCCTATTAAGGAAGGTTTCAACTATAAGCTGGAAACTGCTGGGGTATGAAGAAGGAACCAGCATAGATTTGCCAACAGTAGATTGTACCTAACGAACCTGGTGTCCTTCTACGACCAGGTAACTAACCATCTGAATGAGGGACATGAGGTTGATGTCATTTACTTAGACTTCAGTACAACCTTAGAATGTGTTTTCCATGCAATTCTGTCAACCAAACGCGAGGGTACTGGGGTGGATCAGCCTACAGTGAGGTGGGTGGACAACTGGCTTAGAAGCTGAACCCAGGAGTTGTAATCGATGGGATGGTCTCATCCTGGAGGGCTGTCTCCAGGAGTGTTCCCCAGGGATCGGTCCTTGGACCCGTACTTTTTAACATATTTATTAATGACTTGGATGAGGGGATGAAAAACTCAATAATTAAGTTCAAGGATGATACCAAGTTGTAGGTAAATGGGGGCACACCAGAGGATATCATAAAGATCCAGGATGACCTTGATAAACTGGTTTTATAAGTGGAACAGAATCAGATGCAGTTTAAGAGGGAAAAGTGCGGTGTTCTTCATCTGGGTAGGAAAATCCTTCACCATAACTACACAATGGGTGGTGGTCCACTGGCTAGCACAGCATCGGAGAGAGGCCTGTGGGGGGGTCATGATGAACTGGAAGACAAACATGAGGCAACAGTACAATGAGGTTGCTAGGAGGGCAAATACAACTCTGGTGTGCATCAGCTGATGTGTGGCTAATAGATTCTGGGAGGTGCTCCTCCCTCTCTATTTGGCGTTTACTTATTTACTTATTGTAAACTAATAATACATTAACAAAATTAATAAATTATTGTACTACCAATACAATCCGATTCAGTCAGATGTACGTTCAGAAGATTTCTCTTATGCAAAATGAAAAGGTCATCTTTACATCTGCTTTAGCATTGGGGAAGGGGAGCATTTTTGGGAATTCTTTGGGGCATTCTTCGGAGCTGCTCTAATTAAAACGTCTGTAGTGCAGCATGTATGCAGTGTCCTGGACTTTGAATAGTGGCAGGGACACTAACTAAAACTTGTTTGATAAGCTTTAGTTAAAGCATTCCCACCACCATTTTGAAATGCGGGGACACTGAATACACATGATGCTGAGGCTGCAGGAACGTTCTAACTAGAATGCATTTGAATTTGAAGGTGTCAGAGCAGGTGTCAGGCATGTGTATAGGTGCTCTAAATGTCCTGAATTTTTCCACTGACTTTTTCTTTACAGTGAAGAAACTGAATAATCAAAATGTTCAGAAACAAAAAGAAGACAAGAATACCCAATTATCTGTGGAAGCACTTTTCACACAAGAAAACCACTCTCTCTCCAGTTCTAATCCTCTAAGGGAATTTACAAAACATCTTTTACAGGTGAGCCTAGAAACTTCACTTCATCAACCTACTGGATACAAAAAAATCATGGACTAAATATAGACATTGGCTTTATGACACATTATAACCTGCCTAACATCTGACTCCCCAGGTATCTCTCCTCTATTTACCAGCTACACTTATTCCCTTCTCCCTCTTCCCCCACCAAACTGTCTCTCACCTACTGACTCCTCAATTCACATCTTCACTGACTGGCCTTCTTGCATGCATACCAGCCTCTGGCTTCTTTACTATTCATTCCATCCATGAAGAGCACAGACTCTGCGAATGCTTCCTCAGCCTGATGAAGGGTATTTATACCCAAAAGCTTACAAAGATTTTTTTCCAATCATTAGGAACTAATAAATGATATCAGATTTACCCAAAGAGCCTTGTCTGCCGGAAACAAAATGGCATTACAGATTTTATCCTCCACCTTTGCCTACTGCATATGAACTAGAGAAGATACTGCTACAAGCAAACAAGTTCCAATCCTGTTTATCAGCATTCTTTCTCAACCTGTATGAAGCCAACAAATACCACACAAATTCCAGTGCATGCCCAACGAATTTGGTTTAGACTCTAGTCCATCTCTGATGGTACCTGTGGCAGTGCATCTTTGGGTGCCTGCCACTTTAAGGGCAGAGGCAGGCAGCTACCAGGTGCCTGATGAGGACAGCCATTTTGGTAACAGTAGGTATATAAAGAGTGCAGTTTGCTGCTGTCAGCCCAAGCAGAAACACTGCCTGGCAGAGCAGCATGGACCATCTAAGCTTTTGGTCCTGGGCACGACCTAAAACTGCACTCTGCTGGGGAAGGGTGGCCTGGTAGGGTTCCTAGTGGTGTGGGAGTCCCCAGAAAATGCCATGCCACTTACCTTCCCAGTGAAAGGTGGGTAGGGGTGCCTTAACCCCAGCCCCCAGCATCTGGTGGGTAATTCTGAAAGCTGGGGTAGTACTGGGGCCAGGTATGCCCACATGTAGGTGCTTGAGCCCAGCAGGGATGCAGATTCTGGAGGCCCCAGGGGGATAGTATAGAGTATTTGGAGGCCCTGCACAGAGTAGGGCTGAAGTCAGAGTAGGCCTGAAGGGCTGTATGTGTGAGGGTGCTGAGTAAGGCCAAAGTTGGAATAGGCCTGAAGGACAGTCCCAGGGGTGTGCTAAGTAGGGCTGAATGGGAGTAAGGTTGAAGGCCAGTGCAAGGGCCAGCCGCATGAGAAGTTGGGTGCAATCATGAGACAAAGACCCCAGGGCGGGGTTTTCTGTAGAGTTGCCTGGTGATGGGGCAGAATTAGCTGAGGGTTCAGCACAAGGCCATACCACGTACAGTAGGAGAACTTGCAGCAACCGAAGGACTGCATGGCGAGGACAATATGTGAGTAGTGAAGCCTGCACTATAGAAGACAGTATGTGAGTAGTGAAGCCTAGCACTATAGAAACTCATAGTAATAGGCAAGCTCTAACCCAAAGACTTTCTAAAAGGAAGTCAGAGCCAAAGGGTGTCATTGTCTTGCCTTAGGTCATTCTAACAGAAAAAGCTGATTCAGAATACAGAGCCTTACTTGCTGGATCACAACACGTCTAAAGCATGGATACAGGAAACATTCACACCAATGAAACTGACCATTACAGAAGGAAGAAAGGACTTTTGACTTTTTAACTACTTTATTCAGGGGTTCAGGAATACAGAAAGGTTGGCCGCTTACAAAGCAAAAAAAACAAACTACCATCAAACCAAGAACACCATGTCATTGCATTCAGCACATCACACTGTGACAGACACCTTTGCTACATTCCACATCATGTCTTACATGCTACTTATGTGGTTGGAGTGCCGGCCACATGGTCATAATTATAAACAATTTGTACCCTGCTCTATCCAATCATACATGTGATAACACCTTCAACTTTCCATACAAAAAACAAGCAAAAAAGCAGCCTAGTGAGGGCCCAGGACGCGGGACGAGCTGGAAGTTATACTCTGACACTGAGCCAGTCCGGTTGCCCAGACCAGTCATGACATCAGACCGTGTATTTGAGACAGTCGTCCTCCACATGGCACAGCACTCCGTCAAGGGCCCAGTGCATCTCAAAGGCAGGCACCATCCACTGGAGCACAGCATACTCAAACTCTAGTGAGAAGTGTGTCTGCAACAGGAGGCAGAAAAGCCACAGGGCATCATCTAAACCGGTCCCGGCAAGCTGGTTTTGGCAGCTCTTGAGGATGGCCATCTTGGCCTGACCCAGTAAAAAGTTGGCCAGGCAGACAGGGTCCTTCTCAGTCACCACGTAGGTGGTCTTTGAGAAGTCCTGCCCAGAGCTTGCAGCAGCAGCTCTAGGGAGACAAAAAGCAGGTGCAGGCGGGGACAGTAGAGGAAGGCATGAAAGAGGGTCTCCTCAACACCCCCCGGGCATAAGGGACAGGCCATCAAGGTGGCTGGGTCAAAGTGGGACGCAAACGTGCCAGTGGCTAGGATGCCATGCAGCAATCGCCACTGCAGGTAGCCAGTCTTCTTGACGGTTGGCGGCTTATACAATGTGCGCCGTGCCGGGTAGGCTGGTGGGGAATCTGGCAGCCCCAGGCACTGTCGCCACGGTGTATCAGGGCAACCCACCAGCACCCGGGCATGGTGGACATGAACCACCCAGGCATATAGGCTTCTACGTGACAGGAAAGCAAAGGAGCAACCCGTGTCACTGTCAGGAGACACAGGGAGCGTCAGCAGGGTGCCAGGGCAACTGGTCAGCTTGCTGGCCACGGCCAGAGTGACTGGTAATGCAGGAAAAGCCTCACTTGGGACCTCTGCAACACAGGGAATCTGGCCCACCCAGAGATGGTCATCCAGGGTGGCTGCTGCCTCCACTGGGAGGGCAGCCCGGATGTTACACAAGAGACGGTCCACACTGCAGACAGAGCGCATGCTTAGCCAAGTAGTCAAGGCCTCGGGCGAGAGCCAAGCCAACCGAGCAGGGTCAAGGAGGTGGCTCAGGAGGAGGACACGTGCCTGGATGAGAACAGCCGTAAGACTGGCAGAGGCCAGTCTCGGCATGGGAAGCCTCGGAACTGGGTTGTGCACCAGGGGTTCCCCCAGCAAAGTGGGAACTGCAGGAGATGGGCCTGGGTCTGGAGGCAGAAAGTGGTTTGCCAGGTTCGTAGCATACCATGGTAGAAAGCCGGAAGCACCACCCAGTTCAAAAGCATGAGGTCCAACAGAAGAGCTCCCAGTCAAAGTCGAGGGCCCCCACTCTCTGCAGAAACCAGCACGTCAGTTGTTGCCAAGGTAAGCACTCCTCGTTGTACAAGAGCCATTGAAGGGCCTTCAGGCAGAAGGCGACCACCTTGCTCATAAGGTCAACCAAACTCTGGCCCCCTCAGCTACAGGGAAGTAAAGGACAGCTCGTGGGAGCCAGTGATGCCCATCCCAGAAAAAAATCGACCAGGAGGCGCTGGAGTATCTCGAATAGGTCCTGTTGCGGGTTGAGTATGGTGCACCGGTGCCACAAGGTCACCACCGCTAGGTTGTTCACGATGAGGACACATCCATGGTAAGAGAGGCTGGGTGCCACCTTTGTTGGCAGGCCTCCACTCCTTCCTTGAGGCCATCCCAGTTGTGCACCATGAAGGTTAATGGCCCTAGGAACACACTCAGGACCTTAAGGCCCTCACGGAGCCAAGTAAGGCCCCTGGCAAATCTGGGAGAGTCATGGTGATCTACGCACCGAGCAGCAGGGTATCACTCTTGGCCCAGTTGATACGGGCCAAAGAGGCGCGTTCGTAGGTTCGCTGGCAGTCTGTCAGGGCCTCCACGTCTTCCTGGCTGTTAAGGAAGATGGCCACGTCATCTGTATATGCTGACAGGTGGAGCAGAGGGGCAATGGACAGGCCCATGGTCGGTGGCAAAGCCACACCACCCAGGCAGCGCCGCAGTGCATACAGCAGTGGCTCAATGACCAGGATGTAAAGCATGCCTGACATGAGGCAGCCCTGATAAATGCCTCTGTGTGTGGGGAACAGGGCACAGAGCACTCCATTCACCTTGAGTAGACTGGAAGTGTCTTGATACAAAACCCAGAGAGCCCCAGTGAAAAGAGGCCAAAAGCCAAAGGCCTCCAGGGTCTGAAAGAGGTAGGCGTGGTCCACCTGGTCAAAGGCTTTCTCCTGATCCAATGTCTAGGCCAAAGAGTTCACTTGCTGTAAGCAGGTCGCACAGCAGAAACAGGTTGTCTTGGATGGTTATGCCCAGCACACAGTAGATCTGCTCAGGCCTGGTGAGAGAGGCCATGACAGTGCTTTGGCCAGAATCTTATAGTCCGCATGAAGCAGGAAGACCGGACGCCAGTTCTTAATGCAGCCAAGGTCTCCTTTCTTGGGGAGCAGCATGACCACTGCACAGTGGCAACTGATCAGCAAGACCTTGTCGGCAAGACCCTCCTGGAAAAAACAAAGGAGACAGGGACTAAGAAGAGGCCAGAAAATCTTGTAGAACTCTGCAGGCAACCTGTTGAGGCCTGGGGCTTTGCTGGAGGTGAGGCCAGCTGAGGCAGCTGCCAGCTCCGCCAGAGACAATGCCTGCTCAAGTTCGCTGGCCTCCAGGGCACAAAGGTGCGGTAGGACCACACAGAGTTCCCACGTGGACTCGGGGCAGGACGGCTCAACTGCAAACAGGTCACGCACTTCCCCCAGGTCAGTGATTACCTGGCCCTCAGGGGTCTAGAGGTGATCTAAGACTTTGCTTGCTGCCTGCCATTGCTCCAGGTTGAAGAAGAAGCAGGTTGGGGCATGTGTTTCGGCCAGCTCTTGGCAGTGGGTACGGAACCTCGCTTCATGGACCGCACTCTCTGGCAAATCACACAGGCACTTCCTACAGAACTGGAGGCTTTCGTGCAGCACTGCATCACTGCCAGCAGGGCAGCCTCGAGCTCTACCACATCTTCTTCCAGCCCTCTGATACAGTGGCGCAGTTCATTGGTGGCCAGCTGCGTGTACTGCTGGCAAAAAGCCTGGATCTGTACCTTGCCCACATCCCACCATGGCTTCCAGGAGGAATAATTCAGTCTTGTGGCCTCCCAACTCTGCCAGAAGTTGGCAAAGCAGTCCCAACAGTAAGAGTCTTGAAGTAAGCTGATGTTGAAAAACCAATAGGGTGCTCACATGCAGGTTCTCCCCGGCAGGTTCAATTCACAGCAAGCCATGCTATGATCTGACAGGCCTAAGGGAATGATGCAACCACTGCGTAGGAGTGGCAGATGGTGCCTGATGACATAAATGCGGTTGAGGTGGGCCATAGTGAGACCACCGGTACTCATCCTGGCTCAGGTGTACTGGCACGTGTCGGCGTGCAGGGCTTGCCAGATATCAACGAGGCCTGCAATCTCCAAGATGGACTGCAGCTTGCAGGCTGAGGGCAGGCGAGTCTCAGGCCCCATATGGTCAAGCGGGGTGTCAGTAGTACAATTAAAGTCCCCACCTACAAGAAGCAGGTAATCATTCTCACTAGCATCACAAAAGGGCGGCCAAGGTCTCAAAGAAAGTAATCCTCTCCTGGCCATCAGTAGATGTATAAACCTTGACGAGTAGCGGATAGTGTTGTGCTAGGGTGATGTGGACAGTCAACAGGCGTCCAGGAATAATCTCCTGTGCCACTGCCGTGTCATGAGGTAGTTGTTACGATAGAAGAGTCTTAACTCTGGTGCTAAGGTTGGTGCCATGACTCAAAAACAACTGGCCTTGCCAGGCAGCATGGCAACTGATTAAGCCTGTTGGAATGCATCTCCTGGAAGAAGGCGACAGCCAGCCACTTCTGGCACAGGAGCTCCAGGACAGCCTCCCATTTCACCAGATCTTGACAGCCGTTGATGTTAAAAGTACCAATGGTTGTGGCTGCCATGGGTGTGGATATGGGAGAGGAAGAGTATAAAAGTAGTGCAAGTCCCATAATAAATGGGCCTTGTGTCCATGCCTTTTGTCTTAAATTAACAAAATGTTGCACTCCCATTTAATTATCAAATTAAGAACGAAGTTCACTGATGACACTAAACTCTAGGGTAAAGCATCCACACCTGAGTACAGGAGGATGATCCAGGCAGATCTTGACAGGCTCATGAAGTGGGCAGATGAGAACCTGATGGTGTTCAATACCAAAAAATGCAAGGTTCTTCACCTTGGAAGGAAAAACCTGCAGCATGCTTATAAGCTCGGCAGTGCTATGCTGATTAGCACTACAGATGAAAGGGACTTGGGGCTCATGATTGACCACAAGATGAACATGAGCCTTCAATGTGATGCTGCGGCTAGTAAAGCGAGCAAAAACACTGGCTTGCATCCATAGATGCTTCTCAAGCAAATCCCAGGACATCATTCTCCCATTGTACTCAGCCTTGGTGAGGCCGCAGCTGGAGTACTGCATCCAGTTTTGGGCTCCACAATTCAAAAAGGATGTGGAGAAACTTGACAGAGTGCAGAGGAGAACTACATGCATGATCAGAGGTCAGGAAAACAGACCTTATGATGAGAAACTGAGAGCCATGGGGCTCTTCAGCCTGGAAAAACGCAGGCTCAGGGGTGATCTGGTGGCCACCTATAAGTTTATCAGGGCTGTTCACCAGGATCTGGGAGAACATCTGTTCACCAGAGCACCCCAAGGGATGAGAAGATCAAATGGTCACAAACTCCACCGCAACCAATTCAGGCTGGACATAAGGAAGAACTTCTTTACTGTCCGAGCCTCCAAGGTTTGGAATAGACTGCCACTGGAGGTGGTTCAAACACCCCCTTTGAACACCTTCAAGAGACATTTGGATGCTTATCTTGCTGGGATCCTATGATCCCTGCTGACTTCCTGCCCCTGGGGCAGGGGGCTGTACTTGATGATCCTCCAGGGTCCCTTCCAGCCTGAATGTCTACGAAATCTATTAAATTTAGCTTTCAACAGCCCATCCTCTCATATTTACATTCAATTTAGAACAGCACAGTTCAGTCATACCAACATTGTATGCAACTGTATACCATATTAATAAATGGGGAATATATAAATATATATTGCATATTTTTACAAGGACACGACAACAAGTAAACGACAAGTAGATTTATATTCATCACTATTTTTTGTTTTTTCCTGGCACAGTATACATTTCAAAACAAGAAAGCAGCTCAAAAATATCCCATACATGGTAAGAAGAGCTTCTAACTAAAAAACAACATTGTGTTTAGCTGCAAAACTCATCTTTTGGCAGGTACCACAATCAGCAGAATGGTTGAGAGCCATTTGACAATGCAGCAAAAATTAGTTTTTAAAATCTAGTATAACAACTATTCATCTCTTTTGTAAACAAATCATTTTCTCATTATCATCTCTGTGGCAACATGACAGCTCAGAGATTTGTTTTTTCAGCTGCCCTTACTGATAGCCTCTGGTAGAGAATGATCCTCAACTCTCCTGACCATACTGCATTGATGCAGACACAAGTAAACCAGCACAGGGCTATATGAATCGCTAAAACAAGGAGTAATTACTCCTTCAATTCAGAGTGATGTGGCCTTGACATATATATTGTACAGGCTATTTACACTTATATTTGATTTGTATTAAAACTGTTTTAAGGAGCCACATTTTCAAAAGGCTAGCCTCCTTTTCAGTGCATCTACATAAAGCTGTATTTTAATTTCTTTTTCAACTGTAATTGACTGAAGGTATAAGAGGGGAAATCAGATGCAAGTGGTGAAGTTCTGAGTGTAAAATGCTGGAGTAACTTGTACCTACAAAAAGGGAAAAACCAGGTCTGTACCTCAACTTTCTGGTAACGTTGTTCCCTCTCCTTTTAATTATATCTAGAAGAACAGAAAAGAAACTAGGGATAAGCAGACAGATTTAATCAAAGTAGGAGTTATCCCAAACCTTCACTAGAAACTTAGCAAAGTTGATGTAGTAAAAAATGTCTGTATGCAATTTCAACTTCCAATTTGCAATTCCTTCCTGGGGCTCTTCAGCCTGGAAAAGTGCAGGCTCAGGGGTGATCTGGTGGCCGCCTATAAATTTATCTGGGCTGCTCATCAGGATCTGGGGAAACGTCTGTTCACCAGAGTGCCCCAAGGGATGACAAGATGGAATGATCACAAACTCCTTTGTGACCAATCCAGGCTGGACATAAGAAAAAACTTCACTGTCTGAACCACCAAGGTTTGGAATAGACTGCCGCCGGAAGCAGTTCAAGCACCCACTTAGAATGCCTTCAAGACACATCTGGATGCTTATCTTGCTGGGATCCTATGATCCCTACTGACCTCCTGATCCTGGGGCATGGGGCTGGACTCTATGATCCTCCGGGGTCCCTTCCAGCCCAAATATCTATGAAATCAATGAATTTTCAATTTTTGCAAATCTCTTTTGCAGATCAGCCCCATTCTTTATCTGAATCCATGCCGGGTGGACCTTGGTGCATCACAAGTTGATGGGGCTCTGAGTTAATGACCTATGAGTAACACTCTGCATGACAGCCTAAAGAAATCATTCTCATCTTTTTTAGGCTCAAGGCACCCCTCAATAACTTCCTGAATTTCATGGCACTGCCACTGAGAATCACTGGGTTAATACAGTAACCATTTGACCAGCATATTTAGTACTTGTCCATTTGTTGTTATGGATATAATAAGAGAGTCTTGTGGCACCTTGGTTGAGAAAATTATTGGTCTAAAGGCAGAAATAGAATTAAACAGAGAAAGTTTGTATGTACTGGAAGCATTGTACGTATTGTACGTATAGGAGATCTCATATTATAAAAACATATTTTTAAAGATTTTCAGAGAAAATTTAATAGGTCCATGATGTTTCCATAGGTATCCATATATCTTAATACTCTAAATCTATTTGAGGTGTGCCCAGTGTTAAGAAGAAAACACCTAGCAGAACCTTCTTTATGTTTGGCACTTATTGTTCATAGTACATAGCACTCAGTGGTTCTGTGTACCACTATCATGCACTAGAATGTTAGGTTAAGATCCTAATGAGAACTGTCTGGGAAATATCACTGTAATCAAACTGAATCAAATTGAACCACACTGAATCAAACCAAATTAAGTCAAATTGATTTGAGCCTCCCTCTCAAGAAATTATTTCCACAACCAAAATTAATCCACTTCCAACAACACTTCACCTTTTGACATCGAGAAAAGGATTAACACCCCCAAAACCCATCAGATTGGACACCTTACAATGGACAAAATTCAAACCTTGACCACTTTATTGACTGCATCAGGGAAAGAATGAACAATCACTGAAATCAGCAACAAACACCACCATAACAACCTCTCCCTCTCAGAGAGAAAAATCAACAAACAAGGGAACCCAGGCAGATCTATAATATCCAACCATGGAACCCTAACTGAGGAAATATCAGGCTTCATTGAATCTGCCCTAAAACCTCTGGTCACCCAAAGAGCAATTTTTGTCCAAGGCACAACAGACTTTCTATGAAAAATTAAAAACATAGACCACCTTCCCAGCAATACTCTCCTAGCCGCCATGGATGTTACCAGCTTATATACTAACATTCCACACCAGGATGGCATCCAAGCCTGCCTTACATATCTGCAAGAGCAAGATTAGAACTCAGAGTACATACCTAAAGATATTACTGAAATTATGTACTTCATCCTCACACACAACACCTTCACTTTCAATAACCAACACTTCCTTCGCTAACATCCAACACTTAATATCGCTATAACCAACACCCCTGAAATTTTGAAACAAGATAAAAGCTCGCACTGAGACACAAAGAGCTATTCCCAAATATCTAATCTCCAAGTTGTGTTCTGAATTTGTGTCTTCCATATCCTACTTGCAAGCCCTAAGCTCCAGGCTATCAATTACTGTAAAGTAACACAAACTCTTTATTTGCCCTTCCCCTAATCACATATAAGTATGTCTTCACAATAAAAGGCCTCGACATTAAAAGTTGTCAACATTTTTTGACCAGTTGATTTCATAAATATTGGCTGTATATATGAATGGTGAAAAAATAATGAAGCAGATGTTTGTGGCAGGGCACTGGGAGTGCCTCCCACTTTAAGGACTGGGCCATGGAGCAGCAGGTGCCTGATTAGGGTGGCCATTTTAAGGCCCAGCTCTCTGAGTGGAGGACAGTTTATGATCAGCCAGCAGAGGAGAAACATCTTTCTGCCTGGAACACCTTAGAGGTATATGGGCTGGGGCTATGGACATGGAAGAGACCCCTAGTCCTGGGCATGACCTAAAACTGCACCCTGCCAGAGAAAGGAGGCCTGATAGGACTGTCAGTGGCACTGCAGCCCTATGAAATGCCTGGCCCACAACCTCCCTTGTAGAGGTGGGTAGAGGGAGCCTTATAACCTCCAGTCCCTGCACAGTCCTAGCTGGGGAAAGCCCAGGCTGGTGAGATCCTTGAAAGGTCTGAGGCAGAGCTGTGAGGGTTAAAAGCAGGCAAGCAACTTAGACTGGTCCTGAGAGACCCTTGGGAAGAGGCTTAGGATCCTGACTGGCCTGAGATGGGGCCAGGGCCTAAGGGGGAGCTGAAGGTCCCAAAGAGAGGACCACAACTAAGGGGGTGAAGGGTACAGCTGAGTTTAGCTGCCTGGGATGCCATCTACAAGGCTTAGGCCATAGTGTAGGGGTGGAACGAAGCCCCTTAACATCGGAGTTGAAAAATGGGCAGTCTCCAACCTGAGTAACATCGTAACCATCTGTCATTAAGGCATGGCACACACGAGAGACAGGTGATTAGCCCAGAGATAGGTGGGCAGGCCAAATCAAACCAGCCCTGGGAAGGCCCCGTTACAACATTCTAAACCTAAAAGTGAGAGTAACACAATCTGATTATTATATTATGGGAAGTATTTTTCTGTATACTGCAACATACCAAAGATGAGGCAAAATTATATTTCTCTGCTGTCACATTAAGAAATGGAAAAAATAGCTGCATGTTGGAATCATTTTTACTGTTTCTGAAGTGATTTATTGGCTTTTCTTCTTTACTATCAAGAATTGAAAGTGCTCCAGACTTAGTCTAGAATGGTTTGGTGAATCCTATGCTCTTGGAATATATTTTTATTTGTTAGAAAATGTTTCAAAACATACACTAAATGCATGATTAAAACCTTGGTTGAGAAGGAGGAGGAATTGATTAACAATGTAATATTATGGCATGATACAGTAGGTGGCACTCTTTCCTCTTAATCTGTATGAATTTAAACTGTCAGCATTGCCTAAACCAGCACCAATGAGTTTATTGAAAAACCACTGAAGAATAATTGGGAATTTTTTATTTGTTTGGGGTTTTTTTATGTGATCTTATATACTTGTGATCACAAAAATCTGAAGCATTATTTTGCACATAAGCCAAGCTGTTAGCAGATATCCAGACAAAATTCAAGTTTGAGAAAACATTCTTTTCTTCTTGTCCTTAATACCTGTATAGAGTTAAACAGCTATAGGAGGTGGTAGCATATCAGCAATACATCAAGGAATATGGTAAAAAAAATCAGATATATGGAATTATTAACATAATTGGGAAGATGAAATAATTAAAGGACAACACAATCACATGACGACAAATTAATAATTCTTAAAACAAAATATATGTTCTTTTTCTGTCTACTATGTTTTGTAAGGGGTTTTCTGTTAAACAATAAAAGTTTTAAATTAATCTTAGCAACAAGAAGATTTTTTTATTGACAAATTTATTTTCAATAGTAAAAAAAAATGTTCTAAAACCCGGGCTGTCATCTTTGAAAGTGCTGTTCAAATCTGCTAGGATAATTAGCATTTAGAAGCCACTAAGTCATATCAAATTCCAAACAAAGTGAAGCATCAAATAAGCAATACAAGTGCCATTATACCACACTTTGGTTTAGAGAGAAACCACAGTACATTTGTAGGAAGTGAGCCAATACCTTTCTGGCTAGTGAACTGACTTAACTGTTTAACAGGGGATGCATGAGCATTGTGCTACCCTACCTTACCTTTATTGCATTGCTGCCTGCAGACCAGACACTTGGATTCAATGATTCTCTGCCTGTGGAACTATGTAAGCAAGCTTCAATGTGTCCCATTATAAAAAATCAGAAGTAAACCTTAAGAATAGTCTACATACATCTTTACAGAAAAGATTAACAAAAACTTAGTAGTGGTTTACCACATTTACATGTATTAGGAGATTTATTTTGATTTTAAAGCTGTTTGTATCAACCCCATTTTGGTATTGGTATAATTGAAAAACAGAAGACAGGGATGAAATATCATGGAGAGGAATGTAGTATGAACATATAGATTAAATAAAGGTTGTTACACTTTCATTTTTCACTGAAACAAATTTATGTAGATCCCAATTTATGCACTATCCCAAACTCCATGGGTTTTGCTTGAGTTGGAATCAGTACAAAGATGGAATTTTGGAGTTCTTAATCTCAAACAGTTGAAAATACTGCTCTGCTATTAAAAGATAACTATGTTAAACAATTGTGATTTTTTTCAGAAGTGCTTTGGGTTGACTATTTTGCTTAAGTTTGGGGCTTGTTTAAAAAAAACAACCCACAATTTCAAAAGTTTTTAAATAAAATTGTTTCCAAGGGTCTGTACAGAAGTTATATTTATCATGCATTAAGCATGCAGAAAGCACTTTAAAGTCATAACCAAACCAATATTCGTGGCACAGAGTGCTTTAAAAATGGTGAATCACACTGTAAGTTCATCCTGGATGGATGTGGTATCTAAAACGCCACAGGTTAGAGCACCACAGGTTAGGTTAGACTAAAGCTCTTTAGGTTAGAGCACTTTATTGAACTTCTGTATTATGACCCATTGTGAGTCAAGGTAGGCTGCATTCCACTGAAATCCAAGGTGACTTAGTGGGCTCCTCCACTCCTCCCCCTCACACAGAGGTGCACAGGAACTTGGCTCACTTGGCTGCTCCAAGATGTCAGCCACAGGTAGGGGTGGGAAGCATCTGTCTGTATCTCTGTATTTTTTCTAGGATTACACAATGTCCCTAGGCAGGGCAGGAGAGCTCCTCAAACAGAAGGATCAGGCCCCTTGACAGGCATCAGCAGCTGGGGTGAGCAGGACAGGCAGAGCGATTGAGCAGTGGCTGCAATCTGCTGTGCCCTGTGTGCATGGGGCCCAGTGGGGCTGTGGCATGGCATCACAGCTGCTGCTGCTACCAAGCCTCTGCAGGAAGCAATGGGGGGAGTAAGAATGTGAGAGGTGTGTGTGTGCGTGTGTGCATGCACACATACATGATCCTACCCTGCACCCCTTCCCTCTCCTCCCCAATCTGTGTCAAATCCAGGCAGGACAATTGCCCCCATCCTCTGTTGCAGCTCCAGGGAAATCCTGTGTTCAGCCTGCCCCTGCCAGCACTCGACAGACAGGCTCCCCTACTTGGATCCTATATGTCCCTTATAGCCCTGCTTCTTTCTAAGACTCTGTGATTCCTATCACTGACAGAATCATGGGAGGGGGGAGGACTATTCCCCTATGCCAAGCAGCCAGCTGGCTGCACTCATGAGTCTCCAGCAGCTCTTGGAGGCCATGGGGCATGCTGGGAGGCATGTAAAAGTGCCCCCAGGTGGCTGGCTTCAGCCAGTGCAGGCAGGCTACAAGCCCTTCCACCAAACACTGCATGTCTGTTCTGTTTAGTCCCAAACTAATCTAGAGTATTTTGAGTAAAGCATGGCACTTAGAGGGCTTCTGTCTCAGGCTTTTTGAACATTTGTACTTAGCCCAAATGTTGAAAAGTTTTAGTTTTAAAAAAAAGTAAAAACTGAACAGTTCAAATGTTTTAGATTTTTTCTTAGTAATTCAGAGACATTCTTATGTGTTTGGGAAATGTATTATGTTGCAAAACCTGAATTTTTTTTGAACTGCACAGGTCTAGATTATATCAGAACATCTTAACTGTGGTATGTATAGAACATTCATAGATTTCACGATGGCCAACAAAATACACTATTTTTAGAATGAATTAGTGGGAAAATGGAGTGAGATGATTGTGAAGGGTAAAGCCCTGTCTTAGCCAAAGGAATGTGGATACTGAATAAGAACATAAGGAATGTCACACTGGATCGGACCCAGTGACAGACAGCCCAGTATCTTTTCTCTGACAGTGGCAGCAGTGGACGCTATAAGGGTATTTGTATTTGTCTAGTCCCCTTTGGAACCTAGCTATCTGCCTCAACCACCTTCTGTGGCAATTAATTCTATTAACTACATGCTGTGTAAAAAAATAAAACAAAACAAACTTTCTTGTTAGTTTTAGATCCATCTCCTCCTCATTTCAGTCAGTGCCCCCTAGTTCTAGAATTCAGGGACTTAGCAAATGACAGTTTTCTGTTCATTTTGTTCACTCTTCATGATTTTTAGACCTTTATCATGTTCCCCCCTCCCTCCCCCCCAGCCTTCTCTTTTCCAAATTGTTTTAGTCTCTCCTGATATGTCAACCATCTATGCCCCTGATCAGTTTAGTTGTCCTTCTCTGAACCTTTTTCCAGTTCTACTACACACTTTTTGAGATGCAGAGACCAGAACTGTACACAGTATTCCAGATGTGACCACACCATGGATTTGTAAAATGGTATGATGATATTCCCCATTTTGTTTTCCATTCCCTTGTTAATGATGCCCAATATTTTATTGGATTTTTTTGGCACTGCTGCAGAGTGAGCTGATGTTTTTTAGAGAAGTACCTGCAATGACTCCAAGGTCTCTTTCCTGAGCCATAACAGCTGAATCAGAACCCAGCATTATGTACATATAGTTTAGGTTATCTTCCCATGTGCATTACTTGCACTTGTTGACATCACAGTTCATCTGCCATTTTTGTGCCCACTCACTTAGCTTGGTAAGATCTTTCTGCAGCTCTTCTCTGTCAGTTTGGGATCTGCCCACCCAGAAGAATTGGTACAAGCTTTAAGAGTCACAGAAAGCAAGAAAAACTGAACAAGTTAAGTTATTTTAGAACAGTTTGGTATAAGTTGTCTAGTAAATTTAAATTTAAAACTCAAAAAAACTCAGTTAACTAGGGTCAGGGTATGAGTGAATCTGTGGAAATCCACTGTAATAGAAGGTGAACCAAAAACAAAGACTCTCACACAGTTCTAGTTAAGGTATCTAACTTCTTGTAAAAAGGCATGGAACTTTTAAATACAAATGGTCAAGATATCCTTTTTAAAACCTAAAAGGTAGCATCCAGGTAGCATTGTGCCCCCTTGCATGATGCTAAATCACTGCCTCACTCCTGACTCAGATGAAAGAACACTATCTTCTGGATTTCCCATTCTTTATGCTATCCCTAGGTGATTTTCAAGGGCTGTCATGCAAGTGCTCACTAAGCTTAATCCTGCTTAGCAGCCTGTAGTCCATTTGCATTAACAACTCAAACATGGTACACATTCTACTAAAATCTACCTACCAGAATGATCAAATATTTTACAGAAAAACAAAAAATGTTGATTCACACTAAAACTGAAATGCTTGAGAAAATATAGGTTGCTTATACACGTGGTCAGAGGAGGAGGGGGAGGGGCATTTTAATTATAGCAGTTCCCAAAGAGCTGCTCTAATTAAAATGCTACATCATCACATGCATTAAGCCCTTGCAGGTTTAAAAATGGCTGTTGGATACTTTATCTAAACCTCATTGAATGAGGTTTAATTGAAGTGCTCCATCAGCCATTTTTAAACTAATGAGGGCTGATATACATGACCATGAAGCCATGCTGAAGCGTTCCAATTTGGACACAAAGCAGACTTGATTAATCAAGCCTACTCTGACATGTTCTAATTAGAACTCAAATCAGCATGTGGATAGGCACCCATGAATTTCAATGAACTTCAACTTAAACCACAGAGGATGTTGCCATCAGAGCCCTGTTGCATTTTGCAGCAGATTGCATGATGAATTGCTTGCGAGTCTAAGCTGTAAAGGACCTCAGATTTAAGATAGTCCCAGGGTCACTGTTCCTAGCATTTCCAGGCTCCCTTCTGCAGAACTGGTACTCTAGGTAATACTGGAACTTTGAGGAGAAAGATATAATCACAGCACCATGCCCCAGCACCTAGGCCAATATTCCAAACCTAGATATACAGGTGACTCTCGCCATTCGTGGGGGATACATTCTTGAGATCCCCTGCTCAAAGCAGGACCGTCCCCAACTAAATCATCCAAGCCAAGGCTTTGTCTAGCCAGATCTTAAAAATCTCCAAGGATAGAGATTCCATAACCTGTCTGTGTAACCTGTTCCAGTATTTTGCTATCTTCCTAGTGAGAAAGCTTTTCCTTATATCTATCCTAAACTTCCCTTACTGCAACTTAAGACCATTTCTCCTTGTTATTATCTGCCACCACTGAGAATGGTCTAGCTCCATCCTCTCTGGAACCACCCTTTAGGTAGTTGAAGGCTGTATTCCTTTTCAATCTTCTCTTCTACAGACTAAATATGCCCAGTTCCTTCACCCTCTCCTCAGAAGTCATGTGCCCTGGCCCCTTAACTATTTTCACTGTCCTCCTCTGGACTCTCTCCAATTTGCCTACATCCTTTGGGGGGGGGGGGGTCCAGAACTGGACACAGCACTCCAGATGTGGCCTCACCAGTGCTGAATAGAGGGCAATAATCATTTCTCTCAATCTGCTGATAATGCTCCTACTAATGATGCCCAATATGTTGTTAGCCTTCTTGGCAACAAGGGAACACTGCTGACTCATATCCATCTTATTGTTCACTGTACCCCACCCAGGTCCTTTTCTACAGACCTTCCTCTTAGCCAGGTGGTCTCCAGCTTGTACCAGGTGCATGGGATTAGTCCATCCTAAATGCAGGTCTTTGTATTTGTCCTCATTGAACCTCATGAGATTTCTTTTGGTCCATTCCTCCAATTTGTCTAGGTCTCTCGGAATCCTAGCCCTACCCTCCAGTGCATCTCCAACTCCCTCCAGCTCGGTGTCATCTGCAAACTTGCTAAGGATGTATCCCATCTTCTAGATCATAGATGAAGGTATTGAACAAAATCAGCCCTAGGACTGACCCCTATGGCACTCCACTTGATATTGGCTGCCAACTAGATATCAAGCCATTGATCACTACACTTTGAGCCCAACAAAGCATCAAGTTTTCTATCCACCTCAAAGTACAAGCAAGCTAAGGATCCCATACTTCCTTAGCTTGCTTGTAAGAACGTTGTAGGACACCATATCTAAAGTCTTGCTAAAGTGAAGGTGCATCATATCCACCACTTTCCCCATATCCATAGAACCAGTCATCTGATCACAGAAGGCAATCAAGTTGTTTAGACATGACTTGCCCTTAGTGAATCCATGCTGACTCTTCCTAATCACATTCTTCCCCCCTCTAAGTGCTTACAAATGGATTCCTTGATGACCTGCTTCCTGATTTTTTCAGGGACTTAGGGGAGATTGACCAGTCTGCAGTTCCCTGGATCCTCCTCCCTCCTCTTCTTAAATATGGGCACTAGATTTGCCCTTTTCCAATCCTCCAGAACCTCTCCCAATCACCATAAGTTTTCAAACACAATTGGAAGCTGACCCTTTTTGTTACCCTTCACATCCCTTGCTAGCTGCAATTCCAACTGTGCTTTGAGCTTTCTGATTTCATCCTTGCATGCCCAAGCAATACTCTTATATGCCCCCCTAATTATTTGTCCATGTTTCTACTTCTTCTAGGCTTCATTTTTGTGTTTTAGCTTATTTATTTGTTATACATTGCATGCATATCCCCAAATACTGCATAATGGATACATTTTCATACATCATAAAATGAGTATAAAAAATAAAAAGATGCAAAACTCCAGCCTTGAGTCTTCCCTCTCCTCTGACTGCTGAATCGTCATCACGACTTTACTTTGATGGGTTTGTCCTTGAGATGTGAATCCAAATCTGCCTGTAGCGACTAAGTAGTAGTTAAAGGTTTTTTTGCTGTTTCTATACTTGGAGTCTGTGACCTGCATCACCCTTTCTGATTTTTCTCCAAACTAAATAATATGTTTCCTCCAAAAATATCTAGCACTTTATCTAAGCAAACAAGCAAATAGTGCTACTTTGTGACATGACCTTTATTCCACCTCCCAAACATGAATGGTAGTAAATCTGTATCTAGGGAAGAGTACAAATTAATGACTGTCAGTAAAGTAATGTGGGAAGTAACTTTATTGAACAGTTCTTTTTTTACTCCCAGAACCATAAGCCAAACGAGGGGCTCACTAGGTTCATATATGACATTTTATTCTTTCAAGGTCTCGTGACTGCTCCAACCAAAGAAGGTGTTAACACCATGGTTACCAACTAATTTGGCTTTTGGTAGCAGTTCAGTCATAGTAGCACAGAGTTCAGCACGGACTAATTTAACATGCTTCTGTGACTCAAGTGTAGACATACCCAAAGGTAACAGGAGTGCAGGGGAAACAGTACTTGTGATTGATGTGTCTTATAATAAAAGAGGAAGTTAAATAGTATTGAATTGATTGAGTTTTGTCTCTGCCTGTTACACAGAAAATGAGATAATTCAAATCCTGACCTCTATTTTGAAATTCATTTACCTGTCTGGGGATCTTCAATAATTTAAATCACTAGAGCATCCAATAAAGCAAAATTATGAAATCCTGAGAGAGAATTATTGTCCCTATGCAGCATTTTCAGAATTTACACACTGTATTGATTATTTGTGCTGTGTACAAAGTCCCCTTGACTACACCATAAAGCTAAGGTAATCTTAGAGTTATTTCTGAATTCTGTAGTGGCAAAAACATAAATCCCATAAATAGGTTCCTTCCCCCCATATAAAGGAAATATCCCATGACATTTGACAGCATTAACATTTATTTATGTTGCTCACAAAGCTTTGAATTATTAATCAGTTTTCCACAGCCAAAATCTTCTCTCTTTTTAAGAGCAGATAATGCTTTACCCTCCGATTTAGTTCTCAGTATAACAAATAATTCAGGAAAGTCTGAAGCATCATTACACAGATTTCCAAATATTTGATGATTTTTGGGACTATCATTGGAATAGGATGGGTTTATGGAAATAAATGAAGTTATTTACCACAAGTTTATGGGTCAGCAAGATAGTAACTTTTTCTTTAATCGTTATCAGTTTTCAGTACTGAACTTGGTACCATGATTGTTATGGGAACTATAACTTAATGATGTCCTAGCACCCTCTCAGTAGTAGCTAAGTATATCAATTAGTATATTACTGAAGTCATGCATTATTTTATAAAGTCCAGAAGAAATGGTTTTAGCTACATATATTTGCCAAAAAAACCCCCTGTGTACAAATTAATACAGTTCTGATGCTGCTACAGGCTGTATTCCTAAGTGGAGAGTTCAACTACTACTGTCTGCATAAAACAACAGGTTCTATATCTATTTCATTCCTCCAGGAATCCTATCTAACAGTATACTTTATGTTGCTCACATTTCTGTCCTGAGGAGTGTACTTATGCTCCTCAGGACAGAAATCAAATGGCAGATCTTTATTTGGTATGAATCTACATAAGCTCCACTGAAGTCTATAAAGCCAATAGTCTACATGAAAACTACTCTTCTTATTAATACCAATTCAGTTTAAATTTAATTGTTTTCCTGACCCTCCCCCACCTAACGCATGAACAATCTGGGTTCTACTGTATTATGACGGACTACCTCTTCCTCTACTGTTGGTCACACAAGCAGTAAATATCCACTAAGATGCAGAAATGTAGCCCCAATTACTACAGTAATAGGTGCCACCATCTGAGGACCTCAAAATCATTAAATGTGTTTAGTTTCATAACACTTCTGTAGGAAAGGAAATGCTCTTAGCTTTATTTTACCGATGGGAACATGAGACATAAAGAGATTAAGTAACATAACCCAGGTCACACAGAAAGTGTGTGGGAGAACAGGGAATTGAATCTGGGACTCCCCAAGGCTCCTATCAGCACTGCAACCACTGGACCACTGGTTTTGTTGGGTAGCTCAATAGGATGAAATGGGAAACTAAGTCTGGATTAAAAAATTACCAAAACCTTGAAATGATAATTTAATCACTTGCTTGATAGCTCACCAAAAAAAAATGGAAAACTGTGTACGGCAAAACTTTCTTTAGAGGTAACAGAGAGTGAAAAATTAGATTCATCCTTACCACATACCAAATTTAGGAAAATGGATAAAAGGAAAGCAAGAGTGCTGAATACCAGCATGATTCAATAGGATTAAATGCAAGGATTCTTCACAGTTTGCCACTAATTTGCTGCATGACCTTTCTTCCTGGCAAAGGACTTCAAATTTTTAGTAACTATATGCTATTTGGGGCAGGGGTTGTTTCTTACTATGTATCTGTGACATGCTTAGCACCATGAAGTTCCCATCTCATTTGGGGCTCCAAGCATTATTGTAATATCAACTCATTCATTAAAGTAAATTAATTACATTAATTAAGAGTAACAGCAATGACTACGTAGATGCACCAGTGCATTGCCTTTAATATATGTATTTACTAAACCACAAAGGCACAGATATTTGAATCAGTACAAAATAACTGACAACCAGGAAGCAGCCATGTGTATTTGATGCATGGGAACATTTGTTCCTTGCTGTGCACTGAACAGAATCACATTTTTTCCTAGGTAAATGTCCCTCAGGACACCCACAAAGTCTACTCCTATGAATGTAGCTTTGAGAAGCTGAGTTATAACAATCTATTCTGTCTAAGCAAGGGGAATCAAAGATTACAGGAATGGAGGTGCAGCAAATGGAAACACAAAATAAGTTGTTTTTACTAGTCAATAGATGGAAATTGCCATTGGGGTCAACTGCTATCCCTTGACAGCTTGAAATCAGCTATGTTAGAATGAGCAGCAAACTGAAATAAACACAGCAGTGAACAAACAGAAGGCAAATAAAGAATATTAGCAAAAGGAGCCTAGTGGTAGAGCAGGGAGAACAACATGGCTGGTGAGAGTAGGAGAGTCTTTGGGGAAAATAAAGACCTGGTGCCAGAAGGAGGATGCCCCAGGGACACAGAAGCTCTATCAGTGGAACTCTTCTAGATTCTTGGGAAGCAGATTAAAAACTGCTTCCCAAATGAACGCGATGGCAATAGTACCACCTATCTCCCACACTACATATATTATTCATACTTACCTGCAATGGGGTATGTAAATAGATTTAGGGTGAATCAAACCCATCAGGAAAATAAATAATAACAATGATTTAAACCTGCATTATGATTCTAATCTTATGAATTAAAATAAAATCTCTGTCCCCATAGCATTCATATCAAATGCATACACTGTGCTACTGTCCACAGCAAAACTTAGCAGATTAATAAACTGATTCTTGTTGAAACATAAATATCTTGTATTTTTAAGAATTCAGTTGACTGCAAAATGGCTGTCATCCACATGCTAAGAAGTGTGCTTGCAACAGATGTTGCTTTAATAAAGTGATCTGTGCTGTAGGTGCTTATTAAGCTGTACATAGCAGCACAGACAATTTACTGCTCCAGTGCTTCCTCCCTTTGGCTGCAGCTTCTGCTCCCCACAATCGAAAAATGATGTTGGGCTGGCAGATGTAGAATCAAGTCAGTGTGCCAGGCTGTAATAGAATGGAGATGGACTGGCTTATAGGGGACAAAATAGTGCAAAGCACTAAGAAATGAAAGCAATGAGTGAAACCGTCTCATTATAGATGGGCTCCCTGAGAGGCTAAGTGTTATGGTCTTAAGTTTCTGGCCTCACTATTTAGCCATAATGTCAGTTACAAATCACAAGACCTCTCACAGAGTACTAGAAGATCACACCACTACATTATACAATACTTATACAAAGCTCATGCAACTCATGAGTTCAATTCCCTTCAGGCAGAATAGAAATTTGAACCAGGGTTATCATCTATGAGAGCACTTACTATAGGGTTAGTGTGTTAACCATGAGGGACCCTGTTTCTTTCCATCTGATTATTCTTTATTGCCCTTGATGACTTTGAGATGGTGAAGAGTCATTATACCCCTCAATGTAAAAAAAAAAAAAATGTTGATGTGGATTCTACAGCAACCCAAATAACAACAAAATTAAAAGAAAAAAGAGGTTGAAAAGGCATAGCAAAAGGGTAAAGATGTATAGAAAGTCACCAACATTTGTGAACAGTGACTAAACAAGCAAAGTAAAGAGGGCATCTAGTCCAATCCCCTGCTCAAAGCAGGACTATCCCCAACTAGATCATCCCATCCCAGGCTTTGTCTTGACAGATCTTAAAAACTTCCAAGGATGGAGATTCCACAGCCTCGTACCCTGTTCTGGTGCTTTACTACACTCTTCATGAGAAAGTACTTCCTAATATCTAACCTAAACTTCCCTTGCTGAAACTTGATACCATTGCTCCTTGTTCTGTCATCTGCCACCACAGAGAAAAGTCCAGCTCCGTCCTCTTTGAAACCACCCTTCAGGTAGTTGCAAGCTTCTATTGGATCCCCTCTCAGTCTTCTCTTCTCCAGGCTAAATAAACCCAGTTCCCTAAGCCTCTCCTCATAAGTCATGTGCCTCAGCTACACTGTCATCTACTGGACTCGCTCCAATTTGTCCACATCCTTTCTTTGGCGGAGGGCCCAAAACTGGACACATTACTCCAGATGTGGCCCCACCAGTGCCAAATAGAGGTGTCACAACCCAAATCAAGTGGGTGTCCCTGACGCAATAGACCACCTCTCCATATGATTGGCATTGTTCTAAATTTGGCATGTTCTGCCTAATTAAGTATTCCTACTTGGCAAATTTTCATTGGCTACTCTAAAGGTATAAAAGTCTGCACAGTTTCCGCCCAAATCGGAGCGGAGTGAACTCTGATCACCTTGAAGGAAAGACCTCGCAGAGCCCTGAGCACACCGGGAAGAGCTCTGAGCACATGGCAGGGTAAATTTGGTGGACTGATCACCCACCAACAGCTCCCCGTCAGCAACCTCCCGACGTACCCCTTTCCTGCGTGCTTTTGTCTGTACACTCGATGTGGTAACCTGAATTGTAACTACGCAAGTGAGCATACAGCCTGCGTCATGGCCACCAGCAGTGTAAGTAAAATCTATTTTAAACCCAATATGTTGTTCCGCCTCTCCATCCACCAGACCGCCTGATGTCCACTTAGTCAACATCCGCTTCCCTTGGCCAGCTCTGACCGGTTGGCCAGCCAAGACAAGAGGGAAATTATCACTTCCAACAATCAGTTGGCTGGAAACACTCTTTCTAATGCAGCCCAGTATGCTCTTAGCCTTCTCCACACACAAGGGCACACTGTTGGCTCGTATTCAGCAATTTGAATTATAAGAATCAGAACTACAGAGTTTCACTTGAACCCCACAGTAATCTTTGGATAGCTCTGGCTCATGAACAGAAAATGAGTTTATCTTTGGAATGCAGTAGATTGAAGAAAATTGCATAGAAAACTCCCTATGGAGAATTCCCCTGGACTCCCTCACTTGTACTTCCACAGCAGCTAGCAGAGTCTGATACAGAGAGGTTAAGTAGTGCAGCCAGACCCCCATTATGGACTAGACCACACCGCAGGAGCCTCTGGAGACATACTTAAACTCCCCAAAATGTAAGAATCCATCCCTTTCTCCCCCATGCTCGAAGGCATGTCCCCTCCCCAATCCTTCCTGAACTCCCTCACCTGTTGCTGCAGCATTCATGGCTATCCCAGGCACAGAGGACGCTTCAAAGCCACTCCTGCATGCTCCAACCAGGCCGCATGGGGGCTCGGCTCAGCTGGGAACAGAGAAAGTAACAGTGATAGTGGCAGTGGTGGCAATGGAGCAGGGCAGTGGGTTCTCCCACCCTGCCCAGTCCCCCAGAAGCAAGAATGAAAAGGAGGACCCCCCCCACACACATGCACCCATTGCTGCTTCCAGTATTCTCAGCTGAGTCCACCCCCCTCACAGCCTGGCTGTCCCAGGGAGGAGCAGCTTTGAAGCTTTCCCAGTCTCTAAGACAGGGGGTAAAGAAGCAGCTGCAGGCTAGAGAGGGAAGGTGGGGAAGGGTAGGAGAGAGGATGTGCCTTTGAGCGTGGATGGTGAGAGGGGGATTCTTATGCATTTTGGGTACTTTTTTTTAAGTCCCCAGAGACTCCTGCGGAATGGTCTGCTTACTTCAATATGTTTATAGAGGGGGAGGAAGCTGAGAATAAGGGCTGCTCCTGTACCCCCCTTGCCAAATCTTCCATCTGCCCTGGCAACTGGAATGATCAAAAAATATCTTGGTTCTACTCTTCTTTGCCAATACTTTCCTTCTGTTTGATTTGTCTTGTTTAAACATAAGGAACAGTTGAGAACTAATGAAAATCCCTCCCCCCTCCCAACCCCCTCCCCTACCTTGGAGGATACCTATGTGAGCAAAAATTAGACAGAGAGCATTTAATGCAAGGTAATCAGAAGCTGAAGATGAGTCGATCTAATAAATGCGGACACTGATGCAGCAATGTTGCATTTAATGTAATCTTCTGTGTGCCAGCTGGTGGTTCCACATTAGAAGAAAATGAAACAATTAGCTGAGTCCATGATCCAGTGATGGAGTTCAGACTGTTTGCATAGTCAGGCACATTGCTGCTGATGAGAACTACACCAGTGCCCTTGTCAATAAACATATCACCAGGTGATCCAGTAACAACACTACTCCTATTCTCCCATCTGATTCATGCAGCATTCCTGCCCCCACCCCACACCTAAACCATGTTGATCTCAGCTAAAACTCATCCTATGTTACAACTGCTAATCAAAAACACATTTAATTTCTTCACTTACTGACATAGTGCAAGGGCATCAGACTGCCATAGTATTTATTATTGCACCATTATTCGAGTATTAGCTGTCCTTTCTCCATGGAAGTACTTTTCCTGTTGCTGCCAAATCAAGAGATTTCTCTCATCCTTCTCCTGATCTTGTCAGTTTTTGTTTAAAGTCATTTCTCCACACAAAAAATATATTTTTTTCAAGTTTAGTTATACTTCCTGTATGAAACAAAAACTGCAAACCAAAGACTTGTGGGGCCAGTAGCGGACTTGGTTGGAGCTGTGGGGTTTGTTTGTTTTTTTCAATAATCAATAAGAAACACTGTTTATTAGTTTTTAAAGGGAAAAGGAAAACCAGTGGTAGGCCTAGGTTACAAAACAGAATAAGAAGTTCCATTTTCTTTCATATAAACAATTGCTAAAAGTAAAAAATAGACACTGGGAACATAGACATGTTACTGAACAAGTTTTCAGACTTGAATGCTCAAATCCCATATCTGGATTTTGAAATAGGCACTTGTATACTGAAATATTGGTTTTGGGACCTCAAAACCCAGTAAAGGAAACAGCCAAAGTAAATCAGTAATTTCTATATTCTTATTTAGTCTCTGTAGTGACTTATAGAGCACTTGCAGAAGGCTGATTACACACAAGATGTTCTTCCTTGTTTCCAGCTGCTAAGGTGCATTGAATGACAGATGAAAAATCAGATATTTTTCCAATATTACTGCTTACTACAGTTATCATCTAAGGTAGTTGCCACCGATAGCTAATGGGAGTGATGGTGGTCTGCACAACTGCAGAAGCAAAGATAGGTGGGTCCACAGAATACAGAGTCTATTTGAGTATTGTTTGTCATGTTAAAAAAAGCTTGAAAAGCCTTGCTCCAAATATTGACTGAAATATTGTACAGTTTTTAAAGAGCATCATTTTGCAAAGCTCTACTACTGCAGAGATTACGTTCCCCTTCAAGAGTCAAGGGCATTTGCAATTCTGATCAACCCTATTACAGCCAAGTTACTGTACATACAAAATGATTAATTCATGATGCATATTCTAGACTTACTTAAGGAGTGGCTGAATCTGCACCACATGAATAGGTTGTCTAGTGATGCAGCTGGCAGATAACATTTGAGCTGAGCACAAAACAATAATTTTGTTTGATGAAAACTTTCAAACTATCGAAATATATTTTCAAATCTTTCCATCGGGACAAGCAGTTTTACAAAAGCAGAACTGCATCAAAATATCGATTTCTGACAAATGCCTCAGCTTTTAATTACATTAAGAGACACTATGCAAGGGACATGAAAAGACAATAAAAAGGGAAAAGGCAATAACAACTAAAAGGAAGACCAAGAAACCATAGGTCATTTACAGAACACACAAGCAATTTAGATACAGGTTATGCAGAGAGGGCTGAAATACGTCATGCCTTTTTTACATCCATCTTCACAACTACCAGATGACAAGTGCAGTTGGCAGAAAAAATAGGGAAGGAGACAAACAGTCTAAAGTAGTAGAAAAACAAGTTACAGATTACTCAGAGAAGCTAGATGCTTCCAAAGTAACAGGGCCAGATAATATGAACTGTAGAGTACTGAAAGAATTGGCAGAAGTAATTCCAAAGCCCATAACTATCCTTTTTGAGAATCCATGGAGGTGAGATGAGGTCCTGGATGATTGGAAAATGGCAAATATAGTGCCCATCTTTAAAAAAGAGAAGGAGGATCCTGAGAATTACAAAGCAGTCAGCCAGATCTCAATACCTGAAAATCATGGAACATGTCCTCAAGGAATCTGTTGTGAAGCACACAATCTACTATGGAACAGCCAGCATAAATTCCCCTAGAGCAAGTCATGCCTGACCAACCTGATTTCCTTCTACAGTAAGGTGATGGACTCTGGGTATGGGGCTAGAGCATTAGATGTGATATACCTTGATTTTAGCAAGGCATTTGACAGTCTCCCACAAATTCTTATTAACATACTAAGAAATATGGACTAGATGAAAGTACTGTAAGGTGGATACAAAACTGGTTTGATCATCATGCTCAATAAGTAGGGACCTATTGAATTCAGGGGCAGCTGCCACCTGATTTTGCAGGCAGAACACAGGGTCTAGCATCCATTTCATGAGTAGAAGAAAGCATCCCCCTCCCATGCCTCTGATTGGTGGAGGGGCCTCAGTTGCCCCACCCCTTGCTGCTGATTGGCTGTGAGGGCTGCCAATCACATCACCCCACCCCTTCCTGCCAGTTGGAGGAGAGGAGCAGGACCACATGACAGGCAGCCCTTGTAGCCAATCAATGGCTAGGGGCAGGAACAGTAGCCATCTTGCTGATAGTCCTTTGAGCAGGCAGACCCTCTTCCCCACTTCCCTACCCCAGCAGGCTGCTGCAGTGCCCTAAATACTCCTGGCTCAGAAGCTGGCATTTTATTTTCAGTAATTTTTTTTTTCCATAGATTTTGCAGGCTTTGCTGGATTCCATGGGCAATGCTAGATTTTTTTAAATTGCAATTTTGGTAGGTCTCTCCCAATGAGTAATCCTTGGCTCTATGTCTAGTTAAAAGAAGGTATCAAGCAACAGTATAACAAGAGCAAGGCAACAGGAGCACTAGTCCTGGGCACTGACTACAAGGGGATGCTAGAATCATGCCCTCCTCCCCACCCCCCTCCAAAGAGTCTGTGCCATAGTAGGAGCATCGCTGTGCTTCTCCTAGCTGGTCACAGGAGGCAGGCATACGGAGTCAGGAAGGGCAGTGCTATGCCAAGCAGTGCATCTGCTGAGCTGGGGGCAAGTGGAGCAAACAGAATGCTGTTTTCCTCCACCCCTCCCTGTGAAGTCTTTGTTGAGCAGGCTGCATGCCTGATATGTATGTATTGTGGGGAGGGAGTAAACAAGGCACAAGTGTTGGCTCCCGGGGTGTTTAACGACAAAGCTGCAGCTGCCTGAGTGAAGATGATGCTGTTATAGACACAGCAGCAGCAGGAGCCCAGGAAGTTGTAAGCTCCCTTTCCTTATCCACTTCCACACTGGTCAGCATGCCCCACACCCCTCCCCTCTCGTCCCAGAACCACCTTGGGTCTTCAATAAGCTTATTCTGCTTCTGCATCAAATGGGGTTCCCTAGGGGTCTGTTGTGGGTCTAGAACCATTTGTTAATAATTTAGATGATGGGATTTAGCACACGCTTAGCCAATTTGTAGATGGCACCCAGTTGGGTGGAGTTGCAGACACCCTAGAGGGCAGAGCTAGGATGCAGAATGACCTAGATAGACTGGAAAAATAGTTCAGATTCAACTGGATGTGATTCAGCATGGTCAAGTGAAAACTCCTGCACTTCAGATGGAATAAATGCATGTACAACTACAGACCAGAAAATGAACTAGGCTACAGTACTGTAAAGAAGCACCTGGGGGTTATAGGACTGTTACTAGCAAATAAAGGAGACTGAGATTCTTCTACTCTATTCAGCACCGGTGAGGACTCACCTGGAGTACTGTGTCCAGTTTTGGAACCTACACTTCAAGAAGCATGTAGATACTTTGGCAAGGGTCCAATGCAGAGCAGCAAAAATGATCAGAAGCCTGGAAGCACGACTTATAAGGAAAGGCTGAAAGAACTAAGGTTATTATTCTGGAAAAGAGGCTAGTCTGAAGAAAACTGAGAGGGATAATAGATTTTGATAACAGTCTTCAAATACCTGAAGGGTGATGATAGAGAGGATGGAGATGTGCTTTTCTTTGTGGCTGTAGGAGGAAAGGACTAGGAGCAAGGGCCTCAAACTACAGCAGAAGAAATTAGAGATTAGGAGAAACTTTCTGACTATGAGGGTGGTCAACCATTGGAACAGACTAGCTACAGAAGTCGTGGAATCTCCATCCCTGAAAACTTTTAAGTGCCAGCTAGGCTGGGATTATTTAATCAGAGATGATCCTGCCTTGACCAAGGGGCTAGAACAGATGACCTTGTGCTGTCCATTCTAGTCCTACTTTCCTATAAAAACTTGGGTGGTTAGGGGTATTGGAATATGGTATGGATTATAAATTGCAGTGCTTGCTATTTGCTCTACCTGATTAGGAACATCATTTTTTATCTCATGTCCCTCTGGATCTCAGAGAAATTATTGCATTTCCAAAACTAAGAGAAAAAGGCCTTGAGCCTTTGTTTCCTATATGCCAGGACAATGTTGAAATCATCAGGTGTACAGCATGAAATAGTTTACTCTCCTTTCCTCTTTAGAAATGAAAACTTTACCAAATCAACATATGTCCACAAAATGTTCTGACAAACTCTAGCTGCAATGCTGATGCATGTAAGTTATACCATTCAATGTACAAGGGTGTAGATGTACGTGTTGGTCTAAGGATGTAGGGAGACAGGTTCTTTGGGTAAACCTGATATCTTTTATTAGACCAACTAAATAGTTGGAAAACTTTTTCTTAGCAAGCTTTTGGTTTTAAAAACCCTTTGTCAGGCTGAGGAAGCATCTGTAGTTGGTGTGTACTCTTCCTGGATGGAATGAATAGTAAAGAAGCTAGAGGCTGATATGCATGCAAGAAAGCCAGTCACTGAAGATGTCTTGCAATGTACGCACCAGGCATATTATGCCTCAAGTACCAAAATTACCAAAAAAAAGCAAAAATTGCAATAGCAGTTTGCTTCACTAGAATCTTCACATCTTTGGAAGATTAATTAAAACTTTCAATTCATTTCACATGGATCCAGACAACCAGCAGATAAATACCAGCTTTTTGTGATTTGATGACCTGGAAATTAAAACTGCCAGTACCCATTTCCCAAGCCAACTAGTCCCACAAGACTAATTGTATGATTTATTTAATTAATTTTTTTTAAAAAGAGTCTACATTTCTTAAACTTATTGTATAAGTTACTTAGGTGTGATCACTATGATTTACAGCAGGAGTGGACAATTATTTTGGGCAGAGGGCCACTTACTGAGTTTTGGCAAGCCATCGAGGGCCACATGATAGGCAGATAAATATTAAATTTCTACATTTTTTAGGGGCCCTGCAGGCTAGATAGAATGGTCTAGTGGACTGCACCCAGCCCCCAGACCGCATTGCAAGTGCCAAACAGCTTCTGCAGCATTTAACAAAGATATGAGTTGACATCTTATTTTTATTGATCATGGTGTCTGAATTATCTATACCCAGCATGTTTTGGAAAGGACTCTAAATTCCAAATTGTAGCAGCCATCTTTAACTAATGAGAGATGCCTAACTGAAATTCAATTAATAAATCTTATTATTACATTCACCACTATCAAAAAGAACCTGGACAAGTAGCAAAAGGGATTGAAATTCTTCTGTAACTTCCTATAAAATTCTGTGAAAATTGGGAATATTGAAAAAAAAAAAACTCAGTAGCATAGAGGGGAAGGGAGAGAAGGCTGCAAGTAATACTGGAAAATCAGTCTTGCTTGACAATATTTAAATTGAATCTCTGTGAGCACTACGCACAATTTGCTGAGAAAGTTGAAGCTATTAAAAAGTCTATGCACAAGATTAAAATTTAGAATGCTATTTTAATAATATAGAATGCTACTAAATTTCAGAAGCCTGTCATTTTTAGCTCAACCAGTTTTAAAACAGTTGACAGATTATACAGAACTCAGAGTAATTGCAATTGTAATTTCCCTTCTTTATAGCTCTGTCACCAAAGATAGAAGTGGAAAAGGGATATTAATTGATGGGCAAGAAAGGAACTGATCCTCTTAAAAAAATGTGTAAACTCTTCTATTGGACAGGCTATGTCTATTGGACATAAATACTGTTGTTCCTTATTCACTTAATCATTTGATGCATAGGGCAAAGGCATCCTTTGGCTGAGATTAGCACAATTAAAGCAAATATTAGTTTTACAGGTCAAGGGCTGTCTAATAAACTCAGTGATGACTCTGGAACACTGTGAAAATACTCTGAAATCTTTTGGACCTACATTGTCAAAACTGACTGGTGATTTTGGGTTCCCAAACAGGACCCTTTTGTCAGGGTCTCAATTTCAGACCACTCCATGTATCCCACCCTCCATAAATTAAGCCACTTTAGAATGACTCTATCTGCACACCTAAATACTGTAACTAGATTCTCAACCAGGTGCCAAGCCACTCTGGACTGCTGCCAGATCTTTTGAAGGGTGCCATGAGATGTGAGGAGATAAGTAAGGCTTTGTGAAAGAAGCAACTAAACTAAGTAGATACGTGCAGGCTCAGGCTTTTCCTGCCTGTATGATTCCCTCATTCCCAGTGCCAGGGCCCTCTGTAAGGAAGCAAGCACTATAATCTATAAAATTATGTTTGAAACCAGATGCCATTCACTTCACAGAACTTAAGGAGTGTTGCATCAAGTCAAATGAGGGGTTCCTCAAGTCCAGAAAGGTTGAGAACCATTGGCCTAAACGCTTCAATTTGTTTTCAGTCCAGGGGTGTATTGGACAATTCACATTCCTAAGACAATATGCAAAGCTTTGGTTGGGCATCCTAGAAGGAAACTAGTAAACTAAGGTAATCAAAGAGAATAAAATTGATCTATTTTTGAATTTTTACAGAATATGGTCTCTGTGTGAAGGAATTCTTGTTAAAACCAGCTGACATATGAAAAAATCTTGCTGCTTTTTGTAATAATGAAGGACCTATATATCTCAGTTAAGGGTCAGGACCCCCAGGTGTTGAAAGCTGTATACCTACCAAAGAAAAAAAGGGTCCCTGCCCCTGAAAGTTTGCAATCTTAACACAATGGACACAATCTTAACAATAGACAGATTGAAGAGGAAGATAAGGTAAATGATAGAAATATATGGGGAGATTTGGACTGAAACTGATCCGTGGTTGACTCTTGGCAACCCATCAAACTCATTTTATATTTCTGAACTGTAACTGGAAAAATGTAAGGATAAGACTTATCTTGCAATTTGAAGTCCAGCCGAAGCCAAACACCCCAGCTATGCAAATGAACTGGAAGTAAGTTTAACACAGATAGAACTAAGTACATAGAAACACATTTTACAGCAAATATAAACTGTTATCTTATTTTATATGGCAAAAAGAGTTTATTTATTTCCTCTCAAACTTAATATTGTTTTCCTAAAATAAAAACTAAAACTAAAACCACCAAATATATGATACCTCAGTAACCTAAAACAAAAGAATATGGATCTCTTGTGGAGAAATTCATGTTCCTTTAAATACTGTAAATATTGTAAATACTGTAACTTCCAAAGCTACTCATCATCTCTGTAACAAATCTTTGTTTTAAGATTGACCATGTTTATTCTGAAATGTATGCAAGAGACAGAGAGTCTATCTCCTAGAACTTTTATCAGCAGGAATACAGTGCTGTCACACTTCCCTACACTCCTGATATATGATTTCAATTGTTCTATGAACAGAAGAACCCCTCATGGAGGTCTATCATATGATAACACCCCCAAAATCATATTAACTGCTTTAAATCTTGCTTCAAGCCTACAATTTCCCAATATTGAGGCATAATCAAACCAGAAGACCAGTGTTATTGGAGGACCTCATAATATAAGTTTATATTATTTCTCTCTATGGAGCTGGTCCATTGGTCAAACTGACTTTTTCATAGGAAATTATAAAAACTCTCTTACTGTATTTTTTTTATTCCACCTAGAGCTTGTTATGGTCTGGTTAGGGAATCTTGTAAGAGAAATGCCATACCCCAGGTATTATCCTAAACAGGTCTGCATTTGCAGTATTCCACACCATCCATACCAAACATATAGAAGAAAGTATAACCGTTATGAAAATAAATATTATGGTAACTAATTCAGGAGCAATAAACTGCTAAAATGTCTTTCTTTTTGTCTCAGGGCATCTCGCTGCCCTGTTCCTAGCGAGGGGAAAATGCTAGGAAAAGCCCCAGCAGTTTGATAAAGAACCCAGCTGCAAGTTGCCAAGGCGACTGTAGGAGGCAAACAACCACACCTGACGACGGTCAGCTGTCTCTTATAAAGCCTAGAGCCAAGGCCAGGAGGGCAGTTCCCTGCCAGCTACCAAAAAAAGAAAAGAGCTCTCTGCCTGGAGAGAGAGAGAGAGGGAACTGGATGCAGAGGCCGCAGCAGAGAAAGGAAGAGCCCTGGAAGGAAGGAATGTTGCTTGGGCCAGTGGGCTGCTGGTTTCGTTATAGCCAGATGGCCTGGAGTTAAGTTATAGCCAGGAGGCTTATGTTTTGTGTTGTTAGTGATAATACTATACCGGTGGTTTGGGTGAGGCCGTGAGGGGATGGAGAAGGCCTCATAGGAGACCCACTGTAGTGTGGGGATCCAGGCGCCAGTGAGGGCACAGCTAGCAGGGTGTGGGGACCCCAGCCCTGGAGAGGGTGTAAGAAGAACTCCAGCAGGGGTGCAGCAAGCCCGAGAGAGGCGGGCAGCACGTGGAGAAGCCTGAAAGAGGCAGGCAGCACTTGAGAGCCCCAGCAGGGGTGCAGCAAGCCCGAGAGAGGCGGGCAGCGCGTGGAGAAGCCCGAGAGAGGCGGGCAGCGCATGGAGAATCCCCAGTGGGGGTGCAGCAAGCCCAAGAGAGAGATGGACAGCGCTTGGAGAAGCCCAAGAGAGTGGGCAGCACTTGAGAGCCCCAGAGAGGGCGCAGCAAGCCCAAGAGAGAAGGGCAGCGCTTGAGGAGCCCGAGAGAGAAGGGCAGTAATTTGAGAAGATCCAGAGAAGGGGCAGGATTATTGAGAAGCCTGGAAAAGATGGGCAGTGCTTGGAAAAGCTTGCTATACCAACGTCTAATATATCAGTGAGGCTTGGGCTGCAGTATTGGAGTGGAAGGAGCCGCAGAGAGCGCCCCCTGGCATCGGGGCACAAATGGGCAGCCTCCCGCTTATGTAAGAACAAAAGGAACCATTTAAGATCCAGTCATGGCAGACGAGAACAGGCGGGCAGTTGGCTCACCAAGACAGGCAGGCGGGCTGCAGACTGTAGAGAACGGCCTCGAGGAGCCCTGCCCTGTCACACTTTTCACTGAATTTGAGATATCCCTAATCCAGCCTGAATTGTTACAAACCTTATAAACTCCTTGAAGAGACACTGTTGAGATAGAGACAGGGCACTTGAAAATTTAGCCACAAATTTAACTAAATATTAACAGTTAGTTTTGAACAGACTGTAAGAGGCAAAGTCACATTTAAATACCAAAACTGTCTCAGCCCATATTTCCCACAAGAAGGCTGAAGCTGTAACTTATATAAGTACTGCATATAAAAAGGTTTCTTTCTCCCCATACATTGCCCAAGAAAGCTGTAACATATTGAGCACTAAAATGCCAACATGAATACAACATTACAGAGAAATAAACTACAGGTTGGGGTTTTCTTATGTCCCAAGGGTTCTTAGTGAGCATACTCGTAAATGTAGCGTCTTGAGTAATATCAGACTAAGAAAAGCTACATGGTAAAAGTTCATTGTTTAAAACCAGCTGATGTTTAAAGGAGATAGAAAATATAACCCAGTTAGAAAAAGCTCTACCCATAGCATATTTTCTCTTTTTTTCTCTATGGTTCTGTGCCCCCTTTTCCCTTTTGGGTTATGTTTTAGATATTAAATGTAATGCCAAAATAATATTGATGTCAAGCAATGAACCTTTCAGTATGCTAGCCTGACGAAGCATCTATAGGGGTCACATGAGGTTTTTTCTTTCCCTTTACAAGATCTTTTTCAGTTTTCCACTACATCCCACACAGTAGAAGCACAGAATAATTGGCGATATATATGGCCTTTTATGAGATCTCTTGTCAAGAATGAATTGAACTTGTCATTGGTAAATTATGGTCGCTTCTTGCTTTTTCCATATAAGTAGTTCAATTCTCTAAGGAAGTAACAATTCTTCCCTTGCATTCTACAAACAATTCATTATATGATGAGGCCCATTTCTTTTCAGAGACTATGGGCTGAAGTAAATTGGTTCACCAATAAGTGGCAAAATTTACTATTATGCAGGAGTTGAGAATCTGTTAAGTCAGCAAAATTAAGTATTGCATTCAAAGACCTTTTTTTGTAAATGCATTTATGCAGCATCCCTTCCATGTCAAATAAATTATTCCTTCTTTACCCTAGTCTCTTCTATCCCACCATCTAATGTTTTGTTTTTTTCCTCTTCCTGCCAAACCCTTCAGGCTTTTCTCTCTTCCCTCATGTCTTTCTCTCTCTCTCCCTGTATTATGTAGTTTTCAGACAGAAATTTTGGGGCCATAATTGAAGGTTCTTAGAATCAAGATGGTAAACAACATATAACCCCCCACATCACATTAAATGAAATTAAGTGAGTCTACTCCATCCTTCCTCATATACCGGGAGAAATTAATTTAATATCTCATGCATAGTTTTGATGAGATATAAAACAGGAATTTACAGTTTAAACTCTCAGATTAGACTGGAAAATTTGTGGAGCCTAGAGATTCAGCATTCCTGTGTAATTCATTGGGATACACATTTAGCATCAATCTATCAGTTTATTGGCTTACTTTCTTGTTATAACTTTAATCAAATCCTCAAGCTTCGTGGAATTTCAAGGATCCATTCTCTTAATGCAAAGTTTAAAAGATCATTACTGGTATGGTAATTGTATTGGTATGTCACCACACTGAAACATTCAAACAAGAAAAAATATATGCACATGGCTCTATTCAGGAATAGTTGATCAGCAACAACTTTGTACGTAGACAAGTCCTATTCAAGTTTCTACACAAGGAAATGTAAAACTAAACAAACAAAAATATTGAAAATTCTCTGTGAGACTCTAACATAGGAACATTTCACACAGCCACACAAAGATAAATGTCCACGTGCTGTACTGAAATAAAAAAGGAATCTATTTTATAAAGCAGCAACAAATATAGATTCTAAGAATCAAATATGTTTACAGTTTAAGAATAAACTTGCAAGATAATTATTTCTCAGGTGGACACTCATTACATTTTGTGAATGAATTAATCTACTTGGAATGTTTTCAGTGACAAAGATTCTTGATAAATAGATTCAAACTTCTTTCAACCTCAGTTCCTCTACCTGGTACCCTTCCCTATCATCAGATTGAAAATAAAATTAATTCATTTAGAAAACCTATTAGGGCCCTGCCAATAGAACAATGACCTTCCACTCAAAATGAATGTCTTCTTACTCAATCTGATTTTTTGTTCCCATTCAGTTATAATAGAAAACTGCCACAGTTAACTCTTCACTGACATTTCAATTATTATTGAACTGCAACAACTCTACATATGCATCACATAAACCAAATACATTGTTCTTAGATTTATCTGACAGGCATAGTAACATACTTTTTAAAGAGGAAAACAGTTATACCCATAAATAGATCAGGTCAGTGGTGCATTTAATCCATTATTTTATCTTCAGCAGAAACTAGTACTCACTGTTCCATGGTACAATGTCAGAATCCTTATAATAAACAGTTGTGAAATAGCTATAACTTAGAATTTTTTTTTCTGAGCCCAGGCAACTGGCAGCTGATTTATGCCTAGAAGTACAGGGGGTTATATTTAACATCATTACAGATGCCTTTCCATGTCTGCCATCCATTTTAGTTTCTCATCTCCAGGTCTCGCTCTAGCTTCTGCCATATATATAT
>JAGPOW010002742.1:44062628-44072822 GCA_030014935.1 Caiman crocodilus
AATGAAATGATCTGAACTGAACAGAGGATTCAAAATCAGAGCATGCTCTCAAGTTAATAGCATATATATATTTCCATTTGATTAAGATCAAGCCATTTCCTTGGCATAAGTTTGCACTTGCCCAGTTGTATGTATAGACAAACTCTGTGTGGTGCTATCCAGAATCAAGCATGTCAAATCGTTTATAGAATCCAAACTGATTTCAGCAGAGATCACATAGTTCAAAGAAAATTCGTACCTCAGTCATAAGTTAAAAAGCCTTTATGGATGTTTACATGCGCTCAAGGGTAAGGGTGGGGTATTTTAATTAGAGTGGGTCCCAGAAAGCAGCTGTAATTAAAATGCCTCAGTGTTGTGTGTATTAGATCCTTGCATGTTTAAAAATGGCCTCAGGATGCTTTATGTAAAGCTCATTTGAAGGGCTTTATTTAAAGTGCCCCCATAGACATTTTGAAACACAGGAGAGGCTTAATACACATGATGCTGTAGTGATGCTAGACCATTCTAATTGGAATGTGGAGCAGACTCAATGAATCTATTTAGAATGCATTGGAGCACCTCTATAGGTAGCTTTGTTGGCTACAAATGTCCAACTTGGGATCCTTACAATTCTGGCTTATTAGGCAGATTGAAACACTGTAATGAGTTAAATCATAAACCTTGGGGCTGGTCCTTCCACACGCACGCGCACACACACAGTAGCAAGCTACAAGAGTCATGTATACCTATCCCACAGGCGCTAAAGTCTGTCGTTGAGGCTTCTTTCAGTGTGGTGTTATCTTCCAAAAGGGGGTTGCCGGCTGGTCCTTCTGGCTGGACAGGTCGGGTGCTGGTCAAGTTGCAGATCAAGAGGGTGCCACTGAAGGTCACTTTTCACTGCCTTTTATCTGTCCTTGGCAGACTTTGGTGACTCCCCAGTTTTCAAGTTTGCCCAATCCAGGGGTCATTGACCTTCGTGGGACTTCCCCCCTCGGTGGCTACTGGATGGCATCTGTCAGCCCCAGAGGTCATCCACATGTACGTGCAGGTTTGGGAGTCCGTTGATAATTTTTGACTAGGGCTCTGGGAGTGGTTGATTTGGAGATATTCAGCCCAAAAGTTGGTCCCCAGCATTGATTAACTCAGGCCAGGGCTTCTTGCCCTTGATCAGTGAGGTTTAGAGATTTCCCGGTTGTTACATTGTCTTCTATTGAGTTATTCCATTGGTTGATCTGCAGTTTTCTTAGGTGTTAATGGCTGCCTGCTATCGTGTTACACATTCAATCATTGATTCACTCGCTCTTTCAAGGGCCAACCTGATACAGAGAAGGGCAGTTTGACTCCCGCCCTTGTTAACATTGTTACAATGTAGAACTTACTTATGAAACTAAACGCATTTAGTTGAAAGGTTAGGAGTATAAAATATAAGCTACAAATGTAATGCCATGGCACACAAATAGATAAAAATACCAAAATACAAGGGGAGATACAAAATATACACATACACATTTCAAAACACAATTCCTTATCTTAAAGTGAAAGAAAGAGGAAGGAAGAAAAGGTAGAAGAGGAAAAACATATTCAAGGAAGGGAGAGCAACTGCAGGCAAGAGGAAAAGGGGCTTTCTGCAACAGTTTCTGTTCCTAACAAAGTGCCTTCTCTAAAACTAGGTATTCCTAAAATTGCTGGACTAACAAGAACAGTGCTAAACTTTATGAATCATCATCAGTTCATTTTTTTGTTGTATACTCAGTCTTTATTTCCTAGGCAGAAGGCAAAGCAGTGAGGCACCTTACAAATTAACTCCTTCATTTCTTAGTTATCTACATAGAATCACTAACCTTGCTCCTGATTTATCTTAGTGTCTACAAGTAAATATGGCCCATGGGCTGGATCCAGCCCACCAGACCATTCTATCCAGCCCCTCCAAAAAAAAAGGTATTACGAGGCTGCAGCTGCCTTTCTGAAAGCTAGCAGGAGGCAGGCTTTCAGAGGTTGCATGCCATTGGATAATGTGGGCTCTGTGCTTCTACCTCCATGGGGTTCCTGGCACCCCAGCTGAGAGCCCCAAGTGGAGGCACTGAGAGTGATGGAGCATGATTGGACAGCTACTAAGTGGGGAGGGGAGCTCCTGCCTGCAGGGAGTGAGATAGGGTTGGGGTTTGTAGATGGGTAGGGCGTGGGTGTGAGTTGCCCCCACATGCCCATACCATGTTGCACAGCCCCTGCTGCCAGCTGCAGTAGCAGACCCTCAGAGCACTCATGGCCACAGCAGGCACAGTCTCCTGGTGGTGCACAGATCTGGCTGAGTCCTGAGGGCTGCACATGGTAGCACAGAGTATGTCCAGCATCGTCCACTGGTGCACGCCTTCGGACTAGGCCAGGCTAGCTTTATGTCAGCACATGGGGCTCGTGGCACTGTAGGCAGAAGCCACACACCACTGAACCAGGCCAGACTACCTCTGTGTTGCCATGTGGGACTCCCAGAACTCCAGCAGGAAGCTGCACATGGAGGCTTGGAGCCTGCCCAGCCCAGTGGTACAGGGGCTATGATACGCGATTCCTCGTGTATCCCTGGGCCAGATGGACTCCATGCCTCCATGTGTGGCTTTCTGCTGGAAGCCCCATGTGGAGGCACAAAGCTAGCCTGGCCTGGCCCTATGGCATGTGTTTCCCACCTGCAATGCCAAGAGCCCTACATGACTGAAGGCACACATCAGCAGGCTGGGCTGGATCAGTTCTGTGCCATCACATGCCAAAACTGCTCACTACCAGGGGGCTCTGCTCAAGGGCATGCTGTGTGATGCTGCCACCAGTGGCATGTGGTGGAGGGGGCACTGCATGGGGGAGGGGTGGCAGGGGACCTACACTCAGCCCTAAACCCCACAAACACCCCAACAGACCCCATATACTGCCATACTTACACCCACCCACAAACACCACATCCACTACATACCTTCGCAACCCCCAACACATATCCCACACTCTCCTACACATACCCCACCCCCCCAGCCATACAAAATATACAAGAGTAAGACTTTATTTTGAGCTATCATGCAATCACTTCTATATATACACCATGTAAACATATGTAATTTAGGACAAAAATAATTTTTTAAATAAAATTAAAATATGTATAGTAGATGTTTAATTTTCAATATACAATCTGGGTTTTTTCCAGTTCCAAGATAGCAACCTCCCCCCCACCCCAAAAGGAGTATTTCTAGGAGAAAAGGGAGGGACTTCCAGTGATAAAGGTCACATGGTTAGGGAGTGGGACTTCTGGTGTCAAGATGGTGACTGGGGGTAGGGCACCTGTTAAGGGGCAGGGCTGCCCTTGTAGCCCTGGACAGCTCACCAAAAGTAGTTTAGCAGCCTTCTAACTAAAATAATTGCCCATCCCTGGTCTACATTAAGCACAGTTAAAATGACGGTAAAAGAGGGTGGTCCCTCAAAATAAACATGTGGAATGCACTGCTCTTCTATGAAAGCAATCCAGCATAGTCCTGAAGTGGACACCCCCTGCTAACAAGATTTCACTATGGTTGTGTTCACAAAATAAAGCCTTCTCTGACCTGAATTTTCCAGGGAGAGAAACAGTTTTAGTGTTACCAAGGCTTCCTCAAGAGAAAATATCTCCCTGGGTTCACCTGCTGGAACTGGCAATTTGTGTATATCCACAAAATGAGACAATGAGAATAAACTCTCTATCTCCAAAGAGTTCTTCAGATGCTGTTGCCTATGACTGGTTTGGCATCATTATTTTACAATATTTACATTTACAAGCAAAATCTATTTGTAAAGCATGCAACTAATGTCTTGCAAAGTCATATAACTTTGAGGTGAACTATATGCATGTTTCAGACAATATTTTCCAGTTGTTTGCCACAGATATTTAAGTGTGACATCCAGGAACAATCTCAGAAGCACTATGTTAGCTCATTATGATCTCTATCACTGCCTGAGGACTAATGGTGGGATACTTAAAAGAGTGGTCTTGGTCATTAATAATTACAGTTATTATATTGCAGTTACAGCAAACTCAGTTCATTTTAAAATAGCAGTGTGTGGCTATGGAAAGATCAGTATCACTCATGACTGTCATGTGTAATATTTTTAATACATCATCTAACAATTCTGATGAATGTCTTTAAAGAATCACAGCATATTCCAAAATAGAAACCTTGTGTTTTCCAATGATTGAGAGAGATCATCAGTACAAAACTGAAAAGAGACTCTTTCCCCCCCCCTACACACACACAATAAAAGTAATTGATTGAGGAACCTGAAGAGTGCACTGAGGAACCTTAAGAGTGCTACAGCTTTAAGTTATCAAAATAAATTGTATATTAACATGAAATCTGCAACAATATTTAATAGGGACCAATGAAACCACAAAATAATAGTAATAGGCAGGCACTCCTGCAGTAAGGGGTTTCACAATGAAAGCAGGGCAATTTAGAACTCAGCCATGCAAATCCACTAATGTTTGTCACAGAAATGAAAGCATTACAATTATTGAATATCCACAGATCAATAATTCCTTACTGTCCCATTTCAACTGCTCACCTTGCAAAGAGTTGATTACAATATAAAGCACTTCAAAAATCTTTTTGTATCAGAGCACTTGTCTTGTAAAAATAAGGCTCTTTGGCTTACCACCTTCCTGGCTAGCTCTCAGTTTGGGAGGGAGGTGGGGGAGTGCATGGGTATGTGTGCATGTTCACGTTTGTGTTCCCCCAGCAATCAGCATACAATATCATCCACAAGGATTACCTGGAAAATGAAAATGCTAGGCAGGGCAACCATTTTTCACCACAGTCCACTGAAGAAATTGATTAATGATAATGCAAACCCAGGGCAAGCATGCAGTTGCAATCTTCTCCATTTGTCACAGTAAAATGAAAGATGACTGAGAAATAGTCAGAGGTACACACACACTACTCTAAAAGGTAGGAAAAAGAAAAGCTTCCAATAGACACCCCTTCTCTTCCTGCCAGCCCATATAGCATCTATGAGGATGTAAAGCAAAGCTATGAGAGGGGTGAGATGTGGTCTGTAAAATGCCTCTCCCCACCCATCCAGCATTGATAACTGTTGGATTCTGGCTTGTGATTTTTTTTGTAAGCCAGACTTGCACTACCCTAGTTGTAGTCTAGCTTTTAATGTTGTTTGAATGAAGTTTATATCTGTGCTTCTATTCCTTTTCATCATAGGCCAGTTACCTAGGGGAAAATATCTGCAAAAATGTGCGCACTGGTAGGTAGCCCTGGTACAGGAGACTGACATTTGTCACTGATGCTAGGGACAACATTACACATAATCCGGTTTTAGTGATCAGAAACTGGTTTAAACCTGTATCAGAACAGATGTTCAGTGCACATAAACCAGTTTGAAAATGGCTGAAACCAGTTTGAGATAAATCTGGTTGAATGTAGTATCAGAATTAACTAATTTGGATCAAACTGGTTTATGCAATGTCTGTCCCAGACCCCTTGCTAGTTTAAGCTAAACCAGACTCCCCTGGCATCCTGGCATGCTTTGTGGGCTGTGTGTGGCTCTCTACTTTAGAGCAGAGCTGGCCCCTCCCCTCTGCTCCCTGGCTGGAGCTCGGCAGAGTCTGCAAGTGTCTGCCTGACTTGCACCCTTCCCACCCCATTCCCTGCTAAGCAAGGATTCCTTTGTCACCTCTGCCTTATACAGATACCTCTCAGCATTAATTAGCAGAGCACATGCTGACTAGAGTCTGTTATGTAGCAGATGGGATAAAGGTAGAATCAACAGGTAGCTAGCAATGTTCCTCCATTGTTTTCTTAATGGGGTGATAAACACTGAGTTTTCAATTCTATGCGGGCCTGTTCAGAATGGGGGGGCAACCCCTCCCTAATCAGAGATTCCTGCCTGGCCATGCTCCACTCGGCATTGTAGAATGGAAGGGAGGGCTCCTCTGGCATCCCTCCTCCACCCCACCCCCTGCTGCTTCTCAGCAACTACAGGCATGTGCCAGCATTTTTTCAGTCCAGAGGTGATATCTGTGTGGTTACAATCTGCCTCAGCCTAGGCAGGTTAGACTAACCTGAAAAGATTGAATCAGTGCAAGCTAAGGCTTTTTGAATGTCTGTCCCTAGCAAAGTTTAACATACTATTTTAATGTGCCAACTATCAAACAGGCAACTATATCAAGGTATTCCATGTACAAAGTCATCCTCTTCATAATACACATATCCATACTAGAAAATATTTATCTGTATTATTAAATTATACACTCTAACAGGTTGTAACTGGCAAGGAAGGACACTATACCCAGACAGGGGATTTAAGGCCTGTTGCATTAGGATTTATTTTTATGTAGGACAGGGAATAAAACAGTAATTCTCAACCAGGATGCTGCAGCACCATGGAGTTCCTTAAAATCCTTTCCAGGGTACCATGGAGTGCCACATATAGATGTACAAACATAATTCACAAGATAAACTCAGAAATTTAAAATAGGAATTCACAGTGCTAACAGCATTCTGATCAGTTTTGGTCTTCATGAGTTCTTTGTACCAGAAATATTGCTCTTTTATTTTTCCATAGTTAATAAAAGGAGTGAAAAACTAAGAGCTGGCATTTTCCAAGGGATTACTTGGCTATGGACAGAAGTTACACACAAACTGGTATAAGTGACTGGAAACCAGTTCAAACTTGTAATACAACAGCATTTCATTGCATATCAACTGCTTTCAAAGTGACCAAAACTGGTTTAAGATAAACCGGGATGGATATAGTATCAGATTTAACTCATTTAGGTAAAATTGGTTTATTGAACATCTTCTCCCAGATCCCCTCGAGACTCAAGTTAACTCACAGTCCTCCAGAATCCCAGGATTCTTTTTACCTCCCTACATACGGACCCTCGCAGGGTGGGTGGGCTAGCCTTAGGTCAAGCTGTCTGCCCCAGTTGAGCAGGGAGGCATGCTGTAGCACTGCTCCTTCCCCCCAGGCTTCTGGTCTGGGTCACTGCAGACATGTAGCTGCATTTCCAGGATCAAAAGTGTATGTCTACTCATTTGCTTATCAGTGCAGTCTATGCAGCTTAGACTAACCTATGATTTTTTAATCGATTCAGCCTTGGGCTTATTTACTGTCTGTACTTAGCCCTTGAGCCTAATGAGAGGTGCTTTGAGTCTAAAATGGTGAGAACCACTAGCATAAAAGCTTGCTCTGCTGAGCACAACATAGATACTTCAGGCATTGAAAAATCATTGGCAAAGCCCCACAAATCCTGAGTTTGGCTTTAAAAAAATATGTATCAAGAGTTCTTTTTATTTGTCTTCTGATTTTAAGGCTCCATGGGTTTCATATTTTCAAACACTGCTCTACTCCAAGGTAAGAAATTTTCTCTCCGTCTCTCTCTCTCTCTCTAAATTAAAAGATGAGATTATGGGATTTTACAATAAAAACAAGAGAGCTAGCAACACCAAGGCAGGGTTTAGCCAAGACCTAATTAAAATCACCTCATGCTCTTTTCTCAGCTCTAGCCCTCTAACCCTAATTCTCAGTGCAAAGCTCAGCCACTGGTAAACTGCTTTCTGTGACCAGATTGGGTGAAAATTGTCACTTCTGTCTGCACATCAACTCATTCCAGCATATCCCCTTTACCACAAGCCAAAGAAATAATTACACGTGTATGATCTAGCTCAGAGGTGGAAAAAATATGGCCCACAGACCACATCCAGCCCATGAAGTCATTCTATCTGGCCTGTGGGAAAAATTTAGAAAATTAATATTTACCTGCCCTTGGTTCCTATCAAAAATGACAGGAACCAAAAGAAGTAGGACCCATGGGAAGCCCAACAGGCTCCCACAACAGCAGGGCCCACCCAGCCCCACCCAGAAGCCCCAGGAGCTTCTGGTTTGAAAGCAGGTGGCTGCCTCAGCAGTGCCGGAACCTCAGGTAAGGGGGGAGGGGGTGTGGAGAAAGGCAGCGGAGGACCCCAGGCAGGGAAGGAGCCCGGGGAAATGTGGCCTGGGGAAAAGAGGAGCACTGGCAGGGGGAAAGAGGCCTCTTGCCTGCCCTGTAGTCTGCACCCCACCCTGCAGCTGCTTGCAGCCCATCTAGGCTACCTGTGCCTGCTCCAAACAGCCCTGTGGGCTGTGAGCAGCTACAGAAGGGATCACCAGCCATGGGGCATGGAAGGGGCCACTTTTCCCCAGGCTCCTTCCCAGCACAGAGGAAAGCAGCTGCTCCCTCACCCCATGGCCAGTGCCCCGCACTGCAGCCACTTGCAGCCCACGTGGGGCTGTCCAGAGCAGGCACAGGCAGCCCCAGGTGGGCTGCAAGCAGCTGCAGCATGGGGCTCCAGGCATGGGGCAGGCAAGGGGCCACTTCCCCCACCCCCTGCACTCAGCTCCGCCTTATAACCCAGCCCCACTGCCAGCCTGGGCCCCACACTGGCTCTGGCCTTGCTCATCAGGAATGTGCATGGCAACTGCAGCTGCAGCCCCTACATTTGCCTAGTGTGTGACCTCTGGGTGGGCAGCAGCAGCCAACACTGCCCAGTGCAGTAAGGGGCGGGGCACTGCAGCTACCGCTGCCGATGAGTGCGCCCAGTGCTGGCTTGGAGACCAGGCTGGCAGCAGGGCTGGGTTACAAGCTGGTGCTCAGCATGGGGAAAAGCAACTCCTCACTCACCCCATGACCAGTGCCCCACACTGTAGCCACTTGCAGCCTGCATGGGGCTGCTTGTGCCTGCTCAAGACAGCTCCGCATGGGCTGTGAGTACCTGCAGCAGAGAGTGCCAGCCACGGGGTGGGCAAGAGGTCACTTTTCCCCATGCAGTCCCCCACTTGTATTGCAGGGCTGGGGGGCACTGGGTGTGAGTGGATTCGGGAGCCAGTGGGAACATGAGGCCCGCACTGATGTCCCAAGGCCAGAGCCAGTGGGGGCCAGAGCAGGGTGGCAGGAGTACAGGGTTCCAGCTGGCAGGGGCTCTATGGAGCTGGGCCAGCTCCCTGCTCTCCCTGCCAGTGCAGCCCAGCCCAGCTCCACAGACCCCTGTCAGTCTGTGCCCCGCTTAGGGCCCCACCGGTGCTGGCCTTGGGACAGTGGTCCCAAGATGGTGACTAGGGGCGGGGCTATCCATGAGGCCCTCGACAGCCTGTCAAAACTGGGTAAGCAGCCCTCCACCCAAAATAATTGCCCACCCCTGATCTAGCTACTCTGTGGATAGGAAGCATACCCAGGTCCAGCACTACTACTCTGAAAACTTCACACTGTGGCTCGTCCCATACTAAAGGGAGATATTTTTACCCTTTTCCTGGCTAAATTTGGAAAAGGTTTAAACCCATTTTCTCAGACACGCTCCTCAATCAGCACTGCAATTGTAAGAAATCAAAATCAGAAACAAATTCTTTGCCATAAAAAAACATGACTGGAGATATAATAGCTGGTTTTCCACACTTCTAACTAGTCAGCTATTTTAATTGTTCTTTGGTTGTTGTTTTCCCCAATTAGCAAAAGAATATCAAAATCCAAGTGTTATCCTTACTGTGGGACCTGATGGTGCTAAATTAAACTAAACTAAACAAGCAGGAAATAATATGTACATGATTTGTTCCTAAAATAACAGTACTGGAGTACTACATAACTAAAAAATTGGGAAAAGCCTTTACAACATTTAAATATTGGGTCCAAAGAGTATCTTGACTGACTATTATATTGTAAAAATAGTTCAACAGAAAGGGATCCACCAAAAAGATCACACATTTTAACCCATTAAAGTTCCATTTTTACCTTAGAGCCCATGTATTCCTTTTCATTTCATTTTAAATAGCATTTTTAACATATTTTTGTATCTAAAATACATGTCTTAACTCCTGCTCCGTCAGGGCATTGAGTAGAACAGATCTTATGGCTAGGGACATATATTATACATATACCAGTTTAAGTGATCAGAAACTGGTTTAAACCTGTAACAGTTAAGTGCACATAAACCAGTTTGAAAATGGCTAAAACAGGTTTGAGATAAACCTGGTTGGATGTAGTATCAGAGTTAACTGATTTCAGTCAAACCAGCTTATGCAATGTCTGTCCCAGATCCCTTCTTGGTTTAAGTTAAACCAGAGTCCCACTGTCTCCTTGCTAAGAGGGAGGCATACACCAAATGGAAGCGAGGGGTCATTACCAAGAGGGACTATGATACAGTCGCCCGAAGATGTAGGGGGGCAGTC
>JAGPOW010002742.1:44072922-44092034 GCA_030014935.1 Caiman crocodilus
CTGACCCCAGTGCTCTTTCCTGCCAAGGCAGGGGGTCGGACTAGATGATCTGCCCAGGTCCCTTCCGACTCTAGACACTATGATACTATGATACTATGTTGGCTACGTTTAACTTATTTCATAGCTGGTTTCTATTACTGAGCACTAGGACTCTGCAAAGCTTCAGACACTGATTTGATGTGGCAGAGATTCAGCCCAATTTGGTGGCTGAATCACCAAATCCAAATCAAATCATGAGACCCTTTAATCTTTTCAAATCAAACTGGAACCCTCTGAATATATTTGGAGAGATTCAGAGAGATTCAATAATTTGGACATAGACACAGCTTTGAATATTTTTTCGACATACCTCAAGGTACCAGGTGGCTCATGAACACTGAGATGGTGGGATGGATTGAGCATCCCATGGGAGCATGGGGGTTTTCCAGTGCGCTTGGCAGCAGACCCTCCCCTCACCGCTGGCTCAGTGACTGGTGCTTCCTGGGTCTGGGGGGGGGGTGTCACCTTGGGTCCCCCTATGGCCGATCACCAAGTAGGGGTGCACCCAATTCAAGAGACAGCAATTCAATTTGATTCATATCACTGTCCCAATTTGATTCGGCCAAATCTGAATCCAAATCAAATACAGCCCATTTCACACACCCCTACGTAGCACACATTGCTTTTAGCAGCAGTTCAAAAATAGGTAATGTATTTAATGTGGTTTTTTGTATATGAGTATAAAACAAGGGGATTTCCCCCCCATGCTGATGGGGGGGGGTGACCTTGTCTTATATTTGAGTAAATATGTGCATAATAGGTATTTATACATGTCTTCTGGGGGGGAATAGGGGAGGCTTATCAAATGAGCTTTAGTTAAAGCACCCTCACCACCATTTTTATGTGTGTGGACACTGATACACAAGATGCTGGAGTCTTCTGCAGTGCAGTAATTATCATGCTCCAGCAGATTCAATTAATTGAATCTGCTCTGACATGCTGTAATTATAGTGCACCAGAGCACCCTTACTGCTCATGTATAGGTGCCCAATGTAGTTTATTTAATTAATCTATTTCATAGTTGCTTTCTGTCAGTGGGTCCAAGTCAGGTATCCCCCTAACCCCAAGATTCTCTCCTGCCATGACTTTTGATCTTTAAATAAAATTGGGGAGGGAAATGTTACATGTGCCGGTACCCCTGGAAAGGACCCTGGACACTGGATTGATTTCTGATATTGGTACTTTATTATTCTTAGTCTGGTCTTACTCTTTCTAGGAATGCCAGGCAAAGGAGGCAGTTCCTCAGAGACCCCTCATGTATTCTGGTGGATCGTCATCTTGAATCAGACAGTAAGTACTACGCATTGTCTCAGAGATCAGCCCCTAATTGCCTCATTAGCAGCTGATTAATGTCAACACCAGGATTCCCCGCCCACGTCTTGTGTTGGCGTGCGGAACGCGATTCTTTCACAGTCCCTTTTTCTTTTTCCTTTCTGCCCTCTCATCCTCTGGTGAGGGATCAGGGTCCTATATCTTCAGGGCTCCCAGACAACCCCACGACATCTTGGCCCAGAGCCGCAGCTTTTCACTGCAACGCTGCTCCGTTCCCTGCGATTCACCGCAGAAGCTGGCTTTTTCAGGTTTGTAGTAACCCGAGGGGCGGATCGGTCCCGTAACCTCGTTGCTGTCTGTGAGGGTGAGCCCCTGCCTCTGGAACTTCCTCTAAATCTCTTGCTGCAGGGCTCCTCACCTGCTTCTCTCAATCTGTAAGTGCCCGAAGGCCCCTTCTCTCAGGTGTTCTCCCCTTCTTATCCCTCCTTCCTGAGTCTCATTGGCTCCACAAGCACCTTTTCCCTGTTGGGTGGTAATTATCCCCAGCTGCTGACCCCTCTTAGTTACAGAGTTTCAGCCATGACTCCGTTACAGATTCCAAGAGAAGGCTGAGGGGGGGATCTAGTGGCCTGTTACAAGCAAGTCAGAGGAGACCAGCAGGCATTAGGGGAGTCCCTGTTCCCCCAAGCACTACCAGGAGAAATAACGGTCACAAGCTGGCAGAGGGTAGATTCAGACTAGACTTCAGAAGATACTACTTCAACATCAGAGCGACTAGGACTTGGAATCAACTTCCAAACCAAGTGGTGCTGGCTCCTACCCTGGGGGTCTTTAAGAGGAGGTTAGATGAACACCTTGCTAGGGTCATTTGACCGCAGCACTTTTTCCTGCCATGGCAGGGGGTTGAACTTCATGATCTGCTCAGGTCCCTTCTGACCCTACCAACTATGAAACTGTAAAACACAATTCACAAGGTAAACCCAGGGATTTCAAACAGGAATCCACATCGTCAAAAACATTTTGACTTGTGGTCTTTTGAAGTTCTTTACAAAACAAAATTCCTCTACTATTTCTTTTTTTTGGTTAAAATATGAGTAAAAGCTAAGAACTGGCATTTTCCAATGGGTGTCTATAAAGGTTGAGAGCTACTGCATGAAACTTTCTCTGAATCTAGGTGCTGAACTACAGAAAAGGATGTTAAGCAACATAAAAATATCTTCAAAAACAGAGGGACTGATTGTATTACAGATACTTAAATTGCCTTTCTTTATAAAAATGTGTTCTTCAGGTGATTCCCAGTAAACAATATCTTTACATTTATAACCCAGTCCTTCAGAGAATATGCAGGTAGGTCAGTGGAATAATGTTAAGCACTCGCTTTTTCAAACCTGGGTCTCTACAGTGTATCTGATTTGCCTCGTGTATGTCACCAACAGTTATAAAGGTCTAAAAGGGATGATTAGAGGCACAGAACTAAACTAATACTTTCAGTTATAAACCATGGCATTAATTTCCACCTTAGTTCTCATATTTTCTGTTCTATCTGTTAGCATAAAATATCTAACACCCTAGCCCATGAACCACTTCTTTTCTTCTTGTAGTGTCAAGGGATTCTGCATCTGTAAAGCATCTTGTCAAAAGAGGTCTATATACATTTGCAAATGACTGAAAAGTGTTCAACAGGAGTTCTACAGAGATTTGTTATTCTCCTTGAAAGGCATAGAATTCTAGTATTTAATCCTGAAAGGATTATTTTTGAGTCAATAAGTGGTTAGGCAGCAATACAAACTAAATGTGTATACTTCATCATCTCGGGTTATGAGAACATCCTTAGTGCTAAATTATTCACTTACTTGGAAGAGACCTGAATTCCACAAATATATTTTCCTTCATCATCTTCTAGTTTTTAATAAATGTCCAGTCTATGCCCTTTCTCCCACTATGCTGATGCAGGACAAGAACAAAAATATACTTATTTAGTTAATCTTTGAAGCATCAATAATACTTACGAAAAATCAGTAGGTGTTCAAATGGATCAAAAAATTAAAAGGTTTTATATTCAGCATGTTACATCTATTTTCATTTTTCATAGGAGCCAGAATTTAGCACAAAGTAATACAGTATTTTTTATTTAATTAACAAAAACTTTTTCTAGTGTTGAATATATAGGGACTAAGCCCAAAAAGCAGTGAGGAATTTCGGATGTTTGTCTCCTTTTAAGAAAGAAAAGTATTTACTGAGCAAGTATGCCATGCTCTAGCTAAACTTAAATTGGAAAAATTAAGACAAGCTCATATCAACAATTAGTTTTCAAGGCTGCTGCAGAAAGTAAGACACAGTGATGTGTGAGAAAGCAATAAAATATTCAAGGGTGTTGAAAGCAAGGGAAGATGTGCTATACTCTTATTCATTTCCTCATCCTCCACCTGCCAGGGAGAGACAGTGTGTGATCTTTTCTAAGGACCACAAAAGGGCCAGAAAGCTGCATCCTGTAGCCATCACTCTCCCACATTTCCTCGTCCGGAGTGCACTCTCTATATCACTTTTCAGATACATATGGCAGAAATCAGTACACGCCTATGGTTTCCTGTCTATCCAAACCAGCAAATGTTAATATCCTAAACTGGTTTACTAAGATTTGGCAAAAATTAACAGACTTCCTGTTCTAATTAGAAGTCAGAGTGTGATAAAAGATGTGAGGGGAAATATGCTGCTTCCCTAAAATGGGTGTAATTAATCATAATAGGCAATTAACACACACACACACACACGCACGCACGGAACTTACTGGAAGATGAAATTCCTGAAAGGATTCCTTTGTACAGTTTACTTCCTATTGTCTACCTAAGAGGGGTCATTTCATCCCTTTCAATGACTTGTACATTGGGCAGAGATCTCTTCTTTTCTTGCCTGTTATGGTAAATGCATGCCTCCAGTAAGTAATAGCTAACTGTTGTAACTTAGTCCTATTTCATTCAGAGGTAAGCAGTCCTAATTGAGCCTTTTCCCCCTGGAATAAGAGCAGGCAGATTAAACAGTTCCTACAGATCAGCTGATCTGTGGAAAGACTTACTCCAGGTCTTAAAATCAGTCCAATCTTTTCTTGGTCTACACCATTTGCTTCCAGGATTACAACTAAAGATGTAATCAGCTGAACAACTGGTGCTCAAGTTTGTATCAGTTTGAGAAGGCTACCTCTAAACCACATTCTCACCTGGCAGGACTACTTGAATTCAACCTTCTGGTTCAATATATCTGAGAGGGAACAAAAGCAAAGAGAAAGGATAACTCAGAAGAGACAAACCCAGAGTTCTTCAAAATCTTACTACCATGCTTGCTTATCATTTCATTTCCTGTTCTATATCCATATCCTCTATCAAAAATATAGCCATGGCCACCAATATCCAAAGTTTAGAGGTGCTATGAGTACCAGAAGTATAGTTTAGAACCTGGGCTTCATTTTAACTCAGACTGAAGCCCACACCTGATTTTGGTTGAAATCAAAATTTAAAAAGAGATGCTAGAGAGGCAGCTTTGAAAATAAGACCTTGTCCCATGGCTGCAAACAACACAACAGAAAACAGCAATTGTAACAAATCATAAAGAAGTGGCTGATCAAGGCCGTCTCAGTGTTAGGAGTGCTGGCAGCTGTGAACTACTCCCTGCAACAGCCCACTAAGACTAGAGGTTGTTGTACTTAATGAGGACAATTTAAAAAAAAAAAAATCCTGGATACCTACAAGCCAAGTGGCAGGCTTTTGCTGAAGCCTGGGAACAAAAGCTGAAGTAGTAAAGCTCACTGGCTGATTGCCTGAGGGAAAAGGGATATGAAGTGATGGTGTAGGCACTGATTGTCAGTGCACTCAGCATGTGGGACACAAGTAATAAGAGCATCCTGAGTCCTTGTGGAATATTCCAGTGCTGCTCAAAGTTGAACTGGTGCCTCATGGTATTGAATGCCATCAAATGGCACCGGAACAGTTCCAAAGACCACATCAACCATTGTCAATACAAAGAGCCAGCCAAGAACATCTGCCAGAAGTGAGACTTGTGGGATCGATTACAAAGGACTCCCTCTTTATACTACTGTCTCTAATAAAGTATGAAAAAGCCACTGACAATACTTTACCCTGGGCAATGACAGACCGCTTGCCAAACAATGCCTAAGAATGCTTTAATATCCTATATCCACGTGCCAATGTGGTTAGTATATATGAGGCCCTGTTTCTCTTGTAAAATTATTAACATGAATAACAACAATAAAAATCAACATTAAAAAATTAACAGTTTCTTTAAAAAAATTAGAGACAGAGAGAGGTTTGTGGGATCCCACAATTGAAATCCTGCCTTTGGCCAGGATAGCAACTACCTCTCAAATTTTCCTTCTGGGACACAGAAAATCTATTTGGAAAGGACCTTCCACACAGTTTTTACTAGAAGCCAATTGAATCCTTATTTGAGGCTGTAAAGAACTTGTAACATTCTTGTTTTACTCATCTGGTCAACATTTCTAACGCCAGGTTGACACTGTTTCTTTTCAGTAAGAATTATGAACAACATGGACATTTTAAACATGAAAAAGATGTAAAAACTTAATTGCTCATTAAGTGGAATGTTTCCTGGGCATGAAGAAAATGATCTGATTTACCATTTAAATTTTCTAGTTTAATATATTAGGGAGTCTCTTTTCATATCTATCAGATAGTTTACATAAATGCATCTTTATTTTTCTGTGAAAACATCATTTAGCTGATGCATTATCTATGTTCAGTTTCCTGTTGAATATTTATTAGAAATTCTTGGAAAGACCTTTCATTAAAAATTCTGTGATCATGTCAGAGCAGAAAAAGTAATCTAATTTTTTTTCAGTTTTTCTAGCTAAGATAACTAACCAAGGGCCATAATGTGAGCAGCTTTGTACTATATCTTTGACCATAACAGTTAAAAGTTGTTTGAAAATTCAGATTTTATTATAAAACCTCACACCTAATTTATACTTTAAAAAGTGATTTCTTAAAACTTGGATTGTGGAGTTCCATATTTTCATTTTAGATAAAAACCTGGTTTTATATGTTGTATATGTAAAACCTGGATTTATATGTATACATTTATATGGAAGGGTTTATATGTTACAAATTCATTTGAGTTAATAGAGAATAATTTCACTCAAATAATTTAGAAATCCAATAGGGTTTACTTATGTAGACACACACACACACACACACACACTCTACCTCATGCCTACAGATATGCACATATTCTGCCCCTGTGCCTGCCGATACATGCGCGTGCGCACACACATACATACTCCTATCAGCACAGTCCCATGCTCTACAGTATGAGGACACATCCAGGAGCTACATCCACATGGTGCTGGAGCAGGGCAGGGGCAGGATAACAGGGAACTGGCTGGGGTTGGGCAGAGCTGGGCTGCTCAAGCCTGCTGAGGGTCCCCTCTGGGTCCACTGCCCCTGGCTCCAGCCAGCTTTGATAGGGTGCCGGGGCAAATAAATATTAATTTACTAAATTTCTTAGGGGCTGCATGGGCCAGATAAAATGGCCTGGTGGGCCAGATCCAGCCTGTGGGCCGTATTTTGCCCGCCCCAGCATAGATGGCGACACTTTATTGCAGAGCAAATTAATTCACTCCACAGTAAAGTGCACATGTAGGTACACCCACTGGGTATAACACTGAAATAGAAGAGCACTTTAACAAGCAAAACACTATTTCAAGGTCACCCTTAGGGGACAAGAGAGACAGAGACAGAAAAGGTTAATCAGAACTGAAAATATGAGCAATTTTCCAGTCATGATTAGAATTCACATCAATCCTTGATGGGCTAAATGTAATGATTTGCTGAAGATTCCTCCCCTGTTAGGGTAAACAGTAATATGGAGTTTGAGGCAAGTGGTAGCCTTCAAGCTATAACATTTCTTATATGTAGACCTTGTATTCTAGACTTTGGGAAAGCTCTACTTTTTAAGTCTAATTCATTCTGTGGAGAAGTGAGAGCTAAGTTCCACTCATTCTAAACTCAGTTAAGATGTTCTGAGGATGCTAGAAGCTCCTAGTATAAGATAACTTATAAATGTTAACTGTTTGGTGATGTTAGCTTGGTCTTAATGCATTGCTTCAAATTTGGTGGGCTTTCCTCCTAAACTTTGGGACAAAACTGAGTATAATTATATTCTTTTAGCAAGTCCAGGTTATATTGGTCTCTTGGAGTTTTCTCTCCTGCCCACCTTGGTCAACTGGTTTTGGTGCATCTCTAAGGAAAGCAAGCTACAGCCATCAAAACTACGCATTCTAACATTGTTTCATAAAGATCCTAAAGATAGCTGATCAGGTTCTGTGAGCTGATGAACACCTTATAAGAAATATCCATCCACATGTATGGTACAGAAATGTCATGCAAGTAATATATCTTAATTATTGATGAACATCCTCACTTTTGCCAGACACAACAAAAGGATTCCTCTTACTTATCTGAACCCCTGCTCCATAGTATCATAGTAGCTAGAGTCGGAAGGGACCTGGGCAGATCATCTAGTCCGACCCCCTGCCTTGGCAGGAAAGAGCACCGGGGTCAGATGACCTATATATATATATATATATATTATAATTAAATAAGGTATATCTTGGTAGAAAAGACTCTTTTTTACATAATAAAATAGGGATATTTATATTATGGCTTTTAGAACTACAGCCACTTTGACATACAAAAATAAATCACATGTAGCCAGAATTGCCCTAAATAAATGTCTATCCTACCCACACTAATCTTGCTAAAACATACAACTACCATAAGTCCTGAAATAAAGAAGCCATTGCCCACTTTTCCGAAAATAGCTTTCTCATCCTTCTTTGTTTCTGGGTGTTAAAGTAAGAAAAGATTGCTAGTCATGATATACAGTGTTTTGCATACTGTTGTATGGGATACCGAGTTACTAGCTGCATCCCAGGTGATGGTTTAGTACCATATGGTTATTATCTACAGTGAACAAGCTAGACTGGACTATTGTGTTGTGTAAATGCCTCTGGTTTTCTAATATCAGCTACTCTTGAGTTCATCTAGAAGCAATTTTTCAAGGTTGTGGATTCTGTATACACACTAAGAATGACACGCATGATATCTGTCAGAAAGTTAAGTTATGCTATCTCTTCTCTGTTCTATGGCATTTTAAATCAATGTAACTGGAATTTCCAATCCACAGCTAATTGAAATCATTATGTTGTCAAGGATATTTCACAATATTAGCAGTGGATTGATAGTCCTTTTATGTTACTAGTTAAAAATACATCTCTAAAGCAAGGACTTTCAACCTTTCTAAAGGAGTGTACCCTTTCTGGGTACACTTCTGGTGGAGTGGGGGGACGGGGGGGTGTGTGGCAGCAGCCAGGTGCAGAATGGGAAGGTGCTTGCATGCAGTAGTGTTGGGGGGTGGTTGGTGGATGGCATGCAGCAGTCTCCACATCCGGCCAGTTGGGTGGTGCCTGAGCAGTCCGCAGAGGGGAGCCACTGCCCTTGCCCCCCTGCCACCCATTCCTGGAAGGCGGTGACATGGGGTGATAGCGCTTGGTCTCCGCCTGCCCATGCATACCCCCTCACCCCTTTCCAAGTACCCCTGGGGGTATGTGTACTTCTATTGACAACCCTTGCTGTAGATAAATCATTTCCAATTTATTGTTCTAATTAATATGCCACCAAATCTATTTATTTTAAAGGGAAAAAAAGCCACTTGATATACAACTTTTTCCCCAACTTCATTATTTTTTCTATAGAACAGCAGTCAAAGTTGTTTAAAAGAAAATGATCAACCAAAGACAACATTGTTTCTTCTGCTTTTCCAGCTCTACATTAATATAGAAAGTTGAAGTATATTTTTGGTGTAGCAAAACCCCCAGTTTTTCTTTTATTTATTTATTTGAAAATGTATTCCCTCCCCTTCCCCAACCATTTCTGACTTTTTCTCTCCCTCTCTATTCCCTATAGATAAGTATAAGTGAGCTCAGACTTAGGGTAAGCTTTAACATTTTTATTTTAGTAACAAGTTTTTGGATATCTACTGTTTTATATTTTATTATCATCAGGTTTGTATTGATTCTTACTGATGTATATTGTATTATTATCATTTTCATATTGATTTTTATTGTTTCATATGGATATTGTATGGTTAGGCCTGTGTTTGCAAGGGAAACAAAGTCATGTCAAGTTTCCATTTTATATGTCAAGCCTCCATCTTCTGTCCTCTGCCTGGGCATCCCACGTTGCAACTGTATGAGTCATGTACTCCTCCCATGTAAATTGGTTCCCAGATGAATAAGAATGATTGGGAATGATTGAAATACAATGGTAGCAGGACTCTACTGAATGGCTTGTAATGACTGGGCCATCACCTCACATTGATTCATTCAGGAACCATGGACCTCAACCAGGAACATGGCCAAGAACCCAGCATTTAAAAGATAAAAGACCCTGTAGAACCAGCAACTCTCACCATTACAGACATCCAAAACTGCACATCCCTGCATGGAGCACACATGCTCAGTACACCTGGGGCTGATCCTTGCCTGGGTATGCCTCCTGTCACTAGGGTCACACAAGGTCAGCCCCTATGAAAAGGGGCAGTGAAGACAGACCCAGTGGGACGCCCTCTCCATCTAGACCAACACCATGCCACAACACCTATCCACCCTTGAGGCCCTGCCGGCAACCCCCCTCTGGACAACACCTACTGGACAAGGACCCCTTTCTATCTTGGATAGGTAGATATTACCTCCACATCTCCTCCTACAATATGAACTCTCTTTCTCCGTCTCTCTCTCTCTCCTCCTTGACTTCAGCCCCTGCACCAAGCGTCTCTAACCCCTGCTGCCAGTGACTCTGTCTGTGTGTGTGTGTGTGTGTGTGTGTGTGTGTGTGTGTGTGTGTGTGTGTGTGTGTGTGTGTGTGTGTGTGCGCGCGCATGCGCGCGCGCACACACACGTGCATGCGGGGAGGGGTGTGGGTAGGTGCGGGTGAGTGTGAGTGCAAGGGAGCCAATAAGACATTGTGGCACCATCTCCCCTGTTCAATAAAACCACTGGCATTTGCAGCCCTGAGTTGGGTCATGTTTCACTGAATCCCAGTCCTTTCCTCATCTTAAATTCCAGCCTCATTCTCTCTCTCAACCCGAGCCCCCACCCCTCTCCACTAGTTTCCCTATCTCCTCTCAAATCCTACTGCCTTTTCCTTGTGACTTTCTGCTGCCTTTTTCTGCTTTCCCATTGCCCCTGCCACCTTTCAGCCTCTCCTGCCACTTTTCCTGTGATTTTCTGCTGTCCGTCTCTCTGTTTTCAGGCTTTTCCCACACCTTCTGTAGGCAGCCCCCCCCCCCCCCCAGCTTCCCAACGCCTTGTGGCTGTCCTACAGCTTCCCCCAGCAGCTGGAGCCTTTCTCCAGCTCCCAGCACCTGCTGCCACTCCCTACAACTTCTTCTAGCTGCCCCAGAGCCATCCTCTGGCTTCCCACATCCAGAACCCCTCTTTAACATCCACACTTTCCCTTAGTCCCATTTTCCCTCTCCCCACCTACCTTTTCAACTCATCCATAGCTCTGGCTCCAGTCCCAGCCTCTGTGCTGGCATTGCTCCCCTGTTCTGTAAGCTTTCAGCACTTTTAATCAATTAAGATCAATTCATCTAAAGTTACTCCTGAGCCTCAGTTCTTCAACCTAGGCCCCTCTAGTCTACCAGTTCTAATCCTGGTCCCAGTGACTTTCACTCCCAGCAACTTTAACTCCCTACACTTCTACTTTCTTACCTTAACCTTTCCCCAGGTATCCCAAGCATACCAAGCACATACATACATACATATGTACATATCACAACACCCAACCTAGGAACTCATTTGTGTGTACGTGTAGGTAGGTGCTATGTGTGTGAATTAGTGAAGACACATATACATATACACATATATACATATAATTTTGTGTGGGGGTATATAAATTAGTAATCCATGTATATGTATTGGATGTGCAAGTGTTGGTAACTGATTCCATCTACATTTGGTGTGTATAGTTAAACCAGTTATTTTGACTGTGTGTGTATCTGAGTTGCTTGTGTGTGTGTGTGTGTGTGTAGATAGATAGATATGGCAATGTGTGCATGATATGTGAATTAGTGATCTGTGTTTAACTTTTGGGATGTATAGTATATGTGCTTGAATTGCTCATAGGTATGCATGTGCCTAGGCTGGTTTGAATGTGTATGTGTAGGGAAGTTTAGGTTAGATATTGGGAAGAATTTTCTCCTCGGTGTGTAATAAAACACTGGAACAGGTTACCCAGAAAGGTGGTGGAATCTCCATCGTTGGAGGTTTTTACACCTGTCTAGACAAAGCTTTGACTGAGGTGATCTAGTTTGGGCTGGTTCTGCTTTGAGAAGGGAGGTGGAATAGAGGACTTCCTGAGGTCCCTTCCAGCCCTAGCTTTCTATGATTCTAAAACAGAAAACAATTATTTCAGTTACAAATTTCTATTTTCTAATAATTCTAAGAAGGCTGAATTTGTCATGGGACTAAACCCAATAATCTCTATTGAGTTTTACATTTTTATGCATGATTTGCTAGAGTGAAAATGTTCAGTGCAGAACAAAAAATAAAGTATGTGAAAAAAGTTTTTAAAAAAACCTGCACAGAAAAGTTAACTTTTCTTAATTATCATGTCAATTTTTAATGTAATGCACAACACATACATAAAGTCTAAGTTGTAAATGGTTACAATCATCCCCAAATCTCTCAGTGGCCTGGTTTTAGATGGCTGTTTTCAACAAGTTCCAAAGGGAAAAATAGAAAACTCAGATTTTATCTCATAAATAAAAGAGAAACTATTTGTAAGGATACATGCAGTTATATGCACAAGTAGATGCTTATACACACACACACACACACACACACACACACACACACACACACACACACACACACCCCCTATAGCTAAATAACCCATTCATTAATGTTTTCAGGAAATTAGAAAGTTTTTCATAGAAATGAGGAGATACTATAATCTCCAGATTTCATGCAAGAAAACAGTGGTAATGAAAATGTTAGCAACATCTTCAAAATTTCAAATATCAGAGCCAAGTGGGGAAAATGATTACCAGACCCTCATTTAGGTTCCTTAACCTTTAGATATTCATGCTTCTGCAAACAGAAATCAGGGTAGTTGTAGGTCAAATTTGAACAGGCACTCTTTCAGAGGCAGTCACTGTACTATCTGAACATTTACGTTTTTACGTCTGCAAATGTATTTTTGTAATTGTTATTGTTATTGCTCAATTATGCTCCTATTCAAATTAACAGAAGGATAATTGGGTCTTGAACCTGTGTTTACTTCTCTTTCCTTTTTGGTATGATGTTACAGAAGTTACTATAAATGTGGAAGTCTTTGGGACTATCACACTGAACTACAAATTTCTACCATCTGTACGTAGAAAATACAGGCGTGTCACAACTTACGCAGGGGTTAGGTTCTGAGGTCATCGCATAAGGCGAAAATCGTGCATAGTCAAATCACCAGCGATTTGACTAATGGCGACTGCCTCTGCCTCCAAAACCTCCCGCCACCACCACAGAGCTGTGCTTGGAGTCATGTAGCTGATGGCAGCGGCATAGCGTGGGGTGGGGAGGTGGATGGCTGCGTGTCGCCTGGCCACAAACTGGCCCTGCCACAAAGTTGAATTTGCATATATGATGCAACTGTTCTGTATTTACAATTTCTGTCCAATGGTTAAACCAAAGGCAACAGGAATACTGCATATGAAGGCCCTGCAGATGATAATCTTTTCTGATGTTTATGTATTAGCTAATACAAGATTTTTGAAGTGCCAATTCCACACCTTCAGGGCTTTTGCAACTCACATGGCTTTCCAACATCAGTTACAATCAAAATGTGGAAACAAACAGTAAAATTCCATCTTCTAAGTTACTTGAAATCATACATCTGCATGAAGAGTTGGATGATTTATTTGAAATTTCCTAGCATAAAGTGATAGGATTTCTTTTCTTTCCTGTAACTCCAGTTCATACAATATTCTCCACTGGCTTAGAAAGCACATAATAATACCATATATTGAATCAAAAAGATGTTTTAAAAACCCTAAATGAAACACAGAATACAAGCAGAATATCCTGTCCAATATAAAAAGTAAACCCCCTCAATATGCTTATGAAAATGTAATTTTTACTGACTTGGACTGGAACAGATGCTGAAAAGGGCTTGAGTGGGGCAGGGTAGGAGGGAAGAAACATTTTCCACTTGCACAATCTGGGAGTCTTAAAATTCCCTTTGTCTTTCAAGGAAAAGGAACTCAAATTTATTTTATGACACTTGAGCTTTAGTGAAGGAAATTTCCTGCAAGACTGCAACAAGCTATTATTTGTTTTTAATGCATCTAGACCCTAATAATCTTCCCTCTCTTTAGAAGCAGCACACCTTCAATTTTAAGGTTAATAACATGCTCAGACATGCATTAGCTTTTTAATTACTTGTTAGAAGACACATCAATTTTTTGTGCCTCTGAAGAAGTCTCCTTTTGGGTTGGCCCTTTGACAGGTAGAGGCTTTTCCAAATGTTTTATTTTTAACATTAAAAACAGCAGGCCAGATCTGTCCTCTTTTAAACCAGTATAAATGAGGATTAGCTACCCTGACTTTGGTTAAATTACAGCAGATCAATCGGAACAGAAGTCATCCTAGGGGCTGCAACTTTAAAAAGTTTGCGTTCAGTATTATACCATAGTTTCTGGTGTAAATGTAAATTTCACAGTTGCTCTCAAACACGTGAACTAGATATTACCACTTTTGGGAATGTTACTAGCTATTTTCAATATCCTACATTACTCAGCAATACATGTCATTCAAACTGTAGGTTTTCCAGCCCAACCCAATAAGCGGATATAGCAAAAGCAAATAATATACTTACAGACAGCCCTAAACGCTTTATAGGTGAAGTTTGAATTATATAATGATAGTTTTAAAAGGATAGTGACGATACAAGTGATTTAGTGAGTCATTACATAATACAGGGCTGTCCAACTGATGGCCTTCTAGACTCTCTCCAATCTATCTACATCCTCCTTGAAGTAGAGGGTCCAATACTAGAGACAGAACTCCAGGGGAGGCTTCACCAGTATTGAAGAGAGTAGAAAAATCACTTTCCTCGATTTTCAAGAGACACTCCTGTTGATACAACCCAGTATATTACTGGGGGTTTATTTACTTATTTATTTTGCAACAGTAGTATATTATGGCTAATCCAGACATGCAGGCATATGTGGCTTGTGGTACTACAAACCTCTTCGCAGTGCCACAAACCACTGCAGTTGAACATTAAATCAATGCTCAGGACTGCTAATTTACAGCCCTGGGGCAGAATTTGCTACCAGGATTTCCCAGTAGCAAAAAACCCACCCTAAAAACCCCTAGAAAAAAAGCAGTGCAAACCGTGGCAAAGTGGTGAGCACTAAGACAAACTCAGAAATGGAGGAGCAGGCAGGCCAAGGCTTTCTGCTCACTGTGCTCCAGCCAGCTCCTCCATTGGCTATAAAAAAGCTTGCATTAGTGCAGGGGTGCCATGTGCCTCAGAACAAGGGTTCTGCAGTGGATCCCCCATGCTGAGGCAGGCAAAGACAAGGGAGCTGCCAGAACAGTGTGTCCTGCTGCAAAGCACGTGGGCAAGGGCATGCACTGGAGCACAAAGTAGCTGCGCAAATTTTTGATGTTACTATTTCTATTGCTGTAAAGGCATGCTGCCTGCTCCTGTGGACACAACTTATTAGCCTATGTTCATCTTATGGTTCACTGTAACCCCCAGGTCCTTTTCTGCAGTACTGCAGCCTAACCAATCATTCCCCAGTTTGTATTTTTGACAGTTATTCTGTCCCAAGTTCAGTACTTTGCATTTGTCCTTATCAAAACTCACTCGACTGGTTACAGACTATTTTTTCCAGTCTATCCAGGTCATTCTGGATTCTATCTGCCCACCAGTGCACCTGCAACTCCATCCAATTTGGTGTCATCTGCAAATCTGCTAACCATTTGCTCAATTGCATCATGCAAATGATTAGTGAAGATGTTGAACATTACTGGACCCAGAAACTCCACTTGAGAACTCCTCTCAGGTAGACGTTGACCCATTTGATGATAACTCACCAAGCATGATGATTCAACCTGTTATGCATCCATGTTACAGTACTTTCTTAGCATAAAGTTTGTATTTTCTTAACTTGTTAATGAGAATTCTGTGGGAGACGGTGTCAAAAGCCTTGCCAAAGTCAAGGTATATTGCATCCACTGTTCTCCTCCTTCTACAGAGTTGTCCCCTTCTTAGCCTTAAAAGGATTTCCTTTCCCTAGGTGAGTCTGTTTCCTCCCTTGACTGACTTAGTGTTGGAAAAAATACAGAAGTCCTTAATCATCTATATATTATGCCACATATAGAATCTAATTATTGGGGGGGGTCATCTTAAATTCAGAGCTGTCTTGGATTCAGGTAAATATTGTATCTAATACAGTTTGTAAAATTTCACAGTTAAACTTTCTTAATGTATACACCACTTGCAAGCAGTATTCTAACCACTCCATTGTTCTTTAACTCAATCAAGTTTAATTAGGAGAGAAAATTATCAGTTGTCTACTGCCTATTTAAATGTGTGGGGTATTCTGATGAGGACCACTAGGCTTTAAACCAGTTAGCCCCTGGATTGTTCATATTGAGTTGCTACCCTAGCAGGTAACTTCACCGCCAACTACCTTTTAAGGCCACATCTACAAAGGGAAATTAACAAAAATCCTGTTGTGAATTAAGCTCATGTAGAAACTTCATTCTAGATGAAGACATAAAGGTAACTTTTATTCAAACTAGTATATCTTCATATAAAGCTATTCTGGTTAGTTTCCTCATGCTGATAAGGCCCAAATTAATCCTAACATTTTCATTTATTATTAATTCCTAGAGTCACATCTCAGCAATTACCTTTTCTACACTTCTAAAATCCATTGCATAATGTCTTTTGTCCCTAAGAAAAGGCAACTTCTTGTGTGTGTTGCTCCACCAAAACCAGACAAAATAAACCAGGAAAGGAACAGAGAGAAAAGAAAAAAAGAAAGAGAGATTTCCAAATAGTCAAGTCCAGCCAATGAGATTCATGATTTAGACCACAAATTTCATATGAATAAAATCTCTTCTTTCTCTAGAGAGCATAATTTATAGAATGAGTTTCAAAACACCACCCTGAAAGGCAAACTGAATCAACTCAGTTTCCATTTACATGGAAAAAACCCAATTTTCTAAGCTTCATATGGTGAACCATTTTTGGAGTCTCTATATTTGGCTTGCAAATTTAAAAAAAGGACTCAATTCTCTTTGTTGTTTCTCTCTGAATATATTAAAATGTCCAATAAGGGTTGGCTTGTTTTTTGGGGGTTTTTTTAATATCTTCCACTACTTCTTTTTAATATTGTTTTGTGAGGAGAAAAAAAAGATTATAATGAATGTAAAATGAATGAAATACTATCACAAGATTTAAGACTGAAGGGAAAGCTATTGAAAGGTGATGAGATGGTTATTTACATTTATGTAATTTTAATGAGTGGCTAAGTAAATAAAGAAAGACATCCTTTTTAACAATTCTTTACACTTAGAAGTCAGAGTTTACAATAAATCTCTCTGGAACACATGAGTTTGCCTAGGGTTGGAAGAGTGCGTGTTTAAAATGTATTAGATAACATATTTCAGCAAACATATTAAAAATCTAGAAAGGCAAGCTAATTATAACACATTAGTTAATCAAGATGAATCCTTAGAACCTCATCTATTCTAAATCTATGTCTTCACTGCAAAAGAAAAGGGTGAGTTTTAACATACAGATAATTTTCTTGATGAGAAATCCTCTGATAATCCTTTGTATTATCTCCAAAGAAGAGATAATCTTTTGTCATTTTTAACTAGTTATAGCTAACTGAGGTAATCCTCTGGTGGGGATTATCAGGTTGACCTGAAATAGTCACTACTTGTGTTTTTTCTACTAAGAACTTCCATTAGTATGGGGCTTCTGGCCCCAGCCCCAGAGCTACATTTTCCCTACCCACCCACCTAGTACCAGGTTATTTTCTGCCTCCTTGGTTTCTCTCCTCACCCCCAGGAGAACACCCCACCACCACCACCGACTAGCCAATACCCTAGCCCCCTGATTAACAGACCTCCTATCCCTCAAGCCATTCCTGGTGCCAGTTTTACCAGCATTTTGCAGTGTCAAGAGCTGACAGAAATTAGGAGAGCGGGGAGCAAAAGGATGTGGGGATTGGTTCACCAGAGAGGGCTGTTCATCTGGGTAGAAGGGATTGGGGTACCCATGTTCCTGGGGGGCTTGGGATATAGTCCTGTCAATCTCCCCAAATCCTTCCTGTGGACCCCGCCTGACTCCTGATCCCCCCTGCAGGCCCCACCTGTCCCTCCATTCCCCCACCTGTTAACCCCCTCCCACCTCAGGCCTCCCCCTGCTAGCCCTCTCCCACCCTGATTTACTTTAGATTGGATGGCCATTTTAAAATCAATCTAACCTTCCCCTAGGCTCCCCAAATGTACATACACTCAGTGTAGCTCTCTCAATACGGAGGGTAAAATGCACAGAGACATACTCATATACTTTAAATAAAAAACCTGAATATACAGCTTAGGGTGGTTAAATATGCAAGGAAGGTAAAGGTATGGCTTGTACTAACCAATGGACTAAACCATCTGAGGGTACTGAAGGCACTGGATGATGTCATTGCACAGTCACTGGAAAGAATATTTGAGCACTCATGGAGCACAAGCCAGGTCACAGAGGACTGGAAAAGGGCCAGTGTGGTCCCTAGTTTCAAGAAGGGGAGGAAGGAGGATCCAGGCAACTATAGGCCAGTCAGGTCTCACCTCTATCCTTGGCAAAGTCTTTGAAAAGATTATCAAGGCTCATATATGTGAGAGCCCAGCAGGAAAAATTATGCTGAAGGGAAACAAGTTACTGGAGAGCAGGTTTAGGTTGGACATTAGGAGGCACTACTTCACAGTTAGGGTGGCTAGGATTTGGAATCAGCTTCCTAGGGAAGTTGTTCCTTCAAGAGTTGGCTGGGGTCCTGTGACCCCAGCACTTGTTTTCCTGCCATTGGCAGGGGGTCAGACTAGATGGCCTGCTCTGGGCCCCTTCTGACCCTAGTTACTATGAAACTATGAAACCAGCATGGGTTCGTAGCAGGTAGATCATGCCTGACTATTCTAGTCTGTTTTTATGACCAGGTTACAAAACATCTGGATGCAGGAGTAGGGGTATATCGTTTAGTTAGATTTCAAAAAGGCCTTCAATACAATATCCCATCCTATACTGGTTAACAAAATAAGAGGCTGTGACTTGGATGATTACACAGTCCAGTGGGTGGAAAATTGGCTAGAGGGTTGTACTCAGAGATGGTGGATGGATGGGTTGGTATCGACCTGGAAGGCCATGAGCAGTGGGGTCCCACAGGGCTCGGTCCTTGGACCAGTACTCTTCAATGTCTTCATCAGTGACTTGGATGAGGGAGTGAAGTGTACTCTGTCCAAGTTTGCGGATGATACAAAACTGTGGGGAGAAGTTGACACACTGGAGGGCAGGGAACAACTACAGGCAGACCTGGACAGATTGGACAAATGGGCAGAAAACAATAGAATGCAATTCAACAAGGAGAAATGCAAAGTGCTGCACCTAGGGAGGAAAAATGTCCAGCACACCTACTGCCTAGGAAAT
>JAGPOW010002742.1:44092134-44118178 GCA_030014935.1 Caiman crocodilus
AGAAAACAATAGAATGCAATTCAACAAGGAGAAATGCAAAGTGCTGCACCTAGGGAGGAAAAATGTCCAGCACACCTACTGCCTAGGAAATGACCTGCTCAGTAGCACAGAAGTGGAAAGGGATCTCGGAGTCCTAGTGGACTCCAAGATGAACATGAGTTGTCAGTGTGACGAAGCCATCAGCAAAGCTAACTGCACTTTATCATGCATCAACAGATGCATGACAAACAGAACCAAGGAGGTGATACTTTCCCTCTACTGGGCACTGGTCAGACCGTAGTTGGAATACTGCGTCCAGTTTTGGGTGCCACACTTCAAGAGGGATGTGGATAACCTGGAGAGGGTCCAGAGAAAGGTCACTCATATGGTTAAGGGCTTGCAGTGCAAGCCCTACAAGAAGAGACTAGGGCGCCTGGACCTCTTCAGCCTCTGCAAAAGAAGGTTGAGAGACGACCTTGTGGATGCCTATAAATTCATCATGGGAGTGCAGAAGGGAATTGGTGATGCTCTACTCACCATGGAACCCCTGGGGGTCACAAGAAATAATGGCCATAAGCTAGCAGAGACCAGATTTAGACTGGACATTAGGAAGAACTTCTTCACAGTTAGAGTGGCCAAAATCTGGGATGGGTTCCCAAGGGAGGTAGTGCTCTCCCCTACCCTGGGGTCCTCAGGAGGAGGTTAGATAGGCATCTGGCTGGGGTCATCTGAACTCAGCACTCTTTCCTGCTTATGAAGGGGGTCGGATTCAATGATCTATTGAGGTCCCTTCTGACCCTAACATCTATGAATCTAAGGATACTCTCATGGGTCCTTTTGCTGAAACCAGAAAAACTAGTCTAAGTATAGCTGTTATTTCAAAGATAAAACTAGACAAACTAAAAGCTTTCCAGGATCTTTCTATAGTCTATAAAGAAACAGAAAATGCAAACAAGTAAAAAAAAAAAAATCCAAAAACAAACAACTCTTCCCTCCTGCCCCCTCCCAAAACTTGATTTTTCCCCATACACAATTTATTTCAGGTCAAATCCTTTTAAAAAAAAATCATACAAAAATCTTTGCACTTTCAAAATCTTTGAGAAGAAAATGGAACCTGAAGGAAAAGGAAGTTCTTCTTTCAAGCAAGAACTGTACTTCAACACCCTTGTAGGGAAATACAAATAAAAGAAGAAAAGAAACAAAGGGGAAAAAAATCACTCTGTTCTTCTTACAAAATACCACAAAAATAGAATTGTTACTTAAACATTCTTACACAATTCAGGTTTCCCAAGCTAGGTTTATTTTGTGTGTTGTGTTTTATAGATTAGTCTTGTTAAAGCTGTTCTTGATATGTGTAGGTTTGTCCCTCTTAAAGAAAATGCTTGTTTTCATGACATAATTAGTGGGGGATATATAAACAGTACTAATGGCAAAATTATTTTCTAGCTAGTCATAAAAGTAGGGAACCCTTTGTTTATTGGATATTAAGCTATATTATCCACTTTTTTGAAAATCTGTGAACCTGAAAACAACTTAAAATTAAAGAGCCCATAAAGAAGGTCAATTGGTTATTAGCATCTTGCTTGGCTATCATTTTATTCAACTTGTACAGGTAGAATAACAGGACATTAAAATGTTTGATTAGTAGCACTAAGGGACATTTTAATACATTATAATTAAATGACAGCAAAAGCAGAACAAAAAGCAAAAACTACAGTGCATTGTTTCCTTTTATACAGAAAATAAATCTGTCTACTCAAGGGCTGCAGGCAAAGAGCTGACAACAATCAATTTAGAAGCCTTCTGTTACTTGATCACACAGCCATGTCAGCCCTGGTTTTATCAGTATGCACATAACATTGTCAAGTGAAGCTAAGGAGAGTTATATGCATGCTTAGAGGGCAGGAAGAGTATAATTTTAAAAGTTTCACTGCATGAGATGCAGGCAAATTAAAAATAAAATGATCTGTGGGAGGTAGAGACAAAGGTTTTCCACTGCAATGTCAGATGCACCAGAGCATTTACTGTAGCATAGGACCAGCAGCAAAGCAGATAAAATAGTAGTGTTACTTCATGGTCATACGTGAAATGTATGCAGCACTAACTGACACTTGTATTTAATGAGTGGAGAGAATGTGGCAGTTCTTCCAAAGCCAATCAACGCCTGTTACTTTACCTCTGTGCTATTTCCTGTTCTCCCTTTGACAGTGTAAATGTGAATGTGCAGGAGGGTAAGTGGGTGGGTGAATCATGCATTTTTTGCCCTCCTGTTGAAGGGAACAAATCCAAGATAGCCACACATCATTCTGAATAGATTGTGCACTCCAAGCTAACTCTGTAACCTTAATCTGTCTGAATCACAAGCTACAGGCTACCTAAACTTCACAAAAATACTAAACGCAAGCATAAATCCCTAAGCATTCCTGACACTGTCTTGCAATTCATGCTGTGCATATGTTAATGCCTGTTTTCTGTATTACTGACTTCACTGGTGAGTGTCAGTATTGCTAATTCCAAGCAATTAAAGCAAAACAAAGTAACAAAACACCAATCTCCCCCCCCACATCACAAGATGGGCAGGAGAATTGATGGGGGGGTCTTTTATTTCCATAGGACCTAGAGACTCTTATATGGATAATCTGCCTTCTTGTAAAGTTCTAAAGGCATCACTGACAGAAGTTGCCTGGGTGCTTCCTGTTGGGTGCTCACTCGACTGGTGTCAAAAGATACAGCCTGTGGAATCTGAACAGAACCATCTCTGTTTGAAGTCTCACTTTCCAGGTGCAGACCAGCATGGTAAAGACAGACATAACACTTGAACTGTTCCAAGAATGTCACCAGTTTGGGAACAAGTTCACAACTGGCTAAGGAAGTGACAATACCTAGAAGTGTACGCACATACAGCGCTAAGGGTTCTTAGTAGTTCCTTTCAGGAACTGCACTGCTGCTGAAAAACCACCAGGGGTGGTAGAGTACTAAGACCATCTTGCCTTTCAGGAGTCTGTGCCCAGAGTTTTCTCATGATTCCCTAGATGGGGAGGAAGACCTAGATTGACTAGATACCAAGAAAGAATAAGACATTACTGCCTGCAAATGCACCTTTTTGCTCCCCCTTCTCAAAAACGTTGACTGACTAATTAAAAAAAGACTGACTGAATTTAATAAAGACTATAATTATACTTCACTAATATCTATGAGGTTGAGTAGAGAAACACAGGTGAATGAGGGGGAAGGAACACCTTGGATACCATCACAAAAAACAAATCCTGCCCAGCAAGATTCCAGCTCATTTGGAGTTGGAACTTGGTAATGGGTACAAGGGTTACCAGGTACTGGGGGGGCCTCTGTGGCCCCTGCCTTCATTACCTAGGAGGTTGGGTGCTCTGGATGCTCCTGAAGAACTCCACCTTTTGTTTTTGTGAGACCTACACTGGAAGGCAGTTTGCCAATTTCACCTCCCTACTACAGACTCGGATCTCAGGGTCATTGCTCATTTGTGTAGGAGTAGGAGTAGGAGGGAGCTGAGTGGGAAAGGTCTGGGTGGGGGGGGTGAGTTTCTCCTGGTCTGGGTGCTCTGGGGACACCCCCCCCCCAAGAACTTCATGGTTTTTCACCCCTGCCATGTAAGCTTTTTAATTAATTTCACCTTTCTGAAGGCAAAAAAGCAGGGCTCTTGAGGCTGCGGATTGCTGAAGCACCCAGCCCCCCCAGGAACCATGAGCAGAGGGCCATATATCCCCCCAAAGCACCTGCTACCCCTCCACTCACTGCTTCCCACCCCTGGTCCCAAATAAGCCTGGGACCCACAGCAACAGTGTTCGTAGAAGGGAGGTGAAACTGAGAAAATATTTTCTAGTACAGACATATGAGTGGATCTTTCTGGGGGGAAACACTGGAAATCCTGGAAACACTGCTTGCCTTTCTCCATGTACTATGGGCATTGGGTAGCACTAAAGCTGTTAACTCTGAATTTCATAACTTATAACATCAATTTCAAATTCTCACCTCTGGTCTGTCACACTTGTATCTTCAAAGACCTGTTTTGCTCACAACACAGTATCTACAGAAGGCTGCCTCATATTCATATTCTACCAAGACACCACCTAGTTTGAGGGTTCTTAACCAAGTTGAAGCTCAGAGGAGAAATCAAAGGAGAGCTGAGATTTCAGTTTTAAATGAGACATCATCCTGAAGTTTTACCACAAAGAATTAACGTGCATAAACACCAGGACTGGACTTTACCTGGAGTTCTGTGTTGAAATTCTAGTCCTATGAAATCAATGGGAGCTCTGTTTCTGATTTCAAAAGAAATAGGATATCACTTCTGAAAAAGTAACATTTTGTGCTTCAAAATGGAAACCTTTGCAGTTTGAGTCACAAGTGGTACGATGCATGATGCCCACCACCAGTCTGTACCAGGTTTTAAAATATATATCTGTATTTTCCATGGAGATAAATGGGTGGGAGGAAAGTTATTTTCCCCATTGCAAAGTATTTTTTTTCTAAATTATAAATGGCTTAAATCCATTTTCTGTAACAGAGGGAAGAATACGACATGAAAAAATCTGAGACAGTATTTTTTTTCTGTTTCTACATCAGCTTATAAGGAACTTAAAATTGTATAAGTTTTCAATACGGTTAAATAGCATTTTCAAACCAAACACAAGAATTCCAAATAAAGTGTTAGTCAAATTCTAGACACTGATTGCAACTATAGTGCCAGATACAATTCTTCAATACACTCTTTCGGCTTCTAGAGAAATGTCTATAAAATTATAGAGGTTTAATATCTATTAAATTCTCCAAGACTATTCCAATATAGATTTAAGCAAGATAACAAAAGAAAAAAAATAATTGTTTTAATTTTTTTTAACATAAAGTAATTAATACAATGTATCACAGTGGGAAATCTTAGCTCACTCACTGTAGCAAAAAGCTCTAACCCCTCCCACCCCCACCAGAAAACATTCCATAGTACAGTATGAGTGCTTCATTTTGGCTTTATTGATAATATCATATGAAATGTCATTATGTTCAACTTTTATACTTTCCTACACACAAAGGATCCAGATCTGTAGCTTAAGTTCATGAGCTTAATCAAGTAATTAAATACATCATGGGTTAACTCATACAAGTAACCTCTCAACTAGTAATATAACTTAAGTAGATGTTGCAGAACTATGCTTTAACATTATATAACATAAGAAAACCACAAATCAAATGCGGGGTGGGGGGTGGGGGGGAACAGAGATAAAGACCTAGCATAGCAGATTTCTACACCTATGGAAAAAAAGCAGTGTTTCTGGATACAGAACAGAACTGCATCAATGAAAATAGGTCTTTTATATCAAAAGTCATTAGCTACAAGATCACCAAGAGCAACTAGTGTTGATGCCCAAGGCTTTTTCCAAAAGGAATACATAATAAGTCTAATGGCAAATAAAATTTCAGATTGCTTATCTGTCTGTGCCTATCAGGCCCCGGGAAGATGAAAAGCAGAAGTGCACAACAAAAACAATAGGAAATGAAACCTGAAATGAGGCAGGGGAGGATTTATTTGAATACAAGCTTTCTTCGGTTCTTAGTTATGGAATTAAATAATTCAAATGTATGTGTTTCATAATGCTACGTGGACTTGATGGACCATAAAATCATACAATAGAAGGATCAGAAGAGGCCTGTAAGATCATCAAGTCTGGTCCCCTGCCATGGGCAGGAGGTAATTGGATTCAAACCAACTCCATGAGATGTTTGTCCAGCCTCCCCTTGAACACCTCCAGGGATGGTGACTGAACCACCTCTGCTGGGAGCATGTTCCAGATTCAATTACCCTGAAGGAAAAGAAGTTTTCCTTATGTCTAGCCTAAATTTTTCCTTAACTATCTTGTGCCCATTGGACCTCATCCTCCCAAGGGGTGCCTTTCTGAAGAGCTACTCCCCTAGGTCCTGATGTTCACTCCTGATGTACTTGTCAGTGGCTATCAAGTCACCTGTCAGTTTTCTCTTACTGAGACTAAACAGGCCCAGTTCCCGGAGTCTCTCCCCCAAGCCCCTGATCATGCAGGTGGCCCTTCCCTGTACTCTTTCAAGTTTATCCATTTCCTTCTTGAAGTGCAGTGCCCAGAACTGGACACAGTACTCCAGCTATGGCCTCACCAACACAGAATAGAAAGGGAGGAGCACCTCTCTGGATCTATTGGCAACACCTCAGCTGAGGCACACCAGCGTTCTATTTGCCCTGCTGGTGACTACATCATACTGGTGACTCGTATTCATCTTTCAGTTGAATGTCACCCCCCACGTCCCTTTTAGATGCAGTGCTAGCCAGTAGGCCACGCCCCATCACATAGTTATGGTGAAGGTTCTTCCTACCCTGATGAAGGACATGGCACTTCTTCCTGTTGAACGTCATCTGACTGCACTCTGTCCATAGGACCACCTTGTCAAGGTCATCCTAGATACTTGCCCTACCCTCAGATGTGCCTGCATTTCCCCACAGCTTGGTGTCATCTGCAAACTTAATCATTATGCTTCCCACTCCCTCATCCAGGTCATTAATAAAGATTTTAAAAAGTACGGGCCCAAGCACTGATCCCTCGGAGACATCACTGATGATAGCCCTCCAGGATGAGGCTACCCAATCAATTACAACTCACTGGGATCAGCTGCTGAGCCAGTTGCCAACCCATCTCACCGTAGCCTGGTCTAGGCCAGTACCCTCCAGCTTAAGTGAAAGAATCTGATGGGAAACAGTATCAAAGGCCTTCCTGAAATCTAGGTAGATGATGTCCACCTCATGCCCCATGTCTACCTGGTTAGGTACTTGGTCATAAAAGAACATCAGGTTTGTTAGGCATAACCTCCCCTTGACAAAGTCATGCTGGTTGTTTCTCAGTACTCCACCAGTTACAAGCTTGTGGTTGATGGTTTCCTTGATGATTTTTTCAAAGATTTTTCCCAGGATCGAAGTCAGACTGACTGGCCTATAGTTTGCAGGGTCATCCCTCTTGCCTTTCTTAAAGATGGGCACCACAGTAGCCTTTTTCCAGTTGTTTGGGACCTCTCCTGAGTTCCATGATTCTTCTAACAGCCTCGAAAGGGGCACTGCTATGGGTTTCGCCAGTTCTTTCAGGACTCTTGGGTGAAGGTCATCTAACCAAGCTGACTTGAAAACATCCAAATGCTCTAAAAGTACCTTCACCTGTTCAGGGCTGATTTTATGTGGATTACTGTCATCGCTGTATTATCTGGTCTCTGGATAGGCAATGAGTTCATGCCTGGTTTCAAAAATACTGTTGTGAAATAAGAATTAAGGAGCTCAGCCTTTTCACAGGGATCAACTGTGGGCTCCCCCTCTGTGTTCAGTAGGGGATCCACAGTGGAGCTTTGCATAGAACAGAAATATTTCATTGGCCTGAAAATTATTTCTGCTGGAACGGTTGAGAGATTTCATATTAATACTACCGCTTAGCACAAACATAGCATTTTTCATTCACATATTTTAGGGAGCTATATAGGTAAAGAAAATTACTTTTCATCCCTATTTTACCAATAAGGAAAATGATATCAAATTACCTGCTCAAGATCACCAACAGTAGGTGGAAGAGCAGAAAACAGAAATCCATGTCTGAATCCTAGTCCTAGACTGTATTCACTTGTCTCCAGTGTCTCACTAGGGAAAAAAGTGATTACTGGTGTTTCATTATACTTGTTTTATAGCACAGTGAGAAAGGCTAGAAATGTAAACTACAACGGTGGAGTAAATCATACTTTGGTGTCCTGCCTGGTATGTTGAGGAAAGGCCAGTCTTCTGTCTCAGTAACTCCTACAAGAGGTCTTCCCATTTACACAATATCTCCTATTAAAGCAAGCAAATTACGTATGAACAGTGAACTACAGAGAAGCGTACTATAACAATTCTAAAAGGTTAGCCAGAATTTGGTTTCAGGAAGTAAAGAGGTTGAGCAGACTCGCAATGAATGTTTCCTTGCTTCTCCCTAAATCAAATGCTTTTAAACTTATCTTAGTGATGGATTGATAGCATGAGCTAGAATACCAAGGAGGGCTCTGCAAGACTCCCACACATCCCTCCACAAACATGAACTGGAAACCTTTTGCTGTCCCAGTTCTGAAACAATCTTAGAGAATAACTATTATGCTGATTTATATCATTGTTTGGGGATGCTGAAAGGAATGGTTTCCAACACCTATGGCCTTCAGCAGGATTTGGACACACTTCTCAAGCAGTGTCAGATAAATAAAAAAAACAATGCAGTTCCATTATTCGAGAAATCTCACCATATCTCACTTTCAATCAGTTCCCCAACTTGTAAATTAACTTTGGAAGTACAATTTGCCTCTAATCAATTTTGTTTGTTACTTTAAAGGAATTTCACATAACCCTTAAGTACAACTGAATAAGCCTTAGAATCAGGAGAGATACAAAGTAGCTCAATCATATTAACAAAAACAGTCTTAGCCCTGATAGCCAATGAAAAAGCTCTAATGGGACTGTAACAGAACCAAAAAAAGTAAGAGTGAAAATATTTAATTCTGCACTCTTGAAAAGAAAAAAAATACAATCCGGAGGAAAATGGGGCTGATTTCATTTATTTCATCTTACTGCACCTTCTGGATCCCAAGAAATTACAAAGGAAAAGAGAAAAAGAGATAGATAAAGGAAAAAGGGATAGAAAAAAGGAGACTGTGATAGTTTAGTTTATTTACAATGCTAAATGTAGAATGGAAGATTCATATAATCTATTAAGTCTGAACAGCAAAATTTGCCATGCTAGGTTCAATTCAAATATACATAAGGTTGCTGAACTGTAACACACAGAACAAATGGCAATAGGCAGCCCTGTTCTGCCAGTCTGATGATACCCACAACAGTAGAGAGCAGCTGCCTGTATGGCTGTTCGTTGCTAAACTTTCATTAAAATGAGCAGTTTAAGCAAGAGGTTCTCTCTCTGTCCAGCCCTGGCTTCTTCTCCCCTGAGGTAAAAATCCCCCTCTAGGATGAATCTAATTTGAATTGGTAAACACATTTAAAGGAAGTCCTTCCTTACCTGTATTTTTAAGCCACTTCAGCAACATTTTCAATTATTGTTGCTTTGCTCTCCCAGCATCTATGAGGCTGTTGTCAAAAAGAAAGCCTCTGAGTAGAGCAGATTCCCACAGGAAAGTTTAAGAGATTCTTCCAGTTCAACATTTTCTTGTAAGGTTTTACTTAATGGGATTTAGCTTAGCAAGACTCAGAAAAAAGAAAACCCAGAAGTAACAGGATCAGAATAGTTTACTATTGTTATTTTTATTATGAATAAAAGGGTGCTTAATATAAAATTATTGTGTAGCTAGCAAAGACACATAGACACTTACTTCCAAGTTCCTTATAACATAAGCTGTGCATATTTATGTAAGACTTGGGTTCCCTTTGTATTGGATTCATTCCTGTATCACAGGGCAATCAAATGGTTGGTTACCTGAGTTTACTCAACTCTGAAGTCATTTTTGCTTTTTCCTGACACACTAATGTTTTCTTTAAATGTCAATCTATGCATGTGATGAGGAGATGAATGCACCTTTCCTTAGGATACATAATTCTACATCCACCTTTCATAAAAAAATTGATGGCAGTTTCCACACAGTGGGTGCATCTACACAAGATGCTATGAAGATGTAGCGACATGCAACGGTGATGTAACTTATCGCTATGGCGATATAATTTCAATGGGCTCAAACTGTGATGCCAATGCTATGAAAATATAGCAATGAGCTACCACATTATAGTGCATCACTGTGGCAATCTAGCTGTTAAAAATAACCAATGCGCCACTGGGACAGCACAGTAACACCTGTTACTGCACCATCATTTAGTACTTCCTAAAGCAAGTACTAAATCATGGCATAGTAACAACTGTGCTGTTGGGGAGAGCACATGTAAATGCACCCACTAATGTGAAATGTAATTCTATTCATGAAGGTTAAGTATGGATGTTCAGGGAGAGCTAGAGAGAGGTTAGATCACATTAAAAATGGCCACCTAATCTAACTTAGTTCAGTCAGATACAGACATTAAACTTAAAACCCTAGTTAGGTTGATCTAAGTCAGGGATGAGCAAAATGCAGCCCACTGGCCAGATGCAGCCCCCCCAGGCCATTTTATTCAGCCCGCTGGGCCCCTAAAAAAAAAAAAAAAAAGAGAAAATTCATATTTATCTGCCCCTAGCTGCCTGTCATGTGGCCCTCGATGGCTTGCCAAAACTTAGTAAGTGGCCCTCTGCCCAAAATAATTTTCTAAATGCAAATTGTATAGAAGTTCCTGACCAGTCTAAAACTGACTGACCCAATCTAAATTACTCTTCCTCCAAGGTAGTCTGTCTTAAATTGGGTTGGCCAAACTTTCCCAAGCTTCTGTACAATTTCCAGCACAGCCCCAGGGTTAGAAAAGCCCAGTCACTGGCCCCAGCCCCAGGGCTGTGCTTTTCCTACCTGCCTCCATCCCAGCACCAGACTATTTTTAGCTCCTCCACCCCTTCCAACCTAGCCTGTAGACCAGGTAACCCCACACAACCCCTCCTACACTACAAGTCACTCCTAGTGCCAATTTTATTAGCATTCACTGATGCCAAGGAAGTAAGTCAAGTTGAGGAGAGAGGCAGGAGGGATAGCAGCATAGGTTCACCAGATGGGGATTTGTGGGGGTTAAAATAGCCCATGGTCACCCTCTCCAAGTCCCCCATGAGCCCTCCTGATCCCACCAAAACCTCCCAGACCTCAGCAACCCCACCCCTGCAGACCCTGCTTGCTCCTGATTCCACCCCTGCAGATCCCACATGTCCCCCTGATCCCTCTTATGGATCCCACTTGCCCCCCTGATCCTCCCAACCTCCCTGCTACCCCACATCCTGACTTACCTTAGATCACATGGTTATTTTAAACTCAGTCTAACCTCCCTAAATGTCTGTACTTAGCCGTAAGTGTTTCAGCTTCAGTTCCTAACATAGTCTCATCTGCTTTACTGCTACAGGTTAGAATGTGCCTGGAAGCCCTTTTATTCTTGGAGAAAGTGTATGCAGCGAGAATGAAGAAGCCTCTGAAGGAGAGGACATTGGACTGCCCACAGGAGAAAAAAAGCTCCCCAAAATCACAGAAGTCACACAATTTTGCATAAAAGTACCTAAATGTACATGTGAGTGGTGCGTGAAAGTTCAGAGGCTTCCATGCTCTCAAAAACAAAAGTTTCAGTTAATGCATCTGTATTTCCCCCACTCTCTGAGCCCCACATCAGTTAATTTTGTTGGCACTATCCCAGACCTATAATCAGTGTTCTTACAGATGGGGGGTTCCCCCCCACCCCGCCTAACCTGGGGTATGAGTAGAAATTCTGGTAGACATTTCTTGCCCCTCCTTTTTCTGAGGACTATGCTTCAGGAAAGGAACTGAAGAAAAGAGAAAAAACAGGGAGAAGTAAAAAGAATCTGATGCATATTCACGGAATGGCAGCCAGTCAGGGAAGATTCCCCCTGGACTGACAGGCTTTCATTGAAGGCTGTGAAAGCCTTCAACTGACAGGTAAAACCCATGAAGATGCCCTACTTTACAACCTTAGTCCCTCCCACTTTTATCCTGATTTCTAAAGTAGTAAATTATCCCTTCAGTTCTCCTAAATGAATTAGTTTGCATCTATCTTGTCACTAAAAGGAATAAAAATCCTTCTAAACCCTAACCACTAAGAGGATTTTTTGGGGGGGCGGGGAGGATATATTTCTACATATATATAGATAGAGTTAAAGGCATGATTAGCTCAGGAAATATCAGATAACTGGCACTCCAGATTATTCTAAAAACTTTCTGTTTTTTTAACAGGGTAGAGAATAGCCTGCAGATGAAAGGTGGGACTTCCTTTAGGTACCTTCAGTTACTACTGCTCAGACATAGGGAAACCATGTCACAGTGTCTGAAGTAGAGCCAATCTGAAGCCCTGATGCCACAGCAACTGCAAAATAGCAGCTCATTTAAGCAGCCAAGAAGAGCTACTAAGAACAGTTAAGCAGTAGTCTTGAAGGTTAGTCCTACTGCATTGCAATGAGATGTTGTTCATAACTTTATATGAAAACCCTTAATGTTTCAAAACATTAATGCCTGTTTTCCATCTCTGGGCTTGCAGTTTCAGTTTACAGCACCTCCTTATCTTTCCAAATGTCAGCCGCAGCAGAGCAATTATAATTCAAGCAGGGATGATTAGTGTCTCCTGAGTCTGGGGGGACACAATTTGTGGGCAGGCCATGGAATGGGCTAATAGCTCAATACCTACTCCTATACTTCCATGCTACAGCTTAGTGAGCCCCTTGCCCCAACACACCACCAGCCCACATGTTTTTTGACATCAGGAGATCCCTGTGTCAATAAAACCCACGCCTTAAAAAAGCAGGACGTTGCACATGGCAGCACTCTGTACCACTGGAAACTGGAGCCTGCCCAGCCAGAGCCACACTCCAGCTGCTGGTCATGCTCAGTGCTGCTGGGTTGCCATGGCTGCAGTCACCAGAGTCCCTTAGGACCCCAGATAAGGCTATTAGGACCAGCCCAGGTGCTGGCCCCAACCTTCCCTACCCCACCTGGGGCAACAGGCTGTGCGCCAGAATACTCATGCAAGGATGTTTCTACAGAAACAAACAGATGTAACCCCCAGTAGCATCAACATCCAGTAGATTCAACAATTATCCTGATGATATCAAAGTATCCAAACAAAATTCAGGTACTGTTACACCAGGTACTGCTCAGCCATTTCAAATTAAATAGCCCTTACAAATTGAAACAAGCTGAAGTTAACATCGAAGACTTGAAAAAATTGTTCTTTTTTAAGGTAACTTGCTGTGAGGACTATAGCACATATAACAGTTTAGTTACAGACGTGTTATTAGCATTATGTGCATCAGACATTTTGCTTACATTTTTGTAAAAAATAATATTTAAAAAGCACCACTACACATACAAGGCTTATGTCTATATATTATTATGGACATATAATCAAGATGGATGTTTCCATCTATAGCCTATCATATGTGCTGTTACACATGACATTTTACTGGAAATAGAGTATCTAGGTCACCAATCCCCATCACCACCACACACACGAATACAAGAGACATCTGAGCTGTAAATCGACATTATTAAAAATGCATAAAATTTAAAAATATCACATATGGTTTCTATATTAATTATTATGTTAAAAAACAATACTACAGAGTGCTGAAAACCTATCACTGACATATCTCTCTCTCCAGTATTTATAGTGGATGCTGGAGTCACCTGTAAATGATTAGGCACAACTAAAGAAAACACATTCATAGAGTCTATTTATAGCCTCAGGTAAAAATCAAACTCTAGGTACCACAAAATAGAGTAGGCAAAGGCTAACACTGCCCATTTTGAAATGTTACTACTGAATATTTAATAAATAAAAAGAAAAGCAACTTTAAAAGATGGATACAGTCATAGAGGAAAGTAGCCTGTGTTTTAATGGAGCTGATGTACAACTACTGGTACAATGATTGTTTCTGCTCTATGACAGTCACTTACAGCTCATATCTAGCCACTGATACAAAACTAATATTTCTTGCATTGGTCTAAACTGAAAATATTTTTGCTCCTTACAAGGAGCTTTTTGCTCCTTGCTGTGTATTTCTTAAAACAAAATTGCTTACTGCCAAAATCTACTTCCACACACTATAAAACAGTAATTGACATTAAAGAGACTGCAAAGACACACAAACAGTATTACCTTTACAAGTGTTCATTATCACATAAATGTTTTGTTTTTGAATCCAGACACAATGTTACTAAATATGCCAAATACAGAGAGGCAAAGATTAAACAAACAGTATTACTAACTGCACCATCAGAGCAGCCCTTTGCATGAGAACACTGCAGATGCCTTAAGGAGAAGCCATCTGTCTCCACTGGGGAGCTTTGCAAGCATTATCATTTGTATATATGATGCAACAGTTGTATCTATACCTTTTGCAATTTCTGAAAATTGCTAATGGCCTGAAGTGAAAGGAAAATTATCTCTGTGGTATAATCACGTCACAAGAAATACATCAGCTTTATGGGCAAAATATTTTGGTGTATTTAGCAAAATATTTAGTAATTATTAGAGGGGAGATTTTTCCAAACTGCACTTGGCTTTTATATATTTATGATATTATAAATAATTCTCACCATCTGAGACAACTTGTGTGACAGACATCTCTGTCTACGACAGTAGAGCTTTCCTAAGGGAGTTTAATTAGTACACTAGAAATGCTACAAAGCAATTGGACAAAGGCTCTACTTGTTCTTAACTTGTTCAAAAAATGAACGTTTACATATGCACATCCTATTGTTAACATTAAAATCTTGACATCTAGTACTCTGTTCTTAAATTTATTGTGGGACTTGGTAGTCCTCATTCTAATTATGGAATTCCTGAAGTACACTGGATAAAATGAGAATCATGTGGTGTTAAACAGAGAGATTGTAAAAGGTAGCTGCAAGGTATATTACAGAGGTTTAACACATTAATCTGGATTCACCTATTCCAAATGAGGACTTAACCACAGGGCTATTTGCTCTTCTGAGGTGCATCTATATTATCTCTCTGTCACTCTCACTCACTCACTGATTTTTTTTTTCCCCCCATGAAACACTTAATTTCATCCTGATGTGAAACAGACAGGACAGGAATACTCATTCCCATTCAACTATAGTTAATAATATTGTGATAGTTTTTTTTCTTAAAACTTCATTAATTAATCCAACCCATAAAATAAAACAGATTTAACATTAAAAAACATATCCAATCTCCCCAAATACACACAAAGGCAGACATTAATGTTCTATCAGCAGTGCTACAACTCAAATCAATATCCATAGAAGTTTTTTGCTCCCTTCTCCTCCTTCAAGCTCCAACAGTCCCTTAATGTTTCCATTGATGCAGCCCATGTTTCCTCATCTCTATACAATAATTCACCCACTTTTCCCCTAGAATTCTGCATAACACAGATCTCATTATATTCTTCTCATCTCTGCTTTTAGCCTCCAAATTAATTCTAAAGTGTCCACCCATAGGACCTTGACTTCAACTGTCAAAAAATTCTCTCAAATTTTGTGGTTTGGAGGCAGATTTTTTTTTTTTTAAGCAAATTCCAGGAACCTCTACCAGATTTGCAAGTGGTGTCTATTTGTCTTTTCCACTGCAGATCACTGACTTAATAAGAAAATTCTTATTACTAAAACTTCCCAAATTGTTTAAAACTAGTTAATTATTTTAGGGGTGTCACTTCTCTTCCAGTCTTTTGCAACTGTAATTCTTCAAGCCACTGAAGCGATCAATTTCCTGTGACACGGTACATGTTGCTGAGTTCCCAAGAAGGTTCAATAGGAACATTAAGGCTAAGTACAGACACTCAAAAAGCCCAAGGCTGAATTAATTCAATCTTCACAATTTAATCTAACCGGCATAGATTGAACTGATACGCAAATGAACAGACATTTATTTTAGATTCTGGAAATACAGCCACGTGCTAGCAGTGGCCCAGACCAGAAGCCAGGCGGCACTAGGTTACATCTCCTTGCTTGGCTGGAGCAGACAGCTTGGGCAAGGCGAAAGGCAAGCCTGCCCACCCTGCAAGAGGAAGTTGGCAGGAGAGGTGCAAAATATCCTGAGATCCTGAGGGACTGTGAGTTAACTTGAATCTGGAGGGGATCTGGGACAGAAGTTCAATAAAGAATTTCACTTAAAATCAGTTAAGTCTGATATTACATTAATCTAAAATGGCCAAAACTGATGCTACTAAACTATTCTGAAAGCTGTTTATGTGCACTGTATTTCAGTTGTGTTACATATTTGAATTGGTTTCTGATCACTTATAGTGGTTTATGTGTAACTTCTGTCCCTAGCCTAAGATGTTATATCTGATAGTTGGCACCACATTATTTCCCTGACCATGTCTCCAACCTTCTTCTTAACAGTTTAATTCTGGGACATGTCCACCATGTGGTAGAATGACTACACTCCAAATGACTACACTCCGTTCAACATTTGCGTGTTTCTATACCATAAATGCAACCAATCAAATTTGAGTGATATTTTCTATGTGCATATTTAGGATATGTGAGCACTACCATCACAGAAGGGTCTACAGCAGAGATACTCAAGACAGTTCTAAATTGGGCAACTCAGGTACAGTCACTTTTTTGTGACTGCAGTGTAGGAGTAGCCTCAGCTTTTTGGTTTTTGTTTGACTATTAAAATAACAAATAGGTAAAATGGACATTTTTTAAGGTTACATTAATGAGATCATTTCTGCCACCATCCAATAGTAGTTTCTATTATAAAACACAATTCAAATACCAAAAATGTTGGTAAATCTTAGCCTGCAATTGTTTCAGGCTTGTTTGATTTTGGATGCAAATCTACTGTATGTTCATGCAAATCCCTTTCACATGAATGAACTTACCTGTGGGCATAGAGTTGAGAAGGAAAGGCATTTATGTTTAACCATGAATACAGTGACACAGGGAAAAGAAAAAGAAAGAATGGAAAATAAAGTTTTAAAAAGATATAAACCAACATGAAAGGAAATTTGATCATGGAATTGACAGAGGGAGATAAATGAAGGCATTGTTATGTTGGAATTGATCGTTATTAGAGCACAACATGATTTCATGCTGCTTTGATATTCCATCTTGTTGGGACTGAGGCATTTGTTCTTATTGTGGTGTTTTGCTTTGGGGTTTTGTTTTGTTTCTTAATAGAATCCAAATTAATCATGAAACCCAACAATTCTGTTAACAGGGCATGAGGCAACCAAAAGCACAGCAGTTTCACAGAATTTGAACAGGTGGCCACCCTAAAAAAAGAAAGACAATTTGACTAAAAAGTCTATGATGATACTGAGGTGTTTTGAATAATGTAATACTAAGAAATATTTATACAGAAACAACTTTATCCCCCCTAGCCTTGTGGGCGTAAGCACAGCCTTCAATCCAAAATGGAATTCCTGCAAATACTACTTGGTTAGCCAATAATAAATAAATATGCAAAAGAAGAAAAACACATAAGCTGAATTTAGGCTAGCTGCAGTTACCATAGAAACCAGCAAGATATACTCAACACTTCATACTCTATGCCATTATCAGTCAGCAACTGATGAACTGCAAAGAAGAAGCATTGTTCTTGTCCCTATGGAAACCTAGGAAATAGTCCACGTTATTGTTGTAAGGTACTAAAGTAATCTAGAACAGACCTCTTAGATTTAGTTCTGTCAGGTCTCGGGCATCATCAAGAACTATCACAGATATAAAAAAAAGAAAAAGCCCAATAAAGCCACTAATCAGTACAGAGAAGAAGAAATGGTATCCAGGTTGTAGCCATTTTGGTCTAGAGGAAAAAGCAAATCAGAACTTGTAGTAGAGGTTGTAAAAATTGTAGAAATTAAACTTTCTCTTTAAAGGAGAACTTTTACGGTCTTTTCTCTGATGCCTGATACAGGGTGTTTGTGCCCAAAGGCTTGCAATTAAAAAAAATTTTGCAAAAATCTAGTTGATCTAATGAAAGATATCACCTCTACTGCAAGTCCTGATTGTTTCAGTCTCCGAATGACAGATAAGAAAATGGTAAATGTTTCCAAGTAGATTAAAGCACGTGAACACTTCAGAAGAACAGGACTAGTATTTGTGATGATACCAGCCATTGGAAAATAGCACATTAGCTTTCCTAATACATAAAAGCCATAATCTAGAAATCAACCTCAGCCCTTGTAGTGTGGTATCTTCAGTTGACCTGGGTGTGGTGGGATTACTGTACAGTACTAAAAAAAGCATCTGATATATATATGCATACATATGCTACTTTCTATCCTGAAGGATCCAAAAAGTACATAACAGACAAATCCCTTTACAGAGATACTATAAAATAAGATTGATGAATATTTCATTCTTTCTTTGTGTTTGAGCATAGAACTGCAGTTTAACTACTTTAACTACTACATATATGCTACCATACTGAGGATGGAATGTGGCAACTACTTAACAACATGCAACAAAGCTACACAAACGTTTCAGAACTTCAAGTGCTGATATTAACTAATACTGCAGTTGAAAGTTTAGATATACAAAACGTAACAGAATCATAGAAAGTGAAGGTTAGAAGGGACCTCAGGAGGTCATTTAGTCCAATCCCCTGCTCAAAGCAGGACCATCCCATCCAAGGCTTTGTCCAGACAGGTCTTAAAAACCTCCAAGGATGTTGGAAACTAAAATTGGCCAGGACCCCAAAGTTAATTCCTTTACTTGGCTAGTTGCTGTGTCTGTGTGTTATGAAGGACAAAGTTAATATACATACGCATACGCACACTGAATTTCTTTAGATATAGCTATATATATATCTATATATATAGATCTATATAGATATATCTTATGTGCCTTATGTGCTAGGATGACTTGTCCGTGTTTCAATTTGCCCATTAGCCTATCTATATATCTATATAGCCTATACAGATAGGCTAATGGGTAAACTGAAACACGGACAAGTCATCCTAGCACATAAGGCCCTTGCCACATTACAAAAAATTACTCAATTAACTGGTTAATCATGAATGAATTTAGACCAGCCACACATGCAGAGTAATTATCATGCCATAAAAATATCCTTCCAGCTATAAAAAGAGCCAACTAACTACAAAGTTAGTGCTTGAAAACATGTAAAACTTTATAGTTGGCTTGTATCCAGCTTGAAATTGAATATATGGCAGGGCCCCAAGAGTCTGGAAGCGAGACTTTATTTGTGGTTCTGCCACATACCTGTGAGTGAGAGAACGTTGAGAATGTCATTCGAACTCCAATGTATTTTAGGTTCTTTATCCACACATGCAAAAAAAGTTGTCTACATCAGGAGCATGTTTTGAAGTTTAGTACATCAATGTCTGCTTATTACCTGGAGATTCTCAGACTGCAGAAGCTATAGATATATGGGTAATTGGTATTGTGTTTAATAATTATTATTGTCCATGTTTAAATTATCTCTAGCTTTTTAATTACCACAGATGATGCAGCAAAACTTCACTTGCACATCTCATCTAAGAAACAGTACCAAGTCATCAAATATGTTCATTACTGACCAACTCAGAGAAAGTGCTTCTTTTCTCTAAAAATATATGTGTAAAACTTATGTTAGGCCATTAAAATTTACATAAAAGCACTTATCCAAGGAACAGATCATCCCCAACTCTACAGTAACTTGTGAAGGCTGTCAAGATCAGAAGTCAGAAGGGTTACTTTACACTGCAAGCATTGTGAGACATGCCCTCTTATGCTTTGGGAAGACAGCTTTGAAAACTTCAGCAATCTCTCTCAAAAGTTGAAGACAACAGTTCAGAAGTACGAAGTGGATAATTCCAGGACATTTGTGCCTGAAATGCACTATACCTTCATATTTAAAAATCAATTAATTTATTAGGTCACTTTGGTTCCATAAGGCCAATGCCTTGGGGCAGTGTCATGGTTTCCAGACGAATACCAATAGTTGTTTTTATGGGCAGTGCAAAAAGAGCTGTAGGACTGACGTTCTCAATCAGTTCTTGAAAGAATTGTCAATTGGGGGCGGGGGGGGGGTTGCATATCTCCAAGAAAATTATAGATTGCTCTGAACTTTTCTGAAAGAACTAAGAACAACTTTAATGTCATGGCTAATGCTAAGACAGTAAAACAGATCCCATTATCCAAAATGTGCCTGCATGCCATTGCTTAAAACCAAAAGATATATTCATATTTATAAATTGCTTTGGGACACTTTAAATATAACAACCTTTACATCAAACCAAATGTAATTCTGGCCTATTGTCATATAAATCAAAATCTTGTATTGCAAATTGATCCTTTATTTTTATAACTCAAGGGCTTTTTTACTCTCAGGGTTATCTGAATTTTTGGCATGGTTGCAGAGATATGGCTCATATCTAACGCAAAAGTGGGACAATAATTTATAAGCCTCCATCTAATAAATTTTCTTCAACTTTGGCTTGTAAATCAGTTTCTTAAAGAAAAACAATTTTATGTTTGCATAGGCAGTCTGCCAACTGCTTCAAAACCATGCTGAATAGTCTGGTGAAGTTATGATGGACACAGTAAAATTAAATCTATTATTACATTAAATTAAAAATGTAATTAATCTAAATGATAATTAAATTAAGTATATTAGGAAACTTTTTTGTCTAAAAATCAGATAATTGTTATTACTGTTTATCACTAACATTTTAAGTATAGCACATAAGTTTCCTCTTGATATAAAGTTATAAAAAAGCTTAGAGAGTTTTGATGACATTTGCAAAAAAACAAATTATTGTGCTAGATTCAAAAGGTAAGCCTAAAATATTACACAGATTTCTTAAGCTGATTTAAGTTAAACTTCATTCTATATCAATCTCTTCCTTATTGGATAATAAAGCAATTTAATTACACCCTTTTGTTAGCTGCAATTCCTGCTGTACTTTTGCTCTCTTGGTGCTCTGACATGCAAACTAAATCAGCAGCAAACATCCTTACAAAATGTTCATAAGTTAAGTAACACCAAAAATGTATTTACTGAAACAAAAAAGGGAAACTAATGCACAAAACCAAATACAGTAAATAATTATCAAAGGAAATAAGAATACCAAGTTGGGGTGGGTGGAGGCACATCCAGGCTGCCTGCACTGGCAGAGGCCAGCAGGTTGGGAGTGTTCCTGCATGCCTCTCAAGCATGCCCCACAGGCTCCCTGGGCTGCTTGAGACTGCCAAGCACAGCTGAGCACCCAGGCCACCCATGACTCATTGTTGGGCATGGGTAAGCATGTTCCCCTCCCCCTGCTGCATCCTTTGTCAGCCACAGGCATCTACCAGCTGCAGGCAGGCAGCATGGGGTGGGGGAGGTTCCTATGCCCCTTCATGAACCCCATCACGAAGCACCCCACAATGTACACACTGACCTCCTACTGAGCCAGAAGAACTCCCGCAAGCAGGTGCAGCACCATGGAGCCCGACCAGGATGCCGGACCTGGGCAAGCACTCCCCACTAACGTTGCCTATCTGCAGCTGATAGATTCCTGTAGCTGACAGACAATGCGTCAACATGAGGGGGAATTGCTCGCCTGTGCTTGGCAGCCCAGTTGGGCTCTGTGGTGCTGTGCCTGCTTGCAGGGGGTCTCTGGGGCTCAGTGTCAATTCTGTGTATACCTGCTTTGCGATGGGTTTCATGCAGGGACAGGCACCTTCCTTCCCCCCTCTGTCTTGCCTGCCTGTGGCTGACAGCTGCCCAGATCTGGGCAGGAGGCGGTACTGTGACAAGGGTTCATGCTGGAAAGCATCTGTGCTGACTCAGCTCTGTGACAGCCTGGGGGCAGGGCCCGCTGGGCACTCAGCCAGAGAACTTGAGCGTAAGGCAAGTGCTAGCTCATCTTCCTGTGAGTGGGGGCTAGCAGGGGGCCACAAAGGAGCTTGGGATGCCAATGGACAGAAGTTCACTTCACCAGTCTAACCTAAATCAACTAAATTTGAGTGCCCATTAATCCAGACCTACTTTAAAATGGTTCCACCATTTTAAACCAGTAACACCAATTAAATCTGTATGTGCCAAACTTGGATTCTGTTATGGCTATAGACCACTTTCTGATCATTTATACCAGTAAAAATATAATGTCTATACCTGACCCAGAAGTTATGTGGTAGTAGTAAGTTTAGGGCACAAAACAAAGCATAAGACATAAAAACAAATTTAAACATGAATCTTGATATCTGGTGACAACTGTAGAATCTACAGGTGTTTACTTTTCAAGGAAAATACACCATTTTCCTATTTGTACACATGCATAATCTCCATAAGTGTTGATGGAAGTTATGTACACCTTCAGAAAAGAAAACCAGTAAGAGAGCACACTAAAATTACATTTGTTTAACTGACATGATTTTTCCTCTAAAATTCACTATACTGTATTCTATACCATAGGTATATTAATCATTTTTAACAGTTTATTTTTATTTTATTGAACTATTTAGCAAGATATCTTTTCAACTTATAGCAACGTCATTATCAAAGCACAATATGGACACTTACATTTCTTCTATATCACAAGAGCACACAATGCACTTGAGAAAATCCCCATTAGTGTCTAAAATTCTCTCTCTCAACTAGCTTTTCCATGTTATTTAAAAATTTCTAAAACAGTACTGAGCTAATGGTAAAGTAATTCAACTTCAATGTCTCCAGCAAATTACTGTAGGAATAATTATAACCTGAGCTCTTTTCAGAAGATTCATAAACTAAAAAAAAATTATTTTTGATCAACAGAACTTTTAATTAGATGCAGTCAGTAAACAATGATAGTGCCAACATTCTGCGCTAGATCCTCAACCCTATTAAAGCATCTCTGCATCACTCCAGACCAAATGTAATGACCTGGAAGATGAGATGGAGTGCACCCTCAGCAAGTTTGCAGCTGACAAGCTGGGGAGGGGTGGGAAGGGGGGAGGAGATAATAGATACACTAGAGGGCAGGGCTAGGATTCAGAGAAACTTTGACAAATTGGAGGAATGAACCTAAAGAAATCTCATGAGGTTCAATAAGGACAAATGCAAATACTTGCACTTAGGATGGAACAATTCCATGCACTGGTACAAGCTGGAGACCAACTGACTAAGAAGCAGGTCTGCGGAAAAGGACCCATGGACAATAAGACTGATATGACTCAGCAGTGTGCCCTTGTTGCAAAAAAGACTAACAGCATACTGTACTGAGCTGCATTAATAGGAGCATTGCCAGCAGATTGAGGGAAATGATTATGCCCCTCTATTCAGCACTTGTGAGACCACATCTAGGGGCACTTTTACATGTGCTCATTCAACAAGCTTTGGATCAAGTGCCCCCACCACCACTTTTAAGCACAGAGAACCTGATACATGAGGTTCATAGACTGTAAGGCCAGAAGAGACCTCAGAAGATCATCAGGTCCAGCCCCCTGCACCAAGCAGGAAAGATAACCGGGGGGTCTGTCTAGTCTCCTCGAAGATTTCCAGGGTAGGCGATTGTACACCTCTGAAAGGAGCTTATTCCACAGTCTGGACACCTTGACCATGAGGAAGTTTTTCCTAATGTTGAGCCTGAATCAGTCTTCCAGGATTTTGTGGCCATCACTCATAGTTTTCCCCTTGGGTGCCCTGGTGAACAGTTGCTCACTGAGCCCCTCACATACTCCCCTAGTGTAGTGGTAAGCTGCTACCAGGTCCCCTCTCGGCTTTCTTTTCCTCAGGCTGAAGAGTCCCAGATCCCTCAGCCTTTCCTCACATGGCTTGCTTTTCAAGACTCTGATCATATGGGTGGCTCTTCTTTGGACTCCCTCAAACTTATCCACATCCTTGTTAAAGTGTGGTGCCCAGAATTGGACACAGTACTCCACCTGCAGTATCACTAGTGCTGACTAGAGTAGAAGAATCACCTCCTTGGCTTTGCTGGAGATACATCGATTGATGCATGGCAGAGTATTATTTGCCCTACTGACTATAGCATCACACTGCTGACTCCTATTCATACTATGGTCTATTATTACCCCTAGGTCCCTTTTATTTGTGGTGCAGGTCAGTTTGCCACTTAGGTGCCACTAAGCCTGTAGGCATGTTGTGGTTTACTTGTCCCGAAGTAGAGCACTTTACATTTCTTGATGTTGAACTTCATCAGGTTCCGATCTGCCCAACTTGCTAAACTGTTTAGGTCCACCTGTATCTGTAGCCTATCTTCAAGCACAACCACGCTTCCACGTAACTTGGTGTCATCTGTGAACTTGGCCAGTGAGCTTGTTAGGGTAGTTTGCCATATTTTATGCTTTAAAGTGGCACCTGTTTAGTGATGTGAACAAGTTCTTCGCCAATAAATCCAAATCTTTAATAAAGATGTTGAAAAGTACTGGACCAAGCACCAAGATGCAGTAGGCTGCTGGAGTGCAACAACAGCCATGCTCCAGCAGACTTGATTAATTGAGTCTGCTCCAACATGCTGGAATTCTAGTGCATTGGAGCAGACTCTACACTTGTGTATAGGTGCCCTGGAGTCCTGCATCCAGTTTTGGGCCCCCTGTTAGAAAGGATGTGGACAAATTGGAGAAAGTCCAGTGGAACGCAATAAAATGGTTAAGGGGCTGGGGTACACGATTTCTGAAGAGAGGCTGAGGGAACTGGGTTTATTTAGTCTGTAGAAGAAAAGACTGAAGGGAAAATTAACAACAGCCTTCAACTATCTGAAAGGTGGTTCCAAAGAAGATAGAGCAGTTCTCAGTGGTGGCAAATGATGGAACAAGGAGCAATGGTCTCAATTTCCATTTGTTTAGGTTAGGCGTTAGGAAAAAAAATTCTTTCAAGGAGGGTAGTAAAACACTGGAACAGGCTACCCAGAAAGGTTGTGGAATCTCCATTCTTGGTGGAGTTTAAGAGCGAGTTAAACCTTTAGCTGGGACAATACATTTGGGGATGGTCCTGCTTTGAGTAGGAGGTTGGACTAGATGACCTCCTGAGGTCCCTTCCAGTCTTCATTTTCTATTATTCTAAAGTTGGCTAATATGGCCAACTGAAAAATAGGTTTTCGTAGTGGAATTCTCTTTTTCTGTGCCAGGAATGCAGTGCACAATCATAGAATTCAGTACAACCCCTTAAGTCCCAGAGAATGTGTAATAGTTGTCCTCTGACTGACAGCTTTTTATCTAAGAACCTCAGAAGTTCAGTGTACATGTCTCTACAGCCAATTTTGGAAAGACATGCACACAAAGCCAACAAGAACCAACATTTATGAGAAGTTGGCCTCTGACACTGGGTGATCTAATTGAGTCATTGGGTCAGTGCCCATCTTTCAGGTCTGTATTTCTTGGGATGTCCTTGAAAAATTTCGTACTGACCCATTTGGCCATCTTCTGAGAAAACAAAACCTTGGAAAAAATGGACAAAAGTTGACACGTGCCAACCCTTCAAATGCAGTAGGAAAATAAAAGGATTTAATTTATACTGCATGGGCCTCATCCTGTGCTCATTTTAAAAAGTCAAAAACACAGCTGCCATTGATCTCAAGGAAAGGGACCTGAATAATTTTTATGATGCTGTATTTTATTCTAGATGCCTTTAGGGCTTTAGTCTGGGTTTTACTCCTTAAAAAAAGAAAGAAACTCCTTATCTCCTTAATTAAAAGAAACCAGGAAAGCAGCAGCAGGAGACTCAAACTAAATAGTCACAATATCCTGATTGTGAAAAATTGCTCTGCCATTTTTTATCCTGGGTAAGCAATTGACATAATGACCACTATAGTGGAACCAGGTAGGAAGTCTTGTCTCAGCTGAAGCTGACAAAGCTGTTCCACAGACAAGGTACAGTTTCTTAAATACTCAGTTTCTTTTTTGTTAGAAGCTCTACAAAAACTTTTCTTTGTTTCCATAACAACTATAGATATCCTAGCCAGCAAAGAAAAAAAATATTAGCAACTACTTCCCACTATATGTAGAGGTGGATAGAGAGGAGGGGAGTTGAAATCTGTGTTATTTCTAATATTCCAGCTGCAAGCAGTGAGCATCTAGCTTCCATTTTGTAAACTGTAATTTTATCCTCTCCCAGCAAATGAAAAAGTGTTGAGAAGAGCTGTAAAGTGGCACCTAAAGGAGTTGCTTAGAGAACTGGAGGGCAAGCAAGAGAGAAGAAAATAAAGACACAGCTATTTATGCTATAAGTTTATGGTGAGCTATGGCTGGACTGGTAAGAGTTTGTTGCTCTACTTTAGTATTGGAAGGTGGTCATGTGCATACCATACCACTGAGTGTAATACGAATACCGTGATGAGACAGACAAGTCTGGCTATTTTAGTAAGATTTGGTTTCAATATCACCATAGTAGACAGCATAAGGTAAAGCAAAGGATCTGTGGATGTGGTCTTTCTGGACTTCCGGAAGGCTTTCGACACTGTTTCTCACCCTGTTCTCATCAGAAAGCTGGGAGACTGTGGTGTTGATGCCCACA
>JAGPOW010002742.1:44118278-44133258 GCA_030014935.1 Caiman crocodilus
TTAGATGAGCACCTTGCCGGGGTCATCTGACCCCGGTGCTCTTTCCTGCCAAGGCAGGGGGTCAGACTAGATGATCTGCCCAGGTCCCTTCCGACTCTATGAAACTATGAAACTATAAAGCATGAAGCTGAAAAAAAAGTGACAAAGAAAAAGAATATGGACTGCAGTTGAGCAGAAGGTTCAAGCAGACTCTAAAGGAATGCTACTTTATATTTGTTTCCTGAATAAGCTGTACTTGAATATGCAGTATAACAACAAAAACCCTGCTGATTCCCTGCTGGGCAAGGGGCTCACTGGCAGTTGTGTGCCCCAGTGTGCATGGGGTGAGGAGAGCTCTGCAGGCTACAGCAGCAGCTATCTCCTGGCCCTGTGCATAACAGGGCCCTTCCTGATGTGCATGAGGCTAGGAGAGACATTTGCTACTGCAGTCGGCAGAATTCTCCTGGCCTGGTGCACATTAAGACTGGTCCCTTTGCCCCCCTTGCCCTCCTAAGGCAGAGCAACCCTGCCCCACCTAGGGCAGAGCAGGGCAGGAGCAGCCCTGCACCTGGCTGTTCCTGTTGGAAGCAGGTTTGCTCCTAATAGGATGCACGTGTAGACATGCTCCCCAGGAAGTCTTACTGTGCAGTATTTTACTGTACAGTAAGCCTGTATCAGATTAATAGTGCATGTAGATGCACCCTCTGTTAAACAGGTGGGGGAGAATGACAAAACACATCAAGTACATCCTAAGCAACAAGGAATAGCCTCACCTGATAATCAGAAACTTGGCCAACAGGCTGAGTGAGCAGTTTCTAACATATCTCACCTGGCTGCAGTGCTTTATTATTTTATCAGCTCTGAAAAGAACTAGGTCCAGTTAAATTTCAAAGCTACTGGTATATAGAAGGTAGGCTAGTAACAATGTAAGGAGTCTTAATGAGGTGCAAACGACTGAGAAGAGGCTAAAGCAAGGCTCCAAGTAACAAACATTAATGAGGTGTGAAATGATGAGAGCAAGCTGTTCCTGCATTAATTAAGCAGGATTCATTTGATAATATCTTTTATTGGACCAACTACATAGTTGACAGAGATGTTAGACATGCCTTAGGACACTAAGTGCCTTTCCTCAGGTGTAGGAAAGAAGCAGATACAGCTTAAGCTAAATGCCAAGCAGAACAATTACTTTTGTTTAATCCCATTATGTAAATGGAAGTGGTAACAGTCCTCTTACCTTTTGAGTGAGCTTACTCTTTTACATAATTAGGTTTCTCCATTTCAGCTGTTCTTTACTTGGTCTGTAACTACTTATGTTAACTTCTCTTTGCTCAACAGGTTTACAGCTCACTTCCCTTCTTAAATGACCACTTTCATTTGCATAAAGGGGTAAACAAAAGTAATGTTCCACTGCATATTTAGCTTAGGCTGTACCTGTTTCTTTACCACATCTACAGCAAGCCACTTTGTGCCCTAAAGCTCGTCTTTGTTGTTGTTCTTCAGCTATCCCTTGCAGTTGATGAGGATTGTCTTAGGTGTGTGCCCAAAGATGGCTGATCCAGGAACCTAGACAGACTCTACTGTAGCTCAGACATGTGTTTCCATGTGGGATAGGTGATATTGGATTCTTGATTTTGTCCACTACATGCTGTTTCTACAGCTCCCACTTTTCCATCTCCTGTTGTTGTTGTTATTATTATGAGGTTTTCAAAGTACTGAGGTCCCTGAAGCAGACTCTTCTTCCACTTGGAGTGGTCCTGGGTGTAATAGTTTCCCATGAGTTGACATCTATGTTGCATTTTTTTTAAGTTGACCTTGAAAACATCCCTGAAGTGCTTTCTCTGCCCTCCTTTTGAGCATACACCTTGGCTGAGCTGGGAGAAAAAAACTGGCTTTAGGAGTCCAGATGACATGGTAATTTCACAGTTAATCTTCCCTGAAGGTCATTCCACTATCTGCCACCTATGGACACGTTGGTTAGCAGCGCAGCTCTGTCCCACAGAAACCTTGTCTTTATATATCTGCCTACTACACGGTGGGTCCAATAAAAGTTATTTCCAAACAAATCATGTTTCATGCATACTCTCTGGGCTACCATAATTTAAAAAAAACCACTCTAATACTCCTCAATGAATTAGAAGGAAGGTTTACTTTGACTTGAGCAGTTTGTTTAATATTGAAATGAATAGTATTTGACATCTATCTATGCTATGTGAACAACTGAAATGGCTGTCTTCATTATCCATGGCCATCTTCTATGGTCTATAAGCAGACCCCCCCGCAAAAAGAGTGCATTTCCACCTGTAAATCTTACAGCACCTTTTCATATTCATTTATTTATTTTCAAAATGACATCGGGTCATGTCACTAAAATCAAAAGCCAATAGTCTGTCTCATCTAATGAATATTGTCCAACATGTTTCATACATTTCACAACTGAAGCGTGTTTCCTCTTCAGGGAACATGCAGGGAAAATAAATAATACAAACAGAAGGGAGAAGGTGATAACAATCAAGATGCACTTTGGAAGTAACCTGAGGTTTCACATTTCCGTCTCTGTTGATCACAGCAGGCTTTATACGGTAGCATCTCAGCTTGTGCTTTTGAACTAAGACAACATCTTATACTCTTTTACATAGTACTGCATATTTGTATCTCTTCATTCTGGGCCTCAAGATGACACAGAACAATGTGCCTTCCAAGTGCTATGGTAATACAAATAATAATGATTGTAACAAAGAAAGATGAAGAGGAAAACAAAATTGAAATGGGAAACAAAGTCAAAGATGTATTTCTTTTCTGTATATTAAAATGTTTCATTTTAAATAAATGTCAGTTACAAAGATATTTAGATCAGTTTAAATAGTATTCCCCTCCATATCCTTATTGTGTAAATGCAGTTAATGAATCTGCTAACCTTTCTAATTAAAAGGAGGGGAGGGGAATTAGCTGTCTAAAAATGGGGAAAATAAACTGATTCTTTAAACTGGCAGTTGATGAACCTAGAAATACACGACAGAAGAGATTAAAAAGCTCTGAACACACTTTTGCTACACAAAGTAAATCGTGTACTAGAAGACCACAGTAATATGGAATACTTTGCACAGTGGTCTGAGATGAAGCTATATTTCTACATTGGCAGATGGTGCCCTGTGTACTCAGACACTAACCAAAATGTCTGGCCCGATGAAATGTATTTTTTTTGTCAATAGCTAGTTCCTGCTGCTCAGAACAGTGATAAGCCTCCCTGTACATCTTTGTTTCCTTACACAGATAAGAGACCTACTGTTTACAGATCCAGATATAGGCTTGCAATGATACATATCAAACAAACTTGATCTCTTTCTTTGACAAAGTGACTACTTAGGTGGATGAGGGCAATGCTGTGGATACAGTGTATCTGGATTTTGGGCAGGCTTTTGACAAGGTTCCACACAACCATCTCATAAACAAATTGGAGAAATGTGGGCTACTTAAAACTACTACAAGGTGCATAGATAACTGGCTTACTAGCCACAAGCAAAGGGTAATTATTCACAGGTCCATGTCAGAATGGCAGAAGGTTTCAAAGTGGAGTCCCACAGGGATCTCTCCTGGGCCTGGTGATGTTCAACATGTTTATTAATGATCTGAATGCTGGCATAAAAAACTTCTTGAGGAAGTTTACAGATGACACAAAACTGGGAAGGACTGCAAATATGTTGGAGGACACGCATACAATTCAGAAGGATCCTGACAGATTAAAAAGTTGAGCTAGAGCTAAAAGGATGAAGTTAAATGTGGACAAATGCAAAGGACTACACCTTGGAAAGAATAATCAAAAACACAAATATAAAAGGGTAACACCTAGCTGGTTGGCAGCACTGTGGAAAAAGACTTAGGAGTCTTGGTGCATCACAGACTCAATACAAGTTTGTAGTGTAATGCAGCCATACAAAAGGTAAAAGCAATTTTGTGATGCATCAATAGAAGTTTGAAGTGTTAGTGCCTCTCTACTCAGCACTGGTTAGGCTTCAACTGGAGAACTGTGCAGTTCTGAGCTTCACATTTTAAAAGGACATGGAGAAGTTAGGGTCCAGAAGCAGGCAATGAGGGTGATCAAGTGCTTGAAAAGCAAGTCATATGAGGAGAGACTGAAAGAGCTTGTTAGGCATGTTCAGCTTGAGGAAAAGGCACTTAAGAAGGATCATGATAGCAGTCTTCAATTACTTGAAGAAGGAAGAAAGTACCTTTTCTCTCTTGCTGCAGAGAGGAAGACACATACCAATGGCTTAAAGTTGCAGCAAAGTTTAGACTTCTTCACTGTTAGAATAGTGAGGCAGTGGAACAGACTGTTTAGGGAAGTTGTGGACTTTTCATCACTGGAGCTGTTCAAGAGGTTGGACAGTAGCTATGTCTATGTTCTATTATGGATATTTCCCATGCTTCTGGTTTACATTAGTTGCCCTAATCACTCCCACTCCTCCCTTCTGCTACATGTCTCTGTGTGTTTTTAAGCCTTCCTCAGAGGCACTAGGTGTTGGCTACAGCCAAGGTAGGGGACTTTGACTGGATAGTGCCAATGCTCCTGCTGGGACTAAAGCCAGAGGTTCCAGGTTACAGGGTCTTCCCCTTTGCTAAGGGTCAGAGATCAGGAAGGAATTTTACCCCATTTGACCCCAGGGTCAGATTGATATGGACTGTGGCGGGGTTTGCTTTCCTCCGTAGCAGACGGCATGGCCCTCTACTTGGACCTATTGAGCATATAGTGACAACATTTCATAGAAGCAAGACATTGGCTGGCATGGTTCCCCTGCTTTACCTGTGACAGGTTGGGTGTTAGGTCTACATTGTGTCAGGGTTGATGATAGTTTTATGTAGAGTTTAGAATATGAACTGTATAGGATAGTTTAGATACAGACGATCCTGCCTCAAGAATGGGATTGATGACTAGATGACTCCTGGAGATCCTTTCCAGTTCTATCTCTTTATGATCTCACCCACATGCATACACACAACATTTTGGTAGGAAATCTATGTATTTCAAAGTTTTTCAATTTGTTTGAAATACAGTACTTCATTTAGTTTTGATTCAAACTAAAAATGTAATTTTGGGGAAAACTTTTGGTTTTCTCTTCCATTTTCTTAGTTCTCCCCTCCATTTTGATTGGAGTGGAAGGAAACTGAAAAAAACAAAAAAGTAAATATAATTTTTATTTCAATTCAAGTATTTTTTTCACTTCATGTTAATGAAAAGTAAAACATTCAGAAAAAATAATGTCTTTCAAAATGCTCATAGAAAATTACTTTTTTTATAAGGTGTATTGACAATATACAGGAATTTTGCCGTTGTACAGTTTGGAATCCCTTCTAAGGAAATTTCATGAACAGTCGTTACATGGTTAAAACATGCCTTGCTGCAGTTTTGCAGCAAATGAGGAAGCAGTTAAACAGAAATGATATTCTTTGTTTCTACAGAAGTTCTGTTGATTTGATCAGAAAATAATTTTCCCATCCCAGGAAAATTTTCAAGGAATTGAACTTTAAAATGTCATGTTTTCCGATCAAAATCCCAATAGAAATGTAATTTCAGGCTAATTGAAATGTTTTGTTTCAATATTTTTAAAGGTTTAATTTCAATGTTAACCTCTGGGAAAAATAAGATCACAGTATTATTAACTGACATCCTTAGCTTACATTAAAAAAAAAAAGTGACCCTCCCCCACAACTTTTTGATGATTTTGAAAGACATCAGCAAACATTGTATTATGTCCACGAGATTTTTTTCCCCAAAAGAAGTTGATCAAAACTGACTGTCATGATCAGTTCCAGTTCTGAATCAAAATTTCCCATCTCCCCTGATCCCAAATCTTCTCCCCCCAAACAAAAACAAACAATAAATCCTACAAATTGTTGGAAAAATTCCAAATGGCTTTAACAGCCGCAAGACTGGGGAAGTCCTCAGATTTAGATTTTTAAGGTAAACACTTTTATGCAGTTTATTAACCCTCACCTAATAAGAAATATCTATGAAATTTTTCAAGTTAAATACTGTTTCAAGCAAAAACATACAAAAGATACTTCATGAAGTTTTCAAGAAAAAGCTGAAAGCTAAACTACAGTTGGGTTAAACAGGAGTAAATCCAAAGAATATTCAATTTAGCTGCCTCAGTAGTATCTGCAGCAATTTACTTCCACTGCCCAGGTAAGACAATAATAAAGCCATATTTTCTATGAAAAGAAAATGTTAATCAAGCTCTACTTTATGCTGATGTTTATACTACACTTTGCTAACTTATCTCGTTCACTTCCTAAATAAATTCAGACATCAGTTATACAACAGCTTTCAGATATTCATGCTGCACTAAAAATCAATTATGACTCTTCTTCTCGAGACATTGCTCAGTGGACCACTTCCTAAAGGCTATTTAATTGTGAATGTGCAAGATTGATTTTCATTTAAAGTCTGAATTCAGTTAGATATGGATTTGAGACATGCTCCTGAAATGCTCTCACACCTTCAGGGGTGCCCTTCAGTCCAAACCATCTTTCTGCAGTCTCTTGCTTGACCACTAAGACCAGGCTAAGGGGTTCCAAGAGTCACTTCCCTGACCTACGGCACCTCATCTCCGCAGCTGTCTCATTCAAGCAAAGCTGGCCTTAGAGGTTGGTGATGCAGACAACTACCTAGGGCACTGTACTTAGGAAGGTGGTGGGGGCAGGGGGAGTACCATATACCCACACACACCACCACCCTATCCCCACCTCAACTGATCTCTGTTTCCCTGCCTCCAGCAGCTGTTCAGGAGAAGCTGGGTTGGGCAGTGAAGCGTGCAGGAGATGGGGCCAGGGAAACACCCACAGCACTGGGGACTGATATGGGGACAAGGTCACCGCCCCAAGCAGCTGCGCTGCTCTTGCCCCTCTTCGTCCTGGCTGGGGGGTGTCCATACAACTGCACTGGGGATCTCCAGATCACTCCCAGCCTCAGCAATGATGAGGCACATGGGCAGTGGCACATGGGCAGCAGTGACGGGCACATGGGCAGTGGTAGGCCAAGCAGACAGATACAGCATAGCTGAAGCATGGCAGCTAGAAATAGGGACATGCCAGGGACAGGGCAACCTGCCTGGGCAGCCATGCTTCCCTCCCTCCCCACTGTACCCCCACTTCACCCTCCCACCTGCTTGTGCCTGCAGCACCACTGACTTGTGGGGGCACCAAAATACAAGTTTACCCAGGGTGCCATTTTCCCTAAGGTTAACCTTGTATCCAAGTCTTACCAGCTCTTAGCAGAAGTGATTTCACAAACTAAATGAAGAATCATACTTTTGTCTAGTCATATGTTCAGAAATTTTAGAGCCCTGCCTGGCCAGGTGCTCTAGAATTGCAGGTATATCACTGATAATAAGTAAGTTTTTAAAGATAACAAGAAGATTTATTATTAAAAAAAAAAACCATGAGCAAGCAGAAGAGATCAGTACCCATATGTTAAGATACAGGCAGAGAGATAAGAACAAACAAAAGAAAATATTAGAGCAGTAATTTTATTGTAGCCCTGCATCTTAGCCCAAAGCTCTGAGAATGCAGCTTTAACATCTCAGCTCAATACGTGACAAAGTAGCCGCTGCTTCTGACCTTCCTGTAAGGGCTCCCATCCACTTCTCCTGTCAATCTGGAACATACAACCTGCTAACTGAGAGACCAAAGTGCTTCATGGCCAGGAAACTTTAAAGGGAGATATGCTCACATGGCAAGGCTCTTTATTGAATAGCCCAAATAGGAAAGCACATAAAAACAAATATGCTTTCCCTGTGCCTGAAGAATGGCATTTGTGCCCAAAACTTGAACAATTTTTCCAAGTATTTAATTGACCTAATAAAAGATAGCACATCTACCCAGACAACTTTGTCTGCCAATTCTTCATGATTACTTCTCTAAGCCATCTAGGCTTTGATCCTTGCTCAGGTTAGGTACAGACATTCAAAAAGCCCAAGGTGGAATCAATCTAAACTATGCAGTTTTCTGTAAGCTATGCCACTCACAGAAAACTGCATAGTTTAGATAGAAGAGAACATGAATTTGCCCTTTGGTCAGGGGGAAATGGACAAAATTTTACACTAGATTCTGTCACTTTTAAATCAGTCTATGAGCATTTACACACATACTCTAAGGGTGGTGGGGGGGACTGCACTTTAATTACAGCAGCTCTGAGAGCCACACTGATGAAACTGCCCAAAGCATCTTGTGTATCAAAATCCCTGCGCTGAAAAATGGCAGCAGAGGCACTCTACCCAAAACTCGTCAAACAAGCTTTAGTTAAAGAACCCCTGCTGCCATTTTTCAACATGGGGATGCTGATACTCTGCAGTCTGCTGGAGTGCAGCAATTACCACGCTCCAGCAGACTCAATTAATCTGGGCCAGGTACTTTCATCACTATCAGTCTACAAGCCCCCAAAATGTCTTTTTTTCCCCTCCACCCGCAATAGTTTTAAGGCAGAAAATGCTCAGAAAACAAGGAAAATAATAGCTCAAATATTACAATCCTTATCTTAGGTCCCTATTGCAGGAATATAGGGCAGAATCCCCAAATTAGCAATGAAGGGCAAAATTCTCCTTTCAGTTATGTCATAGTATCATATTATCTAGGGTCAGAAGGGGCCTAAAGCAGGCTGACCCCCTGCCAATGGCAGGAACGAGTGCCAAGGTCACAGGACCCCAGCCAAGTACCTATCTAATCTACTCTTGAAGATGCCCATTCATGTCAATGAAATGCTATTTAGCCCACCAGCTTCACAGGGGTTGTGTAACTTTAAGCCTGGTGGAGAATGTAAAACATCTAGGTTCTAAATCAAACATAACACTGCAAACACAGGAGCTAATCCAAAGACTTCTTGTGACCTACGTGGGCTTCAGAAGGAGGCCCAGAAGATTGCATATCAAGTAACCCAACTATAAAATTAGCTAACTGATCTTGAGTGCAACTTCCCAGGTTTACACTAAATGGTGTACATTTAATGATGCATTATATAATTTCAGTTTCTGATTCATAGCTCCATTTGGTTGAACTGGGTTAGCATGTTACATAGTAAGTTTTTCTGAGCACATAAAAAAATATATAAAAGCAGATATAAAATCCACATATTTTTGTGGCAACTAAGTTAGTTCACACTGAACATGTAATTTGTGTCCTGTTCTACAGATCCTACCTGAATGTAAAAAAAACATACTTGCTGAGCCTGCTTATCAAGTCAAACTCCAGTTCTACAGGTACATTTTGCTTTACAATATTGGACATTCCTGGATAGGTAATAAAAGCACAAACTGAAGAGTGCCAAATTCTGAGCTCCATTAACTGGTGCAAAAAAATTATGCCACAAAAAATACTTGCCCGAGCTGGAAATCCCACCCCACCCAAAAAAAACCCAGTTTCTATTGCAGCAGACATGGACTTTCATATCTCTGTCTCAATTACTTCTTTCACAATGACAACCAGTCTGCCTTTTTTTTTTTTATTTCCAAAAGAGAAATAATGACAGGAGAAAGTTACCAGTCTGACAGAGTTGATTAGCAAACCAATAGAGCAAAACAAGAAAATTCACATTTAACAATTACTCTTGTTAAATAAGAATGTAAGAAATCACGGAAAACTCACAAGAACTCTGCCAGTTAAAGTCTGGGCAGATATCATCACTCCTGCCCAGTCTTTTACAGAGGTCATCCAGCCCACTTCTGCTGCCACAGTCTCTTCTTTTTCATCCGTAGGTTTGCAGGTGCCATCAGCCTGGGTGTCCCCACTGCCATTAATTTTCTGGGCTTCCTGCAGAGTAAAGGTTTAGAATATTTAGGTATGTAAAAGTAACAGTTTGCTAGAGCCAATTAAAGCACTAGTTCAGAGTTGTAATTAAAATTTTCCAGCTATTAAATATGCAAATCACTGCTCTCTGCTAGCTCAAATTGACTTGGTTACATGTTCATGAGTCTATTGACCAAAGATTCAGGGTTCCATCCCTAGTTGTGTGTGCTATGCATTGGCAATTATGATGTCTAATTACAGTGCCAAATATTCATGTATTTATTAGAAACCCACACAGTGCAATTTAAAGTTAATTCAAATAGGTGCATAAAAATGCGACTGTAAATTATATAGTTTTTTAATTTACAATCTCATGAATTAATTTGCTGAATAAACCTACACTTAGAAATGCAATGTAACAAAACAATAATTATCAAGAGCAAGAGAAACAAAACACAGCTGAGAATCGTCAGGAAACTCATGTACTATCAGTAAACCCTTGCTTCAATGGAGGTATGTGCTTTAATATATTTGCTACATCACAGGAACTCCTCTGTCTGCAAGTGCTGGTCCTGTATGGAGCTCAGAGATCAAAATTAAAGAGAAGTTTGATCAACACTAAGCTGACTGATGAATCGCACACTGGAGTTCATATTTGCTGTTGGTGGATAATGAAGTAAAAATGCCATACTCCTTCAACTGGCTTCTGTGTGCAAAAGTCAAGGATACCAAAGAGGAGTCAAAAGGAAAAGACAAACAAAGCTAGCTTAGATTGTAATGCATTACTTAGAAACAGACCACATGCAAAGTATCATGATGTGTCACAAGCCTGCCTTTGGTGACAGCAGACCAACTCAATACTAATGACTTCCTGATAATCTGACAAACTATGCTGGACAAACAATGCAAAAGTGAGGCAGCAGAACTCTGTCCTCTTATGTAATGATCAGCTTTGCTCTCTGTAACCTACATGGAAGCTGAGGGCACTTGGCATGAAGCAAGAAGGCACAAACACCTTGAACAATCAAATTTTAAAAACACTCTGTGTTTTCTACCAGTCCCTTTGAGAATTTCCCACAACTGAAAGTATGCAACTGGTGAAGATGGTTATGAGTAGGAAACCACACCTGACGTGATGCACAGTGGTACTGTTAAGACTTTGTGCATATTATGAAGCATATGCCCAAAGGTATTTCCTGACAGGCATAACTGAACTAATACAGCAATTATATGGGATTTGTGAACAAAGAACATTACAAGAAGACTAACAAAACAGCTTGAAGCCAGTTATTTTTCTAGAATCTCACAGCTTTGCATCTCAATTATCTAACTAACCTAACTAATTTAAATGTATATTGCCCTTTCTGTTATACCTCGTTCTAAGGAGTGTCCCCAAAAATTGGACCAGTTTTTCTAATATTAATAATTATAATTTTAAAAGTACTGGATAAGTAAACATCTTAATTACTTAATAATTAAAAAAATAAAAGCTGCTTTTCTTTTCATTTGCATATCTGGACATTATACACTGATAAATGTGGATAGGATGAATCAGACCTTGCAATCAGTATTTAAGGAACTATACAGATTTCCACATACACAATCCACAGAAATAAACAAACTGTTTTGAATAATAACTGTTATTGAGGCACAGACATTTGCTTAGGATTAAATACTGGCCAGGGGAACTAATGACCTATGGCATTGCCAAGACAACTTAGTCAACCTCTATGAAATGTATTTTTCCAAAAATAATATTTTTATTGTAAAACAGGAAAAAAAAAATCTAATAATTTAGATTTATTCTGAATGGATAGGTGATGGAAAAACATACGGAACTTCAGTTAACCCAACTAGTTCTCCTTTCATTTTAAAGGTAGAGTAATACCACAGAATAAAGATTCTAAAAAATACTGTTGTCATTGATAGATCTTGGAGGGAGCAGGGGAAGGGCAGGGGTCATGTCATTGTTTTCAAATGAAATTACATATTTCCTTTCAGAGGTAAATTAAGGATAAAATATATATCATGAACTCTGAAAGTAATGGCTAGCAGAGCACAAAGGTTCCATTTTTCTGAATGGATTTGTGACAGCATGAACTAGATACCTCAAGAAAAAAAAATATACTGGACTTCAGCTAACCCAAGTTTGGTAACAAAAATGGTTTGAGGACTGGGGCACTTGACTTATGAGGAGAGGCTGAGGAAACTGGATCTATTTAGTTTGGAGAAGAGAAGACCGAGAGGGGATTTGATAGCAGCCTTTAACTACCTGTTTGTTCCAAACACGGTTGCTTCCAAGCTGCGTATACATGCGGCCATGCACAATAAAAAAATCTTGTCATGCAGTAACTTTTTAATGCAACACACCCACCTGGAGAGGAGCTGGGTTGCAGCTTCCTGTAAACTTTGGAGCACAACAGAGACATAGGGCTGGCACAGGGTGCTCAACGGTGGTAAGTTACCACTCGGCTGCTCAGGGGCCACTCTGCTCTGCTCCTCACTCCTCTGCTCCATTCCTCACTGCACTGGCATCCCTACGTGGTATGAGCAGTGCGGGGCAGGCAGTATCTTCTCCCCAAGGCAAGACAGGGGCAGGGGCTGGGGCAGAGCTGGGAACCACACGGCTGCTGGGGACTGCTCCACTCCCCAGCCCCTTCAAGCAAGCTTTGCTCTGAGCCCCGATGCCATGTGCCTGCCCGGCCCAGGGTGGTTGGAGGAATGGAGAACCTGCCTTGTGATAGAAGATTGGTGGGTCATAGCCCCAGGCTTCAGGAGTTCTGCGAGTCACCTGAAGGAGCAAGGAAGAGTTTGACCTTCTTAGCTTTAAGCCCTGGACATTGGCCACAGCCACAGGTAGGAGATTGGCTGGGAGAGGGGGGTGTTGGTGCCCCCGGAGGTATTAAGAGGCCTCCCAGGTGCAAGGACTGTGGGGGTTTTGCCTGCCTCTAGCATGGGGCATGGTCAACTGTCTAAGTCTGCTTGAACACACCTTGCCCAAGAAATGCCCTGCCACTGCCATGGCAAAAGTCTCAGTGCTCCTGTTGAGTGTCCCGCTTCCATCCTGTGGCCCACAGTAGGGTTTGGGGCAGGGGCTGCCCCGTATCTACCATGTGCAAAAGGAGTTGGAGTTGATGTTGTGGACCCCTTTGCACAGTTACCTGCCAGCATGAGCAGGGGCCCCGCCTGGGATTTCCCAGGAAGTCTCTTCTAGTCTTATGCTTCTGAATGCAGGCTTTCCGCTGGTCCAGCTTCCAAAGAGGAACCACTGAGAAATTAAGAGCTGAGAGCCTCACCCTAACTGTACCAGCAAACTCAGATGGGCTTACGGGTAGATACTGATACTTTGACCCACTGGGAAGCTTTGGCCGAGCTATTGGGGCGGACTGAAGCAGAGCGCTCATGCACCAAAGCGGCACGCTTATGGATTGCTACACCTTAGAGGGAATATTGGTTCCAAAGAGGATGGAACTGGACTGTTCTTAGTGGTGGTAGATGACAGAAAAAGGACCAATGGTCTCAAGTTGCAGCAAGGGAGGTTTAGGTTGAATATTAGGAAAAACTCTCTCACTAGGAGGGTGGTGAAGTACTGGAACAGGTTACCTGGAGAGGTGGTAGAATCTCCATCCTTGGACATTTTTAAAGCCCTGTTCAACAAAGCCCAGGCTGGAATGATCTAATTAGGGATGGTCCTGTTTTGAGTAGGGGGTTGGACTAGATAACCTCCTGAGGTCCCCTCCAACCCTAATTTTCTATGATTCTATGAATGGGGCACTACACAGGAGGATTTAATACAAAGTTTAAAAAAAAAACCTAAATGGAAATCAAATCAGTAATAAATAATATTTATATTTTGAATCTGAGGCAGTCCCAGGTCTTCACCAAGCAGACGTTAACCCTTCATAGCTATCTTTTCTAAGAACATGGAACTATATTTATTTTTTATTTTAAAAAAAAAACCCACAAATTAAGACCCAGATTCTCTTAACTGTCATAATTTTTATCTTCACACATCTCACCCCTGATTTTTCAGCTAGGCTGACCACACAGTTCCAATGGATATCAAAATGAGCTATGGTGTCCTCAGGAACTCAGAATTAGGATTTCAGGTGTCTTGGGTCGAACATCCTGAAATTCAGACATGCATTCTAAAATTCATGGATGCTTTGGAATTAGGGTGGCCATCATGGAGGATAGTCCATTTGTCCTCTATTGATATGAAACCGGATGCCTTGATATCCTCTATTTTTCTCTTGAAGAGAGTAGCAAAAAACCAGAATGTCTTCTATGATGGCCACCCTATTTGGAACTCATGGGTGTAAGTTACTTGCCTCAGCTCATTTAAAAGTTCCATCCTTCACTTCCGGTTCTGAAACATGATGAGCTAAAGAGGAACCCTTTTTTGGCTCTGAAAGTAATGGCCAGCTGGGCACTAAAAAGGCAATGCATAGGACATGATAATAAAATAAAAAATACTTAGATGGAAATGTCATTTGCCTTTGCTGCCATTTTTAGAAGCTATTTAAAAATTGCTCTTTGTGCTGTTCATTTATGTAGAAAAATGGAGGGGAAAGGTTTATTTACAGTTTATGATGAGCTGAAAATGCCCTACTCAGCTGTCACTGAATTACTTCGCATTCGCATATATTGTCTTATCAAAAGAACAGAATTTTTTGGATAAATTAAGAGGCACGGCCTGCTTGTAAGGCATGATTCTTTCCCCCTTGTACAGACATTCATTTTATTTTACCCAGCCAAGTAAGTGCAGTTAGCAATAGAACCCAGAAGTCCCAGCTCCCAGTTCCAAGCTCTTGCCTCTTAAGAGAGGCGGGCTTTAAACTAACTTCGCTGGCGGATGGGCCTGCCAGAAGAGGAGAGGATGCTCGGCCGCTAAGTCAGCTAAGTCGGGCAGGTAAAGGCGGTGGTAGTTTGGGGGATACACATGAGGAGAGGGAGGCGGCAATGCATAGACTTAAATGCTTCTATACAAATCCACGCAGCATGGGGGGTAAGCAGGAGGAACGGTCTCTCCTGGTGGCTGAGGAACACCTGGACTTGGTTGGGCTCACGGAAACCTGGTGGGACCCGACACATGACTGGGCAGTTGGCCTCAATGGCTTTGCCCTTCTCAGGAAAGACAGGGTGGGGAAGAGAGGCGGTGGGGTTGCGCTCTATGTCAAAGAACGCTTCTCTGCAGTGAGCGTTAACTTGGGGGTGACTGAGGACC
>JAGPOW010002742.1:44133358-44156667 GCA_030014935.1 Caiman crocodilus
CCTGTGACCCTGGCACTTGTTCCTGCCATTGGCGGGGGGTCAGACTAGATGGCCTGCTCTAGGCCCCTTCTGACCCTAGGCACTATGAAACTATGAAACCTACTGTCACAACTCATAATGTCCTTATATGTTTTGTTATTGCACCGAGACACCTTATGTTTAAGCCCTAACCAAAAGAGTAACATCAGCATGATTTCTTTTTTGAAAAATCAATATTTAACTCTGCTTAAGTGACAGTGAAATAATATACTGATTTTTCCCATTTAGAGGTGTGCGTTTTGTTTTGCTTTTCATTTTTTGTTTTGTTTTGTTTTTAAAAGATCTAGCCACATATTTCTGGAAACAGAGCCAAAACAAAAATGATATATATTTGGATTGCAAAACAAAATTTGGCACAAACCAAGTGTTTGGATTAAAACAAAAAGTAGCTTTGATTTAATAGAGTGATTAACATCTTAAAGCTGCAGTCAGTGATCAAAATTTTCATTAAATCTACTGGTGCCTAACTAAAGGACAACAAGCAGTAGCATCATTTTTAGCTAGCTACTGAGAGTTCAGGATAGTAGGGAAGTACTGTTATTTGAAATGGAGTAGGAATAATAATTCGAAAAAAAGAAAATTAAATAATAGTTCAGTTTTGCATAATACAGCAATTGTCATCAGTTGCTCTACAACTTTTCTCTTCTCTTCTGTGATGAATATGTACCCAATGAAGCAGTAGGCAAAAGGCAAGTTACGATCACTATGACTAATGACTGCTTAAGAATTGCCTACATTCTGTTCTCTGTATTGGTTACTGTGGTACTCTCATTCTACAAAAGCATGCTTGCTTGTCTTTACCTGATACATAGATACCTGATTCATAGATGGATTCATAGATTGTAAGGGGCTGGAAGGGACCTTGCAAAATCATAGGGCCCAGCCCCCTGCACATCTTATCCTTTGTACTGTAAACTTTGCATGACGTAGTTTGCCTTCTTATATGCATGTGTATCTAGCACAATTATAATATGATATAAAAACTTAGTTGCTACTACCATAGAAGATCTATATTAATAAAAGCCAAAATTTATTTTAAAGGAAGCCAAGACCCTCATCTCCAGATTAGAAACCGAATCATAAAATAGCTAGCCCATGGTCACTTAGCAAGTTAGTTACAGAGCTGGATATAAGAACTAAGGTCTGTCCTTACTCCCAGCTCAACACGCTATCAAAGAATGGCAGAGGGGGCTCTGCCAAAATTATAACTGAGGAACAGCAATAACAGAGAATTTGCTTAAAAACTGAAAACATATGGATCAGCCATAATATCAGACTAAAAATACCCATGTTATGCTAATGAACTAAAGTCATTAACATTTACAGACTTCATTGATGCTTCTACCCATGATGTTTTCCACATGAAACAAAGTCCAAGTGATTTGTAATCATCCAAAGTGATTTGTAATCATCCAAATATATAGTAGTCTGTGGCTGCATCGATATGAGAAACTACTGCACAGTGGTTAGTACGCATTTATTTAGTACTTGTCTATACAAGTGCACATTTATTTAATACTAGTCCATGTAAGTACTAAATAAATGAGCAGTAACTCAAGTTAGTGCTGCCAAACACTTTTTTTGTGACACTACTATGCAGTAGCATAATACCACTGCACAGTAGCACTGCGTCGTTGTTTCTGCAACACAATGCTACTAAACAGTAGTATCAGGTTACTGCACAGTCAGTGACTCGTTTAGATGCAGCCTGTATTCAACAAAAATAATTAAACCCATCTAACTCAAGCAAAAATACAATCTTTACCCCATAATTTCAATAGGTCCTATAGTCCTTACTCTTGCTTTGGAGTCAGCCTGACATCGTTTCCCTAGGAAATACAGGTAAAGGAAGTTAGAGATGAGTCACTGATTTTTTTTAAATTGGGTATTATATGTTTATGTGCAAATGCATATATAAAACAGCTGATGCAAATGTATATCTAGATAAATACAACAGCCAGGTTATTTTTGGTTATGATTTTATATGAAGAATCTATATTTGGAGAACAAAGTCTAAACAGAATCAGTTTCAAAGGTAAAAGTTTCAGAAATCATACTTGAATAAAATGAGATCGCAGAATGGTTAGCACTTGCACAAATGTAATTCCAGCTGCCACTGCAGCTAGGGCTTACAGGTTTCCCTCGCTTTATGCTGTCCATGCATTCCTGGAAAATGGCATATAACTCAAATTCACATAAAGGGAACCCACTTTACAATGCAACAAACAGGGATACGTTCCAAAGACCTCAACTGTACTGACCCTCAGACCCATTCCTACCACTTTTATAAGACAAATTTTGGTACTTACCAACAGCAGACATTATATTCAAGCCCAGGGAAAGGGGATAGGAGATAAGCTAACGGGTCACTTAGAAGCCATAATGGGGATGGCAACTACAGAAACACATTTTTGCAGATGAGTGAGGAGCACAGATCCACACAGGAGACTATAATTTGGTAAGCATCACTCCCACAATGCACCACACAAAGCAGCTGACTGTGGGCTTCCACTACACCAATAGTATAAGGGTGAATTTACCCCGCATATAATCAATTTTTGGTAAACAAAGGGTCATCACATAAGGGTGAATTCACACATACAGAACCTGCATAAAGCAAGGGAAACCTGTACTACACAGATAGACATGTTCAATATTTGCTTTATTACAGAATATTAACACTCAACCGGGGGGGGGGGGGGGGGGAAGGTTCATTATACATTTGCTAGCTTCTTAATATGCGGCATTTAAATATAAAAAAAACCAGCAGGATTACTTTTGTTTCACTTTTGTCACATGCCTGTGATTGTACATCAATTAGTCAGGGGCTTCAATACTGGTTTAAATTATACTGTGCACAAACCCATCCTTTTAGTAATTGTTTAGCACTGTTCTGTCATTATTTCACCTTAAATCATTAACCAAGTACCATTTCAGTCACCAGTGAGCTGCCAGAACCCTTAAAAAAAAAACAAAAAAACACCCCACAGAAAATGTGATGGTTAATTGGTGAATTATTTACAGGCACAGCAGGTACAAGTAAGATAATACTATCTTTTTCTAGTCCACTTACCTGTTGCGTCACAAAGCATTCATTATATTAATTACTTTATGACAAACATTTTAACTGATTAAATGAGAAGATGCATATTTTTCCTTGTACATTTTTGTTTTAAAAACTTACAAATGGAAACAGGATCTGTGATCTAGAGGTCAGAGCAGGTGACCAGAGTCAGGATTCCCATTTTACCAATGATTTGCTATATAGCCGGAGATTTTAAAAAACACCTAGTATTTTGGGGGGCTTTGATGATAGGATGCCTAACTATACTCACCTTAAAGGGTCCTACTTTTCAAAATGAAGCATTCAAAGTTACTATTAATTTTCAAAATGTAGTTATGCGTGCCTCAGTTTGCCTCCATTCTGTAAAGTGGGCATTTCAACCTCTACTCTGTGAGACGTAAGTAAATATTTCAAAGTCTTTTAGATCACCTCCTATTTAATTTCCAAGTGTTTTCATGTCAAATACAGTACTGGGTTCTTTGCCTTCATATTTAGACAGAAAAGTATCCCAGCTTGATTTTGCAAATGTCCAACCTAAATATAAAATATCTACTTCCCAATAGTTCTTGTTTTGGTATTTTTATGCAGAGTTGCATCATTAAATGGATGTCAGATAAATTTATAAAAACCTTATTATAAATTCAGGATAACCTATAGGAAGTAGGAACAAACTGCTGACATTGATATATCAATTCTTATATGGGATTAATGTTAGTGACCCACCCCAACTTCACAATTTTTAGAAGCTACTGTTTAGCAACACCAGCGTAGAAAAGTCCATACCCTGGGAACACACCTTTAAAACATGGGCAACAAGACACCCGGCCACACATAGAAAGCCCACACCAAAGGACCACTCCTGAGCAAAGCCTTTTCCTGGTGGATGCTGCAGTTTCAAGCCTATAGAATGAAAACCTTGGATAACCATTTTTGCAAGTTAGGGCCTGGCTGCTTCAGATTCTGATGCAAGACGCTTGTAATTGCATCTCAATTAAAGCCAAAGAAGACTGTATTCTGAAAGGATCTTAATCGCACAGCTGTGTTTCTAAGAAATATTTCGTTTTTTTAAAAATCCTTAAAAAAATCCTTGAATACCTCAGTATTCTCAAAAACTGGGATGATATATTTGTGGGTTTTTTCACCCCTTCAATAGTTTAAAAGGCAGCAAGTTATCATGAAAAATCACAGATGCTCTCCCAAAGAGAATAAGAAAGCCAGCATTTTGCATTTATTATGTTGCACCTCTTCATAGTTAAACAGAGCTCTAAAACACTGGGGTTTTGAGTTAGGTTCATCTTTCTTTGTTTTTTAATGTTTCCATTCTGTGGCCTGTGGTTGATGCACTGAGAAACTTTACACAGAGTTCTTAGCTGCTAGTCAACATACCAGACAGATCAGGAAAACAATCCGTCTGCCAGATGCATCGTGTACACCTGCCATGCTGCCTATCGTACCAGGTACGACCAAGATCAGTTCATTAGCACAGCAGATGTATTCTATCAGATAAATTAAGGTGAAGCACCTGCTGATTGCTGAATGTGCCAGGTATCCAGTCATCCAAGTTAAACAATACCAAACCGTAATCCACCTGTTCTTCTGCACACAGATTTCATTGGAATGTAATGGACAATGACAATGACATGGCAGAAGGTGGAGTTAGGAAAAGAAAAGCAAACAGATTTATAAATCCATGAAAGGGATCAGCCTTGACTTTAAGATAAGAAGCACCAGAAGCTAAAGTAACTATGTCACCTAACAGGTATTCCTGCTGCTCTACAAACTGGGCTATCCACTGTACCTCTTTGAATTTGCCCTGTCACTATTAGGTTACATTGACGTCAGCTATCATGCTGTACCTTTGGTTAGTTTAAAAGGATTAATTATTCATACCTAGAAAAACATTATTCCTTCCAGTGAAGAAAAGGAAACAGAATGATCTGCGGAAAACGTAGCTGATGAGATAGCCAAACATTTTTCTCCTATAAAATATTCACAAGCTACGTAATGTGGTGTTTGTGGATTTGGCAGTTTAAGAAAAGCTGAGCCCAAAATAGATTTCATACTTAATAGTTCAAGAGTGAGCCACATAAGGAGCTAGGAGTTAACTGTTCCTTTTGCTTCAACATGATTGTTTGAGTTCTGAGGATCCTCTTAATCCTTCCCTAATGCTACGAATACCAATCTCTTTTGCCATAGCCATTATTTTTCTGTTTGGAGTTGGTCTCTATTTTTAAAAAAGGTAAACTGCTTAAGTCAGAGTCCAATCCATCTTTTCTCTTCACTTGGCTAGTTACTTCTTTTAATTTAACCATGGGAACAATCAGCATGGCAGACTTTTTACCTATCAACCTAAAGAGACACACCTCAGGATGTCTGCATACAATTACCCTTCCATGACATGAGATGTTGCTTGAGGAAGAAATATCAGCAGGGCAACCAGCTTATAAACTTGACCTGAAGAGGCCAGAAGAAAACCAAGATGGAGAAAAATGAAATTCCTAGATTGGCCCTACAGATGGCAGAATAATTTTCATATGCAGGGGTTATAGGTAAAGAAACACTACAAGATGCCAGTTTAAGTCTCAGGAAAACTTAGAGAGATTCCTTTCAAGGCCTAGCTGTACAGTTCCTAGGGAGGGATCACTGTTGATTGTTGGAAAGCTATTCTTCCTTACCTATTGTGGAAAGAAGTCAGGTCAGTGTGGCACCTTATAGACTAACTTGTTTAGAGAGGCATGAGCTTTCGTAGGCTACAGCCTACTTTGTCAGATAATAACAATTGAATTGAAGAAAGCCAGCCTACTAAATTGAAAGGAATAAGGTCATTTAAATACAACATATAGAGAAGAGGCAAGAAAAGAGAGAGCAATGCTGAAAGAGGCCAAGGTGAGTTAAAATGATCAAAAGGGTAACCAGAGCAGTTAACCCACTAAGGCTAGGTATAGATATTATGCATAAACCAGTTTAAGTGATCAGAAACTGGTTTAAACTTGTAACAAAATAGATGTTCAGTGCACATAAACCAGTTTGAAAATGGCTGAAACTGGTTTGAAATAAACCTGGCTGAATGTAGTATCAGACTTAACTGATTTAGCTCAAACTGGTTTATGCAATGTCTGTCCCAGACCCCTTGTTGGTTTAAACTAAATCAAACATCCCCAGCATGCTCTCTGGGCTGGGTGGGGACAGCAGGGCTGGCCCTTCTCCTCTGCTCCCTGGCCAGAGCTCCAGCACAGATTTGCAGGCACAGAGCATCTGCCTGGCTTTTCTGCTAAATAGAGGTTGCTACCCCACCCCACGCCCACCTTATGCAGACATAACTAGCAAATCACATGCTGACTACGGTCCATGCTGTGGGAGAGGACAGAGGCAGACAGGCTTTTTGCAACTCATCAACAGGTAACTTAATGTCCTTCCTTGGAAGAGCTGTTTAAGAAGACCTTCATTAGTTAATGGAGTGAGGCTTTGTTTTCTTAATGGGTTAATAAACACTGAGTTAGGGGTGACAAACATTCCCTTCTGGACTGCTTAGGAAGCAGGGGGGGGAGGGTGGAATAATCAGAGCATCCTCCTGGGGCCTGAGCGCACCCCCCTCAGCTCAGCCAGGTGGAATCAAAGGGAGGGCTGCTCTAGTGCCCCCTAGCTTCTAGTCTGAGCCACTGCAGGTATGTGCTTGCATTTCTGGGATGTCTGTTGCATGCAAAAGTGATTTAGCCTAGCCAGGATAAACTAACCTGAAAAGACTAAATCGGTTCTGGCTCAGGCTTTTTGAATGTCAGTCCCTAGCCTAAAAGACACAGTACTTATAAAAGCTAGCCCAAATAATAGGATAAGAACCCAGGATGTCTGTTGAGCATTCTTAATACAATCTAGTCTATGGATAATTTCTTGTTCCACAATTTCATGTTCAGCTTGGTTTTTAAAGTGTTGTTTAAGAACAATTATTTCAAGGCTAGCAAGGGAATGTCCAGGGATGTTAATGTGTTCTGCCTCAGGCTTTTGTTTCTTTCTGGAATTGATATCAGATTAGTGTGTATTTCATGTAGTGAATGCCCCATCTGTAAAGGCACTGTAAGTACGTGATGGCATATATAATGGGTGAATGAACCCTGGATATTATATTCTATGCTGTTTGGTCCAGTGATAATGCGGGACTGTGGTGATAATGGGGATCAGCCAATATCTTGGTCTGTTGCAAGGTCTGGTACGTTTGTAAGAGATGGAGTTCATTACCCTGGTGCTAAAGGTTATTGTTTGAGGTTTGGCCATATGCCTATATGCCACCAGAGCTGCTACGTACTTGAAGGATATCACAGATTTCCTGAAGAAACTAGACTACATTAACAATTTTTCAATAGAGAAGCTATTCTTTGTATTTAGATGGCCTTATTTCTTTCTATTTAGTACCCCTACTCTCTGCAAGCCATTCATAGTATATGACAATATAAGGTATAAGCTATGAAATTCATGCCTCTCTGAATAAGTTAGTCTTTAAGGTGCCACACTGCCCTCCCTTCACCCCAACTTCAGACTAACACAGACAACTACCTCTCTCTATAGTAAGAAAAAACAGGTAAACTCATTTAGCAACCAGTTTAGCAAGCATGAGCAGATCATGATCTCTTTCTGCAATTTCTTCAAAGTCTGATTAGCAACATGATGATTGTTGAATACCTTCACAATCGCCCTGCAGTCTGCCAATATTGTCTTCATTGTATTCGTGTTTACTATGTCTTTTGCCAGAAGATTCAACCCATGCGCAAGACAGCCAAGTACTATTAAATGAGGATACTTTATATTTCCAACTTCCCCAACCCAAGAAAAGAAGTGAGACATTGTTCTGTGTGTTTGCTGAACTGAAAGTGAAACAAAAATTTTAGTTTTGGTTTTGCATTGCATTCAATTGCAGTCTGAGATGAAATAAAAATTTCAGCTTTGGTTTTGATTTGGCCTGCACAGCCAATTAGGTACATTTTTAACTTGATTTTTTAGTTTGGATTATAATGTAAGTGTATTTACCCTTCTGTTTACAAATCAATAAGACATATGAACTCTCTCACACACTTCCTAGGGATAATCACCTGAAAAACATTAATTACAACTTTGAAACTGGCAAGCTTGTCTAATATTGTATTGGCATCCTTTCATTGTTACTAATGAATTTTGTGAAACAATTCATTTTTAGAAATGGAAGGTTTCCCATGGAAAAATAAAGCACTGGAAATTTTTTGCCCCACATCTCTGTTAAACACTACCCTGGTATAGATAATAAATAACAACTACATCTGTGAAACGATTCACCTAAAGGCTGTCAGCCAAAAGCTTAGAAATCCATGTAGTGCAAGTGAAAGGACCTTGACCTTTACATCTTAACACAATTATGGTCTGTAAAGTACAACAGGAATGGATCATGATCTGCTCATGCTTGCTAAACTGGTTGCTAAATGAGTTTAACTGTTTTTTCTTACTATAGAGAGAGGTAGTTGTCTGTGTTAGTCTGAAGTTGGGATGAAGGCAGGGCAGTGTGGCACCTTAAAGACACACATACGCTAGAGCTCCTGGACCAAACAGCTAACAATATACACTGTCCTGGTTTGTTAGTTCATGGTCCCCGAGTCATCCTGTCAATTTATGGGGTATAGAAATTCAGCATAAACTGATAAGTTTCCTTTGCACAGAATGCACAACCTGATTATAACATCTCTGTATGGGGTCACCTCTGCTCTGAAACCCAATTAAACTGATTACCTTATGAAAAATGCCACAAAATCATTTGTAAAGTCCAACACGTGTATGGTTTAATCTCTTTCGGAAGTCAATTCCAGCTCTGATTTAGAACCCAAACCCTGATTCTCTGAACAGCCTTGAAGATTAAAGTCAAATTAGATCAAATTTGCTATGTATTTCTTCCCAGATCCTGGCTAATAAAATAATAAATGACTGACAAAGATGACAGGAAATAAAATTATCACTTCTATGATCTAAATTTTCTACTGATAGACAGCTGTGCATGGTGTATCTCCTAATCTTTGAACCTAACATAAAAAGGAATATCTGAGCAGTAGAGCAAAAGATAACATGGTAATACTGTTGTATTATTGTTTTTTGAGCAAGGCAGAACAAAAAACAACAAATAATTAACCAGAATTATTGGAATTGTCTTTGCTGAAAGGATAGACGCTGTCAATTCAGTGACTTTAACACACACTTAAAATATACATTTTAAATTTTTAAATGAAAAGATAAGAAAAAATGCTTTTCCTCTACCTCAAACCAACCTTCTTTACCCACAGAGTAAACATAACATGATTAAGGCAGCATTAATTTCCTAACCTTCACCACAGTCCCTCAACTGTGGTGATCCCTCTGTCAGAGTAGATGTAATGGCTTTTACTACTGTAATATAACGCTCTGCAAATGCTGGACAGCCATCATATCTATGCTGTTTCTAGTAATCTGTGACAAACTGCAAAAGAGGTATTTCCAGAATTAACAACTCATAAATGTCCTTTCTGCTGTGCCTCTAATATGGCTATGTGACTGTTGCATACTTTATTCAATCATTTGACTGTGAAGCAATCACAGAATTGCTAATATACAAGCTCATTCCCAAATTTCTTTCCATATTATTGTCAGTTTCCAGTGGAGCTGGTGTTGGATTTTGGTAAGAGCTCAGAGCTTCCCTGTTCAGCCTTAAGATTTTAAGTAAAACAAGTAAACAAGGCTTTTGTTCTCCTCAGTAAAATTTTGAAATGGACACGTAGTAAGTTGTTCTGCTAAAATAACAGAGTACCTGGTATAGTAGTTTTAAGCATCTTGTTCAAATAAATTAGAAGAGGAGGTCACAAACCAGAGAAAAGCAGCATTCAAAAACTAGGATCATGAAGTGAATTCTAAAAAGAGATTTAAAAGAGGATAAATGGACTATAGTACCCCAGGAGTCCAGTGGTTATGGCACTAGTCTAGGACTTGGGATATAGTTTCTAATCCTCCTCCTGCTACAGAACATGAGAGAGACCTTGGGCAAGTCTCATAACCTTTCTGTTCCCTTTTGCCTTCTGAGACAAAAGCATTATTGTGCTTATTTTATAGAGGAGCTTGTAAGGTGCTTAGATACTACACTAATGGAGGGTAACACAAGTACTAGGGTAGACAGAACTGTAACAGGAAGTATATTAAGTGACCTAGCAAAAAGGTGGTTTAGAGAGATTGTACAACATAGCTAAACAAATAAAAGGAACAAAAATAAGGTATCTTATAACACTAAAGCAAATAATAATGCTAAGGATGAAGGCAAATAGCAAAAGGAAAAAGCAGAGTTGTTTTAATATGTATGGAAGATCAAGCAGAGCTCTCTCAAGTTACAAGAATGGAGAGGAAAGAAGGAGCATTTTAGGGTCGTTGAGTATTTTTCTCTCCTGGGGACTAACAACAAAAATAATCCCTCTCTTAAAAGCAAAGGATTAAAACAAAAATATAAACCTTCCAATGCAATCAGGCACTGGAAACTAGTCACAACAATAAACAGGTGTAACAGATAGAAAAGACACATTTCAGGAGTTTCTCCTGATGATTTGCTCAAATTAACATCTCTCACTGCAGAAATGACCACCATAATAACCATCTTATTTTTCTCCCACTTGTAATGACTTTTACCTGGAATATGTAAGTTAGTAATACAAGAATTTCCTCAAGACATCTATGCTCATGTTAATTGTTAATGTTCTATGACAACAGCTGCTCAGAACTTCACATCACTCACAGGTTATACATTAATAATGTATTTGCTTTCTGTTTACATAGGGTTTTGGGTGATTCACATATGAAACCTTAAATCAGTCCAGGAAAAAATAAGCAATTTTTTAACCTTGAGTTCAGATGTGGTTTAGAAAAAACCTGGCACCAGCAAGGATTTTAGGATTCTGAACAGATTTACTGAAGGTTTTGCCACAAATCTTGAGTCTGGTGTCTGCAGACAAACAGATGTCTGCACACTTCTTTTCCCTTGATAATAGAGCATTCTTGATTAATCCATTTTGTGAAGACCAAACCATGATCATATTAAAAGATTCCCTAAAGCCCCATTCAGTTACAAAATTACAGGAAAAAAAAGGCAAAACAGGCATTTCTTTGGATTAATAAGGGCACAGAATTTAAATCAGTAAAGGCACTATGATCATTCTTTAGTCCCTATATAGTGTGGCAATAGGTAAATTAAAGTATACAGTTATTCCATAACTGTTTAAAAGCCTGCTCTGTTACTTAAATAGTAAACAGGGAAACAACCTTTCCAACAATATAAGCATCCTTTAAAGTGCTAATACAATACCATATCATACTTAGGACTGAAGAAAATACAGTTGGAAGAACTTTGTGAGGATTCTAATCAGCAAAACTATAAATGGGAAAGGACCTCTACTAGGAAAAGTAGACTGAAGGAAAGAAATCCCTACACAATCCATCGCATCCCCCCATTTTGGTTTGCTTCCACAATACAGGCAGTGATGCACACAGAAAATGAATTAGCTGTAAACCAGAAAGTGATAACAGACATTGGCAGCACAGGGGTGCAACAGAATTACTAGATCTTGTTAAACTTAATCCAGGCCAAATTCTTTCCATCATAGAAAGCAACATGGGCGAGTCATATATATACAAATCTAAGCTATAACCCTGGTTATTAAAATAAAATCTTTCACGAAGCCTTTAGTAACCAATTAACTCTACATTAATAATACGTCTCAACTAACAAACTAGAGACACTTCATACCTATTTTTAGGTACCAAGTGGAAGCAACAGTAAAGTAAATATAAAAGGGCTGAAAAAGAAAGTACAGACCAACAATTATACTCAGATGCAGGGAAGTTAATGACCTACTCACACCTACACAAAAAAGTAGAAACTCAATTGACATAAAGTTTTGAGGAGTTGATAAACTGGAAAAAAGTTCCAAAACTAATCAAGTGAAAAATCAGTAAGGTTAAGTGCGAAGTCCCATACTTAGGACAGAACAATCATACATACAAATGAGAGAATGACTGCCATGGCCGTAACACTGTAGAAAAGCACTCAGGGTTGAGTCAATGTGCTCTTTACACTTACACATTTTGTTGCAAAACAAGCAAAAGGCACACTGGACTGCAAAGTTAGGGGCAGACATTACACGTAAACAGGTTTAATTGATCAGAAGTGGTTTAAACCTGTTGCAGAACAGACATTCAGTGCATATAAACCAGTTTGAAAATGACTGAAACCAGTTTGAGAGAACTTGTCTGAAAGTAGTATCAGGCTTAACTGATCTGGCTCAAACCAGCTCGTGCAATGTCTCTCTCAGACCCCTTGCTGGTTTAAGCTAAGCCAGAAATTCCCAGCATACTCGCTGGGCTGGGCAGGACTCTCTGCTTCACAACAGGGCTGGCCCCTCCCCACTGCTTCCTGGGTAGAGTTCCTTGGGCACAGACTTGCAGATGCAGTAGGGTCTGCTGGCTTCCCCATGCCTCCCTCCCCCTTCTCACAACTTGCTGCTTAAGTAGAGATCTCTTCCTTCTCTTTCCCACAGCATGGACTATAGCCAGCATGTGGTATGGTAGCTAGTGCTGTATAAGGCTCCGGCAGAGACTGCAGACACAACAAGGTCTGCTAGCTTCCCTCTGCTCTACCCCACTCACTGCTCAAGCAGGAAATCCCTCCCTCCTTCTCATCTCCCACAGGATGAACCCCAGCCCCACAGACCCTAGGCACGTGGTGTGCTAGCTAATGCCGAGAGGCATCTGTGTGTGTGTCTCTCCAATTTCATTGGGACAAATAGGCAGACAGAACCAGGCTTTTGGAGCTAATCAACAGGTCACCTGGGTAAGCTGTTTAAAAAGTTATTGAAGTAATGGGAGAGAAGGTATTGTTTTGCTAATTTGGTAATAAAGACTCTTATCGGCTCCAGGCTACCTTGCTTCCCTGTCAGACTGCTGCAGACAGTCTGAGAAGCAGGGAGGGAGATTGAAAAGCTCCGTATCATCAACAGATGCATGCACTGCACACCAACCCCTCTGCCCCCTCACTTGCCTCAGAGTGCTAGCAAGGGTCTAGGAGCTGACAACTCTCATACGCCTCAAGCAGCCAGAGGGGAAAAGCCTGGGATGGTGCAGGCAGACCTCCCTAATGAAAAAGTCCTGCCAGGGCCTAGCTACATGCCCCCTCAGCTCAATTCTGTGCAAGGGAAGGGAGAGCTACTCTAGTGCCCCCTGACTTCTAGCCTGAACCACTGCAGGCATATGCCTGAATTTCCTCAGTCCAGAGGGATTGTTCGTATGGTTGGAAACCAGTTCAACCTAGCCAGGTTAGACTAACCTGCAAAGGTTGAATCAACTTATGCTTAGGCTTTTCGAATGTCTGTCCCTAGCCCAAGTCAATGGAAGTGATTCTTCTACTTTATTTAGCACTGGTGAGATCTCACTTAAAGCACTTGTCCAGTTTTGGGTGCCTGTAACAGAGGGCCAGAAACTCCACTTACTTTGAGAGAAGCAGCAACAAGGAAATCCAGGGGGAGGGAGGGAAGCTACCCACTAGGGGCTGGCTGCAGGGGAGTAAGAAGCCAGGAAACCATAAACAAAGAATGCCTATTCTAGGATTAGCAGCCCAGTAATAAGTCAACAGGGCACAGTTGTGCTAAGGCAGCAGGAAAAGCAGTTGTAAGCTACCCTGGAGGCTAGCCATCAGACCCTAATTGAAAACCCCTGTGGATGGCTGGAGAGCCACTCAGGACCTCAGCCAGGGGAGGTAGTATGGTCCTGCAGGCAGAAGAGCTCTGCAGCAAAATGGGTACAGGGGAACCACTGATTGGTATCTGGGCTGTTTTGGCAACTGTCTACAGGTGAGAAACTTAGAGCTTGCAGGGAAATAAGACCTGGTGTGAGGGTATTTTAGTTACAGCCAGTGAGATTGTGTTTTCTGTTCTAATTTATACCACTCAATTGGGAGTGGCTAGAAAGTGTAATATGGAGGCCACAGTGGGGTGCCTGAAGATGCCCTGAGAAGTATGCTGAGGCAGTATACCTGAGAGGCACACTGAAGCTCACTTACAAAGGTGCTTGAGCTACACATGGTGTGAGGGGTCCAAAGCCAGGAACCTAGGCCAGAGGCCTGAAGTCCAGAAGGGGGCAAGGGGCCAGCTACAGAAAAGGGGTGGAGACTAGGAGACCTGAGGCCTGAACAAGGGTGGAGAGACCTGCCCCAACAGTCATTAACTGATAACATCTGTGAGGCATGCTTGTGGCTACAGGGGTGAAAGAAGGCCACAAATAGCCATTAAGGCAGTGGGTGCCCACAGGGCATAAATAGGCCTGGAGGGTCCATCAAGCATTTCAGGGGCAGAACTGAGACCAGCATGGTCTGGGTGAGACCTGTTGGTTGACAAACAGATGAAGGCTTGCTTAGGTAGTCTCTCTTTTTTGAATATCAACCAAGTATATTAAGCTATGGCAGAAAAGGGAAAAGGGAAGGTACCCACAGAGCCAGAGCAGCAATGGAGCCATATGGCCACCAGAGCTAGGTACAAAAATCTGTGTAACTTCTGTAAGTGATTAGAAATGATTTTAATCTGTAACAGGACAGAAGTTCAGTGCACTTAAATCACTTTCAAAATGGCCAAAACTGGTTTAAGATAAACATAGCTGGATATAATATCAGACTTAACTGATTAAAATCAAAACAGTTTATGGAATTTCTGTCCCAGATCCCCTCCTGATCCAAGTTAAGTCGTAGTCCCCCCAGGATGCTTTGCAGCCCTGGGCTATACTGTCTGCTCCAGCAGAGCAGAATCTGCCCTGCCCCTCTGCTCCCTAACTGGAGCACTGTCACTGCTCTGGCTGGCAGAGAAGCGGGTAGCAGTGAAAACCCCAGCACTAGATCTCAGCTGGGGTCTGCTTGATGGAGGGGGAGAGAAGAGCGGAAGCCCCTGGAGGCTTTCCCCATTCCCCACCTCTGGGGAGCTTCCTCCTCCTCCTACCTCCCAGGCAAACAAGCCCACCCATGCCCTCTTCACTCACCCGAGCTAGGATTAGGGCACTTGGCTAGGGGAATCAGTCCCAGCTCTGTGCAGAAAAAAGGAGTAGAGCACCTACTTTGGGCTTCTCCATCCTGCCTTCCCCTGGTTGGGGGGTTTGGTGGAGAGGTGGGTGTGTGTTTTTTTTACCCCACCCTAAAGTTTAATATTAATCTTGATAACAAGGGGAGGTATCCCTTCTCTGCACCAGCGTCAGGGCTGATGGGGACCCTGCCAGAGGTGGGGAACACTTCTAAGACTAGGAGACCCAGCCAGGACCAAGCTAAAGGACTGTTTTCCCCCTTTCCCCACCACACCTTTGGGAAAGGGGAGTGCAAGGGTTTGGTGGCGTGTGCGCTGGGCAACCAGACAAGGACAAGGACAAGTCCTACTTTGACAGTGGCTGCAAGGCTGAGAGATGTGTTCTGTTGCCCCCAGCTAGTGGTATGGACCACTGCAGGGGACTGGCTGACTTTCCAGTTTCAAAAATGAATGTCCGTTCACTTGCTTATCAGTTCAATCTATGCAGTTTAGGCTAATCTGCAAAGATCGAATCAATTCAGCCTGGGGTTTCTTGACTGTCTGTACTTAGCCTCAGGGGTACTGCTAGGGTAGCTTGTTATATTTAATGCTTTGAAGTTGCACCTGCTTATAGCATTATTTATATTTAGCCTTATTTAATCATTGCTTAAGATTTTTCTTATTAACTTTTTTTATTGTTATTAACTGGCTTTGGGTTGGTTTTGTAGCGCTCATAGTTGCTCATTGTATCTTTTTATTTTTATCACTGTGAGAAGTTATTTTAACATAACATAGCAATGTTACAAATAACATAGCAATGGCCTTGTTACCAGCTCCAGTTACCTAAACTTGGCACTAATCAGCTGAATCAGAGGGATGAAAGGATTGGATATATTAGTGAAAGGTGATAAGGGAGACCAATGGACAATGCCCAAAGTAAGACACCAGAAAAAAGCCAAATTAAGAGGTGCATTTGTGATGCATCTGTTAGACAAAGGAATGCACTGACAGGACAAAAGATGGACAGTATGCTGACTGCAAAGAGACCAGTCCGAAAGCAAAGAGTCAAGTAAATGAAGTTGAAGAAAAGCATAAAAGGCAGTAGCAGGAAAGTTCTTTGTCATAAATCCAGCCTTCAACACCTGTCTGGACTGTCCCAGTCCATGACATACCCTTTGCTTCCAGGAACAGTGTCCATCTTTTCTGTTGAGCAAAGTAACATCTGGGATTGGGTGAGATTATTGTACTGAATGTTTTTCTCTCTGAATATACAAACTGATAAGATAATACTTGTACTAAAAAAGTTACTGTCGCGGAGCACCTTGCTGCCCCACTCCTAGTGTGTGGAAGCTGCTGGGGAAAAGCCCTAGCATTTTGATAAGGTGCACAGCTGCAAGTTGCCAGGGCAACTGCAGGCAATAAATGACGGCACCTTACGGTGGTCAGCTGGTGGTAAGGGGCAGGGCCTGGCTCTTATAAAGCTCAGAGCCAAGGCCAGGCTAGCAGTTCCCTGCCAGAGGAGCAGGAGCTTATGGAGCTAAAATGCGAGCACAGCTTGAGTAGATTGAGGGATGGCGGCTCTGGGATGTAGGAGCAATGTTGAGGTACAGCCAGGTGGTTCATGTTGTTATGGCCAGGTGCCTTATGTTTCAGTTATAGCCAGAGGCTTGAGTTTGCGTTGTTGTATATTACACTCGTGGTTTGGGCGAAGCCATCAGGGGTTGGAGGAGGTGTCATAGAGGCCCGCAGGGTGTGGGGCCCTAGCACCAGGGAAGCGTAGTCGAGTGCCAGTGAGGGTGCAGCAGCATGGGGTGCGTAGTCCCCAGCCCAGAGAGGGGCATGTGAAGAGCCTAGGTATGGGCATGGTGAACCCCAGACAGGGGGCAGCATTGGAGAAGCCCAAGGGGGGCATGGCGAGCCCGGTAGTAGGCCAGTGAGGCAATAGACCTCAGAAAAGTGGCAGGGTGCTGCGGTGGACCCCAAAAAAGGGGTTAGCAGTACAGCGTCCTGGGAGAAGGACAGGGTGCTGCGGTGGTCCCCAAAAAGGGGATAGTGGCACAGCATCTCGCAAAGGGGAAACAGCACGGTGGGCCTGATAGACCGGAGGTTTGATATAGAATCCCAGAGCAGGCCAGGGTCTCTGAGCAGGACCACATTTGTAGACGAGGCCCAGAAAGGGTACTGAGACCCCAGAGAGGGGTGACACTTTGGACAAGGCCCAGAGCGGGCATCGAGACCCCAAGGGAGGGGCGGTCACATTGAGACCCCAGGAGGGGGTGATAGTACTAAGAAGGCCTGATGGGGGGGGCCCGCGAGCCCTAAAGAAAGGGTGAGACTAGATTACAGAGGAGGCCTGAGAGAGCGGGCATGTATCTCGACTAGATGACATCTTTTCCCATCTGAGAGGCTTGGGGCGTGGTATTAGGGGTTGATCAGAGCCACGTGTAGCCCATAAGGCTAGGGTGCCTGGGGGAGCACCCATTATACAGGGAGACCCCGGAGAGTCTGGGGAACCATGGAGACGGAGGTCCCAATTAGCCGTGCCCAAGGAGGTGTAAAGTAGCCTCCCAAACTGACTGAACATCAAAGACGTGGCGGGCGAGAATAAGAGTGTGCCCTTGGGCCGGCCTTCAACACGGCGAGAGGGACCTCAGGGAGATCACGGCCCTCCCAGTGGCCCCCACCGTGACAGTTACTCTTTGATTTTAGGACACCAAGTTGACCAAGAGCTTGATTTTAGGACACTGAGTTGTCTGCATTTGTATTTCACGTTTCATTTAAGCGTTGATTGTGCTTTAACAATCCCCATGCTCTATCTGGTGGACAGTGATGCTAACAGTGTCACAGCTGTTCCTGGAGAACAACCATATTTCAGTGCCACGCTTCAAGAGATGGGTTTCAAAATTTAAAGAGTTCAACATTGAAAAACAAACATAATTAGAGGTTTCAGAAATATAACTTACAAGGAAAGGCTGAAAGAACTGGGATTATTTAGTTTGGGGAAAAAAGATTGAGGGGGGTTGGGGAGGTGTTAATAATTGTTTTCAAATATCTGAAGTGTGATTATGCAACAGGATGGCAAAAGCTCTCCTTGGCTGCAAGGGAAAGGGTAGGTCCACCGGTCTTAACTGCAACAGGAGAAACTTATATTGGATATTAGCAAAAACTTTCTAACTATGAAGTTAGAGCAGTGGTTTCCAACCTTTATTCCCCACACCCTGCTGCTAGGAGGGGAGTGCGGCAGGGGTGGAGACCCAGGGGTGGGGGAGCTCCCGGGATGCGGAGTAGCTCATCTTTTCTGGGCACTGCTGCCACCACTGTCCCTGCAATCCTCATTTGGGTTGCAACCCAGGGTTGGACACCTCTGAGTTAGAGACTCTAGGGTCCTCATCCTTGAAAGTCTGAAGTTTAAGATTAGTTTAGACAAACACTTGTCTGGAACATTTCACAGAGGGTGACCCTGTTTTGATCAGGGAGTTAAGACTACATAGCTCCTGAAATACCCTCCATTTCTAATTTTTCCTATGTTGCTATGAACTATATTATGATTCAGATCAAGTAAGGTACAAAAATCTTTATCAAGTTCAAAACCATTAATGAGTGATAAGTCCACACACATTTTAAAGTTTATTGTCATACATAGGTGTCTGTTTTGAAAAATTAACCACTTGTAAATTTATAAGAAAAGATGAAGGGGATCTTATCTGTGATTCTATCTCTGATACCTATACACTGTACCTGCTATAATAAATTATGCAAGTAGCTTTTACAGGGACCAAATGTTACAGGCAAGAGCAACAATGTTGCCTCTACTCCAGTAAGGATTCTACTCCTTAGCGGGATCCATTGTGAAAATGGAATATTAAAGTCCATTACAGTAAGGTAAGCAATTCTTTTAATTAAACGGTGCTCTCTTTTTTTACCTCCAAACCAGAGACACTAATTCTAAAGCATTGAGAATCTGCTACTGCATCCTTCTACAAGAGAGGTTCTTCTTAATAAAGGGCTTGATGTTTTTAAAAATGTAAACAAATTCAACATTTCATTTCATTTTACTTGCCACTATTTAGTTCTTTGAATAACTTTCTGTACTTCAGACTGCTTAAACTGTAAAACTGAACTAGTCTATTTCTTTACTGGACTCCTCACTCCTCTCTCTTTCTTATTAAGAGAGGAATGTAGTAAAAGAAAAAATTAAACTTGGTCCAGTATGCTTTCCCCTTTTAGCTGAACCTATTAAGTTTCTCCAAGAGTAGTTCTCTGGGGTTCCAGTTTGTGGACTTAGTGGGAGCTGAAAGGAAGACAGAGCAGGAAAACGTGGCATCTGGGTTACAACAGAATGTCCTGCCACATCTCTAAAAGACATAGTGCAAAAGAACACAACTTTAATATTCCTTCCCTTTACATTAAGTGTCACCAACTTGACCTTCTCATGTTATGGGCGGGACAGGATACCATTTTTGCCTGTTGTTTCTCATGGAAAAGCATGTTATTTTACATGTGGCTATTTGGTGCAGAGTATACATGATTGTACCTTCTTCATACCAGTGATTCCCAACCAGGTTACCACAGCATGCTGGGATGCCATGAGATCCTTCCTCTATCTTTCATAAACTGGTTATTTCTTTAAGCTGCCCAGATTTCCAGCATTTCTGGCATGTTTAGGTAGGCTACTATCACTAAACAAAGAGTTTCCCCTGAAGGATTTATCTAATACCAATTCAGAAAATGGGAAAGTAACCATGAACTTATATATTTTTAAGAGAACACCTGCAAAATGTTTAAATCAAGGTGAATTTGGAATGGAGCAAATACAATGTTATTTGGAACTTTTTTCAGATACATTGTTAGTTGGCTCATTAAATGAAGGGGTATCTGGTAATTCAAAATGAGCAGCTTCATTTTGAAGTCAATTGATGAGCAGTACAGACCTGACTCCTTAAAATGACACCTATCTTGGATGGTCTGCCTCTCTCCCAGAAACTGGATGGTAATCTATGGATATTACCTGCAATATATATGAGACTTATAGGACCAGTACCAGTGGTAGCTGAAAGGCTAGCAATACTGGCACTTAGTTCTACATTATTAATAAATAATTTGAAACTACTTAGCTATCATACATCACTTAATATTCAGAGTACTTTACCAGAATGAATTAATTAAGCTTTTTGAGGTATGTACAGTACATCCTATAATGACAACAATAATTTAGGAAATGGCCAGGAACAAATCATCTTTAAATACTATCATCAGAGCTGTCTGTTTGCAGACTGATTGATAATCATGTTACATATGTTCTCAAATCTGCCTTTGTAACCAGAGGGGCTTCAAATGTCCCTACTTGCTAAATTATTTTATATTGGAAAGACAAGACTATCAATGAAAGGACTAGCTCCTCAAACACCTCTACAAATTTCAATAATCATTCTAACATATCCCTTTCTTCCTGATTCCAATTGCTTGGGTTAAGCATTTTATATCATAGTGCTCTCTGTTCAGTCCAAAGTTAAGGTCCTCTCTCAGGACTTTAATTTTTAATGTCACACAGAACTTGAACAGACACATCCATGAATCTGATTCACAGGTAAATTACAGAGGAGGTACCTCAAGCTTGAGACAGTGGTATGGAGATTGCTAACCTTAACTGAGAACAAAAGTGAAGCATAGGAAGAAGGAAGCTCCTGTAAAACACAACTTGGGATTTATGCAAAGGGGAACAGCCTGCTTTGATAGAGGTTGTTTACTTGAAAAATCAGTAAATGAACTCAATACTGCTGCAGCTTCCTCTAATGGAACAATTTGGGTGTGAAATGAAAAGAAAAAATAGAGGCTCCAGAGCCTTTAATCACAGACCAGCAGATTTATCACAAAACTCATCACGCTTGCTCTGCGGTTGTTTAATTTGATTACAAGACACACAGAATAGTACTGGTTGCCAATTCTTTTTAAGATCACAATTCCTAGGTTGGTAGTAACTGTTGCTTATAACTTTACAAAAGATTGCTTATCTGGCCTCACTGACGTGAGCATAGCAGTTTCAAATCCAATATCCACAGAGTATCAGGTAAAATTAGAACTTATTTTTTCTTTTAAGAAAAGCCTCAAAGAGGCCAAGAAGTTAAAGAGTACAGAAGCTGAACACCCTCACCTTTTCAGGTCAGAAGTCAGTAACCATCACCTGTTATGTCATATGTTCCCTGGAAAAATTCCAGTGTTGGGGATAACAACTCAGATCATGCATATATCTGTGAAAGCCAAGGATTTATTAGGGTAATATATTTTATTAGATGAACTGTGTAGATGCAATGAAGTTAGACAAGCTTTTGAATGCAAGACGTTGTCAGGTCTCTGACTGCCAGAACTAGGCACAGCATAGTAAAAACAGCAGAAAAGAGGGAATGAGAGAAACTCTCAGGAGGAGCAGATACAATTAACAGAAGAAAAGAAGCTGGTGAATGGGAAATCAAGGCCTATCAAAAGGGAGATATATGTATGTATGAATGATCTACATCCAGCATTTGGTGGTGGTAAATCTCAGAGCCAAAAAGAACTGTACAATCATGACACAGACGAATATATTGTGTTCTTGTAATAGTTTCACTCATAGAAAGGCAAAAAAAATAAAAGTATCAAGCACATCTTGGGCCTTCCCATGTGCAGGAGCCCCCCTTCCTACCACCCAAGATGGGGGGCTGACATTGATGTTATACCTGCCACCTCATGAGCTGCATCAGGAATCTGACCCTCAGAAAAGATAAAAAAGATAGCTGTTATACCATGAAGGAGGACCTAGGATGGCATGGCTGTCCTGGGGAAGAAGCGCCCATGGAGGAGACCCCCAACTCTACTGGCTATGACCTACCCCCCCACCACTGCAGGTGCTGACAGCTACCCTGGGGGAGCTCCAGCAGCGGAGGCCTCCTGCTCTGACCACCTGGCAGGAGGTGGGAGCCCTGGGGCTAACATCAGTGGGTCCCAATGGGGAGAATTCCTTTTCCTGGGCCTCTAGGGAGGCCACCAATGCCACCCCGGTGTCTAAATGGTCTCCTCTAACCATGGTTGAAGTCACCTCTGCCACAAACCCCAAAGTGTCCTGTTGCCCCACAACTGAGGGAGGAGAAACAGTTTCTTTGGGAAAGGGACCATGGTTCTTGCTTCTTCTGTACTGAGTCCAAAGGGGGTGGGGAGCTCCCTCTGTCATGCAGGAGGGCCATCCAGACCCTGCTGCCCAAAAAGGAGAAGCCCCATGACCTGAGAAACTGCCATCCAGTACCGGTCCTCTGTACAGACAACAAGGTCATAATGAAAGCCATCTCACTACATCTGAGGCCTGTGCAGGCTGATGTGATTCATTCTGATCAGACATACATGGTGCCAGGATGTTTCTTTAATGACCTGTACCTGATGTGGGACATGCTCAAGCTCTCACAGGGATGACCTATCATTCACCCTCCTGTCCTTCAAACAGGAGAAGATATTTGACAGAGTGGATCACAGGTTGCAGCCCCTCTTCCACCTCCTCCAAAACCTCCTGCCGAGGTTCCACGCCTTCTTTGTTATGACTTCCCATCCATGCACCACGGATTTATACATGGGCATAAGAATACTTTCAGTTTTGTTTACAATTTCCTTGTTAATAATCCCTAACGTTTTCTTTGCATTTTTGACAGCTACTGAGCTGATGTTTTCAGTGAACTGTCCACAATGACTCCTGTGTGGTAACAGCTAACATAGAACCCATCATACCGTCGGTATAGCTTGGGTTATTTTTGCCTAGGTGCACTACGTTACACTTATCTATACTGAATTTCTTCTGTCATTAGTGCTGTGCAAAATTTTGACAGACAAGCTCGGAAGACGGAATCTTTGGAACAGGATCTTGGCGTTGACACCAAGATGAACATGAGCCGCCAATGTCAGACAGTGGTTGGGAAGGCCAACTGAACCCTAGCATGCATCCAACGATGCATTTTGAGCCGGTTCAAGGCGGTGATTCTCCCCCTTTATGCGGCATTGGTCAGGCCGCTGATGGAGTTCTATGTCCAGTTCTGGGTGCCGCACTTCAAGAGGGATGTGGACGGCCTCGAGAGGGTCCAGAGGAGGGCCACTAGATTGATATGAGGGCAGCAGGATAGGCCTTATGA